>OX438802.1:15336702-16536702 GCA_949316475.1 Hypomecis punctinalis
TCTAGGCCCTATTTTTTTGTGATACAAATGAAAATGTTCGGTTTTCAGATTTATTCCTATGTGTGTACTCTGAGACAATGCTTCTAGCCAAATTTCATAGTTATATGTCAACGGGAAGTACCCTGTAGGTTTTGGTTTTTGTGAGTATCGAAATATGCGGTTTTTACGACATAAACGGCTCTAACTTTTATTTACGATAACTGAGAAGTTTTTCTTTTACACAACTACAAGAGATCATAGATACGTATATAGTTTAAATTTCTACTCGATATCTTTACCCGTTCCCAAGATAAAGAGTCTTGACATACACACAGACGAACAACAAAGATATCCTATAAGGGTTTTGATTTTTCCTTTTGAGGTACGGAACCCTAAAAAAGAAAAGAAGAAAGAATGCCAACAAATTCCATTGCACTTGTTTCGTAGGTACCTACTTAGGTGCAAAAATCCTGTTTTTTTACATATCTTTTTAGTATCACACAAGTACATCATTGATACAATCCGCGTCACGTACAAGGAGTAAAACAAACATTTGCATTTTTATAAGGAAAACTATGAACAACAAAGTTCATACAAATTTGCTATTCACCAAACGCAAACAAAATGTTGCGTACCCCAGCACTCGCCGTGGTAGCTTCATCGTCTTGCCAAAGATCCGTACTAACTATGGTAAAACTTCGATAACATTTGACGGTGCGCGCCTTTACAATAATATACCCTCGGATATTAAAAGTATAAGCTCGTTCAGTGTATTTAAAAAGAAACTTGCAGAATACATTATTGCCGACAATTCATTATAGGTAACAATTGTTACGCAGGTAAATCTAGCATCGTCATACCTATTATGCATTGAGCGAGTTTTTGTTTTTATTTTGTGGTACATACCTACATAGGTACTCGTATACGCGTGTGATGTACCTACCTACCTAGGTATTTTAAAAAATGTTGTCATGCACATAATATTGTAATTATTGTTTATTCAACGACGACGAATTGTTATTTAATTTTTTTTTATAATTAGTAGTGTTCTCATAGAAGCGATGTACATCTTATAATGAGAATAAATATCTTTAAACCTAAACCTAAACATGTTGCGAAAACCTACTAACTATGTATATAGCAAGTCTGAAAAACATAAAAATCAATAAGTTTTTGCAGTTTATTGTGTGAACCAAATAAGTCGATACTTCTTGTGATTCCCGAGAAAATGGTCTGTGACGTAGAGATGGACAGACAGATACACGGACAGACACAGAAGTCTCATAATAAGGGTTTGTTTTTGCCATTTTTGTGTTATCTTAAACAGGATACGTTTAAGTATGTGAGTACTTATTTCTGTTTATATCGTAGTTTGAACTCTCTTTCGTGAATACTTGAATAATCATATCATAAGCGTTTGAAGACTGAAGCTATCTTATAGAGTAACAAACATGTATTTCTACGATATTTTATTTGGTTTTTAATTTTACAAGTGCCATCAGTCGTAAAACTAACACAAGGTAAAAATTCTAGTCACGTTTTTTCCGTAAATTTATGGTTATTTTCTTCCGTAAAAAATAATTAGCTACTTACAAGACAAGCACAATAGCCTTGTTGCTTGTTGACTCAATCATATTTAGAGGGTCAGGAATATGCAGACATAGTGTTTAGAAACGGCTTAGTAGGAATGAGGGGTAAGTTAAATATTGCACGAGCGTAACGAGCGTGAGAATTTTTAGATGTTTTTAACTATCTGGTTTTTGACCGACGAGAGGTACTCTATTATACGCGTATATATATATGTATATATATTTTATGTGTAGCCACAGCATAACTTTTTACGTAGTAGTCTGATTTCAATAACTCATTTTTTATTGGAAAGAGTGTACTTCGACGTAGGTCGCATTTAAATTTTATCGAAATCGGCTGAGCCGTTTTTGATAAATCAACAATAATGCGAAATTGCTACATCGATCCGTGCGTAGTACCTACTATTCGCGAATTCTGTACACTGTTGAAGTCGGTCATGCCATTTTTTGCGAAAAATATTTTTTTAATTACATGTTAGAGGCAAAGGTGGGTTTGAATTGAGTTTTGGCATCTTCCACAACGAAATTTCCATAGTGTGACGTGATCATAGATAGAGCTATGATTTTTTTTTAATGGGACGCAATGAACTGACTTTATTGCGTACTTTCGGTACAGATTTTTTGCGTTGTACTTATCTATGTCCATTTTGGTACTATTATTATTTGTGCCATGAGTCACTTATTACACCACCTGGCGTCATTATCGCAAATCTTTAGTACAATACAACTATTATAATTGCCTTATCGGGAGAAACGTTGAAACAGGATACAATTGAGTACACATTGATAATCAAAACGATTTGAAATTTTATTGATTAAATCTGAAGAAAAACCCTGCGAATTTTTAGCTACTTTGTCACCGATAACACGATGATTTATCATGGAAATTAGGTATGTTGTTTTGTTTAATGAGTGGTGAGAATAATATTGCATGTACCTAAGTTGTTTTAACGTAACTTTTAATACTAGTATTGCCCCGTGATTTTATCCATTATAATTATCAGACAGAATATTATTTTGATAAAAAAATGAAAAGTGTAGCTACCTAAGTAGACTCACTTATGAAGGGTTCTGGACAGATCGCAATGGTTTCTTTATTATTTTGTTAGCATTATGCTTTTTACAATTTTAGATTCATGATTTTAAGCAAGGATGTCACCTTTTTCTGTACATCAGAGTTAGTAAAACGTCTGATAAAACGCACAAAATTAGATCGCAATCTTAGATTATTTACAAGTAAATAATCTAAGATCGCAATATAGACATAAACCCGTGCAACAAAAGTCAAACTTAGCAATGTACAGTTTTGGCCCAAATTGTATGGCTATAATTTTTTTAATAAATTGCTAAATACATAATCTAAAAGATATCGAAAGTGCTATTACACATTAGACGATCTTTTAACGGTAATCTAGAATAATAATAAATCGATCCAATACAAATAATACAACTTCCATATCCTTATAGGGTCAAATGTATAACCTAAAAAACATGTTAATAAAAATACAAAACATGTTAACTAAGAACCGCATGTAAATTTCATATGTTGCAATAAATGATTTAGTTTGAGTAAATTTAATTTGTAGGGCATCTGTCATTATAAGGAGGGCAGAAGCATGTCGGTTTTACAAAGAATTCTTAACATTACACATGACATTACTTATAGACGTGATCATTTTAGTGATTTTTTCTCTTGCCCGTCTAGAAATCGCATCTCAAAGTATTCTTGAAAATTACTTTCTGTTGTTTTTGTTGGGCCAGTTGCAATGCTATCGTGTATAAAAAGTGCTGCCAATGCTACTAAAAATATGTTTATTCTCCGATTCCCTGTTGTCCCATAGCAAGTGACAGGTGCGCCCGCGACCCACATTCCCGGCTGCTATCACCGTTCAAACACCGATAACTTGGATATTGATCCGCGACGCGAATTTCTCGGAACTTGCACTATTTGCTTTACAATTCACAAACATCGGGTTCAGCGAAGTAGGTTGCGAATGTGCCTATTATGTAGGAATTTGATAATGATAAAAAATGTTTTTTAATCATAATAACTGGTTTAGTGTTTGCTTTTAGCGCATACATTGTAGATTTAAATGTAGGTACAATATGTACAACAAATAGTATTTGGAAATGTAGTTCATTTTATAACTTTTATTTTCAATTTTTAAATACTTATAATATATGTGCTACTCATTGCTATTCTTTCTGTTGAGTACCTACTTATGAAAATTTTACTTTTATCTGTAATTAGTTACCTTGTTGTTTTTATTTAAATATTATTAATAATTCATCTTACATTATTCATTCATCTAGTTAGGTCATCAAAAAATCCAATTTCTGTGACACGAACATGAAACATACTTTAAAAATTAATACATACATATTTACGTATCTATAGTTTGTCATCTTAAATCTAGATAAAGTGTCATTGTTAATATCTAAACCGTCCCTATGTAGGGACTTCCGCTATCTTATCTTTCCTAGCGTGGTTCGATGGCATATTTTAAAATATCTCTTGCTATCGGATATATAATTATACATATATTAATGTCAACAAATTGGGTTCAATATATTATGATAATGCTGAGAACCAGCATCACTCACTACTCGGCTCACTAAAATATTATCTTATATGAAACTTTGTACGTCAGGGATTGTGTACCTTCTTTTGTTTTTATACGATTCTATCGTTTAAATCGGATTGCACGATCGTTGTTAATTATGTCCAATATTTTAGTTAGAAAACTTGAGAAGAGAATAAGTAGGCAGTCATTGACTTACCGATCACTATCAAATAAAAAAAAAACTTTGCCATCTACACACTAAAATAGTCAAGTGGATGGAATGGACAATAATTGTGCCTTGTTCTACAAGAATTTAAATATTATTTAGTTTACTACTTATTTCAAGTTTCTGATGAACAATTCAAAAATTTAACCTGCAGAGTTCTTGAGTTAGGTTAAAGAACATCTTGCAAAGTGGGACTAGACTTTGTACAGAAGCTCAAAAAAACCATTAAAATGTCTATGGTAAGTAAATGCGCAGAGTAAATAAACCGCTTAGAATGCTTTATTGAAACTACTTCACTAAATTACAACTACTTCATTACAAAACGCTAATTTAAATTTAACAAACCCTACTTCATTAAATTAAAGATATTAACAGTGGTGTCAATATATATCTTTGAAGCGTGCAAATTCGTAAAAAAATACCCACAGTTTTTCACAAAACTATCAAGTGCACGTGCCCATCCTGCCAGATCCCAATATCAGCATAACTTAATGTTACCGAAATCAAAATTATCGATACACAGCTCCGGGCCATGCTCGATGGCTGTTAAAATATTTAATAAACTTCCGGTCGAAATTAAGAAAATTGAAGACGAAATCGAATTTGCAAAAGTATTAAAGAACCTACTTATCACGAAATGCTATTATACATTAAACGAGTACCTATTGGACAGTCATAAAATAGCAAATTGAAACAAATAAATCGCTCCGCACAATTTTGCTATACCCTAATAGGGTCATATGTATAACTTATAGAATATAGATACTAAACATGTTTCTTAAGACCTGCATGTAAATTATACTACATATGATGCAATAAACGATTGATTGATTGATTGATTGAAATGGAATTTCATATTTTCTAATTTGATTTTGGTTCAAGGGCGCCATCACGCAGCCATATTTCACAAGCAATGGCAAAAGATAATAAGATACGAAAATATCAAATTCCTTTAAATGAAGATTGTTACGAAAGAAAATAAAAGGAAAATCATTCTACAAAACAAGTAAAGCAAATAATTGAATATCATACAAGGTAATGGCCTAAGCTCGAGATATTTTTGCATTACTTTTTTTTTATTTGATAAATTACAATGATAGATAACTCTTTCATACATTGTCTTAAAACCTAGATTAGGTTTGTCTAGACAATCTAGTTCTCTTATATTAACAGTATTAAATATTCTGTGCTACAAGATACATTTTCATACATAAACAATTATATATACATATCAATGCATATGAACATACAAAAACATCATCAAATACATTTTCAATGATAACGAAGAACTAATTCGACAAAGCAAACAACGCGCGAACGCACATATCAGCTGTAGGTACATCTGACGGAACATCTCTTTTGTGTGGAATCAATAGAAATAAAATAGTTTATATAAAATAGAGAATTAGCATCTAAAACTGCACGATATCGGTTATCCAATAAAAGTATATTAAACCTTATGAGTCAGCTTAATTTTAATGATAAGTGTGTAGATTGCATGGCAATAGCGGCGCATACTTAATATCATATTCTAGAAACACGCTCGCGGTAATTGAAATTTATAATACGCAATAAACGTTTGTGATTAATTATTAAAAGTATTAATTTGTTCAATTATGCCGGTTAATATATAAAACGAGAGTTCCGGTTGAGTTATGTTATAATAGGTTTAGATACTGAAATTAAACTAACATTTAACAGTTTATTCGTGTAACATTAATTGCATAGATCTTGTCTTGTCTTTGAAAATGTTGTTCTGTAACACCTATCATGGCTCTATTATAACGTAATGCAGACAATATATCTGTTTTATTATGTGAAATTCGATAATGTTATTAGTTTCAGCGATACCTAAAGAAATACCAATAATGACATTATTCAGCAAATTAGTTAAATTTAATTTGATATATCTAATTGGCTAACTTAATGCACATTCGTAAAAGTTTAGGTACGGGCGCTTACGATCATATGTTGTTTCGTTATTCCACTCTAAATGTTTTTTCTTCATTATCAGTCGTGGGACGTCCATTGCTGATACTGTCTGGAGTAGATCATCGGTCTACATTGTCACGATTATTAATATTTTTTTTTATTTTTTTTTTTATTTCGAATAGGTTTGCGTTTGACTACACACTGCCTGATATATTTTATATATCATATATATTTATATAGTAATGAGTGTTATACAGGGTTATTTCTAATCAATTAGCATCCTTTTAGGAGCTTATTATGTGCATCAAAACTAACAACTTTTGTTCTACGACTTTTGTCAAAACTCAAAAAAAATTTTTGTTGTTCCATAGAAAAATATCGTTCACCCGCGACAAAATGTATGGAGCAGCTGATTATTTTTTTGAGTTTTGACAAAAGTCGTAGAACAAAAGTTGTTAGTTTTGATGTACAGAATAAGCCCCTAGAAGCGTGCTAATTGATTAGAAATAACCCTGTATATGTACTTACAATATTTTTCTATTAATTGCATATTGTGAAAGTTGTAGATAATCCTACTAATATTATAAACGTGAAAGTTTGTGCGGATGGATGGATGGATGGATGGATGGATGGATGTATGGATGTTTGTTACTCTTTCACGCAAAAACTACTGAACGGATTGAGATGAAACTTTGCAATAATATAGCTTATATATCAAAATAACACATAAGCTATAAATTGTAATGATATATTGCGTATGCGGGCGAAGCCGCGGGTAAAAACTAGTTAGGCATATTTTTATGCGTGACGTTTCTTGAATATCAGTTTGTAAATCCTGTTTCATTGGTTTATACTTATAGCCCTGGTGTCAGAATTTTTAAGCCGCCTTATGACGTCTGACATGGCTGAACGGTTGAGCAATTAACATAATTTTAACTGATGTAAAAGCTTTTTAAAATTTACTACCGCACCTACCTATTATAATAGCTTTGCTTTCTACCGTTTGCCAGTCATTAAAACTAGTACCGTTTTAATTAAGTAATTTAACAAAGACGTCAATCCTTTTTAAAGGTAATTAGTATTTTATCTTTGTGTCAATGGGACAATAATTCGTTCTTGCTGCATACGCATATGAAATACTTAACATCTCTTTCTTATTAGTTAAACATTTATTTCCACATTATGAAGGCGTAAATGTAGAAACTTGTGTTTCTAATTACGCAAATTTACAAGTATGTCGGGGCTACTTGGCACGCGTGTTCGTTTTGATAATACCTGAGTATCTATAGCCTTTTCTTATTGTAGCTTGAACATCTTAGAATTTTCACTTTGAATTTTTTTGAGAAGGTGTCTGTATCTAAGCATTTAACTTTTGTTTCCTTGCTTGCGTGTGACCTCTTTATACCTTCTATTGTTCTTGGTGTCATACCAAGAACAATCGAAGGTATAAAGAGGCTGTAGGTTTGAGAAAAAAAAGTACTGCAGTACGTCCACCCATAAGTTGGTTAGACTGCAGGAGAGGCAGGAAGTATAAGCCACATTCAATCAGTCTTTTATGAAATCGTTAGGAAGGTCTACATGAATGAAGGTCCAGCAATGAATGGTTTATGTCAAATTTGATAAAGATAAAGGTTATTTCAATCCGATCCTGGATACGTATTAAGTGCTCTAACGGGATTTTAATTAGATTTTTATTTTATGCATGCAATTGTTCCAAATTATTGGGACTCTACAAAAATAAAAATACCAGTGCAAATCCTGTAGGCACCTATTTTACTATCACGGTTAAAGCCTGGGATAGCTCAAAAGAAAGGTTTACGAGTATTACAAACGCAGATAGCAGAAAAGCACTTATAATTTTAAGAGAGACAACACGCCTCCAAATAAAATAATATTTGTGCATCGCAGGTTAATGAAGGCACGCGTTTGAAAGGACCCTTGTACAATTTGCAACTGATTTACATAAATTAGCAGGTGGAGTCCGGGGTCTCAGCCATTTTATGGAATATTAACAATTTGTCAGACTAATTATGATCGCGATGATGGATGGGTAAGGGTCGCTATCAGATATGGCTGATTCATTACGCGTGGGTGTATTAGAACTTCTGTTGTTTTAATTTATTGGCATGTTAATTATAACACGTAAAATGCGTGGTTGGGGTAATATTTGTTCCATTTTATGGATATATCTTGTTGCTAATTTTAGGTAGTGAATAAGCGGTTTAACTATTTATGACTCGTGTAGGTTTTCACTTATTTATTTTAAAAGTTTTACAATAACATCTTTTATGAATTTAATATTGATAACTTACAAGCACATTGCACTCTTTTGGTCTCCAATTATAAGCAGCTGCATTGTCAAGAAACTTAGTACATATTTGCTAATAATTATAATTAATAATAATAAATTTGAGATAATAAATATACTTATTCAACCTTTAAAAATGCATGTCACAAAAAACCTAATTATTAAGTATTAAAATAGTTTAGATTTTTACGTATCTAATTTATTGTAAGTCCAAATGATTCAAAACTAACAGACGCAGTTGAGCCAGTCCAAAAAGGAGTTATTTGGGAAACTGTTATCAAAAACTTTTACATAGTAACTTATTGAAATGACTAAACTTACAAAAGCAAAATGGAACAAAAGATAGGTACTTAAATACTTCAAATAGTTAGGTATTGCTAAAATTGAGTTAAAAACAACAGACATTAAACATAGTTGTAAGTTATCTATTTAACTTGGAATAGGAAATCATTACAAGATCCATTACAATTATTTACTGGCGATACATGTAGGTATCATATTGACAAAACCGGTCCCCATAGAGCCGTCAACGCGAAACTACTAGGTATACTTACATACATACTTACCTACTTAATTCTAGCTGCATTTACTACAGAAAGTTGCATTATCATAAATTGGCAGCTACTTTGATAAAAAAACCGGACGAGTGCGAGTCAGGCTCGCACACCGAGGGTTCCGTACAAACATATTGTTAAAATAATTAAAAATCTGTTTTAGCATGTGCTAATTAAGTTCTTTTATATGATACCTTACATGATACGATTTACTCACTTTGAATTTTGAATCCATATTTTGTGAATTTTGAGGCCCTATTTTTATGTGATTTAAAAAAATGTACAGTTTTCAGATCTATTCCTATATGTGTACTCTGAGACAATGCTTTTCGCCAAATTTCATAGTTCTATGTCAACGGGAAGTACCCCGTAGGTTTTGATTTTTGTGAGCGTTGAAATATGCGTTTTTTACGACATAAACGGCTCTAACTTTTTTATACGGTAACTGAGAAGCTTTTCTTTTACACAACTGCGAGAGTTAATGGGTTTACGTATATAGTTTAAATTTCAACTCGATATCTTTACGCGTTCCCGAGATAAAGAGTCTTGACGTACACACAGACGGACAGACGGACAACAAAGTGATAAGGGTTCTATTTTTTCCTTTTGAGGTACGGAACCCTAAAAATAGTTAAATGAAATTATTTAATTTTATAGGGCTTTGCACACTAGGATTTATCTCAAAGAAATGTTCTTTTTATTATAAACATTTCAAAAATTGTCGTTCCATTTGGATATAGCGTCAGGATTGGAATCCCAAAGAGATGCAGGTTCAAATCTTGCGATTGCGGCAATTTTTAAAACGCTTTTATTAGGTCAACCTGTATGGAACTCACTATGTAATGGAATCAAAGGTAACCAATTTAACCATCTTCCAAAGGTCGTAGCGTAATAAAAATTGGCAGCTGTATGTAGTTCTGATGACAATACAATAATATGGTACTGTCGAACTAATCTGATGATGGAGCCGGAAGATATGAACTGGAACTTCATAATGAAAAATCGTATCATAGCTATTTTGGATTTCTTAGAAAAGTCTTGTAGTGAACTTTGACCACGATTAGGTTTCAAGGTCTGATGATGAAGCCGGAAGTTAGGCACTAAAGCGTTTTTTCTAGTGTTTTTTAAACTATTAATTTATGCATGTTAATAATAAAAAGAACATTTCTTTGATAAAATAGTTTATTATCACAATTCAACCGACTGACAAAAAAGGAGAAGGTTCGAAAAAATATCTGATAGTAGATTTTGTCTTGTTTTGCGTGACATTAAAAATGCTGTAGAAGTGGAGTAACGGTGATAATAGGACGCATGATTTCCGGAATAAACATCGAGTAAAAGCAAAACGATGCCAATTTAGTGCAGTAAGAGCAATATCGATGCAATTATTCCCTCAGGTAGTATTGATAGAGTTGAAGTAGTCAAATAGCCACTAATTAAGCTGATTAAAAGCTATTCATTTACAATTCAAGGTTTTTGTTAGTTAAATGTGAAATAAAAAAAGGGATTAAGTGAAAACTTTTTAAAGGCATGTGTAGCAATAAGTATGTGACAGTTCTTTTTTGTTGTTTTCTCGGGTAGCACGGGATTAAGTAGACAAAATTTCAGTAATTTTTGCTTACACACGTCAAGGGCCCCTGTATCCCGGGGGCCCCGTACCATTGATGTGGCTGATACAGCGGTAGTTACGCCTTGTTGTACTTAAGCTTTAGGTATATTTTTTCACTTTAATAACATTTGGAAAGTTTAAAGTTAGACAAAGGTTTAGTTACTTAAAAAGAAAATGTATAAAGTGGATCATAATTAATCTTATACCTAAAAGGGTTTTAAGTCATTATAATCATGTGTTGCAATTAACAAATAAAAATGGACTTACAAACGTACTTACATACCTACCATTTGCATTGATTTATTAGTTAATATCTGAGTGTAGATAATGCAAGTTAGAAAATTATGCTAATGTAGTAGTGTCACTAGTTTCTAGGCTAGATTGGCCAAGTGCCCCCCACTTGGGGAGGGGTAGGCGTGGTCTAGAGGCGGCGCGCGCGCAGATCTCTCCGGCGCCAGCCCACCGGCCGTCCCTCTCGTCCGGGATTGAATGCAAATGTAAATAGCGATGGTTGTCCATTCATTGCGGCAATTATTCCATGCATTATTCTGAAATCTTGATAATTGTGTCTGAAGCATTGTCTTTGACAGGCAATCGCACAACTAGAGATTAATGATTTAGAATACTGAAATGAAGATACCCGCTTCGATTGAGTATATTTTTTACTATCTTGAAAACTAACACAAACAAAAATATTCTGATATATGTTTAATCACTGAATAGTACACTACTTAATGCCATTGTGGTGTATTTTTGATCACTACAAAATCTAATTTTATCGACTTGTGGCAAGAGGAGCATAGAAAAAACTATCTTTCACCATAAAAAGGACATGGCATGCCCGCAAAATGTATGAAGGCTGGTATAATAATAATCAAAAATTCTAACCACAACATTCGTTACATTTCGAGAAAGTTCATATTTTTTTGAATCTATTACATAAGTTAAAATAAAAAAAAACCCTAAATTCATTTTGAATCTATTAGGATAAATAAATATATTTGGCTCAATAGGTAGTTTATCTCTAGCAACCCTGATTAACTAACCTTAACATTGTTAAATAGAAGCATTTTTACCAAATAGACACAGTTTTTAAGTGATTTTTTGCCACATTGTACCTATTAACTGGTCACACTGTTAGGTTATAATTTTTAATTTTAGCAAATTAAGATATGAATGTGGAAGAATCAGCAACGAATGCAAGTAAAATAACGATATATATTTATTATTACTATACTAGAAAAAATACATACCTAGTTGTATTATTACTTTTCATACAATTTATTTTTCACATTTAAAAAAAATGGAGTCATAAAAAATCTAAATTAAATATTTTTGAGAAGCCCATAAATTAAGCATTCAAATTATGTATATATCATCTTGGTTCGATTTTTCTCTGAATAATATACCACTTGTGGACGTCACCTTTAAACAATCCATTCAATTTCTACTAGATATTGGAAACAAAGTAAATTCATTTCAAATATTCTAAGTCAGCTTAACCTCACGAGCACGAGATATTGGAGTATAGGTAATCGATGACTAAGTAATAGTTAAGTTATTGAGTATTTATTACCTCTTGAACAAAAGGGTCCAGCATTTCAATTGCGGTGCACTGCATCTGATGCACAATTGCAGTTGTCGATTCAATTAATTGGTAAATCATCCGCTCAATTGATATTAATGTGCGTATGTTTACCACTGTCCACTGTTACCGGGTGTAATGGCGTGTTTACACTAAGTAACTACTGGAACAAACCACTGGAAGCCAAGTCACAGTGACGTTTACGAGTAGTAATTATAGATTTCTTTCTTTGTGGTAGTTAAGCCATTCCCTCTTTTGGCGTTCCTTGTAATATTTTCTTTATTCTTTACGATTCAACATAGTTATTTAATATGTTTAGGAAATATTTTATGCTAAAAGTGTAGAAATATCTAAGTAACGTCATGTAATGATTTAAGTAATATTTAATTACTTAAAATTATTTTGATATTGTTCCAAGTTAACTAACAAATTTTTTTAATGATATATTTTGATTATACAAAATATAAATACTGAATTAGTTAAAAATAATCCACCAACTTAATTAAATATTCATAAGCTATTTAACTAATTTGGCGTGATAGTACGAGTAGGACAGTGTCCTAGCTTATTTGGTAAAACACCGGCACGAACTTCGAACTGCGAATGAGTCATGCAGTTTCAAATCATGTTGTAAGAAGTTTATCACATATATTAAAAATGCTCGTCCTTGAACTTACTAAATTATGTGTAAACAAGCCATTAACGAGTTGACCTCTTGTCCTGATGGTGTATGTCACCACGCCGTGATGGCCCGTCATGGGTTTTTAATTCCATTACCGGGCGATTAGCATCGACCCCTATAGGGAGCCAATTGACGACGATCGAGGCCACTTATGGGCCAATTAGGCCCTTATTAGCCCATATTTTATCGAGTTGATTAGATTAAATGACAAGAATATACATGTGAGTCAAATATTTACAGCTTTTAGCTTACGTCTCTACCGGTTTCTAAATAAGAGTTTTGTTGTAGATTCCGTAATCAAAGATTTTGATTAAAAAGTTAAATAGAATAGGCACTTGAGATAACCCAAGACGCTTAAAATACACTAAAAAAGAATAAAGTAATTTAAATATGGCTGAATTATAAGTATATTAAAATATCAAAAGTTGTAATAGTAACGCGAGACAAAAAATGCAAAAAAGATTTGTATGTTTGTTCTCTTATGGAGTCTCTCTCAGGGCTCAGGCTTTTACACAATTAAATACGTATAATCAAATATTATGTACTAATCTTTCTTAACTAAATTGCTACTCACAATTAAAAGATACCTACCATAAAATTAAATCACAATATTAAGGAAAAACTTGATTTTTTATTTAGTCAACTAACACTCCTTAATTGCAGCGATTGAAATACTTTTTGTGTTATTCACATTAGTTTTATTGCTTTACAATCCTGCTATCGATCAAAACTTCCGCCGCGTTCATTCAGGAATGTCCTTGTCTTTCAATTCATTCACGGATATAAAGATGGATGCCACAACCAATTAAAGTTAATAAAAAGTCATTCAACGCGATGCACTCCGAATACCATCGGTACCGAAAATGGTAAATTTTCCGGAATTTCTTGGTAAAATCTGGCAAGTGATTCAAATTCGCAGATACTGCGGTGGTTCCTTCTTGCGGCGGCAGCATGGTTGCTTTTTGTCCCGGTTCGGTTCCCGGACCTCCCCGGCGATCAGCTGCCAACTACCGCCGACGACATTAGGAAATTTGATTTCATTAAGATGTATGCCAGTTTGAATGCAGATTTGAAGGAACACATATTTCTACATTTTGATTCCAACTTTTTGTCTTGACTTAACTTTTTTGATATTTTATGTACCTAAATATTAGTAGAGATGTTATTTTTGGTCTATATAGGTACTTATATCTATTGTATGCTACTAAAACTATTTTGTGGTCCTTCGACATTCGTTAATAATCATCAATAGGGTATAGAATGTAAGAAAAAATGCCAAGTCGATGGTAATAATGGCAAACTCTCTTTTGTTTGTAGTTTTTTATGATTGTATGAATTCTTTTATAATTATGAATTCTCACGTCACGTCACCTATTCTCACGTCACGCTTTATTAACAAAAGTTACACAAAAATACTTTTGATAAAATAAATCCGATTCAGTAGCATGGTGGGTACCTACACATAATGCAATAGGCTATTTTACTATGAACGAGAAAAAATCTGTAAATGTATTTTTGAGATAGCTCAGGCAAAAAGCAATTGGAAAATGTGCCATTTAGATCATAAAACAACAAAATAAATTTTAAAAATCAATACAAAATATTCTGTCTTTTTAATCTGTGCATAAAATAGTCGCCGCTATGTTATGACGTCATCCGGCTATGTAAACATTGAATAGTTTGTCCGGTGTTTGTACACTAGTATTCCAGGAACAGCACACCAACCGTAACTCATTATTAACCATATTTAATAACTTATTTTCAACATAAATTTCAAACTTACAAACAAAGACACTACCGTGAAAAATATTTACGTGCATTGTTTACATAGCATAGTGACGTCATTCATGACCACAGAGTAAAATAATGACATCCATCGTTTTACGTAAATTACGCGCGAAATTTTGAAATTCTAAAATTAATATGCATTTTTTATAACATAACGATTGAATAATTATTTTTTGTATTTTTTTTGTGGTTTATTTGACTAACAGGATCTAACTGAGATGCTTTTCAAAAATGACTAATACTCTATTGTGTTTCGTGAGTAAACCTATGGTCAAAAGTGTACCTCCCATTAAATTCTGATACATCGAAATATCATAGGATGCAGATATGTTGTAGTGTATTGACGGGCTTTTAAATTGAAGCAAAATTATAAATAAAGTAACAGAATTATAAGAAAGACTTTACAGAATAAATTACAAAAAATAAAGTTATATAAAGTATATAAAGTTATATTTTAGATTTTTTAAGTTCGTATAGCATCGATTACTTCTATAAAGTCTTAATTTGTGTTCTATACTTAACCCGAAAATTCGCCCGCTTTGCGTCCGTCGACAAAAAATATCCTTATCGTTTCGCCTACCTCGATTAAATATCGTTTATAACGTAACTGTAGTAAGCATAATTTTTGAACAATCAAGCGACAATGCGGCGAGCTCCTCGACTTACATTATTTATTTCATTGATTCAGGAGCTGTCCCAGCAAAAAGCATCGGGACACCGGTTCTGGATGTCAAATCATTTAATTTTTTGCAAAGCTCAAGTTTTGGATAATTTCAAAGTATAAGATCTCTACTTCTTTCGTACATGTGTGTCAATCTGTTGCAAATATATTATGTATGCGTGGGCAGTGTTAGGTGATGCGTTTGTTTACCTACTTTGTAAGGTTTGAGTGTCTTTTTTAGGTTACAGACTAATCATAGCACTCAACCCTGAAATTGTAAAAAAGTCATCTATTCCATACAAAAAGGTTTACTTTCTCTAGAAAAAATTAAACAGTTTTATTTCGTTGGTGTTGGTTAAGTGAAAGTCAAAGCTCATAACTATTCAAATTACACCTCTTTTTATTGTTCTTTAAAACAACACCCTGTACTATAAAACTACAAGTGGTACTGTGACATACACATAAATAAATTAGACAACACAAATCCACAAAACTCTGCCTACCACAAGATATACCAGGTATTATTCAAATGCTTAATTCCACTGCCAGACGACAGCATTGCCATTTAAAGTGCTAATACCGACAGCAGCGTTTACAAATAAGCACTAGCATTATCACGCATTATGTCTAGGTTTAGACCTTTCGAACTAGGCTTCCAGGCGACCTAAAAACTTTTGTATATGGCATAAATAAAATACTTTTTATACAAGCTTACTTTTTTAGCATGAAGGTTACCCAGCGAATGGCTCATCGAGCCGTGTCATCAATGCTAATGTGATGTAAACTTTCCCGCGCTGATCAGGTATTAACAGCGATTATGGGGCGACGCATACACCGAGTAAAAACTACGTAAACACACGCACTTGCATAAATCAATAGTAAATTGCATAGGTCTAAAAATTCACACCTTTTGTATGTGACGATGTGATCACGGACCTCTCGACGGGCACACATTTTAGCATTTTTTTATAAATAGAGATAGTTTTGATATAAAGCCATTGTGGTCTAGTGATAATGACACCCACCTTACATTCGTGAGGTTGTGGGTTCGAATCCCGGTACCGTAACAATGAATTCTTTGGAATTCATGTATAGAAATTCACATCAATGGCTTTCCATTTCAGTGAAGGAAAACATCGTGAAGCAACCTGCATACGTCCGTAGAAGAAATTTGATGGCGTGTGTGAATCCACCAACCCGTACTGGGTCAGCGTAGTGGATAAGGTCCAATCACCCTTCGTGGGTAGAGTTACGTCTTCAAAAGGCTGTTACAATACAGTACAGTACAGTTTTGATATACCTAAGCAAGCTAAAACATGTGTGCCAATTTAAGGTCTCATAGAGTTTTTAAAAATTAAAATTTTTGGTCATATTAGTGATACGACCATTTCTTTGGTTTGTATGCATTAAAAACCAAAACACACTCACAATTTTTTTTTCTACAGAGTAACGTACCTACAGAAAAAAATATACAGTCAAAATTTAATCCTTGACTGACTGACATAACTATATAGGTACCTACGTACTCCTATGTTCTTACCATAGTCATAAATACTGTTAGGCCCGAAGTGTGTATCAGTAGGAGATATTCTGGAACATATCAGCACGTCCCGGCGGTCGCTACAGAGCGCCCTGCGATTAAACAATCAAATAATCATATTAATCACACGCTGCGCCCGCGCCGCCACCGCTCGCGCATCGGACCCAGACATGCATAACTTCGTAGGTATTCGTATAGATATTATACGTACGGCGTGTTTTTTCACGATGAACATTCTAGAATAATACTGTATGGGCAGATTCATATAAGTCGGCGGATGCGAAGTTGCGCAATATCCAATCCTGACTGAAGCTCACATAAAGTTGGACGCTGATTGGGTTCCGCGGAGCTAGTAGCCAACTTCACATCCGCCGTATGATTCAGCCTACTAGTAATTATCCTCCTGAGACTCAGACCCTGATTTTGTGTCAGGATTTTAGGAAAAGTATTTTAAAAATTATCCCCCACCAAATCGCCAGAATACGGTGAATCTAGAGAATACAATCCCGGCCGTTTTCTGGCCCCGAAAATCCCGGGACTGTACTTGGTTAATCCCGGG
The DNA here is from genome assembly GCA_949316475.1 of Hypomecis punctinalis. Taxonomy (NCBI): domain Eukaryota; kingdom Metazoa; phylum Arthropoda; class Insecta; order Lepidoptera; family Geometridae; genus Hypomecis; species Hypomecis punctinalis. The sequence goes on from OX438802.1 coordinate 15,354,279, forward strand.
ATTTTCGGGATTGCTACAAACAGGTTAAGTTTGCATTCCGTAATCCATTACGCCTTGAGAACAACCTTGCCTACATTATTTTAGGAGGAGTCTGGATCGACCACCGTTTCCGTGTTTTCTGTAGAACATCGGGAGAATTTTCAGGACATTTTTGATCACATTTACGTTCCGAAAAAATCTTGAATAAGAAATATTGTAAATTGTAAGTAACTAGTGTCTATATTTATGTCTATTATATTATATCCAACCAGCGTAGAACTTGACTGAGTGTTTTCAACTGCTGTTTATATTGGCAATAAACTACGAAGCAGGCTTAGAATCGGAAGACAATCACTGGATGCTCTGATATTTCTGCGATTGTAATTTCGAAATTCTAAATAGGTTTTTTATTGCGGTCTTCTAGATTTCTTGCAAAATTACTTTCTTTTATTTTATCTATTTTAGTTTGTGTAATTTTGAAACGTTTAAAAACACGTTTTTTAAGGAATTACGAAGAAAATTCTAATCCCGGGATAGTCCCGGGATACCGGGATTATGTATCAAAAATTCCGTAGTCCCGGGATTGAAAAACATACTCGGGATTGTATTCCCTAGGTGTACCACAGGAATCACAGGTGATATAACTTATTGTTATTGATACTTTAGGTCTTAATAAGTTTACTATTACCTACCGGTTACAACAGTTACAAAAGGACTAACTCTGAAATCGTGAAAACGCAGTTCTTTCATAAGTACCTACTTACATTTTGTCCTAGCTCATGAAACTGATCGTGTAAAGCAGCAATTTTTTTTCGCAAACCATCAATACGCTACAATAATAATTAAAATAGTATATCAATCTAGTAAGAAATTCATTATATTTCTTCGAAATGTGTAAACAAGTACTTATTTCATTTGAAAATAATTCTTAGGAAGTAACCAGCCCTTATTAAACAAATATAGAGCCAAACAAAAACGCCATAATGCTAATTTTATAATAGAAAATTACAGCGTCGTGCGAGATGGCGATGAAAGCCAAATATTTATTGCATAGTTCCTCTGCTTTTCATTAGAGATGCCTGTTCATGCACACAGAGTAGAAAATTGTAAAGAAATATGACTTACCCTCCTTGATAGCATTTATTGACCGAGAGGACTCACATGGAAAGAGAGGTGTGCGTAGATTAGTCCTGTCAAGCCTTGGTTTGCCATACTGTACTGTACTGTATCAGCCTTTTTTAATAGTCCGACGTAGGCCTATCCACGAAGGGTAGTTGGGCCATATTCACCACGCTGGCCCAGTGCGGATTGGTGGATTCACATACGCCATCGAATTTTTTCTACGGACATATGCAGATTACCTCACGATGTTTTCCTTCACCGAAAAGCTAGTGGTCTGAAATTCCATACAAAGAACTCTTTGGTTGGACCGGGATTGAACCCACGACCTCACGATTGTAAGGCGGGTGTCACTACCACTAGACCACCACGGGTTTACCATAGCTTAAGTTTTATTACCATAATAGTATAGGTTCCGTGTAGACATTTATATTTTCAATGGTTATTTTGTATTTTTTTCCGAATAAAAAAAAAGAACAGACGAAAAGACAGATCTCTAAATGTTGCTTGAGATGGCATGAATATTTAAGTGTTAAAGCATAATGAATTTAAAACGACGTCATCAGATGTAGTTGCGTATGTGGTGTTTAGTCGACACGCTCCGTATACAAAAAAATCCTTTTCACACTAAGAAAATCCCAAAAGAGCAATCAAATAAACTACTACGAATTGATTCTCTACGGATTGCCTACTCAGTGCCACAGAGCGCTCTCGATCGATCACTACAATTGCGGCGTATTTATGGGCCCGTGCAATTTCCATAGAGCTGTGGTTACCGCGCTAGGGATGAGGCAGAGGGTGCTTTATGGTCATTAAACTAAATCCAATCAGCCACGCGGCTCTTGGACTCGGTAGAGATGTGCCGCTCTCCGCGGGGCGCAAAATAAACCCAGCTGCGTATTCATTTTATTGTATATTTTATAATTTTCTATAGCAGACCTCCGAACAGTAGATTTCGCGTCACATCTCTTTAACTGAATCTTCATAAGCCTATATCTCGACTCGCTGTTGACCGATTTGGTCCATACTCGCAAATCTAGTTAGGATTTAGTTACTAAACAATCTTGCTATGTTATATGCCTTTTATCGAAATCGTCTGATAAATAGCGCGACAGCAAATTTCCTCCTTTTTTGAAGGAAACACTCCTCCTATAAAACCGTCGACAAAAAATTCTATTACATAATTATAGCACCTGTGCACCAAGTTTCGCCAAGATTCGTTAAACATCGACCTGTACACAAAAACCAACATCAGGACAATGAAAGCAAAATCGTCGTGTTAAAACGGAGATCTTTCTCAGTCTCAGTCTCATCGGTAAATAGTTTGTAGTTCAGAGCTAGCTTAATAACGCTTTTCGGATTTTTATTTCTATATTGAAAGGATTTATTTACACTAAGTTTCTTTTAGATTGATTGATCTAACGGTGTTTGTTAAAAGTCTGCAGGAGGAAAGACCTACAGGACTGCGCTAGAAACAATCCAAATCCGACCGGTCGCATTGAAAATCTATAGAGGAGGCCTATGTGCCTTAAAATAAAATATTTACGAGATTTTTGAGAGCATTCCTCTACTTAGGTATTTTCATTGCATTTTCTCACTTCGACTTACAAATGAAAAAAAAAACAAATAAGTAAGTCCTAGTTCCCAGTATGTCCCATCACTAAGACAATGGCTGCGATGCGCCGGCGCTCGTTCATTATAATAGTTTGGTGAGTGCGACCCGGGCTCCGTCCGCGCTGCTATCATTTAACTAGCTTTATACCGTGGATTTACCTGTCTATACTCCTTAGCAATATTTTAAATTTTAGGTAGTGGGCTAAAGCTGGAGGCTTAAACCTGGAAGATTGGTAGCAAGAGACTATAGAAAGCGACACATAAAAGGAAGTGGGGAAGACCTATGTCTAGCTGTGGAACAGTAAGCTTAGGTTAAGAAAATGAACGCTGGAAGCACTTTAATCTAGTAAAGCTTAAAAAAAAAATGTTTGATGAAAATAGGTAGGTACAAAGGTAAAAGTATGGAGTAAGAGCCCATGCCCTTCGCCTGATACTTTGGACATGTTAGTCTTTGTCAATATTTGGTTGATTTTTATGTACCTCCATGAAATAAAATTGTATTTAAGCGTATATTGCTTAGAAGTAGTTGCATAGAGGACAGACTATTCATTAGTGTAGGATCGCGCTGGATGCAATCGGTGAAATGGGAGAACTGTAAAGAGGAAGGTCTATATCCGGCAGCGGTCTACGTTCTACAAGGAGCATATTAACCAGTGGCGAAAGTACGCGGGGCGGCCTCGCTCACCATCGATAGGCGCTTTAGATGACTACCGACTAGCGATGCTCGATCCATACGATCGTGTTTGTATCGATACTTTGGATTGCAATGGATCGCATCGCAGTGTATCGATCCGCTTGTTTCGATACGATATTTTGGATCGATCCGGTATCGTATTTTAAAAAATAGAACATATTGTTTTTTATACCATCAAAGTTTATTGTTTTAGGTACATAAACAATACTTATTTACGTCGGCCAACCTGTAAGTGGCAAAGTACACAGAAATAATATTTTCTAAAGCCGCTCTTTGTTGAGACGATACGATTGTGTGGTTTCGATACGATATTTGATCCAGTATCGTGTCAATAGTTAAAAAGATGAGTTATTGAGATACGATATTTCATTCAAAGTAGAACCAAGTCAAAAATATCGATATCGATATTTTGCTAGTAACATTTTTGGCACCACTACAAGAAATGTTGTCATTGCGTGCAGCCAGCGGAGCTTACCTCTCCCCCCGCTTTAAATCGGTGACCTATTGTTTCAACAAAAACGGGGCCCATGCGCTCTCCAGTCTCCTCCATGACGTTCTATGACTAAAACTATGATGATAAGTTGGTTGATGTGACCAAAATTACAAGTAATAGTTTGATGACTTATGACTTTGTCACTGTCAAACTACTAACTTTTGCGAACCCCAAATTGACTCCTAAATATTTCATTATCAATTAATAGACAAATCAGTAAACAAACACTCGCATTGATCACATTGATGTTATTGTAGAATATGCAGCTTACCCGTGGTGCCGTAGTAACTACGGTTCAATCTGGCGCACCGAGATTACATAATGACGGCCGCTGCCCTGCGCCGGCGCACCGCGTGTTATTAACTCGGTATTATCTATAACAAATGGATCGCGCCGATCATGCTCTCGGGACAATAGCACTGCGCTTACCATCGGTCAAACTTTTATCATCATTTCGACTGTTGTTTTTAAACTATCGCGATTTGAGCACATTATTATTATATACTACGGGACTAATCGCACACTAAAATTACGAGATAAATAAATACCTCATCATCCCGAGGTTTCGGTGATCAACCCGTGACCACGGTCGATCGTAACGTCAAACCACGGTCGTAAACGTCAGGATGATGAGGTATTTATTTATCTCGTAATTTTAGTGCGCGATTAGTCCCGTAGTATATAATTATAATCATTTCAACTGTAGGACGTCCAGTGCTGCACATGGGCCACCTGTATTAATCAATCAATCGATAACACTTTACTAAAGAAAACCAAATAACAAGTACAAAACAATACAAACAGCATATTAAATGGCGGCCTTATCGCTTATAGCCCCATAGTTTTTTCAATAAAATCGTTTGAAGCAGCTTTTATACAGGGCGATCTACTGTCTTAAGGTCATCTGTCCACCATGCGAGTGGACGTCCTACGCTGCGCTTGCCGATACGGTAACTTTAGTTCGTCTACAAAACGGTTTAATATTTTTACTTATCAAAACATTCGTTTAAGTAGGTACATAGACAGACAGACAGATATAACTCTTTATTTATAATCACAATTGAAAATAAAACACTATTTACACATAAACGACAAAAAATATGATTATAAAGTGGCGACCTTATCACCCATGGCGATTTCTTCCAGGCAACCTTGCACGAATATGATGCTGACAAGAACAAGAAATATTGGCCAAAGAAAGCACCTATAAATAATAAACTAAACATACTTAATTAAATTTAAGTTTTTAATATTACATACCTACATAAATACTTTAGGTATAATACATATAATATACGCATACCTACCTACATAATACAATTCAGTTCAGGCAATAAGCCTATCGAGCCATGGAAAATGCTGCTCGCTACAAAAGGAAACCAATTTACAAATCAAGAAATTTAAATGCGTATTAATATGTGTACGGTCATACCCTGATGTTGTAGTAGGAGCAAGCTGAAGTGGCAGTGTGTATGACACAAAGCAGGCAGATCTGATGGCCGATGGGGTTGTGCTCGAACAGAGAGCCTACTGTAAAAAAAAAATAAGTTGTAATGTCAACTTACAGGGTTATCAAATCATAAATAAACTTTTTGTATCAGATTCAATTAATGATTTTCAACCGACTTTAAAAAGAATATTCTAATTTTGACTGCATTTTTTAAATGTAACAATACAGGTACCATTCTAATCTATTTTTATAGTGTTTTCCCACACTAGCTTTCGTACATATCATGCAATTATTCCGCCAATTATGAATCGATTTTGATGAGTTTTGTTTGTTTGGTGGATATACTTACTTCAGAAGTGATCCCATTTAAATATTATTGAAATAGGTTGAATGGTTTTCGATAAATCCTACTAATATTATGAATGCGAAAGTTTGTGAGTAATGAGTATGTATGGATTTTTGTTACTCTTTCACGCAAAAACTACTGAACGGATTCAGACGAAACTTTGCAATAATAATGCTTATACATCAAAATAACACACAGGCAGCTTTTGCTGTAATACTATCGCGTGAAACGAAGTTTGCCGGGTCAGCTAGTCAACAATAATCTAAAATAGGCATACCTACATCGATTTGAGAAAACTTTCGAATTTCGTACGTACTCGTAGATTGCTATGATTTATGTAGGTTGTGCCAATTTTGGCGAGAATGATTATTAAATATTAATTATTTTGGTTTCAGGTAAAAATATCAAGGTGCAGGAGTAGTGTCCGTGATCATGGTAACATTAGTGCGTCGGGCGAGCTTGCATGTTATTAGCGGGAATAATTTAGGGAGCACGCACCGAGCGAGGGGAGCCTGTTATTATCCACGCTCCTACGCTACAGTGCAGTGGAGGAACTCCTGTAGGTACTTAATACTTATTTATCTGTCGCCAATTTTTACTTATCAAATTGTCAAACATTTCTTAGAATGTATAATAATAAATAAAATAAAAATAATCTAATGATTTTGAAAGAAAAAACAATATTTGAATAATCTTTGGCAGAGCAAAGATCTAATTGTCTAAGTGCCGCTCACTCTAGGTAATACTCAATAAAAGAGAAACTGCTTTCCTGGTGTTTACCATCATTTTATTTATGTCTACATAGTTACATATACTTTATACAAAGTTAGGCCTTAAATCTAAGACTATCAGAGGTGTACATGTGTACTCTGTTTAATAGGACATTTTTAAATGTATTTTAATTTTTGTTTTCGATTAAGCATTGTAACATGGATCTTGCGTGCTAGGTGCAAAGTAAACGTTGCATTGCATCACCTTTACCTTTGTAATCACTACTAACACTAACACAAAACATTGTGCGTTCTCAACTACAATACAATATCTCAGGTACAATACTTACTTTTCGTAATTGAAAAATAAAATTGAGTGATACAAATAATCTCGATCCGACTTAAAAGGAAATTGGCTGTACGTAAAGTCGTTTCACAGACGATAATTTTATATTATGCGTCACAAGCCACTTAGGCCGATCGTGCCTCTCTACCGCTTGTTCTGCACTCTCGCTTGCACGCTCGGTTCTGACGGAACGTGACAATGAGTCATGTATTTTCGTGCGTGCAGCCAACGTTCATCGATTCATAAGAGGTGAGAGGAGTTAATGTTTGTGCTATTTTTGAACGTTATCAAAGTGTACCTATACGATATGATCTGCAACATTTCCTGCTCTAGAGATGACAGCCCAACATAGGCTTCTGTTACTCGTAAACTGTGTACGGCACGGTACGGCGGAGCGCGTACGCAAATCACGTCTCCCCGCCCCCACCTGCGGATCTCGCTGGATAACAATAATAATTGCCCCGGTACACTCGACCTCATGGAAATTATCTTAAGATATTAGGACCACCTTCCACTGAAAAGCGTTATTTTTGATAAATGTGAAAATGTTCCATGTGCCATGTTCAAGCGCGGACATGGAACAAGTGATATTTTAAAAGCATGACCGGCCTAAGCTTTCGGAATGTTTCAGTTGTTGATTTTACAATTTCTTACTTAATTTCTACAATATCTGCTTCTTTTCTTATGACGTTATCACGTAAAATTATCGTCTAGCAATTTAGTTTTAATTTTAAATTCATTATACTTAGGTACGGAGAAAACGTATTTTTAGGTGACATGCATTTTCAAGGATTTTGTAGTAAGTAGGTAGGTATCATTTATTTTATGAACAACTTCTTCAATGGGCCCTGGACACGCATAAAATAGCAGCTCTTTCATACGAAAAATATTATACCTACATTAACTGACGACAACGAACATAATATCTTTAAAGATACAACATCCTGATGTTTTTTTGTCGTCTGGAGCTACATGACACAGCCAAAGATGTTAATGTAAACAATTTTGAACTGAATGATCCATAGTGACTGGTTATTGTAACTGGTAGAACGCCCGAGACTCTAGTTTTTCTACTTAGGCTCTCTCGAGAGGACTTGGATTATAACAATACCTAGGTACATATTAAAGGTGTACTAAAAATCTGACAACATATTTAAGAGCATGTACCCAAATGGTCGTGAAGTGTAATTTCAAAAAAAAAAAACTGGACAAGTGCGAGTCAGGCTCGCACACTGAGGGTTCCGTACAAATCCAGAAAATTTCACAAAATTGGCAAATAAGTTGTTAAAATCTCTATACCCTAATCATCGACAAAAAAGGTTTTTTTTTTTCACTTTTCTCGTCATACATCGATTACACATTGTTAAAATAATTAAAAACCCGTTTAAGCATGTACTAATGAAGCTCTTTTATATGATATCTTACATGATACGATTTACTCACTTTGAATTTTGAACCCACATTTTGTGAATCTAGGCCCTATTTTTTTGTGATTTAAATAAAAAAATACATTTAAAAAATACATTATTTTTTTGTGATTTAAATTTTCATATTTATTCCTATATGTGAGACAATGCTTCTCGCCAAATTACACAGTTCTATGTCAATGAGTGAGTGACGAAATATGTATGCGGTTTTTTACTACATAAACGGCTCTAACTTTTTTATAAGATTTTAAAGATAAATCTTTTCTTTTACACAACAGCAAGAGATCATAGATATACGTATATAGTTTAAATTTCAACTCGATATCTTTACGCGTTCCCGAGATAAAGAGTCTTGACATACGGACAGACGGACAACAAAGTGATCCTATAAGAGTTCCGTTTTTTCCTTTTGAGTTACGGAACCCAAAAACACCCTTACTTGTGTGCCGGTTACCGGTTGTGATTTATAAAGAAGTATGACAATATCATAGAGCTTACTTTGTTCTAATTATATAGATATTATGCTACGAAATGGATAACTAAGTCTCTGTTGTAGGTAATACCTATGTGTTGTTTTAATTTTAAAAGCTACTGACTTGGAAAATACATATTATTCCATTGAAGAGTTTTTAAATGACAAATCTTTGTGCAAATATAATGTAGGTATTATATAAGCTCATAATTATTCATACCTATAAAATTAATGTTAATAATTTTGCATGCCCTGATGCTAGAGCATGGTGCACATAATAATGTATCTTATTTATCACCTACATGTTACCCATGTCTCCGCAAAATAAATATTTTGACTTTGACTTTGGATCGCGCTACAAATCTTACTACGCAGCTTTTACGAGAAAACAAGCTTTATTTTTATTACAGGTTTTTATTTTTATTACTTAGTCTGTGCAATGATAGTGTGGAGACAATACCGGTATACCTCATGTTGCCATGGTTATTATCGGTAACGTTGCTCCATGCAAATTATGTCGACTAAGTTGTAATTTGGGTACAACACTACCATTAGATTTCGTTTCGACGAAGTCGTGCTGTTCTGTAAGTTTTATGTATTTATTTATCGACAATCAATGAGTTAGTTGAGTAATCAATAAGGTTATGATTACTATTTTTTTAATTAATAATAGGTAATATAAGAAACTACTAAGATAATAAGTACCTACTAAGTAACATACAAAAATATAATTCATTGCTTAAGTACCAATCTTATGCAAAGCTTACTCAATTTCGCTTAAGTGCAAATTTGAAGTAATCACAAGATAATCTTTTCAAGAAAACTAATCAGTTAAAAGTCCCGCAACATAGTTCGACATATTTTCATAAAATATCATTATAGAGATTGATTAATAAAACCGGAGCGTTTTGCATACGATTTGCATGTATAAAATCGTCCAATATCATATTAATATGTAATGTCATCGGCATTACGCGTCCGAGTCGTTGGATTTTATGGCCCGGGCCTTAAAACAAGGGGTCATTATTAAGGCCCAGACTCTACCAAAACGGAGTGGAGCGGCGATGTATGGACAGAGATCGTAAGGTTGTGGCAGCAATGTCATATTATTTTTACGTGCTCGCACCACTTTTTGATCTTCTTCTTACCGCTGATGATCGAAGTAAAATATACGAGTATGTATAAAACTAACTTATTCACAAGGATTTTTATCAGTGATTCGCTACTGCTATATGTATACTTTCTGCACTCAGGGCATGTAAAATAATAAGTGCGGATGCTCTAGACGGGCATACTATGCGCTCTCATAATAAGCAGAGCAGTGAAAAAAATACCTACAGCAATTACTTTTTTGCATGCCCTGAGTACCCAAATACCTGTACTCAACAGGGCCTATGCTGGGTTACTACAGTGAGCGCCCTGTATTTGCAATGCCCGACAAGGGCAACTAAGTCTTAAGAGCTTTAAAATAATTATAAGATCTAATTGTAAAAAAACACTTAGTAGCAAATAAAGTATTAATAAAGGGTAACAGTGACGAAGCACATAGTGAAGACAAAAACGAAAACCCCGCTCGCTCACAACAAGTAACTTGAAAACATGGCATTTACCTATACACAGGATTTATCTTACGGTTTTCAGCGGTTTACCCATCTCTGTTCTGTTTCATCCCGTTTTGGTGGAGTCTGAGCCTAAGATCCCTGATCTGCATAATGGGTCTTGGCTAAAATTGTACCATGTAGATTGGCGGGTACGGGTTAATCATGGTCCTTCGGAGCAAATGGTGTATTACCGTCCTTAACATTACTTTTTATATTTTTTTCGTACGTGACATACTGCTGTGTTCTTTCTGAGATTATTTTGGAGAATGTGGTTGATTCGGTTAGATCATTTCTTAGTATCTGATTACGTTGTTTTTGAAAATACGTTTTTAATTTATTACGTCAGGAAAAGAGCTACATTATTAGATTTCAATTAAATTTATTAGATGTGAGCACTGGGCACATTGTCTCAACTGACTTCAATTAGTACCTCGTATAATTACGAGAATATTAACTATAAAAATCGTACCTACAATGTAAAAAGTCTTGAAACACTATCTCTTCGTCTTAAGTTAGTCTAATTAGCAAACATATCCTAAGTGGCAAACACTTCTAAAAACACGTCTTTATGTCTTTTCTCCTAACTATAAAAGTCATTACTCCTTTAGTTAATGAACGAAACAATTAAAACGTCCCTGTAGATATCTTGTCAGCTAGTTATGCTAGCGTCCCTCCGCCGCGGCTTCTTTTGCTTTTTTTCTTCCATTGACAGTGCATTAATTGCGATAATTAGGGTCATTTGCGTCCGCAATACGACACTCTAAGCCGCTGCAGCGCTTTTTGCGTTCCCGTCGCTTTGACGGCCCGACAGAAAGTTCCGAGGAAATATTTAAATGGGCTCTTAATTGGGCCATAAATAAATTATTGTCTGTGCGTGATGATTTGCTGCTTAAAACACGTCGAACTGTTTATAGAGTTCATTTGCTGCTTAAAAAGTATTCTCTCACAAGGATGCCAAAACGCATGGGACATGTGCGATATTTTGATTAGAAATAGTTTGTTTTGCCGTCGATGTGTTTCGATAAAACCGAGCACGTTTATAATACATTCCTTTCCTTGAAGGAAGCCAAATCGCTACACGGAGCCCATTGTAATGTGTTATCTTGATTAATCTCGTCTCTACATTGTTACTCGTAGAGATGAGATCAATTTCAAATTTAAGTTTATGTGGATCGCAGACTGGGTCTATAGAACTTTGATGCTGCAAAATGGCCAGTAAACTTATGCTTAGATCTGATCTAACCATAGTTAATAACAGTTCTTATCTTATTTCTTATGTTTTGAAAGTTCTCACTTTGAAACTTAGCAAAATTTTTGTAATCGATTATTCAATCAAACGTAACTTAATGATTTGCCTATGGGTAAAGAAAATTCCGGTCTAAGAAGCAATTGCTTGCATTACAGTGTATTTAAGAGCTCCTGAATGTCATAAATTGTTGTTTTGATATTGAAATTATAAAAAACTTGTTAGTAAATTGCTAATAATCATAATAGTATCTTTTATGATTCAAGTAGATATAATAGTCTGCAAAAAGATAGGTACTCGATGACAATAAGGCCTCTGGTAAGAACAACTGCGCGTTGTGTCTGGTTAGTTGTTAATAACTGAAGTTTATTTGTGGAGCTTTTTTATACGAGAATATTTCAACGCGACTATGAATCTTTATAAAATAATGTGACCAACAATGAAGCTCAAAAACTATCCAATATAATTTAGCGAAGAGCTATGGGAGGTAGTGAATTAGAGTGCGCGAGCGCACCTGCCACCGCGCCGATAATCTAGTTAAATATATTTATTGAGGCAGCCTCACGAGCGGACGATATGAGAAAAAACACAACAAAACTTTCGAAATATCGTCTAAAATACCGGCGATCGTAGCAACCTAGAGCACGCGCAGCTTTCTTGTTATTCTTCGCCGATTACGATAAGATTAACTACGTAAATTTAATATAATAAGCCGGTTAATTTCACAGACCGTTTCCGTGAAATATGGGGACGTCGGTTTTGTGTGCCTTTTGATTTTGAGTTATCTAACATGGTTTGCATCGAATTTTGCTATCTTTACAAAATTATTGCAGTTAGTTTCTTGTTAATTTTTTAAGTGGGTATTCGCCTATTAAGTGTGTTATTTTTGATGACAAGGAAAATAGCACTTGACAACATGATTTTATTTAATTGATAATGATAATGATAGCCTTTATTAACAATCAACTTACAAAACATTTGTGTCCCTAACTAATTAGTTACTTATATTTAATTTAATTAAATAGATTTTATTTAATTACTATCCACTAAATAAGTTGTGAACGTTTTATATAAGTACCTACTTATTTTATATTTTTTAGTTCATGGTTTCATTGCATTAGGTATTTCCTACCTTATGTGTTAAAAATATAATGTCTATAACATATTTTATTTGTTTAATTGTTCATAGTTATTGGATGTATTTTAAAGGGTTCTGTGGCCTTCATTAAACTCTTCTAGGTGTATGACTTGAGGGCTAAATCGTTTTAGCCCAATTACCTACCTATGTGGCGCATAGCTACAACTGTGCCGAAATATCGGGACCTAAAACGAAACGTCATTAACACCCAATTCATTAACATGTCGGTAAAATACCCGTAAGTGCTAGTATCAAGTTAATTTTTTACTTTGCTGAACCTACACGTATACCTACATATTTGTATTTAATGTTCATGATACCTTTTTGATCAGCGATCATCCTTGCCCGAGGGTATGGGCCAGCGCCACCGCTTGCTTCCTGCGAGAATTATTTCTCAGGACTTACAATCCAGATAAGTTCAGCCGTGTTTATAAAATAAAACACAACAGGCGAATTGTTGTTTTGCCCTGCGTGGGGATCGAACCCACGCCTCTTTGGTCCAGAAGTCAGGGTCAACCACTGAGCCACCGAGGCAGTCGAAAAAGAATGAAAGCAGACATTTTGTTACTTTTCAAATGTTGGTAGGTATGTCTGTGCTAGAAATGTCTGACACCTCTAGCTGTTCCTGGTCTTATGGAGAGGTTCAAAATATAGAATTCTATATATAGCCGACTTCAAGTAGCTGCGGCAGCCCGCAGTATCGTTGGAAGACACGTAGACAAGCGTCGCGGTAGACTACGCATTGTTAGTAGATGTAGAAATGTATAGAATGTAGAAATGTATGGAAATACAAAACTAGTAGAGTCGCGACACTGGTCGTCTGCCGCTGCGTGCAGTCAATTACGGAATCGTACCATTATCTTCGCTTAAACTTTCTACTACCTACATGTAAAAATTCTTAGCTCAGTAGGTATTAGATTAGAAATGAGGAGAACCGTATAAAAACCAAAGTTACCGATATAGCCCATCTGATTGGCAAGTTGATATGGTAGTGGGCAGATAGTAGAACTTACAGGAACGACCCCATATCACGGAGGACTGATGACTGATGAGGTCAAAAAGTTTCCGATCGGAGACCACGTACCGGCAAGCACAGCATAGGACGTCGACCCACAAGGTGGACGGATGACCTCATTAAACCGCCGGATCGCTCTGAATACAAGCTAGCTGGCTACTGGCTACCAGCAGGTCTTATTGGAGATCTATAAAAGAAGCCTATGTCCAGCAGTGGACTCCATGCGGCTGAAACGACGGCGATTAGATCCGTCCGGTCAGCGGCCGCATCCTTGCCCGCGGGTGTGGGTCAGCCACCGCCTGCTTGCAGCGAGAATCATTTCACGGAACCGCCCTCCGCTCACGACGTGCCTATTGCCTGCCTAGTCTTCTGTTTAAAATCAATCTGTGTCCGTGTCACTAAATGTTGCATAATATACTACCATGGTATAATTCTATTTTTAATCACATCTATTCGAAAATGACTACTTGCTTGGCCTTTAAGTGCGCCCAAAGGAGGTGTTTTCTATAAGAAACTTTATAAGTGCGACGGAATTATCTTTGCCGCGCACTTTTTGAATTTGGAACAAATAAGTGCGAAGGAATGATCTTTGCCGCGCCCTTTTTGAATTTGGAAGTATTTGTAAAATGTTAGTGTTCAGCGCCAAGTTCTCTGGATTTAAAAAAGCGCCCTCGCCGTAAAAATATTATTTTGCTCCCTTATGATGCAATCTACTATATTAGACCTACTTTTATTTTACTATGGGATTACCTCTCGTGAGAAAAATGCAAAACTTCAGACGCCAAATATGTTAAACGAACCTACGTGAAATTATCTATAGTATACTATAGATAATTTGTTATTCAAACATTTCAAAATTACTAAAGATATTTTCTATATCTCCAAAGACATAAATAAAATTACATAAGGTGCTATAAAGCACTGAGTCAGTGATTGAAGTGAGTTGCAAGTAATTCCGGCACGCCTCGGAGATAACTGCACAATAAGCCTTTAAATGAACTGCTACAAAACCTGGATCTGCTTGTCTTCTACCTAATCAAGTTTATTGTCACTTTCGCTCTTAGCACGGTGATAGTGAAATAGACAGTGACCGCAACAATCTTTAACGCAAGCCGCTGATAACGTAACCATAATGTAAACACTACACCCGTTTGATAGCAATATCGACGAATGACGAATGTATTCAGTTTCTATGAATAACAAGGAGTGTCTCGAGTTACTGGTATCCAAACACATGTACCTAACCAAAAACAAAGATAGGTTTTGTAGGAGTTAATATTTGTTTCTGGCTACTTGATCGATTCCGGGTAATCTGTAAGCTGTAATGATTATTTTGCAGGAACTGTTTTTAATTTTCGTATTACAACATAAATGGTCATTGCACGTGTGCTAGCACACGCACCACGACGTAATAACGTTTTCGACGTATGAAAATGTGACAGATTTTTAACTCGTCATAACTTTGTCGTTGGACTTTTTTAATAAAATATCGTGGGCAGTATGTTAGCCCTGTTAGGTATCTTACTGTTTATATTTTATTGGAAATACCTATAGAAAAAGATCACGTAGAATACTGAGTGACAGATACCTACGCAGTTACGGAAAAAAACGCGACATGCAAAGTTTGTGACTGCCTGCCTCCGTGGCTCAGTGGTTAGTGACCCTAACTTCTGGGTCAAGGAGGCGTGGGTTCGATCCCCAACCCAAGTATTTATGTGATGAACATAGGTGTCTCTGTGTCTGGGTGTTATTTAGTTACCTACTATCTAAATAAGTATGTATTTAAAAATAAGTATGTGTAGTATATCAGTCTCTGGCAGCCATATCACAAGCTTTGCTTAGTTTGGGGTAAGAGGCCGTGTGTAAGATGTCCCAAAATATTTATTTTTATGTTTAAGGTATTTCTAGAGCAGTGTCAGTATGTTTTGTACCCGTACATTTCATACGAAACCGAATAAGCACTGGAATAATATATTATTCTAATAAATTCATTTTACATCATAGTATAAATATCAAAACCCTGTCACAAAGGTCCGCTCAACATACAACAGCGGTCGAAGCGAGCCTGTATTTTAACGAGTCGCGCTTGTATTATGGCGGACACAACAATCGGCGACGAAAAAGCTTGTTATAATAATGATATTTATCTGTCCGATCAGCAATCACTGACTCGGGCGCAGCCACGGACCGATTGGAGGTGGGCTATTATCTAACAACTGCGACGCGGCATTGTCATCGTCTTCAAAATTGCGATTTACTTTGCTATCTCAATATGGAAGCGTTGTTTAGCGCGGTAAAGTCAGCTGATAATGGTATGAGTTTAGAATTATCTTTATCACTGTTCGTCATCGGTAATCCAATTAATTTACATGTATCTAGTAAAATTGATTAAAAGTAATCTTCAGTACATTGTTTGATAAACAAAATAAAAAAAATCCTCAGAAAAAAATATGGTTTGGCGTTGCCTTGCAATTTGGTTAGGTTGGTTGCTAGCAAATATTAAAGTTGTGCGATTATATTATTTTATTACAAGTAGCCAAAACATTCTAAAACTTTTACAATCACTGTATTTAATAATATACTTAAGTTCACTTATTTTTCGATGTCTTACAGTGGCCACTTTACGCCAAACGAACAAAGAGAATATGATTACAATCAGTACAACACGCAACGTTTACGTAATTTCTCAAACTCAGCGACAGTTTCTGCGCACCCCAGTCGCAACTTACGTGATAAGCCCGTGCATTAGAGCTGGGACAAACGAACTGGGCGCAGGGTCGAGGTGGCATTTCCTCGATTATAAAGCGTTTAGTTTTTGCGTAAGACAATTACGCAGCATCAGTATGCATGCGGCAGAGCGCGCCGATGTGCCCGCGCACCGACTACTCAGTTGTTGGCGCAGTCCAGATGCAAGCAGAAGCATCATTCCATACAAGCATAAAGGTTAAGTGTAACTTAGACATTCATTGGATGCAGTTATTTGGTGCGTATATGAGGTACATTAACTAAGTTTTGACCGTGTTTTAAAACCTTTTTGTAAGTAGTGAAGTGCAATAAATCTATTTTACGTAATAAACGTGGCTTCAAAATCGTCCAAGAAAACTCTTAAATTGCCATCAGGAAAAATGTGTACTTACAACAAAATAAGCGATGGTATTAGAAGGAATTCAGAAGTCATCAGGGCAAATTAAAAAGAAAGCCATCTCTTCGAAAGAGTAGCTTAGAGTTTTAAAGAAAAACGTTCTATTATTTTTTTATAAAAAATATGTTTGTGGACATCTTACACGCGGACTCTGATAAAACTGAGCAAAACTTGTAATATCTTGTATTATGTGATATTATTATCTTAATTCTGAGAGTCGCTAAACTAGACTTTTCATTTTTAGATATCTGTCATTGTTTCGCCTATTAAGTTCGTTTTAAGTTTTTCGACATTAACGTCATTGTTCTAGGACGTAGCATGTCTCCTAGCACATTTACCTCAAAAGCGTAACAAGATTACTAAGAAGACACAGCTCGTTAATATAACAGTTACCAGTTCGTATTACTTACGCCTCCCACAACATTACTTAGGTGTGTCTAATCCCGCAACATTACTTACGTTTCTAAGTACCTACGTGCTGTTATTTTGTGTAAGTATACCTTCTAGATGTTTCTGTACTGTGAATGTGCTTTGGTTTTTGCGTATTGGCTGCGTGCCGACGGCGTGGGAGCAGCACCGCGCGGTTCTCGCGGCTCCGCCAGCCGCCTGCCGGTCATTTTCGGCAATCTGGTGGACCTGCCATCATCATTGTTATTTCACCCAGAAGATCCATGAGCTTTAGATGCTAAGACGACCCAAGCGATAGGCCGATGAATTTGCTTAAACACATTTATGTACAAAGCGATTCGATTGCACATTTCACATGGCCAAAAAATGGAACACACTGGCGGCTTACTTGTTTTTTTGGAGATATACAGGGTTATTTCTAATCAATTATCATCCTTTTAGGGGCTTGTTCTGTACATAAAAAATAACAACTTTTGTTCTACGACTTTTGTCAAAACTCAAAAAAAAATCAGCTATTCTATACATTTTGTCGCGGGTGAACGATATTTTTATATGGAACAACAAACATTTTTTTTGAGTTTTGACAAAAGTCATGGAACAAAAGTTGATAGTTTTGATGAACAGAATAAGCCCCTGAAAGGATGCTAATTGATTAGAAATAACCCTGTATTATATTAAGCTTTTCAACATCTGAGTGAATAAGGTATTTTATTATTTTCATATTCGACCACAACGCCGATTACCATCAAACGAGTTGGTGGTCAAATAATTCACTTAATTTGCGAAAACTATAAAACCGATGATCAGGAATGAAGAGACCCATAGATAAACCAAAGCTATCGACATTACACAGCGGATTAGTGCAGGAATAGAGACCACGCACCGGCAAGCTTGGCGTAGGACGTCCAGCGCCACGGTGAATCTTCGATCAATGGTATATTTGAGTGAAGGGGTGAACGGAAGATCTGATTAAGATCAGATGCAAATCTTTCCGAAATGGTTTTATTGAAAATTGATAGGGGAAATCTCTGTCCAACAGTGGATATTCTACGGCTGACATGACAATAATCATGACTATCTAAGTACCTATTTAACTACACTAAAAGGGAACGAACTACCTAAGTAGACCTAGACCGAATCTAGATCTAATTAATTAGTTAACCACATTCCAGTATTGCACATAAGCTTAAAAATTTGATCCCCAGTTGCTCAAGAGAAGTGAGTAAACGACGCAAAGCGGCAAAAACCGCCAGTGAAAAGGCAAACAAGCTGCGAGTCCCATCAAATCGCAATGCAAATGGCTTACTGCGTCGACGCAAGAACTGCATGCCGCTCGAATTGTGGTTAGCTTTGCACACTGCATACGATGCATATTCCAACCGGTCAAGAAAAAGTTAGACGAAAGTTTGTCAGTCAGTGTTACAATGTGGCGATGGCATTATCATATTCGATTTTCATCGAGACACTAAACGGTATACGGCAAACTAGCTTTTGACCGCAGCTTTGCCCGTGAGTTAGTCTTATTTTTTTGCCTAAACCTTTTATTATTTGACTCTGACTTAGAACTACTTCCGGACCAAAAATCAAGTCTTTCCTCTGTTGCTGCGTGAAAGAGAAATCAGAAATCGTTTATTGCAACACCATGTACTAAGATGTTAATAATAAATATTAGTTTCAATGGTGGACCCATTACGGGCGTGCAATATAAAAAGATGTAACTTGGCTAGACATAACTACATATTATTAGAGTAACAAACCAACTAAAATACTTTCGGATTAATTATATTAAATTACTAAGGATAAGTAAGGATAAAGATGGAGATATAGAGACAAGCGCAGTGTAAGACGTTTAAGTTTATCGACAAGATGAACTGACGAGTTGATCAAGATCATTACTACCTAACAGTGGAAATCCTACATCTTCTATGATGAGGGGCTTGTACGCGGTTAGTGGACCACGCTACGTGAATATAATAGAAAAATAAGAAATGAAGTTACTTTAAATCAAAAATCAATGAAATCAAATTAATGTAAGAAGATAACAGGTAAAGACACCATGATGACCACTACTTAGTTGTCAAAAGCCAACATTATCGCGGGAGCCCGACGGGTGCGCGCGCGCAAAAACCGCAGCATTTGAGTATTCTAACGATCTGCCCTTGTTCGGACCTGAGACGTGCTTCATTCAGTGGGAACCGAATTTATATTTTGTAACCTTTTTGTTTTATTCACTTTTTGTAATTCAGAATTGTTGATGTCGAGGAAAATACATGATTTGAAATAAGTAGTTACGCAGAAAAAACAATATGTAAACAATTTTTTTGAATGAGTTAATATGTATTTACCTACCTGTCTTCTTACATAATAACAACTCGACCCCAAGGAAATCATTGAAGTAATTGGTTAAACGTATTAAACAGTCGTACTGTACTGCCTTTTTAATAGTCTACTGCAGGAAGTAGGCCTACCCACGAAGGGTGATTGGGCTATATCCACCACGCTGGCCCAGTGCGGGTTGGTGGATTCACATACGCCATCGAATTTCTTCTAAAGACTTATGCAGGTTGCCTCACGATGTTTTCCTTCAACGAAAAGCCAGTGGTGTGAAATTCCGTACATAAATTCCAAAGAACTCATTGGTACGGGACCGGGATTTGAACCCACGACCTCACGACTGTAAGGCGGGTGTCACTACTTCTAAGCCACCAAGGCTTCTTAAACAGTTGGCTAAATAATAAAAAAATAACAAAGCAGACATATTTAGGGCTGCATTTATATAATATTTTTTATTACTGTACTTTTTAATTTTATTACTAAGTAAGTTCGTATAGAATGGGTGGCTAGCCCTAGTATCAGAGGTTTTAGGTCGCTTGAAGCCCCTGAAAGCCTAAAAATATAACTTTATTCTGCTACTGGGACACCGCAGAGAGTAGTTTCGTAGACAGCTTTCATCGCACAA
Organism: Hypomecis punctinalis; assembly: GCA_949316475.1. NCBI lineage: Eukaryota > Metazoa > Arthropoda > Insecta > Lepidoptera > Geometridae > Hypomecis > Hypomecis punctinalis. The sequence goes on from OX438802.1 coordinate 15,374,438, forward strand.
AAGTTCAGACACCGTGGGCATATAAGTAATCGATCCATGATCTGCTTAGGATCTCTGCAATCAGCAGCCCTGGCAGCATCCATTTGGCTAGGTTTACACTTATTATTTAGAAGTATCAAAAACACAGCCTAGCTTATATGGTACTACGTGAATAAGACATCGTTCGCCGGTGGGATTAAACGCCAAAAATCAGCACATTTTTTCCATGGGTCACCTTGGTCGGAGATATGCAACCATATTATTAGATGCCGGCGCGGTGCTCTTGAGAAAGTCGTTATGCTGAAAATATTTATAATGCGACATTTTTGGCTCAGAATAGTATGTTTTGTGTAGCGGCGGACATTTTTGAATAGAGATTTAAATGTGTATCAAAAACTGGAATCTTTACGAATGTATAATTTTAGGAAGCTAATTTTGACTGGAGCTCGTTTGTCTTTGTCTAAAAAATTGAAGAAATTATTGAGGGCTTTTGCTCTAAAATTCAAAAACTTTATGAGTAGACTAAATGTAATGCAGCCTTATATTAGTATTTATATCAACATAAAATTTTTAAATTTTTTATGTCGATAAATATATTACGAGATTTATTCGTTCTACTTAATATTATACCTAAACGCGAAAGTTTGTGAGTATGTATGGATGTTTGTTACTCTTTCACACAAAAACTACTCAACGGATTTAGATGAAACTTTGCAGTAATGCTTACACATCAGAATAACACATAGGCTATAATTTATTAAGATACTGTGTGAAACGAAGTTCGCCGTATCATATAAAGAAGGCGCTTCACTTCAAGAAATTAGGAAACTGGTTCACACCACAAAGGATTTACCTGAATGGTCAAGTGACTTTCTTCCAGTCGAAAAAAATATAAGTAGGTAAGTTACTTACGATACGAACCCGAAAAATATCAAAAGCTTAATTTGTAAATAACTGTATAACATAATAATTTGTAAATTATGTATGTAAAATGTATAAGTAAATGTATGATGAATTCTATAACTGGCAATGATTTCGGGAGCCATAAACATGCCCTTTTTTATCCGACTGCCCCAGAAGGAGAGCACAGTTTTTGCCGTGTATAATCACCGCCTGCGGCGCCATGCGCGGGCGCAGCCATTTATAACAATTTCTCGCCCGACATAAACACAATAGTTAAATTCGAAAACACCTTCATTAATAAATTTTGGTTTTTTCTCCTGTTTTTATTTCACTGCTTCAAATTTTCGGCTTTAAGGTTGGTTTTATAAAGGTCAATTTAGCGTGATTATGATGACCAAAGTGGCGTTATTAAAAACGCATTAGCCCCAAGGCGAGTGGACTCGTGTGAGATATTTGTTTATTGTTGCCTGCTATTAGATTAACTTTATAGTCATTAAGGAATTAAGAATGTGCCGCTTCATAGTCAAAAGTTGGGAATCATTTATTTACTGTTACATTAATCTGTGTCTTTGTTTAGGAATTTGTGGATTGTAATGAGGTTTACTGGAGTTTCATTGGAGGTCTATAGTGGGAGTCTGGAGTCCCCGTTTAGACGTCTGCCTCTACAGAGGATGTCTACTAGCAGTGGATATAGGCTGGACTGGTCCAGCAGTAGACCTTTTCTTCCTTTTCAGGTATAAGTCGTCGAATGCCTCAGGCCTCCCCGATAGTTCTCCAATGAGACCAGTTGAAAGTACCTGTAATCTAACGAGGATCTGCGATAAGGTCATCTGGCCACCTTGTCAATGGACGTCTTACGCTGCGCTGGCTGATACGTGGTCTTCACTGGAGGACTTTTCGATTCCATCGGTTATCAGTCCTCCGTTCTATCTGCCCTGACTGGTACATAGCAATGGCAGACAATTTCAACTTGTCAACGTCTTATGGATGAAATGATGATGAACTACTGCACAAACTGCAAATTAGCTCCTATTCGTGGTTTCATTTTTGTGAGTCATCTAATCTCTCAGAATATAATAGTAGTTGGCAACGATTTAGATTCGTTTGAATTAGAGGATCCACAGATTATAGCAATTTGAATATGAATGTGATGGATGGTTTCCAGAAAGTAGCAGTCACTGATAAAATGGGTTCATTTACATAAAAACACAGGTAGGTAGAGTGGATTATTTGATACCTATAATAATTGAGCCCAAGCATTATAGTTTGATGTAAATATCGCAATTAGATCGGAAGAACATAATTTCAGTTATTTGGTGAACTAGGTAATTCTACTAAGTATTAGTAAATTACGTTACAGTTTGCACTTAACAGAGAAGTAGCGAAAGAAGTAAGAGATGTATGCTCTACAGTGAGTTGAAGTAAGACAAAGATAAAGATCTACATTTTGTTGAGAAACAAACAAGACCGCTATTTTTCTCGATATAATTTACCAATATTTATTAGTACCTACGCACTGACATAGATAGTAGAGAGAGTGCTTTTAATCTAGCTTGAGACTCTTTAATCCATATTGCATTAATTATATTGTAAATTAGAGTTGCCACAAATTTTTTTTTAGCTACTTTTATAATTAAAAATAAATATAAATAACAAATAACCTTATCACATAATATTGTTATAAATATTACAGAGCGGAAATACATTAAATATTTATTCAAAACAAGAATTTGAAGATGAACTCCCGGAAAGTAACGCCTGATTCAATAAACTATTGTCATCCGTGTCTAAACTTATTTTGGAATGTCAAAAAGTTAGTACAATAAGAATCTTATGTGTAGTTCTTTTCACGGGCATATCCAAGGGGCATTTCTGACCGGTATATCGCAGTTGACAGGTATCAATAAATGTATACAGATTAGCAGCAGCACGTCATCGGCCGTCAAGAAGGAAGTGTCTCTCGCGAGCGCTGACCGCTGCTCATACATTTTCATCGGCGAAGAAAAACGCGGCGTCACCGCGCGTGGTAATTGCCACTGTTCCCATCGCGATGCTGTGAACCGATCAATGGCATTTTTAGCGGCCCAGCGGCAGCGGTGGCGCCACTCATTAATTGTTTAGGATCCAGGATTATTTAGATGCCTGAGGGCAATGGTTTCATTTGAAGACATATCTGACGTGCCAATGCCGTATCGGTGATACGTGTTCGTAACGGAGTAACAACATGTTATGAGGAAGTGTTAGTGGAAGGAGTGTTTGTAGTAGAAATTTGCTTTTAAAGAAAATTGTTGGTTATACATTTGTGAAGCTCAAGCAGATTTATAGAGGGAACTAACGGCTGCTGGAGTATCTTCAGAAAGAAAAACATAAAAGACCATAAAAACCTAATTTGAAGCCATTTCTAACTTAATAAAACTAAGCAGACATTCAAACAAAGGCAAATGATATTAAAATATTTCGAGAAAGAGATAATTGATTCGAAATATGAGACACGAAACAATATCATATTCATGCACTTATAAATATTGAAAGAGATTTGGCGATTCGCATGTCTGAATTCTCTTAAAGATGCTAATTATTGCTCATTGAATACTCAAATCGAAGTATGAATTATGGGTAATGATATTAACTTTCTTGTTAATTATAAAGAATGTCGATCTTGGATGCGATAAAGAATGGAAGGCAATTATGTAGGTGGACAGAAAGCGCATAATGTAAATATGAAGTAGCTAGACGCCGGTTATACCGCAAGACTCGGCGCGTTTTTGTTGCCACAGCACGGCTATTGAAAACAAACAGTAAAACACCTTACTAAAGTTATAACGCTGATTTATATTCTCCATCCAATTATTAATAATGACAGTAGGTTATTTAGTACGGGCTATTAACACCATATCTGCAGAAAATAAAACAAACTTCAGTACCTAGTACAGTGCCTAACAAGTACCTACTCGTATATACAAATACAGCCTATATGAGCAGCGGTGGTCTAGAAATCGTGCCACCCACCTCATAATCGTGAGATCGTGGGTTCAAATCCCGCTCCCGTACCAATGGGTTCTTTGGAATTTACGTACGGAATTTCACACCACTGGCTTTTCGGTGAAAGAAAACATCGTGAGGCAACCTGCATACGTCTGTAGAAGAAATTGGTGGATATGGCCCAATCATCATTCGTGGGTAGGTCTACGTGCTGCAGTGGACTATTAAAAAGGCTGGTACTGTTTACAAATATATAGGTATATACGAGTACATGAGTACATCTACATCATCATATTTAATTAGTATTTCCCTTAAATCTAAACCCTAGGGCGAGCCTTGGATTAATTCGATGATCTTTAAAATAAATCCAATATCATGGTAGCGTGACAATAGCAGTTAAAATTATCTAAAATTTTCAATTTGATGAATATTTTCTACCACTTGTTGTAATATGATTGACTATTGAGGACTACTTCGACGACTGCTTCGGTGGCTCAGTGGTTAGTGAAACTGACTTCTGGATCAAAGAGGCGTGGGTTCGATCCCCACCCAGGGCAAGCATTTATGTGGTAAACGTAGATGTTTGCTCTGTGTCTGGGTGTATTTAGATACTATCTATATGAGTATGTATATAAAATATGTATATGTAGTATATCAGTCTCTGGCAACTATATCACAAGCCTTGCTTAGTTTGGGGTCAGAGACCGTGTGTAAGATATCCCCCAATATTAAAAAAAAAACTTAGATATCTTTCCGCATGCACTTTGTAAACAAACATTCGAACCAACCATACTGCCTGCTCTACTCTACGCGCATAAGATATTGTGATTTTGTGCGTCTATCTCTGCGACATTCTGTAACTGCGGTCTCGTATGGTTAGGGTTCATAAAGTGTTCCGAGGCGTTTTTGCGCGGATTCAATCATATCTGTACCGGGAAGCTAGGCGCCAGCGCCTGCGCCTGCGCTGGACTCGGCAGGTTTCCTCTACATAGTACCGGCCGGTTCTCATAGTAGGGGAGCCCATGATGCTAAATGAGCAGTTACTCGACCGTCATAGCGAACTACTAAATGCTGTAGATACATACATAGTATACATCTTTGAGTATCTACAGAATTTAATTTTTTTTCTAAAAGATGCTTTGTCAAAGAACAGCTTAAACGGCTCATCTGTACAAATAAACAAAATTTGTAGTGTCTGTTTGTAATATTGAAATAACCGTTTTTTACTACATGCATATGAATATATATATGGTACATACACCAAAATAACATTTATTAACAATTTTTGTCTGTCTGTCTGTTTGTTCCGGCTAATCTCTGAAATGGCTGGACCGATTTTGACGGGACTTTTATTGGCAGGTAACTGATGTAATAAGGAGTAACTTAGGCTATGTTAATCAACTGTTAAAGTCAGTAAGTTCGCCGGGTCAGCTCGTAAAAAGATAAAATTGTTAGAGCCTAAAATACAATATTTTTAAAGGATTGACGATTCGGAAGTGACACAACCTAGCAGTAAATTTCTGAAAAAGGAAAATTAAATCACCATATTGTGATCTCGAGCATACTCGTACAAATCAGATTTTAGCCCCAGACGTGACAACCATTAACTGGAGAGATATATGGAGAGGTATAAATAAATAAATAATAAATAAATATTTTGGGACATCTTACACACGGCCTCTGACCCAAAACTAAGCAAAGCTTGTGATATGGCTGCCCAAGGCTGGATATACTACATATACTTATTTTTAAATACATACTTATATAGATAGTAACTAAATAACACCCAGACACAAAGCAAACACTTATGTTCATCACATAAATATTTGCCTTGGGAATCGAACCCGCGCTTCTTTGATCCAGAAGTTAGGGTCACTAACCACTGAGCCACCGAGGCAGTCAATATGATAACGCGCGAGCTGAGGCTTATATCAGATACTCTACATAATGGAAGAAATTCTCCTAGTTCATCTGCTGCGCTCGAGATTCTTGGGCTTCCATACTATCAGATGATGGTAAGTTATGAGTCTGCGCTTCTAACTCACGGCGTAGCATTCTGGATCGATGGCACTAGTGTGTGAATGCTATAATAGGTGCATTTGTCATTCCAAGTGCAGTGGAGGTTTTAATCCACAGTTAGCTATCTTGTCTTGAATTAATGTGATGTGTTGATATTTTTGAAGTGAATGCAATTTTTCTTTGCTTCATTGGGCTTTCTAGATTTTTGATTGACTGTGTATTTAGAGCAATAAAGGTATATGGGGTAACTAATGTTCTAACTTCCAACAACACATTATACCAATCTGAGAATATCTCGCATTTTAACTTCGGAAAACATCTTTTAACCATGTATCGAGCATCGACGAAAGGTAGCGTGTTTGTCGGCCTTTCATCGGATACACTTCGGTGAGTGCGCCCAGGAGTTGCACAATCTGGTCCCACCTGCCCCTTTCTTCTATTGTACAGCTAGACAGACGCGACTAAAGCACCTCCCTTTTTTGTGGATATTCCGCGCGTTAGAATTAGAACTAAGCATTTAGAATCCTCATTCCTCATACGAACAGCCAGAATGTGGAACGCTTTGCCTGGGTCTGTCTTCCCGCTTAAGCACAACGTGGGTGTCTTCAAATCCCGAGTATATAGGTATCTTCTAGGTAAGCGTGCTACACCCTAGATCGCATATCTGTTCAACATCAGGCAGTATATAGTCAAACGCAAACCTATACGCAATAAAAAAAAACAAGGATGCAGTATAATACAAAAGTTTGACTTAGAATTAGAAGAAATCAGAAGAAAGTTAGCACCAAAAACCTACCCAAAAGTTGCTACTAAGTAACCGGGTTGGCTAAGTTTCATTCATATAAAGTTTCAAACGTTTTGTGTGCGCACCATCCGAGAGTTTAATGCGCACGCATATAACTCTCTCAAAGATTTCTTTTTTGGTAAGTAAATTATATTTATGGTATTTTCCATTGAATTTGCGGGTAGAACTTTTTCCACGGATACCAGGACAGAGATCATGCGCAATCTCAGCCCATGATATCACGTATGTATGGTCCATGGTGCTATGCGACGCAACTATGCGGTCCACCGGCGCCTGCATAATACATGGCCGTCGGTTCCCATCACTGGCGAGACATACGGAGCAAACACTAATATATTCCAATTGCTGCTGCATAAAAACTTTAGATACTATCCACTTCACGTCAATTACCTTTGCTAAGATATTTAATTTTAATCCTGGTGGATTAAATATCTATATCTCTTGGTCGTACTTACTTACTTAAGATTGTTGTGATTGGATTCTCTCTATTTCTAAAATATAAAAAGTGGATTTATCACTTTGTAAGTTTGTCTGTTGGCTGCTTCGCTATGGATGGACGTACCTATCTACGAGTACCTAGCGAATTTCTTCCGAAGCGCTCATAAGCATTGAAGTATTGCTTATAAGTATCAGAACATGAGACCCTTGGCAGAACCAGAAGATGAAAGGATGGTTCCAATGTTTGGGACGGTACAGACATAATATAATTTATTGTAAATACCTACACTATTGTTTATCTCGACGTATAAGCATTGTACTTCAGCGTGGCAATGCTACCAGCATGCTGGGCACGCTGCCTGCTGGCAGTGGGTTTGTACATTTTATTATTTAACTTTAGAAGTTCAAGTGTCTGTGGTTGATCAAATGTTTAATAGTTATTACGTAGAGTCTGGATAGTAAAAGTAGAAACAGCAGAACAGTTGAGCTGAAAAAGCGCGGCAAATTCGAGCGATAGTGGTAACACCGTGTGTTATTAGGTACCTATATAAAAGGTTTTCGAAAAATTCGATAATCAACTTTTGTTAGCCAGACGTATTAGGTATATGAGACCGACATAATAATATAAAAGAATATGTTAGAAGCAAGATAATATGTCCCGGATCTAGTATCGTGCATATAAGGCTAATTAATTCGTGCAACGAAGTGATTAAATTACAACAATAATTAACTTTACTTACTTACCGAGTTTTATCAAACCACTAATTAAGTATGTTTATTAGGATAATAATTGTATATTGTTTGCATCTATTAGGAAAATGGCTAGAATAATGATAATTAAGTATTTTGATGACGATTCTGACTGTTGGGATTTTCAGTTTAATAAATCAGTTTCCCTGTTTTAGAATATTTTATAATCATGTTAAAAATGTATAGTACAGCGTAATGATGTTTACTGTTCAGGCATCTCCCATAGATCTTGGCATGGTTCTCATGCGGTCTTTATCAGATCATCAATGCTCCTTGTCGGCGGACGTTCTACGCTGCGTTTAGCGGGACGTGTTCTCTATGGGTGCCCGGTAATGGTATTATAGAAAGTGTTGCTTTGTAAAGTGTTTTCTTTAGAGGTAACAACATCCGAAAAAATATATTTAATACCATAAACTAACTACTCAAGGAGGAGGTTTGTCTATCGTAATACAAAGGATATTTTTTCATGATTTCTCATGGTAAAAGGTAAATCCTGATGGGTAAATTCACTACACTTCGTGTACCTAGGGATCGTTACAAAGCAACACTTTGTTCAAAGAGTCGTATTAAAAAAAAAAGAATAATTATACAATATTCATAGTGCGCCTCGACTAGTCAACTCATTATCATATCTAAAAGCGATTATCGATTACAGCAGATGTTTCCTTGACATAATTTCCTGTAGAAACTCAGACCATTAAAGTTGATTGGAGCTCGAGCACTGGTTTGCATAACTAACTGCAACTGTGTAGTGGATTTAATTTACACTGTGGTAAGGAATCAAATAAAACCTAGGACAAACTCAGTCTTTATAAAAATATCTTACTTTTCATTAATATTTTTAAAGTGAAAACTTTAACTTATTAAGCGCTCACTGCAGTTTTTGCAGAAAACTGAACGAAACAGTAGCAGTAGGTCAAGAATTTCATATTCCAGCTAGTCAAGCATGCGACCACGAAAAGCCACGAAACTCATTTCGACGCGAGAAAAAGTGACAGATATATACCTACTTTGCCATAACGCTGTCTCGTTCTGACACTACGAAAGAAATAATTCGTAGCGCGCATACTAGCCCGGCAGATATATTTCAAACGGACAGATCATTACACATACTTTACTCAAAATTATTTAACACGACATTGTGTTACTCATATTTTCAAAATATTTTCCACGTCAATGTTACGATTAGCTCATAAAAATATTTCTCAAACGTTTAACTCCACGTAATGGGTTACGAGTATTATTCAATACCTAACCTAGGAATAACATAAAAACCATTATGTAAATACTAAGCGCTAATCTATCCGACGCATATGGCACATTTCAATGGCTATCAATATTAATAAGCATACATATCACGCCGGTCAACGTATGTTAAAAATCTGAGCTGACAATTTATTAATTACAACAGCTTATTTTGCTCATACACGATAACCATTGCTGTTTGGTCGCTGCATAGGTACTATACCTATTGTGTTCATGCAGACGTGTATGTGAAAGTTTTTCTTGAGTGGTAAAATCATGCGTGTCTTGGTGCGGGGTTTCGGTATGTGGTGGTGCGGTCTCGCGGTGTTTCCCACGACACAGTTGTCCTTACCGAGCGCCGCAATCACAACCATTTATGAGGACAGACATCACTAGCACGTCTGTTGTATGCTGGCTCTACCAAAGCACCACATTTGTAAAAAAGTCAAGTCATTTTAGTGAATTAAATCCAGACAGCAATACGTTTTTATTGTTTATTTGTTATCAAGTATTAGTTCGTAGCACGCATACGAGTATAAGAAAGACTCCGGTCTCCGATTTACCTACGTTTGATGAACAGCTTATATTAACGATTGGGATACTTAATACACCTACTATGTAACAATTCGAGTGGGTATTAGTAACTAAGCAAGAGCACAGTTAGAACTTTTATGATAATAATTAGCGTAGTTAAACGATCGAGATAATTCGCAACAAAAAATGGCATTCCAAGTAAGCGTACTCAGCAAGTTATTTTATGCACCGTTACTATGTTAAAATTTATTATCAATCTTTGCTTGCTGCATACTTTACATAAATTACATACCAACGATATCGTGAGCCGTAAGTTTGCAGTCTGTTCTGATAAATGTCTGTAGCCGCAGAGATTGCCCGCGCGTACTTACTTCCATACGCTTGCACTTACCTGCCTATAACTACGCTTATCTTTGATTTGTCTCATCATTGTGTATTCTTAACTTAATTTTATGTTGGAAATTATAAAAAATTATGTGTTTTTCTGATATTCAGTCAAATCCGAACACGATATTAAAACTTAAGTAAGTAAGTATTGGGCATATGCCTCCCTATGTACGTGTACCTACATGCCATTCGTTTGAAGCTCTTCAAATCGCAAACATACTTCTGCACCTGATAATTGATTAACTGATTTGTCCAACAGGAAAAAAGTCCGCGTGGTCAAATTGCTGGACTCTAGATTTTTTTTCTGAATGTGTCATTACCAAGTCATCACGTACAGAAACACAGACAGCGAAATTTTGCACCCTGAGTATAAAGTTTCATAAGATTTAACATTAAGGAACATTTTTTTATTTAAGAACGAGGTGAATTATGAATACCTACACACACTTTGTTGTAATTAATTCTTTATGATTTAAGTAATCGTCGTTGTTTAAGCTATATATATGTGGGCGTCCACTGCTGTTTTTTTAGGGTTCCTATGTTACCTCAAAAGGAAAAAACGGACCCCTTATAGGATCACTTTGTTCTCCGTCTGTCCGTGCGTCCGTCTGTCCGTGCGTCCGTCTGTCCGTCTGTCTGTCTGTGTGTATGTCAAGACTGTTTATCTCGGGAACGCGTAAAGATATCGAGTTGAAATTTAAACTGTATACGTATATTAATGAACTCTTGCAGTTGTGTAAAAGAAAAACTTCTCAGTTATCGTTTAAAAAAGTTAGAGCCGTTTATGTCGTAAAAAGCCGCATATTTCGCACTCACAAAAATCAAAACCTACAGGGTACTTCCCGTTGAGATAGAACTATGAAATTTGGCTAGAAGCATCTTCTCAGAGTATACATATAGGAATAAATCTGAAAACTGTACATTTTTATTTAAATCACAAAAAATAGGGCCTCAAAATTCACAAAATATAGGTTCAAAATTCAAAGTGAGTAAATCGTATCATGTAAGGTATCATATAAAAGAACTTCATTAGCACACGCTAAAACAGGTTTTTGATTATTTTAACATTTTCAGTCATTTTCGATGTATGACGATAAAAGTGAAAAAAAAAAATTTTTTTTCGATGGTTGTAGTATAGAGATTTTAACAATTTACTTGGCAATTTTGTGAACTTTTCTGGATCTGTACGGAACCCTCGGTGTACGAGCCTGACTCGCACTTGTTCGGTCTTTTTATGAGTGACTTATACCTCTGAGTCCTCTACAGCTCACCGGGCATTGGCGAGTGCAGAAGGCGGCTGAGCCCTAACCACTGCTGGAATAAGACCTCCCATATAGATTTACGAGCTTATTGGAAATTTAAGTAGTAGGTAGATGCTTACTACTTAGGTCAGTCAGGTAGGTCAGTATTTTTGTATGTTCATTTTGTAATAAAGTAGGTTGTGTACTACCGCTAAACGTTGCGTATTATTATATGACCAGATGAAGCTTAACCGAACCTACTTGCAACGAACCACTAGTTAATTAACTATCACATACAATATTCCTAGGTATTCTGATAGCTCGGAGCTGAGAAAACGTCTCATTACGACGACATTAAGAATACTTAAAGCGGGATTTGCGTGTTCACTTTTTATGCTTTGATGAATATTGCTAGGCGTAGTATTCAATTGTTCGGTATATTGTGTTAATAAATTTAATTAGGAACGCAGAATTAGTTGTGATTTTCCGACGGAACACAATTACTGGAGCACAATTAATACATAACATGCTCAAATATGGCCGCGATTATGGTTATATTGTAGACGTGATGTTGTCGGGGCTCATTCTCGCATCCCAATGCGATTTTAATGCAAATTACCTACGATTCTGACCACTGTTCAGATGATTCAGATAAAATCTCAGAATTTTCACAGATGTTCACAAAAAGTCCCTTATGGAAATTTCGTAAATGAATCGCATTTTCGACGTTTTGCATCAGTTGCAAAAGTGGGTAGAAAATCCTGATGATTTTGTTTTGTTTAAAATATATTGAAGTTCTTCAATATCGAGTCAAGTGCTCAGAGGGTGTTTGATTACTATTATTGGTTTAAAAAAAATGCCATGTCGATGCTTACTGGAGTTGACATGTACAGTTTCCTCTACATTTTCCTGTAGGCGAGAAGTGGAATAATAAGGATAGTGCTAGTATTTTTATTTAGTCAAAGCTTGCCAACACAACATACAAAAACTTGATATTTTTTTACACGAAAGCTTTTTTGTAGTCAATATTGAACTGAACCGTTTTTATTGTACTGAATGGAGCGATTGTCACCCATTAGCTGGCAACTCTTGCTCGCTGTGGTTATTTTAGGTACCTATCTTAGATATTATCACTCGGTGAAGAATATATCATCGACCATGTAAACTTCTTTCTTGTGACAAAAAAAACTTTGATGTCCTAAAGTTTGTTATGTACTCAGTATCAGTGCCTAATACTTGACTGTTTCTGCCGCCAGCTTCAGATATAATCAAGTACAGTTAGGATACTACTTAGTATTTACATTATAACACACAGTATTATTTTGCTAATACAATTCATAAATTGCGCAGTTTCAAAGCCATGTTCTTTAAAAATGATCTCATTTACCTCGTATCTGTCCATATTGCATTGTTAGAGGCTGGCGCAGGGCGGCTGCAGTGGGCGGCGTGGTGTGAGGCAGGGCGGTGCCACCTGCCGTTATATGACGCTACCGTAGAACCAGTACTGGAACTTTGTTATTTGATCCTAGGGCCTTAGTGATGTCAGTTTGCCTTGAAGGCTTTAGGGCTACAGAAGTGAATGCTCCTGCCTCCATTATATAATTTTAATGTGTCAGATGAGCCTTGTGTGAGTGCATAATTATCGTAACATCCAACCATCTTTCCATCAGCACGTCTACTGCTGGACATGGGCCTCTTCTAAATATCTCTAACAAAACCGATTGGAAAGGTTTTGCATGCCGCATGATCCTGCGGTCGGTCTTGATGAGATCATCAGTAGGAGGAGGTCTTATGCTGCGCTTGTCGGTACATGTTTCCACTCGAGAATTTTTCGACCTCATTGGTCATCAGTCCTCTGAGCTATGTACCCTGCCCTTTGCCATTTTACCTTACCAACTTTGGTTCTTCTACGGACCTCCTCATTCCTAAATTGACCGAGACTTCGAACATAGCTCTAGAGTTTCTTAATAAAAGGCCACGTTATGAGACTACGTTTCTGTGCCATAAGTCATCACTGGCATCACATTGGTCCAAACGGTGATTGTCGTAACATATGTAAACAAAAATAAGTTAAGGTAAACGTGATTTTTAAATATACCAGCTCAAAAGGTCGATGGAATTGCAAAAGTGGCGGAAGCTGGACTAAATTGACAGGAATGGGATGTCAGTCAGGAAGAGACGCCTATGCGTACGGTATAGGAGTGGACGATTATGGACAGAACATAATAATATTATAATGATGAAGGTGTGATTCTTTCTGACTCAGAATTGAAAAAAGAACCATAAATTCAAAGGATAGAACCATATAAAAATGTAGAGCATTAACTAAAGTTAAGGCTCTGTTTTGCAGTTTCGCCGTAATATCCTATTTATGAATAATGTTTTATTCTAAGAGCGTGCGACCCCCGCCGCGCCCCCGCCCCGCACCCCCTGTCCCGCTGGAGCCTGCAGGGCTGCCAAACTGTTTACATACGCTATTTACTTACTCCCTGAATATTTAAGTACCTATCTGTGCAACTTTATATTTGTTGAGATACTTAAAATGATATGTTGCTATTGATAATATTATTGTTAGACTTGATAATTCGTTTGAAGATTTTTTGTCTGGGTAAAAATATTAACTTAACTATGGATTGTTATTCGATTTTCAAATCAAATACAATATTCTAGGAATTGAGGAATTTTGTAGACTAACTCTGTAAAATACTAAAAAGTTATTCTCTAGATCTATTTTCTCAAACTAGTACTTCTTTTGTACCTATGCCGATAAAAATTAAGGCAATATCCATATTACGGCATATCCATATCCGTACGGCATATACCACTACACAATACGTATCCAATAACAATATTAAACACACAACTCATTACGGGAGCGAAATTGCGAACACGGTTTCTCGATTTGCCGACATATTTTATTCGAATCGGCTAACTCTTTCCATAAATCGTCATAGTTGCAGGTGGGAACCCTGGATTGGATCGCTTGCTTTGTTTTTGCGCGGGGGGGCGCTGGCAGGGGGGCAGGGGAGATAGACTCGCGCCCCCCTCGGCTTTAATTAATGGAATAACTCCGACTAGCTCCCCGTCGGGGGGAGGGGGTGTTCGTTACTGCACTCGCGAGGAAATCTTTAAAATATAACTCTTAACTAATGTATGTGTGTCGATTTAGTGCGCGAGGTGTGATCATATTTCAGTGGAATGGCGCGCGCTGTCCCCGTGCTTCCGGCCGGAAGAAACCTCTTATTTTATGAGCTTTTGGTACGAGTATATTTTATGACCACGCCTTACGTATGCAATCATTTTATTGTTATTTGTTGTAGGTACTTAAAATATTTCTTTTCACTTTACCATTTTTCATGCCTACTCAAAAAGTATACCTTGTGCTAATATTTAAAAATGGACGAATATTTAATACTTGAGGATTTACTTAATAAGTTTTTGCAATTTTTCGTCAAATCTAGAGTTCAGGTGCTTAAAACATTTTATACCCATTGTTTGTTTTTCCTATTCTAAGAACAACTTACCTAATCCATGTTTGCTCTTGCATTTGCTCCGCCAGTGCGTAACTTCTCACACACTGGCGGAGCAACTGCTGAAAAAGCAGGATTGCTCCATAGGTAAAAGCTGCTCTCATAGCGCGTGCAATGACCAATGTGATCATTGCTTAAATTCAATTTCAATCCCGCAAAGTAAACTAATCCATCTAAATCAATGTAATAATCTGGATGTAAACAGCTTAAATATACTACATAATCTCGGTATGCAGGCGACAAACGGACCCAATTTATCGCGCCGTACATCACGCAGGAATAGTCGCAACTCTTCCGAGAGAGCTCCGCACCTTACATTATTATGATTTAGCGCGCACAGTTGCAGCACTGCACCCCCATCCCCCACCCGAGGAGAAAACGGGGCGGCGGGGGAGGCGGGTGCAAGTCAGCGATGGTAGTAATAAAGCCAGCAATATTTCACACTTAGCGCGTAATGAGCCGGCGCCCAAATAATTGGATCACGTACATAACTCATTATTACCTCTCGCCTGAGTTCAGAATGTATCATTACTCCTTACTCCCCCCACTACCCCCTCCTCGTTACCGTCACGTGCAAATAATATAATAGAAGTTTGGTAAAGGTGCATGCGACGTAGTTTAGTAGTCTGTTTGTGGTGGGACCGAGGCTTAAAGTTAGTTAGTGCGGAAATGTTACTGTTGATTTCACATATTTGTTCACAAGTTTGTTGAAAACATTTGGACATTATATAATCTTTAAAAAAAAGTATGTTTCCAATAGCTTTGTTAAAGAATATCATTAAGAAAATATATATATGACATTTTTAGCAATAGTTTGGGATCCTCAAGCAAAAAGAAAGTTTTATTCTTGTTCTGTCTTTTGTCTCAAAGTATTTTAAACAGAATCAGTTACAACAAGTGTGATAATGTTTCCAGCATTCTGAGCACGCTGCCAATAGACTTTCAGTGGTCTGTGGATGACCTAATTTCTTGCTATTTAGTATCTAGTAGCTAAGTAGATTTGTTGTTCAGCTATTTTGTTGCAGTTAATAAAGGCACTTGCCCGAGAAAAAGCAAATGGATTACATATAATCACAATAAAACCTCATTTGCCGGTATGTAAAAACTTAAAAAGCGCAGGATACAAGCGTTGTTTGAGAATCCGACAAAGCGCGCGGAAATACCGATGTATTAACCGCTGCGCGGGCGTCGGCGGCATCATAACAAGCCGAGTTAATTAGCCGAGCTTTTTGTTCGGATTCGCCTGTAATTAATATGTAGATTGTAGTAATGTTTAATCCGGTGTCAGTGCGGTAAAGACGCCGTCGCAACGGGGCATAAATCAGGGCGCGCACGCGAACCTCGCGGGCGGTCATCGTGCATACAACCCGAGCGGTAGGGTTCTCGAATGAATAATAAGTGAATACTGAATCATTACTATCAAAATGCTAATCGTATGGTATAGTTGGTGAAATTGACCCCTTCAATAGACTTTTGCGTTGCGTCACAGTACTCACAGTCACCAAGAAAGGGTACGGAGCAGGCAACGGTTTATAATTAGGAAAATACGACTAAGTATTTAATTTTACATATGGAGTGGGTTAATTGCATCTTAGCCCAATTTAGTGTACATATATTAGTGTATCATAAACAAAATTAATTTCAAAAGGATCATTTGGTAAGCTGGAATACCATTTTTGTCAATCCATAACCAAGCAAAATTATTCCATCTCTACATATACATATAACAGAAATCGTAAAACGGTTTTTGAAAAGACAAATATTGCTGCTACCTATTGATTTGTCAGCTCTGTGAATGGAGCATTTAGTTCATGCACCACAGGGTTTGTGTTTAGATACCACCGATGTATTTTGCATTGAAGGTTGCTCTCCACTCCTCATCGTACGTTACAGCTTTCTTCGAAGGCATCATTGGATCGAAAACATATTTGACCTAGATTGCTATAATTGACTCTTTAGATGAAAATGTCTCATATCGGACGCCGCCGACGCACGCGACTGAAAGCCGCGACTGATAGCTATCTAGATAATGAATGTACACTGAGCCGTGCACACTATCGGACATCAGTTGCGGACGTCACTTTGGGCTGACCTTGAGCGTTCGGACGTCCGAAAGTGATTTGGCGCGCCAGATGTTTTAAGACGTGCACACTGCTAAGTCGCGACCGTCAGTCGCGTCCGTCAGCCGCATCCGATAGTATGTTTCCAGCTTTAGACTACTAGTGCATATTACCTATATGTACGAAAAAAAAAAACAAAATTTCGATTTATTCACGGAAAGTACATGGTTTTGGAGGTTCTAGCTGCCAGACTGGGTGTTGGGAAGTTGGGAACCTGTGTTTTGGAAACTAGTTCCTACTTTAGGAACACTATTAGGATGTGTACATGTACACTGAGTCGTACACACTATCGGACATCAGTCGCGGACGTCACCTTGGGCTGACCTTGAGCGTTCGGACGTCCGAAAGTGATCTTATACGTATAATATATTTTAGATAGATAAGAAAGATTTAGTAGACACTATATCAATTCTACCTAAAAACTAAAATTGTAACACGGTCGTTGAACACAAGAAGAAAAGACAAAACCTTTTACCTACACGTATCAATAAATAATCACTAAATCCAACAAGCTGTTTCAAAACTCTAGCATGTCTACAGAAGTCCAAATAAAACTAATAGGTACGCGAAGTTAACACTACTACTCTACCTCATAGTTGCTATACAACAACCTAACAGCACCATTGTATTCGTATGTAGCAAAGTTGTTGGAAGAAAGAAGAAAATACGTTAAAACTGTACCTATATTTCATTTTTTAGATTTAGTTTTTTTTTATGAAGTTATTTAAACATTTTTTCTACTTATAATAGATGTCTAACACAGCGTAGATATTGTCACCATAGTTCCTAATAATACAGTACTATGACTGTATTATTAGGAACTATGGTGACTATATCTACGTACCATATTTATTACTTAGTAGGTACCTATGTTAACAAATTCAATGCAATTTTTATTTCGCAGTTTTGGGTGGTGCTGTGTCTCTGTCATCGATATTTTTTATCTTATCACTTTTTTGCTGTAAAGCTATTCAGAAAGACTTTTCTGATTCCATGATTGCCAAAGTTCAGTATCAGTCGATGCGATCTAGACATGTTAGTCCATACTCAGTGACAGCGCGAAAATATAAAAAGTCCTATATCGGCACAACAGCATGTTTTACCATGATCATCGCCACGGAAGATAAAAAATTGGAACTCAATGGAAAAAGAAATGAGTCAAATAAGGTAAGTGAGAATTTGATTCAGAACTTGATTCGTGTGATGGTCAATTTCATTAAATATTTTTTCAGCTTGGCAAAATATATATTTGTCTTATAAGATATCCACTACTTAAAGTATGCCTTCCTTATGGATTTCTAATAAGACCGGTAGGAAGCGGATTGTATCCAGCGCGATCCTGTGGCCTTAATGAGGTCATCTGTCCACCTCGTGAATGGAAAGACTATGCTTCGTTTGCCGATACGTGGTCTCCACTCGAGCATTTTGACCTCATCGGCCCTCCCATTTGCCCTGAACTAAATATGAGAACTTAGAAGCCAAACAATCTCTACTATGGTAATTTTACCAACATATTTTGTTCTTTGTTACATTATAATAAAAAAAACCAACGCAATGAGATTACTATCGCAACTAACAAAAGAGGCGATAACTTTGTAACAGCTGAACCTATTTTGCTAATCTATCTAAGAAGAAGACTAATTTGACTTTGAAACAAATAGAAACATAATCAAAATTGGTTCATCCATTCGGGAGCAACAATGCTACAGACAGACACATACACGTACATCAAAATTATAGCACCCCGTCGTTTTTGCCTCTATTTTTTTTTATTTATTCGCCCATTTTTGGGCAGGCCTTAGGCTAAAGGCCATACCGCCTCGTCTTATGTACATATTGTAATCTTCTCTTTGACTCTTCTTCTTCTCAGTAAAGCAGTGAAGACTTTACTAGAAGCTTCGATGGAGTTCTAAAGACAACACGAATAAATGAAACACAACACCCTTTACACTTTTAAAACTGACAAAAACACAAGTTTTAGAAAATAATAGGTACATGCGGCGACATGATTTCTCGCGTTCTTGTCAAAAAAACCTTTTGCGTCTGGGGTTAAAAATGGGTTCCGTTATAAAATTCAAATACTCGTTTCCGAAGAACGTAAATGTAACTAGGTACCAACAACCATTTGGGCCGGCCAGACCATTTAGATATATGTATTTAGATTGCTTTCACCGGAGAACCCTGGCGTTCCCGACTCAGTCGTTCACCTTTAGCATTTACCACGCAGCTGCTGCATATTCATGCGGTATAATTTCTCCCTTTCTTTGTAGCGCATGCTAATCGAAGAAAGTTCTCTCGCTTAAAAACTAGCTGCTACTGTAATTGACCATGGTTGTATTGTTTTTGCGTCAGCCCTGACGGCCGCGAAGGGATGTGATCGTTCTGTGATACAAGTTATCGATAAGCTAGAAATATCATCGATAAGTTAGAAATGTACCGTCTTACCACAAAAGTTTTACGCACGGATTAGACAATGTTTACCAGTACAAATTGCACGGTTAAACAGTGTATAAAGCGTGTTTAAAACTTTTGTGGTAAGACGGTACATTTCTAACTTATCGATGTAAGTAATAAATTCAGTGGTTTAATTATTATAATCTATAATTTTATGACATGGTAATCGGTTTTGAAGTACTGAGTGCCCACCGCTTTGGCAAAATTTCAAAGCCCCTTAATTCCTTAACCATTAATGATTTTACAAAAATATTTGGCACACGCGTCAAGAACATGTATATGTAGAATATACTTCAATATTACCGAAATCCAAAACATCGATCTTTTTTACCTGTCCGCTTCACGTGGAATGCCCCAGTTGTTAAGTAATAGATACTTAATGGTTCAGGTCATGGCTATGGTTCATATTTAGATTATTTATTAATCAAATAACAATATTGCGTTATAAATAAATAAATAAATATTTTGGGACATCTTACACACGGCCTCTGACCCCAAACTAAGCAAAGTTTGTGATATGGCTGCCAGAGACTGATATACTACATATACTTGTTTTTAAATAAATACTTATATAGATAGTAACTAAATAACACCCAGACACAGAGCAAACACTTATGTTCATCACATAAATATTTGCCCTGGGTGGGGATCAAACCCACGCCTATTTGATCCAGAAGTTAGGGTCACTAACCACTGAGCCACCGAGGCAGTAAATATGTATATTATCTAAGTCAGGTATACTTCATGTTGCCTAAAAAAATAAATGATAATAAATAAAAAGTTAATATCCAACGTAATATTCTAAATCCATTAAATACAAAATAATTATTAAAAAAAAACTAAGTAAAAATATTAAATGAAATGCAGGGTATTTTTCACATAGATTTTGTCCACAGTCAATAAACTTTTTGTTTGTAACAGTTGTTATAGTAATAATATGTTTGCTATTTAAGGTTAACTATAGTAAAAAATAGACTTAGGTATTGACGATTGATAATGATATGGAATCAAAAATTGGCTTTCGTCTAAAGAAAATCCCCGTATGATTAAGATTCATTAACATGTACAAATATTTAAATAATTTGATTGATCTATTGTTTTCGAATGGATTGTGATAAAACTAGAGCATTACATTACGATTGGTCGATTACACAGAAAAGACAAGTTTCTTGATTGGAAATTTTATGATTGATAACATTTTTTTCCTGTTAATTTTAGCAAAATATAACACAAGGTCAACGATTTCACAAGAAAACTTGATATTATCGATTATAGAACGAATATACATAAATACTTCTTATATTCTTATCATCAATGACTTCAATAACATAATAATTTATGGACATGCAAATATCTATACTTCTACAGGTTTTCCCCAGCTCAAAGATTGATTGAAAGATATATACAATTTAATTAGCAATTTGATAATAATTTGTGTAAACGATTTATTTATAGGTATATACGTTACGCGAGGGAAAACAAAACATGCAATTTCAACGGGCTCTATGATATAGATGGATATGGGAATTACTACGGCAGACTTGTCGACATCGATAGATTACTATCGAACTATTAATTGATATATCGTTCGCATCACTAGGCGCGGCGGGAGCGCTCGGTTGCTCGCACGCACGCTGCGTTTTTTTAACAGACCCTATATTTGTTTGCAACGTCATCCGCATATCTTAGCTTACCTTCTACCTACTCATAGAAAGAAGAGCTTAGCAGCTAGCACTAAGTATAGATATACATATTTTCTTTCTTTCTTTCTAAGACGCGAGCCACACGGCAATAAGATACCTATTATAAATAATTTAGGCTTCAGCTGTAAGTATCGATTATAAGTATTTTAAAATAATATCATTAATATAGGCTGCTGGTATATCGATTATAAGACTTGCGTACTGCGTGCCATGTCGTTCACCAATAGTTCGTCCACCAATTTTCTTTTCAAAATAATATTAATAAGGGTAAATAGGTGATCAGACTGAGAAAACAATTATGCAAAATGTGGTACATTATAAATAAAAAAATCTATGTTAATTTGGTTGGTGCCTATTTTATCATGGAAACTATCATGGTTTTCGTATATTTTCATATCAAGCCTAGAGCATACGTGTATATAGGTGAATCAGGAATGAGGAGATCTGTGAAGAGCCAAAGTTACCGACATAGCCCAGCAGATTGACAACTTGAAATGGCATTAGGCAGGAAATATGTCACGTAGGACTGATGACCGGTGGGGTCGAAAAGTTCTCGAGCGGAGACCACGGCAAGCGTAGCGTAGGACAGCCACCCACAAGGTGGTCGGATGCAAGTCGCTACCGACCAGTCTTATTGGAGATCTTTAGGGGAGGTCTTTGTCCAGCAGTGAACGTCCCGTGGCTAATGGATTGATGGGTGGATAGGTATACAGTTTACTGTACTTAGAGATAAATAATTTCTTGCACTAAGTTCTTGGTATTCTACCTAGTAGCTTTCTCATCTCATTTTTGAATTAATTGTGATAAATAGTAATAAAATAGCAAACCAGCAATAAAAGGATCGTGAACTGACCAGAGTTTTCGCGTTTTCTGTAGAACATCTAGAAAATTTTCGGTTGGTACATTTTTTATAACGTTCCGGGAGAAAACTTTTTTATACTACACCTGCTCGGAAAGTACCTTGATACTTTATCAAATTTACGGTAGAAAGTACGTCATTGCATATCGAACAAATATGCGGCGAGAAAACGCATCTGAGCGGGAGAGAAAAGTGTATGAAAATCCATTTCTTACGTGGTTTTTCTTTTTTAATTTTGGGTAAGACTATGCGCTGGTAACCTAAATATCAAAAGCCAAAAAGTTTTTACAGTGAGTTTTTATCTCTAAGTTCGCAAAATGACACTGGCCACTAGCTGTGTGTTGGATGGTGTCAAACAATTTGAAAAAAGAACATGTGAAAATTGCAGACGCCATTGTCGCAATTTTCAATTTGTGTGTTGTTTGAGGATTCAGTTTTCATAGAAAAGTAAAATAAAACTATCAAAATGATAAGTAGTGATAGTGATGATGAAGATACGAGCGCAGTGCCAACAGCACAGCCAGTTATTTCTCCTACATTGTCGCAAACATCTCAAACAAACATTAATGGAAAAAGTGTTACATTAAGCTTCACTAACTGCAACAATTTCAATATAAATTTCAATTAGTAAAGATTTAGTTTTTTATTTTCCTCGTAGGTGTAGTATAAAGCACTATGTATCACTCGAGAGAAAGTGCGATTCCCGATCTCGGGTGTTTTCAAACAACACCCTCGACGGTAATCGGTCACTTTCTTCTCTCGGTGAACAATGTACTATTCAACACTTAAATTGTAACAAAATGTTACGGTGTTGGTGCTTATTGCTTGAGTATGAAATATTTCAAGCTCGTACGTCTTGTATTTTCAGAAAATTTTTAATTTGCGCAAAGCGCGTTCATTCAAGTTTAAAAATAGTCATATTTTTACGTGACTTTTTAGAGACTTATAACTTTTAGATCATTTTAAAAACTAACATAGAATCCTAGCAATTGAAGTGCTGATTACCTACATGAAAAAATCGCTCAAATCGTATAATATTTAAAAGTAGATAACAGCTTATAGTTGTTTTAGTATTGCCAAGTTGGCGCCTCACGATTGCCTTAAGTGAGGGATATCAATGACGTGTCAAAATAAAATTTCTTATATAATTCTCTATAACGGATTAGTCGAAAATTCTTATTTTGTTTTTGTCGACGACCCGCGACTGTTTTGTTCGAGCTTGCCCCTCCCTACGACCCGGCAGTGTCTAGGTGTCGTCGCCACAGGAAGCGATATCTATTCAATTGACGTCACACTGTTCGCCCATTATCTAATTATCACTTCAACATAATTAATTGAGGGTCGACATTGGGTGGGGTTACTCTTCTAATGACCATAAACTAATATCTTTTGTAAACATGTTACTATAACTGACACGTGGCAAATTTGTGGGAGTCGAGACATATCTACCTACTGATTGTAGACTGTGCGTAGAGAACGCAGCTGATGTTAGTAAAAATATCTGGGGTTCCGTACCCAAACGGTAAAAACGAGACCCTATTACCTAGACTTCGTTGTCCGTCCGTCCGTTTGTCTGTCTATCACCAGGCTGATCTCATGAACCATAATAGCTATAAAGTTGAAATTTTCAAAGATGGTGTAGGTACTTATTTCTTTTACCGCTTTAACAAAAATACTAAAACTAGAATAAAACAAATATTTAAGGGAGCTCCTAGCTCGATATATGGTAACAAGTAGACATTTCAAATATTCACAGAATATTTAGTTGTATATTTATTTACCATAATTAAATAACAATAAAAATTTAGGAGGGCTCCTATACGGTACGAACCAATCGACTCGCACTTGGATGATTTTTTGTTTAATCCACTGCTTGATCGATGCTGATCTTCAACTCATGATGTGCACGTGTAGTTACTACAAGCAAATGCAACACCAAATAGTAGATCTATGCACCGGTAGTGGCCATTTTAGTGTCATTTTTGACGACTCAAAGTCATCAAACATTTTTTGATTGTGTCGACAATTTTAATGATAAATACAACAATATTTTTAAAGAAATTATGAAACTTTCACATTCACACAAACAATATTTATGACTGCCTCGGTGGCTCAGTGGTTAGTGACCCTAACTTCTGGATCAAGGAGGCGTGGGTTCAATTTCCACCCAGGGCAAATATTTATTTGATGAACATAAGTGTTTGCTCTGTGTCTAGATGTTATTTAATTACTATCTATATAAGTATTTATTTAAAAATAAGTATATGTAGTATATCAGTCTCTGGCAGTCATATCACAAGCTTTGTTTAGTTTGGGGTAGAGGCCGTGTGTAAGATGTCGCAAAAATATTTATTTATTATTTATTTATATTTCTACATTGTCTATAATCTATTTATGCAATTATTTTCAATGTATTCAAATGCAGTCAAATTGCCTAAACCGAGGCAGTGGCCAGAACCGGTGCATCGACTATACAATAAGTTTGTGTAAATCCTAAAATTTGACCTATCATCTATGTTATTATCAACTAATTAATTGTTTAACTCACTTATTGGGTGTTTTCGAGCTAATGTTTATAATGTCATCTAATTGATATCATACCTACTTAGCCACATGCAGATAGCGAATGATAAATTAGTCAATTCTTGAAAATATTACAAAATAATGAAACTAGAATAACAAAAAGTCACGTTAAAAACTTTCCACGTAATCTAAGTGATAAAATAATATCTAAATTAGGGACTTTAATGTAAATTTCTTTGAATGTCACAAGAGTCACTAGAATCGGATGGCGTGACAGATATGAGTGCTACCTAATGTAAGGATTAAAGATATTATCAAAAATTAATTCATAAATCATGTTAATATCATAATAAACGTGATTCGTTAAATGCTTGTGCCAAAATGTTTTATTGCGGTTATACATTTGGTTTGCTGCGTCTTTGATGAGTACAGATTACATTCGATAAGAAAGGAGTTCTGATGATGAAATAGTGTAATGATGTTGAATAATACTTTGAAATGACAAACTTTAGTATTTAGAAGGGGATGTGGTATGATCTGCAGGGCGATCTCTATGAAAACAAGCGAATTAATTTAAGATTTGTTTTAAGAATATATAAGAGTTAAATAAATTTAAATTTCTAACTTTACTAGAAATAAGGATTTTAATTAATTTCAATGACCTAATTGACAAAATAAAGCTTATTATTAAAATCGAAATTTTCGAAAATAAAAACAATATATTTAGTAAGTTTCGTTACGTTATAGGGATGCAGCAGAGCCCACAGGTGGAAACAGATTTTGGGGAAAAAGGAAAAAAAATGTGAGTAATTTGTTTTAAAATTTTATTCTGTAATTTGTTCGAGAGACATTTTTTCATACAGGGTCCTTTTTGATAAAGCGCAGGTATTTAATCAGGTGTATATAACGGTGTACCTACTCATCATTATAATTTAGTTGTGCCATAGGTACTCGTACGTAGTTACATTTTGTTGAGAGTAAACATACTTTTCCTACCGCCTGCTCGAAAATGACCCATTATATTATGTCGTGGAATCTCAACGTAAAACGAGTCATTATAATTATAACACAATCTCGAGGGCTATGGCAGGTGAATAATATTGTATGAAACTCCCTAGGGAGTAAAGTGATTTAAATTTGGAACGTCTGATTCGAAATAAAATTTCTCAACTTCGTAAAGAGGTTTCATTTTGCAAAATCGAATATAACCTCTTTACATTGCACAGCAACTGGCATTGTAAGGAGGTCCTACTCGACTTCACAGAATAATACCTCTTTGGTGCCCGTATCAGTTCGATTTTATAGAATAAAACCTCTTTGCAATGCCCGTGTTAATGTTAGGCCATGCCAATCGAGCTGGCCATGTTCTTATGTTTTTAACGTAGTACATATTTATACATTATCTGTTTTATTACGGATTGTGTGCGATTCTATGAAAATTCGTAGGTTCATTCTAATTTGTTTTAATTTATGGTGAACAATACCGAGTTGCCTAATGAGTACACACCTACACTTAGTGAATGTATGACGTATACTGACGTATGAATTTATGAAGTATGACTCATATTCTTGGGGTTTTATTTTCTCGCAGGATGTATGAAAAGTATAATATGGACCTCTAGAACCAAGATTATCTTCGTCTTGGGCGACTTGAACCTCTCGCTTCACTCGGGACTCTAAATAACTTAAAACACCCTCGCTGCTCTATAGTTATATAGAGTGCCTCGCTACACTCAGGGTCCAATTGTTGCCCGTGACATAAGACGCCACTTGATTCTCTTAGTATATAATCTACTATTTTGTATTTTAGCTGATTTTTTCACGATTTATGGATATAAGATGTACTATGAGGACATTATAGTTAAAGTTGATGATAATTAAGAAAATATTCACCTCTACGAATGCCGCCTCTTTGAAAAACAACATCATAAATTTATATATCAATCGTGCTAAGGCTTTTCAAAATAATAGGTAACTTTTTTGATCCAGGGATTTTTTATGGATACCACCAGCATGGGAATACCTGTGGTTATGTGGAAGTAAGCAATGGTAGGTACTGATAAAGAGTGCAGCCGCGGGGGCAGCTAGTATTAATTTAATAAGTTTATATCTGCATGTTAGCATGTGATAGATTACTGGTTTGGTTTGGAACTGGTTTACACCGGTCCTTAATTGGCACCGATGCCGTCATGATGTTTTGAATAAGGTGAAAGCCCCGATAAGAAATCGTTGACATATCAAAGGATCATTATTATTAGATTTAAGGTCGATATTTGCTTATCGTTGTTGCTTCGCTGGGGTGCGCTAATGGTCTACCTATCTGTAATCAGAATTAAAAAAATAAACATTAATTGATGACCAATTGGCAAAAAAATTTTCATCACATCTATTCGAAAATGACTACTTGGTTCGCCTATAAGTGCGCCCAAAGGTGGTGTTTTCTATATGGAACTTTATAAGTGCGCCGGAATGATCTTTGTCGCTCACTTTTTAATTGCTACGTAAGTACCTAAGTTTTTTTTTAATAATGACAATACTACACTACTACTACATAGAAAGCAATTGGATCATCCACAGACCCTTGAAGGTTAAAGATAATCCAAGTGCTCAAGCCCACTGCCAGTTGGCACTTTTTTAATTTGGAAGTATTTGTAATGTTAGTGTTCAGCATCAAGAAAATGAATGAATATAATGTATATATGTATAAGTTTCCATTTTTTTATTATTAGATACTATTTAATTTCAATGTTGTTACTCTAAGTTTTATTAATTAATAATATTACAATAAAATTAAAAAGTAGAGTGTACCACTCGGGCGCAAATTATATTTTTGGCTCGGGCGACTTACTTTGAATCCCTCGCTACGTTCAGGATTCCACTAAAGGTTCTAATTAAGGTAAAAATATCTAGCTATTATTTAATGTTAGTAAATATTAAATAATAAATAAAAATTGGGGGACATCGTACACACGGTCTATGACCCCAAGCTAAGCAAAGCTTGTGATATGGCTGCCAGAGACTGATATACTACATACTACTACGTATTTATAAATATATACTTACATAGATAGTACTTAAACAACACCCAAACACAGAGCAAACACCAACGTTCATCACATAAAATGCTTGCCCTGGGTGGGAATCGAACCCACGCCTCTTTGATCCAGAAGTCAGGTTTACTAACCACTGAACCACAGAGGCAATCAATGTGCTAGATATGTATCTACTTAATTTAAGCGCATTCTTTTTCTTTCTTTGACAATTTTAATTCGCTTGTCTTATAAAAAAACAAAACACGTACTCGTAACTACTCCATTAACTTGGCATAAACTGTATTTTTTTACATAAGGTAAACTAATAACGTATATAAAGTATTGAAAATGGAAATTGTACAATTAATATAAATTAAATCTAATCACCAAAATATCTCTCACATCTAGTTTGATGGCCGTCATAAAAAAATGCCAAGTAGACGGTCATTTTTAAGTCAACAGTCTATTTTGTGGTGGAAGAATGTTCGATGCTACGCTTGCTAGTACCTACCACAGAATAAATAATAGAAAGCCGGCACTTCACGTTTTCCATTTAAAAACTCACGTTTCCAGCTGATATCATGCAAAAATAAATATGACTTAAACGTGTTTACCTAAGTACTAATTCCATGCCAGCTAAAACTAGTTCTGAAATCTGGATTTGTTACTAAATCTAGTTTGGGGCGGCTTATCGGCGCCGATGCCGTTGTTGTTTTGCATGAGGTGTTAGTCGCGATAACCGATGAGATATCGAGACAGCAGATCGAAATTGTTGATAATTACTAATTTATTAATGCCTTACTGGAATGCCGTATCCGTATCAGCCTTTTTACCGACTTCCAAAAAGGAGAAGGTACTATGTTCGTCTGTATGTATTTTTTGTCTATGTTCATCGATATTTTCGCTAATTGTAAAACGATTTAAAAAATATTTTTATTTCGAAAGGATATAATCTCGAAGTGGTCATGTTTAAATTTTATCGAAATATGCTCGGGTGCCTCGGGGAACTCGGGGTGCCATTTTTGCGAAAAAAAAAAATAAAAAAATAGCTTATTTTTGAACATTGGTCTATTCACAAGTCTTGATCTGATACCTACTGGAATACGACAGTGGTGAAAGTAGAGTTGACCTTTAGCGTGTTCAATACATAAATATTATGACAATGAGGGTGGCAAGCTAACTTAATACGACAGGATAATTACTTAGCGCTTTACTTAAAACGTAGTAAACTTATAACTTATGCTAACTTTTAGGACTTATTCAGTGATTCGCTCGAGTTCATTTTCTTGGCACTGAACAATAACATTACAAATACTTCCAAATTCAAAAAGTGCGCGGCAAAGATCATTCCGGCGCACTTATTTGTTCCAAATTCAAAAAGTGCGCGGAAAAGATAATTCCGGTGCACTTATTTATTTATTTATTTCCAATAAAGTTCCTTATATAAAACACCACCTTTGGGCGCACTTAAAGGCAAACCAAGTAGTCATTTTCGAATAGATGTGATGAAAAAGATGTTTTTGTAACCAGCCCTTCAGCCACGAGTTGGTACTTAGAGTGAGAAAATTCTACTATGGAAATTAACGTGGTTTTTACACATTTTATACTATATATAACGGGACTGAACTCACGTGTGGGGATAGTCGTAACGACTATAGTTTCGGTCGCATTCGGCGACCTTTCTCAAGTTGGCGAGTGCTAGCACGCGGCGCCGTCTCGCAATGCACG
Organism: Hypomecis punctinalis; assembly: GCA_949316475.1. Lineage (NCBI taxonomy): Eukaryota > Metazoa > Arthropoda > Insecta > Lepidoptera > Geometridae > Hypomecis > Hypomecis punctinalis. The sequence continues at coordinate 15,403,670 of OX438802.1, forward strand.
TGAGTTCAGTCCCGTTATATATAGTAGAAAATGTGAGAAAATTCATTTCTAACATTTCATAGTACGGCTGTAATCTCTCTGCGATTGAGCTTTTCAATATTCTCACACTTCTTTCTACAAAAAAAGGTCTGTAATAATAGCCGTAGACGCAGTAAGCTAGTCACTTTCTTCAACAGCTTTATAAATAGGATTCGCGTTCAAGGTGAAATGGCAAAAACAATAATTGTAGAGCGCAGTCATTCACCGGAACTGAAGTCCCGTTAACGCCGCGAGCTCACTTTTGACATTTGCACATCTGCCCTTCGACTAGTCTGTCCTACCCTCAGAAGAATGACAAGTAATAGAAATCTTTTTACTCAAATAAATACTATGTTACATCTGTCTTATTCATATCTGGTTATACAACATGCGCGAGAGTTAGTGGAACAAAAAAAAAACGCATTGTCTGTCGGCATAAGTCACAATCACAAGTTGGAATGTGAAAATGGTTAAAATTTGGTTCCACTTTGTCTTTTGCGATATAATCGGAAATTTGAACATATTATGTATTTCTAGTTCCAGCAGAACCATTTAAATTTCATATTTAATGTGGGACAAAATGATGTATATGTCTTGCTATTTTAGTATGGTTTCTATTACTTTAGTCCTTATTCTATGGCCTTACCTTAAATACCTATCCTCGCAAAGTGCGGCTATATCACTGGTTAATTGAGTTGATATTTGTAAATAATGAGTACGGTTTTGACAATACGCGACACGAGACAATTTTATTAATGGAGTAGCCAGGGTTACTCAAAGTGGGGTTCGCAAACCCCTTCAAGTTCGCGACAAGATTTACAAAATGGTGACTTCATGGTTTTTAGGTACGTGAGTGAGATACCACTTCACAACCACTTTGATAGAATACTACTTACCTACTTATCCAGAAAATACCTACTGAAAACTAGATACTTGTTGATCAATAATCAAGGTGAAAATTTTTCAATATCACTACTAAAACCAAAACTATTTTTGACAAATCTACTCATCACATTGAAATTAATGGAGTATTCCTTTTTGGTACAGTATTTGTTACTATTAATTACAATAAATCCATATAGTTATGTTCATCAGCATAACTAGCTTTCGCGTTGTTTGCCGTCATGTTAGCAGGGGTATACGAAGCTACTCGTTTAATATTCTGTTTGATTTAGTGACGAAACTAGTTATACGAAAAAAAAGTTTCAAAAAATTTTTGATACGCTAGAATCAATTTGACGCGCGCAGAGGATCTCATGCTATGATTTTCAACTCTCTCTCCCAATCCAGTATAATAATATAACTAAATATACTAGTGCAAAAGCCATGCGTGGTACAGAACTGCGCTCATTACTTTAAGATTGAAATAAATCCCAAAAAATGCTTGGTAATTTCACTGATTTTTTTTTAATTTTCCTTCATTCCCAAACACATTAACGATCGCATATTATTAGCTGTTCAATCACTGGTAAAAGCGTGGTATTTCCCCAGGTGTACTCTGCAAAAGAGCCTTACGACAAGGTTGAGAAACCCTGTAGTAGAGAGTTCTGAATGGAAGTGAGTTGTCGCCGGTAGATGCAAAGTGCATAAGTCGACATTTACGTACCTATCGTCGCCACCATCACTAATGATAGTTATCGGACCTCTTTAATTTATTAATGATCATTGAAATTAAAGGTTATTTAAGTTTATTCTGTTCTATAAAACGTTACTTGTAGGTAATTGGTGCGAATCATGAATGTTGAAAGCGCTTTCACTGTATTACAATGTGAAGATGAATTTATTTAAACTGAATTTGTTATTGGATAACATTTACTTATTCTGGAAAGTTTTTTTGAGAACTTTTAAATATTTTTTGGATCTATAATAAAAAAAATAGACTTGGCCTATAAATTCCGAAAATATTCGATTGTCAAATAGCGAGTTCAGTTAAATCCAGTAGCAAAAGTTTTATAAGTAAAATATAAAAAAAAAAACAAAATGTTTTGGCGCAGCGACTTGCTTGGGCTTATATCACACACAAAAGTCAAAATATCAGGCTGGTGAAGCCGAGGGCAAAAACTAGTTAGTATAAATATCGTCGGTCGGATTAATTGCCGGAACATTTCGAAAAAAAATGTGTCGAGTATTTGAAGGGTTGCGATTAGGAGGAATATGAGTTTTCGCGTTTTCTGTAAAACATCAAGGGAATTTTCAGTACATTTTTGATAAAATTTACGTTACGGGAGAAAACTCTTTTCACCCCTTAAGTTATTACAAGATGTTATATTTTGGTGTCAATCGCTTGAGTAAGAAATATTGCACGTCTGTTTCTTTTTTTTGTTCAGGTTCAGAAAAGTTTTAGTTTCTGTTTACTTTTCAGCCAGTTTGACTATAGGCTTATTAACTTTAACGTCATATAATAAACTGTAAATTCTAAGGTTTAAACTAGCTATTGAAGTGCTGATTACGTGAAAAAAAATCAATACGGATAATATTTAGAGGTACATAACTATAGCTTATTGTTTTTGTTTGGTCAAGTTGGCAACTTGGCACCTCACACGCGTCTTGAAAGGTTACCCTACCAAACACAAACTTCTCTCAAAATATGTAGATTTTGGAAATGTTCCAGTAATGAATCCGACCGACGACATTTAGTACCTTCTAGTACAGTTAAAAATAACTACACACTATCAGACAGATCTTAGTACAAGTACATTGCAGTTGCTCGCTACTAATCATTGATTGGGTCACGTTTGGAGCATCGTCCTAATGGAAGTGCGATTCAATAAGTCAGTGTCCGATCCTAGTGATACGCCCACTCCAGAGTTATGAACATTGGAAATACGAGATCAACTATTGTATTCAATTAAAGATTTTCGATTTATATATTTACACTCTAGGCTGAAATCTACCAAAGTGGACCGATGCGAGTTGGGTGGAGCGTTGACTCTATCAAAGTAGAACAGAGATGTGCGAGGATAGACACAGAGCGTTTGTTATATTGTGAGAGTCTTCTACATAAATATCATCCTACTGATATTAAAAACGCGAAAGTTTGTGAGTATGTATGGATGTTTGTTACTCTTTCACGCAAAAACTACTAAATGGATTGAAACAAAACTTTGCATCAATAATGCTGATACATCTGAATATCACGTAAGCTATAATTTATAAAGATAATACGTGAAACAAAGTTCACCGGGTCAGCTATTAATTGATAAGCGAGAAATAAAACACAATCTGTCCGTTTCAGTGTCTCACAGTTTCATTATTTTTCGTTAAGCCGATATGACATTTATGGTAGATATACAGACTTGAATGCACCTCCCAACTTCGCCTCTCTTTGATGGAGTCTGGGTTTTAGGATATCTCTGAGGTAGACAATCGACCTATTACAGACCTATAAAGACTATATGAGCACTAAAAATGTATCAGGTATATGCAAACAGTTTTTATCACATCTATTCGAAAAGGACTACTTGGTTCGCCTTTAAGTGCTCCCAAAGGTGGTGTTTTCTGTAAGGAACTTTATAAGTGCGCCGGAATTATCATTACTGCGCACTTTTAAATTTGGAACAAATAAGTGCACTGAAATTATCTTTGCCGCGCACTTTTTGAATTTGGAAGTATTTGTAATGTTAGTTAGTTCAGCGCCAAAAAAATGAATGAAAAGAATGTAAATATGAGTTTTCATTTGTTTTATTATTAGATACCATTAAATTTCAATTTAGCTGTTACTCTATGTTTTCTTAAATAATAATATTACAATAAAACATGAGGCGCCTATTATTTTCTCATAGAGGTGATGAAAAGTAGAGTGTATCACTCGGGCGCAAAATATATTTTTGGACGTGCGACGTACTTTGAATCCCTCACTACATTCAGGATTCTACTCTAGAATCCCACACTTCGCTCTGGATTAAAAAAAGCGCCCTCGCCTTAAAAATATTATTTTGCTCCCATATGATACAATCTACTATTTCATATCATCGGTTTTATGGAATTCTTTTCAGCTACTGTCAAAGAGAATGACAAATTTGTTTTTACCCACGACGGAACGGAGACGGTATACTAATATGCGTTTGGAGTGAGAGGGTGTTTGTATGTGCAAATCCATTTTGCCATTTTTCTCTAAAACTACTAGTCCGATTTTGACGCAGTTTTCTGTTATGGGTCCGTTAGTCTAAAAAGTAGCCCATGTAAGTATTGATTTAGATTACCTACTTACAAAATTATTACTATACAGGGTTATTTCTAATCAATTAGCATGCTTTCAGGGGCTTATTCTGTACATCGAAACTAACAACTTTTGTTCTACGACTTTTATTAATTCTCGTTAAAGTTGTTGTTCCATAGAAAAATATCGTTCACCTTCGACAAAATGTATGAAACATGTGACATGCCATTTGCTAGTTGTACTTATAATACTATGTAAACTTTATCTAAACAGTTTAATTTTGGGAATTTTCAATTATTTGACTGAAGGTATTCAAACCTTGCCTCTTGGACTATATTCAGCTTCCTACAGTTCACAAATCGATCATTATACATTTTAGGTCTTAGCTCATAACATTAAAATCTAGGTTAAATCTAGGAAACATAGTAACACTAAGAAAAGTTCACTAGAGTACAGTTCAACGTATATTGTTAGTTTTGTAGGAATCAGGCTAATATATCTTAACGTTTCACAACTCTAGGTTATCTATACTACACTTACAATACTCTATAAACATACAAATAGGTAGGAGTCTCAATCTGTTTGGGTTTCTGCGATTCACAACGTAAGGTCCGCTACTAACGACCACTGGCCAAACTTAGTTTTAAGTAGATAGAGTATCGGATATTTAATTATTATGAGTACAGTAGTAGACTAAGGTTTAATTAGAATGAAAGAAAGACGTAAAATTAGTTTTCATAAGTAAATTCTTAGGATAATAATAAAACTTCAGTTCAGGGTTAAGATCAAGCTAGACCATCATGACTTTAGGGTAAGAAATATCGAGGGTCTATATTATTCTAGGGTTAGCATACTTACACGCTTGTAGAACAAGTTACGTTAGCTTTAGTTCGGATCAAAGTAGCACTTTTAGTAGGATAGTGTATGTAAGATTAACTATAGGTAGCTAGATTAGTTGCAGATCAGCTTAAAGCTGTAGTTTAGTTAGGTTAGTTTAGTTAGGCAGTAGGTAGGTGAGTTACAAACAGCTGACTTTTTTTTGAGTTTTGACAAAAGTCGCAGAACAAAAGTTGTTAGTTTTGATGAACAGAATAGCACCATAAAAGGATGCTAAATTGCTAATTGATTAGAAATAACCTTGTATAGTAATAATATTCAAAACAGGAATAATTGGCGTGAGGGGAGGAAGCTTATGCCCTGCAGTAGCCTGGCAGAGATCGCTATCAGCGATAAGGCCGCCCATTGTTACACTGTTTATGTTTATTTGTTTTTTCTTTGTGTTTATTTCTTGGTGTGCAATAAAGAGTTTATCTATCTATCTATCAATAGTGGGCCGAAATAAGCTGATGATGATGAAGCTACATCCGCTTCGAAATTTCTTATCTAAGTAGGTATTTACTTGTGTGTACTACCCAAGTGAAAGAGTAAACTTACTTACTTATTGTTGTAACTATCCATACAAGAACGATGAATGTAATCGTATTCGATGCCAGTATGATTTGCAACATTGTAGAGCAACTGGAAAGTGACGTGATAAATTGCTAATAACAGTGGATTGAATTGCTAAACTGATGTTTGAACATCATATGAGACGGCGGCGCTAAATACCGATACGAAAAAAGTCCGTCAATTCGTATTAGACAATATTTACCTACATTGGATTCCTATTGCATTTATTCTTGACTTCTTTTTCTTGATCTTGTAGGGAATGTACCGGTCTTTGTTATTAATCCAGTTGCATTGACCTATCTACAAATAGCGTTTGGGCATCAGCACGCTGGCCAAAAGTATACCTAAATACCTACGTCCTGTCTTGTGGCACAAAAATCCACAGTCTGCTATTTAATATAACAATTACATATTATGTAAATACATATATCTGTGATTAAATAAGTTATACCTAATAACTAGGTATATTTCAATAAAGTTTTGGTTTGTCATACTTTCACACTGGGGTCGGAAAAATGTTTGTAATTTTTATAATGAGATATTACGAAGCGATCTTTAGACCATCTATTGCAAACATAGGCTACAGCTAAATCTATCTTATTACCGTCTGGACAAAAAGTAGCAAATCGCACACTTATTTAGAAGAATAAAATGAGTTAACTGCTAATATAAAACTTCAGCAAAGAGCTAGTGATGTCATAACTCTGATATGATGCCGGCCGATCCTGATAATCTGTTGAATGCTTTGCGCGTCCGTCGCGGGGACAGCCGCGGCAAAAACGAGACGGTTACATAATCATACCTCTGAGGCCTTAGACTGGCGCTTAGAGCCTCTTGATCCTATTGGCTCTACAATATTATTTCTCATCATTTTAACACCAGTAAAACTTTCGCTTCCCCTGTTGATTTCTGATTGGCATGGTCAAAAAACAGCTGTTCCATACAAAATGACCTTTGACCAAATATATAGCTGTTTGGTTTTCTCGATTTCAGGGTTGGTACGTAGTAAAAGTTGGTACCCTCTATCTATATCTACACCTAGGTACACAGCGCTCCACGACTTAAACGAAGCATTGATGCTAGTGATCATGTACTTATTTGTGAAACAAGATACAGCTTCTACGACTGTTAAAGTTTCATATTATGCATCTCAATTCTAAAATCACGTTTCCAATCAAAATACGCGAGCGGCTGAGACTTTGTTTTACAACCGGCAACATAAGACGATGAGCCGACTGACATTGAACTTGTCTACGAAGATAATTGTCGAAAAATCCTGTCAGAAATGCAGTTACAGAAGCTGCAGTGATTCACAAAGCGGCATATTAAAGTCGCGTCGCGAGCGCAAAAAAGCTGCCCATTCATATGCACTGTGCGGCGCGCGGGCGGCGGAGCGGACGAGAGCGGATCGGAGAGCGGAGAGCGGGGACAGCAGAGCGGGCAGTTTTTGCTCCCGCCGGACGTTCCCCGCGTTTTATTTGTAAATTGGGCGAGTGGACGCGCGAGTAACGAGCCACCGTCATTCTAATGCGCTACTAGTTTTTGCTCGAGCGCATAATGAATACGAATGCGTACTCGGAACGAATCTTAGAGACCTAATGAGCGTTATTTATACGGGCGCAGTGTGAACTCGGTTTGAATAGGAGAATGCCTTCACGAGACGCAGATTTCTTCTCGTCTCTTAATAGCCGTTCGTAATTAAACAGCGTGGCAACATCGGCTCCTTCTGCTGTTTCTTGTGTAAGAATTTGCGCCCGAGTTGGCACCCGACAGGCCCGGTCGTTATCTCTCCGCTGTCTATATGTCTATGGGATAGTAGTGCTGCCGTTTTCTAAGTTGATTATGATTAATTTATGGCGAGACGTCATTATATTTTTTTTCAATTTTGTATGGCTGTCTTGTAATTTGCTAACTTCCTAATACCTACAGGAAGAGCGATCTGTACTTTAAGTAAAACTCGTGGTGTTGATACCATGCATGTGCGTTATTAAATTTCAATTTTATTTATCGCAGTGTTTTTCATAATTTAAAAAAAATTTACTGATTCCTTTCGTGCTTTATGACGGGATCGCATATTTAAGTAGGTAGTTGTGGATAAAAAATAACCACATGGTTTCGTGAGCTGATTAGCAAAGTGGCTTCATGCAGACTCGGTAGTAGGTATATCTGTTAATTTATCGCCTTATTTTAATTGAGCATCTCGAGTCCGGTCGGTAGCGCATTCAATGTAAATGCGATTTAAAAGTAATGGCCTTGTTGCCAATTGACTGCGCACATAGAGCGCGGCTCGGGCGCATCGCGCGGGCCCGCGCGGGGCGCGGCGCGGGGAGCGGGGTCACTCGCTCGCGACGCAAAAACGCTGAGAAGTGACGACAGGTCGCGATGCGGCTTTAGGATAACTAGCCACGGCCGGACTGCGCGTGCGCCGAGAGGGGTGCCGGGGACATCAATCCCGGGTAAAAAGCGCCGCGTCGTCCGAGGTTTTTTGCCGTTTCTTGTTATGCGGATTCCACCGTTTTTGTCGTACAAGATCCCGACAAACGAGCTCGGGTAAGTTTCGAGCTGTTTTTGCTGAGACAATGGTGGGTTTAATGCGAGCAGTGATTGCGCGTGAGCAGGCGGTGCGCGCATTTGCATGCGGTGGCCAATAGCAGCGCGCGCCACGCCCAGCCGCGCCGCCCGCGCCGCCTAGCTAACGATAATGTATGCCATATTACACCACATGTAAACACACACACACCACCACTCGGTGACAAACGCGACACATTGTTCTGTTCATCTGCTCTCGACAACTCATCTCGTGCTAATCGCCGGGATCATAGTGTGACAACGTGTCTACTCGTATGTCAGCTATTAGGTGGATAAGTATGATCTGCGCCGCGCACATTTCTATATCAGACACGATACCGCATATATATTGTGAAAATAATTGACACTAGACTGGCAAGTTGTGCAGGTAATTCAGTAGGTAGGAAACTAGCTCTTTAACTTCAGTTACTTAGAACTGCACATAAGTAGCATTACGAAGAGACTAAGTATTAAATCCATACAACCGGCCTTGCTGGAAATCAATATGGGAGGCCTATGTCCAGCAGTGGACGTCCTACGGCTGATGGATGGATGAAAGTATTAAATTTTGGTGCAATATCATCGCTTTTTTTTATAAAATAAACGTCAGACACTCGTCAAAACTTTTTAAACTAAATACCCTGAAAATTAATACCTACTTTACTGATTTTATTTAAAACTGGTTCCATGCATCAAAACAGTCTCACATAAGTTATCTTACTTGGATTGCCGTCTACTATAAATGTAGGTAAGTAAAAAGATATTGAAATGCAATTTAAAAAAATAAATAAAAACATCACCAGGTTACTTTTTAGGGTTCCGCACCTCAAACGGAAAAAACAACAAAGAAGTCCGTCTGTCCATCTGTGTGTATGTCAAGACTCTTTATCTCAGGAACGCGTAAAGGTATCGAGTCGAAATTTAAACTGTATACATATATTTATAGTCTCTTGCAGTTGTGTAAAAGAAAAACTTCTCAGTTGTCGTTTAAAAAAGTTAGAGCCGTTTATGTCGTAAAAAACCGCATATTTCGCACTCACAAAAATCAAAACCTACAAGGTACTTCCTGTTGACATAGAACTATGAAATTAGGCGAGAAGCATTGTCTCAGAGTACACATATAGGAATAAATCTGAATATTGTACATTTTTATTTAAATCACAAAAAAATTGGGCATCAAAATTCATAAAATGGTTCAAAATTCAAAGTTAGTAAGTCGTATCATGTAAGGTATCATATTTTTTTTTTTTTTTTATTATCAAAATATATCTAAAAATCCGTACTTTGTATTTATTAGCAGAAATTTAAACACAAAGAAAAAAATGTCAACATATTGAGGTTCCAATTCACTTGAAAATCGTATTAGATTTCCGCGACACAGGCTTAGCCTAGTGCGGAATCACGGTACTACGTTTTGTTTGTATTAAACTGTCATAAGCATAGGTAATAATGTTTTTATTAAATGTAGCGTGTGTGTAATTTTGTCCTATGGTTGTGTTAATAAAATATTTTCATTTTCATTTTCATTTTCATAGAAAAGAACTTCATTCGCACATGCTAAAACAGGTTTTTAATTATTTTAACAACGTGTTTGTACGGAACCCTCGATGTGCGAGCCTGACTCGCACTTGTCCGGTTTTTATTTTTGAAGTAATGATTAATTTGCTCATGAATTACAAGAAAGCTAATACGAAGTCTATGATTTTGAAAGAACTTCGTAATCATTAAACGTTAGTAGGTACTTTGCAAGAATTGTTCATAATAAACATTATGATTCTGGGATTTACATCTTTTTTTCCTGTACAAGATCTCAAGTAGAGTAGGTACCTAGATATATATCTTGATAAAGTAAGTAAAACTAATTCATATGGAACTGGCTTCTGCCATCGTCCCAGCTGTGCCCACGTCTAATTATTCATGTGTTGCCAACTGGAGGTGATAATTGCGCCTTTTTTGTCGCAGTTTGCTTTGTTGCAAGTATCCGCAATATGTCGCTGTTACGCCATTAGTGACCCATTTGTAAGGACACATATTATGACAAACAGTGATGTATTGCAATTACTATTAGACTTAGATACTGTTGTTTTTTTTATTTTGATAATTGAAAAACAAAGGATATTTTTATTGAATTGACATTACTAATTTGAAATCTTGAATGATGAGTCCTAGAGGGTCGTTCCCGAAAGTTCTAATATTAGTTTTACTAGTAGAACTACCGGGACAATTTATTTCTGCTCGAGATTCAGACAAGAAATGGTCAAACGCAAAGTTAAGTATCTCATGTAATAAAAACAAGTTAAATTGGTGATCGATGACATAATGAGGTTCTTGACAAGGATATGAATAAGAATGTGTATGTATGTAGTTTCAAAAGATATAATTATACCTACTACGTACGTCTCAATATCGTCGGTCCACTTGGTCAGTTTACCGATATAGCCCAACTGATTAGTAAGTTGAAATGGCAATGGGCAGGGCACATAGCTCGGAGAACTGATGGCCGATCGGGCAGTAAAGTTCTCGAATGGAGACCACACATCGGCAAGCGCAGCGTAGGACGTCCTCCGACCAGGTGGACCGACGATATTATTAAGACTGCAGGAACGCGCTGGATGCAGGCCGTTTCCAACCGAGCTTATTGAAAATCCATAGTGGGGGCTTATGTCCAGCAGTGGACATCCTACGGCTGATAATGATGATGATGATAAGTACAAATGGAACAATAATCGTTCGTGGCAGGTAATAAGGGTCTAAATCCCGTGTTTGTTAATAGGTGGGGACGTAATCTGGAGAAAGTTATAAATAACGGTTTTCCTAAAATTTTCTTCCTCTACCTCTTTGTGAATCGTTTTTCCTTAAACCCTGTGACCGATGTTAAATTTTAATACCTCATTGCAATTGTTTTTAAAATAATCTGCCTGCCAAATGTGTTGGCATTTTTTTATAATTGTCGATCAAAGATCTTAATTAACAATGAAAATTACATTTTTTTAATGTTTTCGTGTGATAATTATCTAATGTGGGCACCAAGTCCAGTTTTTTACTCATAATGATAGCCTGATGTGTTTGCTAAGTAAAAAACAAATATTGTGCAAAAACATCAAAACTTTTTTTTTATTAACCCTTAAGTCACCTTACATCGATAAATGGAAAATCAACTTTAATTCAATTTTTCTCAGAAATGGTTAACTTTTGCATCAGGGTTCAAATTTGTTGATAATAACCCCCTCTATAACCCACAAGAAGGAATAGGTTCAATAACCAGTAACTCTGTACGAGTATCTTAGAGAATGAATAATAATACTCTAAGCCCTGTATAGTTTAGGACGTACGAGTAACAAAGCACTTAAGTAGATGCTGGATTATTAAGGTTTTTTCCCCGTTTAAAGTAAAATTCAATCTTTTTTCATCTTAATGTTATTGTACTTAGGTCTTTTTCTCTTCACATGCGCTTATTAAATTCTGTAGCTTCCTGATAGGAACAATAACCTGATACCAACATTGTAGCGTCCGTGCATTACCGCTCACGTACCGACTATCTCCCAGATAGATCTGCCATTATCTACCAGTGAGTAAGTACTTACGTAGTGGAATTAAGACGTAGAGCCCATCGCATAATTCATCTCCATTGGGAGAGTACACTGTAGGTAAGTATAGAGCCGTAGGTATAGAGTGCTCCATCTGGTTAGATGTTTCCTGATGGAGGTTATGTGGCAGCAATTCAAACACATCCTAGTCTTTTTAGGAACGGGATGTACAGATAAGTATCTATTTTGAACTTTATAGTCTTTTTGGGGTTCCGTACTTCTAAAGGAAAAAACGGAACCCTTATAGGATCACTTTGTTGTCCGTCTGTCCGTCTGTGTGTATGTCAAGACTCTCTCGGGAACGCGTAAAATATCGAGTTGAAATTAAAACTATACACGTTTATCTATGGTCTCTTGCAGTTGTGTAAAAGAAAAAACTTCTCAGTTACCGTATAAAAAAGTTAGAGCCGTTTATTTCGTAAAAATTGCATATTTCGACACTCACACACTCACACTCACAAAAATCAATACCTACAGGGTACTTCCCGTTGACATAGAACTATGAAATTTGGCGAAAAGCATTGTCTTAGAGTACACATATAGGAATAAATCTGAAAACTGTACATTTATATTTAAAATCACAAAAAAAATAGGGCCTAGATTCACAAAATATGGGTTGAAAATTCGAAGTAAGTAAATCGTATCATGATACCTATCATATAAAAGAGCTTCATTAGCACATGCTAAAACAGATTTTTAATTATTTTAACAATATTATATGTAATTTTTAATGTATGACGAGAAAAGTGAAAAAAATATGAACTTTTTGTATATGAAATAGTATAGAGATTTTAACAACTTACTTCCCAATTTTGTGAAATTTTCTGGATTTGTACGGAATCCTCGATGTGCGAGCCTGACTCGCACTTGTCCGATTTTTTAGACATTATTTTCTAAACGTTTTCCTAAACGACAGATTAGAAATAAAGCTTCAATGTCGTGCTGATAAATACAATATTTAATTATTTATTTTAAAGTATACATATACTTAAAAAGCACTGATTAAACAAATTGAATTGGTTGGCAAAGGTGAATGACCAAAATCAGAACGTTTATACTCATTTAATGAGTTTTTAAAAGCCGATGATGATGGTATAAAAAATTATAGCTGTCATAGCTAATAATTTTATTACTAATCAAAATCAGCAGCTAGATTTCATTGTTTAACCAGGGTTTGAAAGGTAGTAAATATTACAATAAATCTAAAATCACAATTTACCTTTCAATCTGTCAAACGTTCCATCAAAATTATATCAAGCCAATCTCTAACACTATCCATCACGTGAGGCCTCCCCGTCGACCTACTGTCTGCCTACAAAACGCTTCCCTACATTAAACTCTGTACTGGGTCCGATTACATAGTAACTACTATACAATCTAGCATTTGAGGCTTCGAAGGCGTAGTAATAAGTTGACCAGTTAACCAAGTTGATCTTCCGAGTTGACCATATCATTAAACTAACACTTATGTTCACAAGCACGAAAAATATGCGATCGTGGCTCTTTCATACGACTCTCCGATTAAGTACGAGTACGACACGAGTCACAAAACGCCGACAGCAGACAATAAACGTCGCTTCCGGGCATTGACATTTATATATTTACACTGAATAAAAATTATCCAAGTTGCATAGCCCAGTGGATTAGTAAGTTAAGATAAGATAAGATAAGATAACGTTTATTTTGCTCCAAAAGTTACAGGTTTTGGAGTTAGTAAATCTTGATGATGCTTAAAGTAATGTTAGTAGGTAGGTACTTAGATTAAATTTACAAACTTCCAGAGTGGAACCCTAAATCTCACACTAGGGTGGTCCTGTGTCGTGAGATTTAGTCTCTTCCGCTTTTAGATAAGACATCTCATAATATTACCTAATGTAATGAAATAAGTGACTTAACAATGAGTTCTTAGTAATTTACTTAAATAAAAGTACAAGTAATTTCCATTTTTCGATTGCGTAATGTTTGTGTGTAGCGTGCATGTTGGTGTGTGAGTGGGTGTATGTTGCGAGTGTGTCTGTACAGTGAGGGCTTTGCTTAATTAATACTTTGAAGCAACTGGCGTGTTTATTATTTTTTTATTAAGTTGAAATCGCAGTGGGCAAGGCACATAATATTTTGATCTGATACCCAATGGGAACGCATAGTTCTTATACGACACTACGTATCGACAAGTGTAGCGAAAGTAGTATTGTACTTTGCTTAAGTTCCTAAAGGCACTTGCTGTTTAAAAAAAATGTAGCGTAGAACAACATCTCCCACAAGGTGAGCTGATTAAAACCGCAGGATTTCTCTGATTAAGACCTGGTCGACGCAACACGTGACCAAAATGCTGGCCTCTATTTTGCCCATAGTATCAGTACCTATTGCTATCCAACGTGGCAATGGGGCCAGCATTTTGGGAACTGTGCCCGCTGGTAGTGGGCTTTTAGATTAGGGTTTTCATCGTCATCTATACATACTCATTTTTTTAGTTCAAGTGTTTTTTTTTTGTAATATATAGTTAAGTTTATGAAATGTTACTTAAGTTTTGTGTAAATAAATTAACCTATTAAGAACTAATTAAGATCACACTAGATTCAAATTATTTGTTATAGGTTCTATTGAAAATCTTAGGAAAGCCTGTGTCTAGTTGTGAACATCCTATAGCGAAAATGATAATGATGTCCAAAAATCGTTGGTGACGGCGTTTTGTGGCAGTCATCGAACGTTCGTATACGAGCAGCACTAGTTAGTAGTTTCGTACCTTTTTTCTGTGGTTGAAGTGACGTCATCCATCACAGAAGCGCGCGGGCTGTCGTCTTGAATGTAAACATTACTCATAAACATATCGCGAGGGATCCAGGGGTCGCAAGGGAAAGGGTGGACTGGATTCTGCGACAGCGGCCCGCAATATGGATTTAGCAGATTTACTCGCTGAAAAGGTCGGGCTAAGGATATTAAATTCACATAAATGTTGTGAAGTGTTGTTGGGGTGACTTACGTTTATGTTGTGTGAGAAGACAGGGAAGGTTAGGTAACAAGTAAAATACATGATCTCATTTTTTTTAAACGAAAGGTAAAGCTGTGAAAATAAAGGGGTAGGTACTTATAGCAAATTGGAGATGTTGCAATTAAAACTGAAATCTCGTTAAAAATGATTTCCATAGCACCTACTTCTCATAGACACATCCTGCCACATACCTTATTTTGAATCTACTGAATTGAATATACACAATTAGGTACATGGCAATTCAAGATATTTTTTTATCTCAGGAATAAGTACTAAGGAGTAGTGCTAATAACGAACAAACGCGAAACGCTTATCTTGTGAAAAATATACCACAATACTTTTATACGTAGCTGCTAGCTTGACCGTACCGACACAAGCACTAATCATCGACTTGGCGTTTTTTTGTGTTTTTCCATACAATACAATATTTTTATTAATAACACTATTGTTACATGTCAACTCAATTATACAATTATACTAATTATAAATAATACAATTCATCAATATTATTACTCTTCAAACACTTCGTACCTACAATTCAATACAAATAAAATAAAATAATTATATGTCAATGCTAAATTAATAATAACTAAAATAAATCAATGTCATTCGTGTTGATCAAATTAAAAACGGATATTAATTAAAAGTTTACAATATCAACCAATTACGATTTCAGGCAAAAAAAGTCACTGAAATCGTAGAATTGCTCGTTTTGTAGCCACTTTTTCAGTTTGATTTTAAAAGACTCGGCAGAAGTTGCATCACGCACGTGTCCGGGTATTCGGTTGTACGTCGCGGGGCCCGAAATATAGACCGACCCCTCCGACCTCGCGAGCTAGAGCATAGAGCATATTGATGCACTAAGTACAGTACGACACAAAAGTGTAGAAATTAATTATTAAGGAACTAAAAAGTCACTCTTGCTGAAACCACTAGGTACCCGAGGTGTCAGGTCAGGCACTGTTAATTTTCTTGAAATTTTCTTGTTTTGTGTTATTTTGTGGCCTGTGAATAAGAAAATAGTCTAATCATTATAAACAAAATATGCTAATAAAGCGATAGTGGCGCCTTCTGTTATTTTCAACTCTCGTACGTCGCTCATAGAAAATTTCCATTCCAACTGTGGTACATATTTTGTATATTATATAATATGTACTTCATTCGTTACTCAGCCATAAAAACAATCTCAATAAGCTAATCACAATCTGGAGGGTCCGTTCTTTGACATCGAAATAACAAATTGAAAGTTGAAAGGGTTCGATTACAATACGGGCACCCAAACAAAAACTACCCTCGTGGCACGCGACGGACCCCTCGTCAGGTGGCCGCGATAACTCGGACCCCGGACCCCTGATAGGGCTGCCAACTGTTTTCGCCTGAAATACTATAAGACCATTAGCGATAACACCACTATTTATAGTAAAAATGTTAAAAATACGAATCATAGTCACGTCATAGTCCAATAAAGTTACGGTCAAGTCCAAACATAGTCCAAGTCATACCTTAGTAAAGAAGTGGATACTTTATTAGAGGCGTCTATGGAGTTTTGGTGACAACACGGAACGACCTGATACGTCACATTATATCGCTTGCCTACACTCATGCACGTAAATCAGCTCATAACCAACGAAATACCACAACTTTTAACTAATTATCACTGATAAAAACACAAGTTTAACAAAATAATACAATGAGGCGACATGACTTTTCCGCGTTCCCGCCAAAACTCCCATACTTTGTTTATTTTACTATTTGCGACACCCTAACGAAAGGGTATAATGTGTACTGTGTTACTATTATATTAGTGTAAATAATTGTAACTAGACATATTATAAGGCAATTGTATACCCAAATAAATAAATAAATATTAGATTAATCTTTATTCAAAACCACCGTTGTCTTCAACTAATTCCTTAGTATTATCTAGGTACAAATGACAAGAAACTGAATATGGTTCGAAAATGGCAGGCTTATCGCCAATAGCGATCTAATCCAGGCAAACAGGCCTGGCAATTTTATGGCAAAGTCCTCGGGCCAACGTTTGTCTTGTATCAACCACCAATACTGACTTCAACTTGGTGTGGTCACGAATTTGCGGTAGGGTTGGTACTTGGTAGTAAAAGTTGATCCTCATACTTTGCAAAACAATTATGCAACGCAATTTATTAAACAGACACAAAATAAATTTATTATTTATTGTATGAATGGTAACCCCATCCCTGACCCCGAAAGGGTACGCGGACGGTCTGGGGACACCTTTCTAGAATTATGCTGGTATCAATAATGGTTTATCAGTGTTTATGCGGGCGGACACTCCACAAATTTACCCCTAACTTTTCAATTTACTTACCTTGAAAAGGACAAATCTCCTTTTTTACGCATTTTATTGAAATACATAAACAACATCATTTTTGCCACAAAAAGATTAGTTCCTGCATCACTCTTATCTCCAAAAATATAAATTATCAATTTTATGGAGGAATCTACCACGTCAGTCGTCATCTAAGTCAACGCGGCTAAAATTATTTCTAGGGTACAAAAACAAATAAGCTTCGTGTCCCACACAGAAGAAATTATCATATCACAGAAGAAATGATCCACTAGCTCGGATCAAGAAGTACACGGTAACAATAAAGAATAATTTGCACGTTTATAAGTAAAATAATTAATAATTAATTTATGTACGTTTTTGTTCAAAAAATACTTATAAATATTCAAAATCGATAATATTATCCTAATAAGCCCAGAGTCTGTCATAATGTGCATGTTTTGTTTCTAAAATCCCTGCACGAAAAAAATGTATGTTCAATATGAGCTTCATGTCCACAACTACAGAAGAAATGATCCACTATTTACATCGGATCAACTTGAGCATGCTGATATTAAAGAGCAGTTCGTACTCGCGTATTAGCTACATTTTCGTCTAAACATAAATATATAAACATTCAAAATAATAATTGTGTATAATGTTAAAATATCGCAAGATATTATTGTCTAAAGAGCCTATAGAGCGCGCCATCATTTACATACCTTCTTAATTTGTACCCAACCAAAATCTCCATAAAAACAATGTATGCTCAGTTTCTGAGCATCGTGTGCAGAACTACAGAAGAAATGATCCACTGTTTACCTCATATCAACCTGCGCACGGTAATAATAAAGGGCAGTTCGCACTCGCGCATTAGTTCCGCGCTCCGCATTCGACGCGCGTCGTGGGCGATCGCCGCGACACAAGCATCGCGAAATACGGAAACACTGAACAATTTTAAATGACTTGTAAGTTTTAAGTAACAGCGATTGTATTTATATCTATGTGTTTTGAAATTCGATTAATAATGTGGGAAATACGTTTATGATTTTTTCTCACTTACTTTCGTCATTGGAAACTAAAAAGTCTGTGATAGAATATTGACATATAATATGAAGTAACTAGATTTTACCCGCGGCTTCGCCCGCATGATATTTTGAATTTTGACGCAATATCATTATAATTTATAGCCTATGTGTTATTCTGATGTATAAGCTATTTTATTGCAAAGTTTCATCTCAATCCGTTCAGTAGTTTTTGCGTGAAAGAGTAACAAACATCCATCCATCCATCCATCCTCACAAACTTTCGCGTTTATAATATTAGTAGGATTATACTTAACTAGTTAGTTAGTCATCATCACATCACAACCCACAATTGCCCACTGCTGAATACGAACTTTTTTGTACACCACACCACCCCTTTTGTCTCTGAACCTACCAATCTTGTTTAGGTTGATACCGCGATTTTCATAAAATTGTGAACCGTCGATCCAACGTCCTGGTACCAAACCCTTTTAGTCTACGCCTTACGTCCTATAAGTCAAGGAAGTTCGTTGAAGTTCAGGGTGTCGAAGTTACTATATACGCCGTTTGATAGCATCTGGCAAGCATATACGTTCAAAACAAACGGAGCCTACAATATTACAATTTAACGTCGCATTCGATCCAGTTCAGTTATTTATTTATTTATTACTAAATATTCAAGCATTTACAGTACTTAATACTAAAACATGCCTGAATCATTAGGAATACATTTCTTAAATCTTAGTGCAACTAAAATGATGTAAACAACATTAAATTAAAGTATGAGTACAAATAAAAAACAAATCAACATCCGGCTCGTGAGCAACTACAACTACCTAGTTGTAAATGCCACCCGCGGTCGCCGGTCACCCATCCAAAGGCTAACCATAATTTTTTTATGATGACGCACCGTAGCGAAATAATCTCTCCTGTGCCGGTACTTACTCCGAATTACTGTTTACGACCTGTGGCGATGCCGTGCTCGCAACTAATCGATTCATCCCGTAGTTGTTGAATAACAGTACTTTTTAATTACTGCCAATATAGCTCGCATTATAAAACCGTCCCAATTTGTTCCCACATCCTTTAATTTTTCACTGTAAGTGTAATTGAGAATACTGGACACCTAGTATAGCTTACGTTTTATTTCTGTATAAACCGGACATACATTAGGTCTTACCTAAGTGACAGCTAATTTCTTCTATGGACACATGCAGGTTGCCTCACGATGTTTCCTTCACCGAAAAGCTAGTGGTGTTAAAATCCGTACATACTTTCCAGAGAACTCATTGGTACAGGACCGGTATTTGAACCCACGACCTCACGATTGTCAGTCGGGCATCACTACCACTAGACCTAGGTCACAGCCCGGACACTCCGCGATTCTTCATACAAAATCTGCTGTCTTACGCACACAACAGTACATTTTACTCACAGACACTACACATACGCACGAACGCTACACGGGTATTTGTGTGTAGAACGCCTATGGTTGTCAACGACCCATGTCGACCGTATGAATTGTAATTCTGACTTACCAAGAAGTTTTGTGAGTACTGATACGATGTACTAGCCGCTGCAGGTTTCACATACAATCGTACATACACTTATTTCGATGAAATCACTCATTTACCTACGTAGAACATAACCAAAACACGGCACTGTTACGAAATTCCCTTAATTTTCTCACATAATGTTGTGTAAGTATCCAGAATATGAACACGCACACACACGATTATGTATATTTGTAAAATCATCCCATAATTTAAACAAAAGATATACCTAGTAATTAACGATTAAGTAAATCACGCGCTAAACGCACCGACCGATGGCCAACTGAGGGAAGTCCCTAATTTCATATTTCATACACCTACGCTAGTGAGGCCCCTCACTGGTTAAATAGCGGTTGCGGGATCGTTGCTGGTTATTATAACTGTTTCTGGCAATGTTTCCGAAAAATTGCAAAAAAATATTTTTAACCCTTGACGCAAAAAAGGAGGTTCTAAAAGTTTATCACAATATTCTTAGTAGGTTAACATGTATCAAAGAAGATATAATAATACTACGTACAGTACATGTCTTGTGCCAGTGTGATGAGAATCCAGAATTTTAAACGGTATTTTTTCGGTGTCTCTGTCGACTTTTTAGAATATAATATCAGAATTTTAGGCATATTTGCAGAGGTCGTTTTTTTCAATAAATATTGATATTTTGGGAAAAATCTTAGTAAAAAGATTTTTTGAGAATGTCTAGAAGATTTTGTTGTAAAAGGTATAATTGGCTTGATGACAAAAAAATATAATTAGTCCGTTAGATAGATAATTATTAAATAATATTTGACACGATTTTTTTCTGATGTCAATTAAGTAGCACTAAATATTTATTCAAAACAATGATTTAAAAATTGTTAATGATAAAGCTCGTTGAGGTATGATCAAGGACAGGGCGGGCTCAGGACGGGCGCGGACGTGGGCCCGTACAACGCACGTTCCAAACATTTTGTCTTATGTAAATCATCTCCGCGAAAAGCAAAAATAAAAAAGAAAAGTATAACTCCCTACTCCCGAACTTTGACAAGGTTTATCTTTGCATTTATTGTGAGATTAACAAAATCTAATTCTTTATGTATGAAAAAATATTTAGTATTAGTATTTATGTAGAAAAAATAACTACAAATTATAGGACTGTACATATTAACTCAATGTTATATACATGTTCGTTTATTTACAGAAAATATACAAATACAAATTATCACTTATCTACTAGGTATGTATGTGTTAACGCGAAACAATACATTGCATATCGATACCGATATTCTGTAACAGTTGCGTTACGATGATAACTAGTATTTTCACGCCCATGGCAACTCTATCAGTGATCAGCACGACGAGCGAACGAGAGATTATGCGCGCGAGTAGCGGCGCTACGTACGTTATGTTGGTAGCATTACGAATTCTCTATCAGCATTGAATTAGTTCCCAATTTTGGCCGCGCGCAGAATTATCTTGGCGTACTTTACGACCGATCCGCCATACTTTCATGCGGAAGTGAGCTAGATGCGAAATAAATTTACAAAAATGAATATCATTCTAGTGCTTATAAAGTATAATGAATTCATAATAATTTGACAGCACTGTAACTAAAAGTAAGCGATTTATTTTATTTGAAACAAGTTTAAGTCTGTATTTTTTGTAGTCGAAATCACCGGCCTGTGCAACCCGCGCGCAGAGTGAATTTGACGAGTCCTGACGCGGGGTGGAAGTGAGGAAGACTCAAACGGGTGGGGGGTAACGAGTGGCCGTTCTATACGTAGTATTATTATATCTTCTTTGCCTAGGTTTAGGTTAGTTAATATTAATACGCTTTGACTGAAAGTAGCGCTCGTAGCGTAGTTTGACTAGGTGTTTGTCAGCGATCACCGAAATTAAGCAACGTTCCGCACGGTCAGTATTTGGATGGGTGACCGCGGGTGGCATTTTCCAACTGAGCGCGACCGTGGCTCGGATGACACGTTAAATTGTAGGTCCCGGTTGTTTTAACCGTTTAGCTATGTCAGAGGCCTTCAGGCGGCTTAAAAACTCTGACACAAGGGCTAGCCACCCGGCCTATACGAACTTACTTACTTACTGAAAGTATATCCACTTTCAGCCAAAGCGTAAGTCACTTTCAACAGTGTGTTAATTTTTATACACGATCGAGTGATGCAACGAGCAATATTTGCTTGATGTCAAGCATCATACTCACAATATGTCACACAATTATTTTTTATTTATTGAATTTTTATTGCATTCCTCTATCAAAATATAAAATTTGGCGCGACAAAGCAATGCTCTTGTCATTGACTATATACATTAAAATGGTTTTATTTTATTATTTTATTCTGTGCGATATTACATTGTCAAGAATAAATGTAATAAGTGTCATAAAACGTAATGTCCGTCGCGGTAGGTGCGCGCGCGCCGATTGACTCGTCACGGCGCGCGGCGCGGCCCGCACGTAATCGGAAATGAGCTGACACTCGCCCAATACTGACACAGTGTAGGCAGGTATACAGTAAGACAAATATAACATTCCTTTAAGAGAACCAAAAGTGGTCAAACTGAAATGTTGATCAAAACACAATTTCTGACGTGATAGAATTAGAATTAGAATCATTTATTGGTGTATTGAGCTTAAAACTAAAATTGAATATACAACAGTTTGTATAATAATAATTAGTACCGCAAAATATATCTCGTCATTTCACAATACACAATCGAAAAAATTTAATTTAAAAATTGGTTAAATAAAAAATAAGTAACTATCTACTTCAGCAACAAGATTAAATGCTGTAGAAAGGCAACCGAGTACAAAATTAAATAACGTCGGAACAATACAAAATATCAAAAGTACAATGTACATAGATAGTATCATCTTAATATATATAAATCTCGTGTCACAATGTTTGTCCTCAATGGACTCCTAAATCACTTAACCGATTATAATAAAATTCGCACACCATGTGCAGTTCGATCCAACTTGAGAGATAGGATAGTTTAAATCTCAAATTATAGTCGCAATTTTAATTTATTTAGCCACAGCAACGCGTGGCCGGGTCAGCTAGTAGATTATAAAAGTAGGTCAATTAAAATGTCATGGATTTTAACTCCTTATAAATCGAAGAATGCACGTGGAACAAGCAATAGAGAGGCACGATTGGCCTAAGAGGTCGGCTTGTCACGCATATGACGTTATCACGTAACATTTTATTTATCGTCCGTAAACCAATTTTATTTAAATGACATTACTACACTACTACTACATAGAAAGCAATTGGATCATCCACAGACCCTTGAAGGTCTAAAGATAATCCAAGTGCTCAAGCCCACTGCCAGTTGGCCGCGTGCCCAGCATGCTGAGCACGCATTTTGCCAGCATAATGGCAGCATTGCCTCGCTGAAAATTAAAAAAAAAAAAGTTTTTCTGTACGATAAGTAAGTATTAACTAAGTTCATTACAGTAAAAATAAGCAAACAAAGAACTAGTAAAAGATTCCAGATGATACTTATCTATTTAATATACTTACGCACATTCAGTACCTACGGGTTACCGTAAATAATTATAGTGGTTACTAAGATCACTAAATATTTAACTCAGTACTGAGGTTGCTACAATATAGGTAATCGTTTCTAGTGTGAGTTTCCAGTGTGAAACATTGCTCACAAGGTGGACGGATCGCTATGGGTGCAAGCCTCTACCAACTGGTCTTAATTTAATGGAGATCTTTAGGGGAGGCCTAAGTCAAGAAATCGCCGTCCTATGGCTGATAGATGGATGAATGAGTGACCGCGAGTGTAAAAAAAGCACGGGTCAATGTGTAAATAGATGAATAGGTCCACCCATTACGCGATGGAAAACATTTGACAGTGACCTACCGCGCTTTGCTTTTCTGTGGCCAGGACACGCGCTCCCATCATTATAAGGCCATCAAGCCGCGACTGCTGCTGATTGATTTGAATAATCAAGACGGATGGCTCTCTCACGCCTCTCCAGCCTCCGCCTAATGGAATTAAACTACGAACAAACTGATGGCATGCTTCCATTACTCTTCCACTGGACTGTGGAGAAATAGCGCAATTGGATTTTCAATTGCATTCAAAGAAGTGATTTGTCATGCGTGTTATTGTAATATAACTATCTGAGAAATGATAAAATTGTTTCACTTATTCGTTGAGGTAGAAATGGTTATTATTTTAAGATGAACTAGAAAAATTATAAAGAATAGTAAAATAATACACTGTAACATAATAATTATAATTAAAAGCTCAATTCTTACGTGTAACGTCATCGCAGCAAGATGCTAGATATTTTTGTAAAATGGCAAAACGAGCTAATTTTGCGTCATTTTTGGGTAGCTGGTGTGGTAGACTTAAGCCCCCTATAGATCTCCAATTAGGCCGGTTAGAAGCGGCTTGCATCAAGCTTGACCCTGATCCAGAGGCCTTGATGTGAACTGATTGAGTAGCTGTCCAATTATTATTTTTTTTAAATCTTTTTTCAATAGTTCTGAGCTCCATACGATATGCTTACTTCGTTGCAGCTGTGATTTCTATGATATAAACTAGTGAAATCTTTTAAATAGAAATATTAGCATTTTGCTCAAATTGGCAACCCAATTACGGACAATGGGTATTTAAGTTGTTGACACATCTGTGCCAACTACTAGTGTATCTACACTACTGTTTAAAATTCAACCAAAAAAGAGAAAAGAATGCAAGTATTGTATATGCCTAAATAGGTAGTAAGGTCTATCGAAACCACTAATACTCGCAAATACATTAGTTCTTGAGAGAGATTAGGTGAAAATAAAAGAGTTTAATACATATAAGTGGTGTGGATTGCTCAGGAAAGAAGTAACGGCAACACAATCAACTTTCACAAAGGAAATCCAGAACGATTTCCATCAATAATAATACGATTATCGTCTCCACGACAGCAGGGTGGAAGACGGACAAATGATAAAGTTTGTATTTTCTAACTAGATTAAGCAGTGTCTGCGGAACTACCGTCGCGAATATCGGTAATAATGAATGTGAATGTTTGTATGTGAAGTATGGCATTGATGGCATTGTGCTAACATAGTAATAAAAAAAAAATTGGTAACGTATTTTCAATCTTCATTTCATTTCATTTTCATTTCAATCCTCTACTAATCTATAGTAGGTATTAAAACGCTTTACCAGTTCCTCCTGCATCTGACAGTCGTCACCTTGAGACATAGTTAACATGTAGAATCTTGTGTTGCAATAGCTTTGTAATTTTATAATGGAAACATTGAAAAAAAACCTATAATCCCGAATGCAATACCGATATGTACTAATGCAATAACGTGTACAATTTAACAGTTTATCTCTACTCGAAAACTTTAGTCATTATCTGCCATCTATTCTGCACACTATGTGCCGTCCCGTAATACTAAGGTATGCATAGTATGCAAAAAACTAACATCCACTGAGGTTTGAAAACTATCTGATTCCTACCCCATCAACGCAGATTGTCTCATTGGAAATTCATATAGGAGGCTTATGCTAACAGTAGACGTATTAATAACTGATAAGCTACTGATATTAAAGTTTCACTTTAATGTCACAGACAGTTTCTTATTAGAAAAAAATGTGTAGTTTTGATAACAGGCAAATCCACATGCACAACGAGTGATATTGGAAAGGGAAGTACTATCGTGCCAGTGGAGAGAGAAAGGTCCATTGTCTACAATTACACTTCGAACGAGACTCTCCCTTGTCTCCCCTTCTAGTTAGATAACGGTATAAAGTAATTTTCTAATTCTAATTGGTTCTTCTATCTTTCTTATTTTATACAATACTTCAAAGGCCGAAGAAAGCAGATACGAGTAGGTACCAGTTGCAATGGATGGTGTGGTATACCAAAGGGAAATAGCTGTAACATTAATATAATTATGTATTTAGATAGGTACATATCAAACTTTGATTGTGAGTGTATTTGACTGTTTGTCTCTTTTAAACATAGATGAAAAGTATGTAACAAAAAAGGATTTCGATTAAAACCGCAAAATTTTGATTAAAACCGCCAACAACAAAGTTTCAATGTACTTAATAGAGAGATTTAACGAAGATTTGTGGCTAAAACAATTTTGTTCACATCGAGTTGTTCTTCATTTCATAAAGACAACAATTTATATTAAGTATTATTTTTCTTTTTATTTGCAAGCCAAAGGAAAGGTCATTGGACAACCACGATATCATAGATTCACTAACACAAAGATACGGTACACACACGTTAAAATGCCACACTATCTACCTGCCTACACAAATAATATGACAAATTTCTTAGTAACATTCTCCTTTAAGAAAGCTGTTTGACAAAAATGGTGAACAAAAATTGCTAGAACTCACTTTCACTTGGATAACGGACAATATTCAATGACTCGGTGTAGTAATAATTTATTATTCATGAGTAAACTATGAAATATTAATGAATTCACGAAGTGTTCATATTTGACTGACATTTCGTGAGCAAAAGTTTTAATTGAATTGAAATGCTAAAAATATTAATAACGTATTGAAAATATGCTTACAGATCTGATATATAGTTATTGATTTACATAAGATATCAAGAAATAAGAGGCTGACTAAAAAAGAAGGGGCCAAAGAATCCAGGCGGAAATAAAAAAAAACTAGCATGTACCTACATGAGATAAAAACCGCTCTAGACATCGCTCACCACGCTTCTGTAGACCTAAACTCTGCCAAAGCAGAGGTAGGCGAAGCGTTGTGGTCTGGGGTACCATTACTCAAATGCCGCATTTTCTAACGAAGAACAAGTGAGTGAATGTTCAAGCATATAATTATGACACTCGACAAAGGACCTACTACAACGCTAAACCCAGTTCCGCACCACTTTGATGGACTCCGGTCTAAGAGGCCTAAGCCTGTTCACACGGGAGCGACGGCGGCGACGGCGGCGCGAGCGCCAATTGATCGTCGCCCAATTATGCAATTGCCGACACAAAGTAATTCCACGCCGACTCCATCCTGCGGCGTCTGATCCGCTGCTACGACGCTATTCAACAGTGTGTTAGCTTCATACAGTTTGTTATTAGATTTTCTTATTGGAAATCGTAGTCAGAAAACTTGTTTCATTTCTTGTTGCATATAAAACAATTTGATATGAGAATTTTCTATTGGAATCTTGTTTATTATTTTTTTTAGAGTTCAGATTGGGATGGATAATACAAAACTAATTAGGTTGAGAACTTAACTGATAAGAAATCAGTAAAATCTCTATCTTGTATACCGAATGCTCACATCTCTGTACTTACCTATACGATTTATTGTGATCGGAACTACGAGTACTTCATGTCCAAAATCTAATATGATTTTTCATACCTATTATTCTGTACTTGCCTATAAGATTCATCGTGATTGGAACTACGAGTACTTCATGTGCAAAATCTAATATGATTTTTCATACCTATTATTATAAAGAAATGTGTATTTGAAAATGAGCGTGGTTAGGGGGGCACGAGTGGGCCTTGCCTATCCTAGACACTTCTTTGTCCATCTCAGAAAACTTAAAAAGTCAGTACAGCATCAGCAGAAGCAGCTGGCTACCCTTGAAAAACGGACCGAGCAGCTGACCTCCAAAAGAGAGATAATTCCTAGCTACGCCAATATTCCCAGTAACTACAAACTACTAACTTAAACTAAAATTTAAACTAACCTATCTCTATTGTACTAACTCTTTTTGTACAGTAAAATCGAATAATTAAAAATTTTAGTTAACAAAAGGCACAGGCCCTGGAGTCTGTGGTTTGTAATTTTCAATTTTTTATTTTTTTATTTTAACCTGTTCTGTCCCACTGCTGGGCAAAGGTCTCCCCTAATTCCTTCCATTCCTTTCTGTTCTGTGCTACCTCCGTCCAATCCTTTTTAAACTTCTCGATTTCGTCGCGCCATCGTGTTGGAGGACGGCCTTGGGGTCGACTGGACAAAGGAAATGAAAAAAATTTCCAACAAAAAATATTAAAAAAAAAATAACCCCAGTACAAAGCTTAGTGTCTGCCAACTACAGCGCACTGGCCCTTTCACATGGTTTATCAGTAAAAGCACAGAATAGGCCCTATTACTGAGTAAAAGGGACAGTGGGAACTTGTATAAGGCGGTGACGGCGATAATCGTCGTTTTATCCATTTGGACAACAATTACTAATTGGCACTCGATTGGGCGAGCGTGGGCACAACGCCGCGTCTGCCTACAACTTACGAGTATAACTAATAATTTTCAATTTTTCTAAATCAAGTTTTTTCGAAGTCCTGCGGAAAAGGATATTTCCTTAAACTATTTGTTTTTTAAGCATTTATCTAACCTAAGATTTTTAACCTGAATATTACACAAAAATATAAAGGTGTATTCAAACGATATAATAAGTATTTAATAACGAGAACGTTAGGTACTTATAACATTACATTACATCGCCGAAACCGGAAAGATCGGGGGGAAGATTATGCCCAGCAGTGAGACACAATAGGTTAACACCAACAACAGCTCTCTACTACTGCAAATCTCGTTTAATTATTAACTTTCCAGATGTGAAAGTTCAAAATACTGTTACTTCAATTGAATTTCATCACATACAAACACAAATTACATTACATACCTAAATACATTGCATGACTAATATAGCAAAAAAACATCTAAAAATAGATTACAAAAATTCACAGATATAAGTACTTAGGTTAGAAAAGAATAAAATTGTAACATGATAAATGTGAAAAGGGGCCTAAAATTTTCAAATATTAACAAAACGGCAATAATTTACCTAATGCCAATTCTTTCCAACGATTCCAAACGGCAAAATTCACGGTAATCAAACATTTAACTCCGGCCAAATCCTGCCATTGTGGCCATAATTACATGTTAGAATATTCAGCAGATTGCAACACTCAGCTTCATAATAGTTTGATTAATAACCGCCCGGCCACTAATCACGATATTCGTAAACGGCGAGTGGCGCCTGCGCAGCGGCGGCGGTCCCACGCCCAATTCCACCAGTTCCACCACAGATTCATTTATAGTTACTACGGTATGCCTGAGACTATCTTCCCTTCCAAGTAGGTACCATAAAGTGCCCCCCACCCCTCAGTATTCGGATTTAGCCGATGCACTTTTGTTGAATCCAAGCATCCGCGCTGGGACCTCTCCCCCCAGGATTTCTATTTAGGGATTTTTATGGACGAAAATCCCTAAATTAAGTGCAAAAAAATCATAAGTAGAAACAGTGGTAGGTACCTACCATACATATCTCCCAAGAGCCTCAATCATTCAGGGTCCCAGACTCAAATCTTGTGTAAACGGGTAGCTTCTGGTGGGTGCGGTCTAGAGTTAAGTATAAGCTCACCTAGAGCCTTTAGAGCGCACCTCTGCCAGAATGTGGCCAAACGCAAACCGCACTAGAATAAAAAATATAACCTAAACTGCAACTACCACAAAGTACCACAGATTAGATGTGAGTTTCTTCCTGTACTGGGCCGCAGTATTGCGTGATATCTCCGTGACACAGATGATGTGCTAGTCAATTCAGATGACCATATCTTGCGTATCAGGGGTGCGTTTAAGCGCCCCGAAGCGATACGCAAATTAAGCTGGAAAGGGAATGGAAGCATGTTGTACCTATTTAATTTTGTCGACAGGCGATGAAATTTTTGTATAAAATAGTTTTTTTTCGCATTGTGGTTTGGTCCCATAATAAAAATGGTTGCCACAGTGGAGAGTCGAGTGTGTGCTTGGCGGCAGACGTCTTTGTAGGCAAATGAGCAAATTGTGAGCGCCGCCACCGCTCTATAGTTAGGAGCCATTATATATCTAAGACCCATCGCAATTTATTCTGCGCTGTCTCTAGCCAGTCTTTTTTTGTAATCTAGAATAGCAACTGTCCACTACTACAATCCACGAACCGGTAAGCGCAGCGTAGGACGTCCATCCACATGGTGAACGGGTGACTTCCTTAAGATCGCAGGATCACACTGGCTGCAAGCCGCTACCAGCCGGTCTTATTGGAGATCCATAGGGGAGGCCTATGTCCAGCAGTGGACGTCCTGATGGATGGATGGATAATATCTACTGTACTGTACCGGCTTGTTATAGTCCACCGATGAACATAGACGTACCGATGAAAATCGATTTGGCCAAATCCATCACGCTGGCTGTAGTAGGTACACTTGCTGAACGCCGGTGTCTTAAAATTTAACTTATATTATTGTGGAGTGGCTAAACGCGCCCCAGTCAGTGTGTGTTGCCACAGTGTAGGGCCTAGTGTGTGCTCGGCGGCGGACGTCTGTAGGCAAATGATTTAATTGTGAGCGCCGCCACCGCTCTGTAGTTAGGAGCCATAAATCTACGACTCATCGCGAATTATTCAAAGGAGCCGCTCTGCGGTACCTCGAGTCACCATTCTTTCGGAATTCCTCGGATAATCGTCTTGAATTCTAAGATTATCATACTTTGTGGAGACAACGTATGTATACAGAGTGTTTATCCAAACGATAGAAATGATGTAAACGTACATTGTTCTTCTCATCATTATGACCAAATTTTACTGTGAGCGTAACCCTCAAATCGTGAAAGAAAATCAGCTGTTCACATTTTGTCGAGAGATGATGAACTTGTTGTATGGAAGCAGCTGATTTTTTGGCGATTTTGGGGTTCATCTCTAAGTAACGTTGGTCATAAGTTGGTCATTCTAAAATGTAGTTATAAGGAATACCCAGTTAGTATTGTATGTCGTGGAACACTTACCAATGGTTATTTGAATAAGACGTAGGTAGATTTCATCAACTCAAAAGTCAAAGTAAGATATACTAAACTAGCAGGGCAAAGTCGACTTCATGATTTTAAAATTTTCTTTTATTCATTTTTGTGAGACAACCTCTAGGACAGAAAATGTTTTCACACGTCACTCATAATTTACCAACAAACAAATTAAGAAGGTATAGTAACGACGCTTAGTATACGAGTATGTACGATTGTGCCGTTAGGTTTGAATTGGGTATAACAATAATTACTTTTCGCAAAAAATGGCATCACCGATTTCCACCGTGTACACAATTCGAATAATTTGCACGAATCGACATCCATGTAGGTAGTACATATTTGTGGGCTTTTCAAAAACAGCTCTGCCGATTTCGATAAAATTTAAATGGGGCTACTTCGGAAATGTACTCATTCGAATTAAAAAAGTTTTTTTTTTTATATCGGTTTCTAATTGGTGAAAATATCCATGGACATACAAAAATAAAAAAAAATTAATTTAATGCTTTCTTTGTAGTAGTAGTGTAGTATTGTCAAAACAAAAATACATGCAGACGAACATAGTGCTTCCTCCTTTTTTGAAAGCCGGTCGGTATAAAAGAATAAGGATCTAACACCACAAGCTAATTCTAAGCCTAATCTATGTATAAAGTTATTTTGTTACAATTAGGTTTTATCGGATACACTTCGGAGAATGCGCTCAGGAGTTGCACAATCTGGTCCCACCTGCCCCTTTCTTCTATCGTACGGCTAGACAGACGCGACCAAAGCGCCACCCTTTTAAGGTGGACATTTCGCGCGTTAGAACTAAGCGTTTCGAATCCTCATTCCTCATACGAACTGCCAAAATGTGGAACGCTTTGCCTGGGTCTGTCTTCCCGCTTAAGTACAACGTGGGTGTCTTCAAATCCCGAGTAAATAGGTATCTTCTAGGTAAGCGTGCTACACCTTAGACCGCATATCTTTCAACATCATGCAGTATGCAGTATGTAGTCAAATGCAAACCTATACGGAATGAAAAAAAATAATTGGTATTTATATTTTTCTTAATTTATTAATCTAGATCCTTTGATCATCATTACAAAAATATTGTCTCAGTAAAAAAGGACCTAAGTAAATAAGTACAACTATGTTAGTCCTGAATTCGTTTGGACTCGAATGGAGTCTCTAAGTGGAGCTTATTTGCGAGTGGCGGCCAATCTGCGGCGGCCTAGATCCCTGTGAGTTATGGTCCGCTATACCCCGGCGGAATGGGATTCTGCCACTTTCATCATCATCTGCCGTAGGACGTCTTCCGTTGAACATAGACCTCCCATATATTCAAATTCATTTTATTCATAAAAAAAATATTCGATCACTGGTACATAATTTACGCAAAAGCTCTTAATGGCATCATCTTTAAATTATTTTTCTTTTGTATGTTCGTTAGACTTCTCGTCCGACACAATAGAACTACTAGTAGAACTTTCTGGAACGACCCACAAACATCTTGATATACCTATCTACTAAATATGTATAATTGTAAATCAGGATGACGGTTAACTATCTCTAAAAAATATCAGCTGTTTCATAGAAAGAGTCCATTTGCCAGCTGAATTTATTTCACGATTTTGATGTTGGGCCCATAGTAATAATTCTTGATCTTGACGTACTGAAATCGCCCTTAGAAGTTGTGCTTAAGTTACCTGAGACCCTTTAGATGCGAAGGAAGATGAAAGTAATAATTTTTTAAATAGGTACATTGAGCAGTTTTTAGGGTTCCGTTTACCCAACGGGTAAAAACGGGACCCTATTACTAAGACTCCGTTGTCCGTCCGTCTGTCTGTCTGTCTCATGAACTGTGATAGCTAGAAAGTTGAAATTTTCGCAAATGATGAATTTCTCTTGAAGGGGCTCATACAAACATACATACACGGTACCGAACTATTCGCGCGCGATTCCGACTCGCACTGGCCGATTATTATATCGAATTATGAGAAGTACAAAACGCTCTTGGTCCCGGTCCTGGAATTATGTTAGGGAGGTTTATGTACGTCGCGCCTTATGGCTGATATAATATGACGATGATGTGCAGTAATTTATCGTCATAAATCAACAATAACTTTAAGTTTGTCAGTATAAAGTCGGCACTAAATGACTCAACAACCATTTGTTATTAAAATAGTTTTTCCCACTCGCAAATGTATCAAAAGGACCGCGTTTTTAAATTATGTGTGACACATTGCACTGAGCGTTCTATTTCTAAAGACTAGGCTATTAGATCGTGAAATAATGCCTTCTGGTGGTGGACATGACATGTATATGTAGCGGCTGTTCAGAAAACTTGACGGGAGCAAGTGAAAGAAAAAATCGGGTAATTATAGCTTTTAGTAGTTTCCTTTTAAAATAATAAATTAAAAATACCTTTTTAAAAAAAAGCTTTTACTGAACAAGGACTCAGCAAGACGAATCAAACGAGCCGAAACTCGATGGGTTTGCGTCGTTTCGTGACAGAGTTCCTAAGACCACCTTCCAGCTCCAGCATCAGCACCATGCCATCATAATATTACATTGTCACGCAATTTACACATGTAATTGCTGGCGTCGCACGCTTTGGCGTAGCTGTAAGTGTGGCGTGAATCTAACATTAAAGAAAATAAAAAGTAAAAATCAAATAAATTGTATTCAAAATTTTAGCTCAATCGGAAACCGGGAAGTGGGTCAAATTTAAGTTGCAAGATTTGATTACAGACAGACAGACAACGGGACGGGTGAAACTAAATAAAAGCTTGTACAAAGACCATTTTTTGCTCGTAACAACACAACGAATAGAATCCTTCACTTACCATCTTATGATTTTGTCTAGCTTTTTTATGAGCTGGAAACGTAGCATCAACACGGTGTGAAACGATGTCGCTCGATCAATGCCGATAAAAAAATGTACGGGACTAATCGCGCACTAAAATTACGAGATAAATAAATATCTCCTGTTGAGTCTACCCGTGACCACGGTCGATGCAACTCGGCCGAAACGTCGGGATGAGAAAGTATTTATTTATCTCGTAATTTTAGTGCGCGATTTGTCCCGTAGTATATAATAATAATGTGTACAAATCGCGAAAGTTTAAAAACAACTGATACTAGATATCAAATTATTATTATATTCTACGGGACTAATCGCGCACTAAAATTACGAGATAAATAAATACCTCATCATCCCAAATCTATCTAAACTAGATATCAAAGTCAAAGTGAAAAATTCTTTATTCCGTAGACACAATACATGCCTGTATTGCGGAATCAATCTTGGAATCGTCTAGTTACAATTTTTAAAAGTTGTACTTAATTAAATTTTTACTATAAATAAATAAGCACACTTTAGATTTTATCGAATGCAAAATAACGTGACAACCGTAAACTAAGAGTACAGAAAAGAAGAGCATTTATCCCTTCGAGACCTAGAACAACGCAAGACGTCCACAGAGAAGGTAATCTGATTTAATACCCTAATATGCCGCTCCAAACACACAGGTCTTATTGGTAATCCATAAGCCCATGCCACCACTGAACAATCCTATGGCTAATATGATGACGATGAATATACTTAATCTCTAAAACGAAGTAAACATCTACCTAATGGACTCGTTTCCAACACTGAATCGACTAGGAACTAGTCATACATTAACTCCAAAGGACTTGTCGCGAAAATCTGATTCCACCTGAGAAATAACAAACATTATCGTAGAACTCGCATTGTTACGCAACAGGAACAATGCTCTAGATGTTGCGTGGTGTTGCATTGTGTTGCGCGTTGTTGCATTGTGCTGCATTCCCGTTGATTCACGGCCTCGAGTTGTCCTTCCGTCCGATCGCGATTCTATCGGCAAGACTCTATCGGACAATCGCCGTGAAATATTCCGCACTCTCTACAATGCCACCCGAAACTACCTCTGTTGCTAAAAAGCAGCTTTCTTGATAACACTAAAGTCTAAAATCCCGTGAATGAAACGCAGATTTCAGGTTGTAAAGCAATAACGACCTGCGGCCGCGTAATTCACGCCATAGCGTTCATCATGCAAAGTGGCTTCAGGTTTTTCACTAACAAATACAAACCTTTAGCCGTTGAGTTAGGGTTGAAAATGGAAGGAATGGAGAAGATTTAGTATTGTGTTATGGAATTTGAATGTTGGCCGTGCGCAGGCGAGTAGTGCTGCCCCGGGATGTTTACAATTATCGAGATTTATGGAATAATAATGCAGTTTATCGAGCATCATCGGGCAGCGTTGAAACGTATTTCAAAGGTTAAGAGGCAGTACCTTAGAGGTTTTAGCTTAGCTTTATGAAGTAAATTGTTCAAACGGCAATACTTATAAACTTAGATATATATTCTCAAAATGAAAAACTTTTAAAAGTTGAAGTCTTTTAATTTTTACGAAATTTGTAACCATGTTGGAGATTTGTGAGAATTGCTTAGACATTACCTACTTTAGCTGTTACGCAATCATCACTATCATAAATTACAAGCATGTGATGTTTGTTGTTCAGTGTCTAAGTAAGTTGTTATCTCAAAGTCGGAATAGAAGTACTGTGGCTGCATCGCGATCCAGTGATCTTGGGACGGCGTAATCTCCACTTGAGAATTTAGCAATTTCAGCAGTAAAATGCTGCTTGCTATGAGCACTGTCCATAGCCATTTCAACTAGTCATTTTTAGCTATGCTGATAACTGTAAAACTCCAGAAAGAATTATCAAAAGTAAACGTTCGCATGATGCGTGCGCATCCCTAGCGGCGCACGATACGCATCATCTTGTTAGCAGTATCAGATGCGCGATGCTGTAATTGGCACCGCGCCTGCGTACTTGCTACACGGAGTAGACAATCTATACAGAGAAAATGGATACAGTTCGCTCCAAATAACTAAAACCGAGGTGGTCCGTTCTGCGC
This sequence comes from Hypomecis punctinalis, assembly GCA_949316475.1. NCBI lineage: Eukaryota > Metazoa > Arthropoda > Insecta > Lepidoptera > Geometridae > Hypomecis > Hypomecis punctinalis. The sequence continues at coordinate 15,439,023 of OX438802.1, forward strand.
GTCTGTAGCACGTGGAGCACACGCAGTCGATACTGTGCAGCTTCAATCAGTCAAATCAAAAAAATGTTATGCTGGTACGAACCAAACGTTGAGATTTTAACTGAACTGGAACTTAGCAATTGGGTCGCTTGAACCTAAACTGCAACAAAATAAACTGAGACAGCAACATTTGCATTTGTAGAAAATTAAACACTCGACGCAAAAGATTACCACACACGAGAGGTGTTTTGTACAAGTTTACCTTGCATACGCATGTAACATCATAGTTCTCAAAAGAATATACTGAATATGTCATACATTTTTATCCTTTGGAAGTTGAAGTGATCGAAATTACTCTTAACTAGATTTCCAGAAAATTCGCTGTCGAGGGTAGCTCACTTAAAAAAATAGACCATTGGTGTGATCAACTTTGCTGCATGGCGTGAACTTATAAATGAAGATTATACATATATATATATATATATATATATATAATTATATATATATATAATTATATATATATATATGATATACATCCTAGACCGCATATCTGCTTAATATCAGGCAGTGTGTAGTCAAACCCAAACCTATTTGAAATAAAAAAAATATTGCATGCTCACATGATGATGCAGATATTTAAAGTAAAAGCTGTTTCTTTGTGTGTCTCCTCTGTGGTGCGCCCGCGCCGGTGTGGTTATCAATATTCCTTTACAGCTATTTAATGAGACGGTAAAGGGACAATATGGAACACGACGCCACAGCGGTCGCAGCCGCAATTACACTATCGGCCCGCAGATCTGAAGCGAACTCATCCTTAGACAGGAACACGGGAATAACTTGAGAGATACTGCGTAACAGCGCTAAATCTCTGCTCGAAAATACGGGATGAAACTCAGTTTTACTGAGTGACTCTACTAAATATTCCATATTCTTCATCTACTTCTTTTAGTTCCTCTCGAGATCGGGCAACATCGCGGCAACTTCAACTTATGAAACGGGCACTCTGAATAGGGAGGTGTAGATTAAAAAATATAATTTATGGTACAACTGTAAATATACGTGTTTATGTTTGTTAATATTTAAATTAGGTGCTGCTTTTTGACCGACGAAACGGAGAAAGTACTTAATTCGACGCTTATATTTTTTTATGTATAACCATAACATAACATTTTACATAGTAAACCAATTTCAATGATTATTTTTTATTGGAAAGAATATACTTTGAAATTGGTCCCATTTAAATTTTATCCTAATCGGCTGAGCCATTTTTGATAAATCAACAATAATGTGAAAAATGCTATTTCGTGTGAAATATTATCGCGAATTCTGTACATGAATGTCTGTTGAAGTCGGTCATGCCAATTTTTGAAAAAAAAAATTTCTTTTGGTTCCTTTCGATATCTGACAACATCAAGGCAATTACAACTTATGAATAGGAAGGTGTGGATGAAAATGTCTAATTTGTGGTACAACTTTAAGTATACATGTATATATTTGATAACACCTACTACATAAATTAGGTGCATCTTTTCATATTTTTTGGTTACTTTTTTTTTAATTTGTTCTGAATATAACATACATAGGTACAATTAAAAGTACTGCCAAACAGCGAAGCGGTTTGTAGGCAGGATAGCTCTCACATTAGGTACATAACTTAGTATCTATGTACAAGCGGATAGAAATACATTCCCTTGCAATTATAGGTACATGTGGACAATGTAATGTCATTGTCAGTTATCCATTAACATATTTTGTTTTTATAATCTAAAGTTTGATACAAATGTTTGCTTTCTAAGGTGTTAATTTTCATCGCTTAATTTATCCAACATCAGTTTGCTCTTTTACTACGAGTAATATAATCATTCTTGGACTGATCCAACGACCATTCAAGAGTATTCAGGTTTAGACTGTTGGTTGGCCAACATTTTAATACGAGTGTCCGCTTCACTGTTCTAGACAAGTTACAGATAAGCTATATCGAGATTTATTTTATCGCGAATAAGTCAACGTTTGATCACCATCGATATTGTTCTATGACCGCTCTATGGGATTGATTTATTCGTCTTGATGCGCATTTGCAAAACACAATTCTGTATTCTCTTCTTAGTTGTGTATATCGTTTTTATAGAAAATGTATTGTTCTATATTGAGTAGATACAATGAACATAGTACTAATGCGTCGTCATGTCGTCCTTATACTGTAAAGAGTAAGTGCGATTCAATATTACGGAATAAAATCATGTCAATAAAATATGTACTTGGGTGGGATTTAGGAGAGCGCAACCGAGACTGCCGCCCCGGGGCCTCCACGATAAAGGGGCCTTCTTAATAAATTTGGAAAAAAAATCTATGAAATTTAAACGAGTAAACGTTACATATTTGCTTCTTTTTTGTGTATTACCTTTGCCTACAGCATGTGATTTAATTATTCTTAAATTTTGACAAACCGATTAATCTATATTTGTCCACTCTAATCAGTATAAATATCAAAAATTTAAATCGTCCTGACAAGTAGGTACTTGGAATTTACTACCCAGTTTGAAGGAGTACTTATCCTTCTGTTTATGACTTAGGGGCGTCCACTCTTTTGTTGCCCCGAGGCCTCCACACCTCTAATGCGGCCCTGGTGACAAATATACTGTTTATACTGGTGCCGCACGCCGAGCGGGTTAAATTTAAATCGCCCGATTAATTTAAATCGCGTGTTCTTATTAACGCTAACGAATAGCTAATTATACGACCCGCATAATGACGTCAGACTTATGCACTTGCATGCTGTTTAGCAGATGTGTGCGTGATAAGAACTGAAGAGAAAATGTAACTTCAATACTTTAGCAAATATATCAATTGAAAAACCCGGCTTTAAACTCACGTACCAGCGACAGCGGCCGGCCTACTGGGACCCCAATCGGTTTCGGAGTAACTAGAACTTTGGCAAATATGATTTAATTACAGATTTCCAAAAAGGAGGAGGAACTATGTTCGTCTGTGTTATATGAACTATGTTTTTTTTTGTGTGCCTATTGTTTATCGATATTTTTGCCAATAGTGAACCAATATAAAAAATCTTTTTTATTTCGAAAACCGTATACTCCCGAAGTGGTCTTATTTAAATTTAATAGAAATCGGCGGAGCCGTTTTTGATAAATCAACAACATTGTACCTACATACATAGATAGACGTCACATCAATTCGTGAAAACTATTCGAATTCTATACGGTGGAAGTCAGTTGTTTCATTTTTTGCGAGATCTTTTAAAAAATCAACGTGAAAATTGCGTTCAGCGTGATAATGCGGTCTTGATAAGATTATTAGGTCCACATAATCGGTGAACGTCCTACGCTATGCTTGAAGGTAGGTACATAGTCTCTGTTTAAAAACTGTATGACTCCATCGGCCATCTGCTCTACCTATGTGCCCTGGCCACTGACACTTCAACTTGCTAACCCGCTGGGCTATGACGGTAACTTTGTTTCGTCTACGAATCTCATCATTCCTAATTCGATCTCATAGGCAGACTTTGCGCATAGCTCTTTCCATAGCATGCTAGTCTACTTTGAGCTTATTCATTATTAGGTTCATTATTATTGTGAAAGAACACGTTCCAGTTTCATAAGTCATCAGTGGTGACTGGTTACACACACTTGTCGAAAACTCTCGACATGAGGCACTGAGGTGTGTCGGATGAAAAGACGTAACGCAGTTTTCCAAACGCTTACTACTTATGAGGCCCTTTTTTGATTTGTTGATTGCTATATTGCTGCATTATAAATACACTTGGATAATAAGTCCTTGATACTTTTTATTTGTCGTCGGCAAAGTTTTATGGTAAGTGGAAGTCGTAAAGCTCTTAGGACAGATCCAAAGTGAGTCAGTTTCCACATGAAGCCTCTGCGGTTTGACCTGTTAATCTACGAGCCTATTAATGCGCTTTTGAATATGGAAAAAGTCAGATGTACTTTCAGGCTCAAACAGTGACGCCACAAAACCTACTATAAAATAGAGTAGTTTATAGCGCGCCCTTTCTGCCTTTTTAAAGCGGAGTAAAGCGGGTTTGTTTACAGGTCTTGCGAGATGGCACATGCTTTTTTGATGGTTAGATAAAGGTAACTAATTTTACACGAAACTCTTTGCTCAAAATCACAATTACACATAACAATAACATACCTCATTTTTACACACATAGTACAACAAATCACTTATTCTTGTGTGGTAACGTAATATTGCATTCTGCAGTGTATTTTACGTCTACACATATTTTGCAATTTTTAGGTAATTTGCTACGAATATGTTGCTACATTTTTTCTGCCTGCCTGTGCCTACGCACTTATTTACACAATGTTTATGGGTGTAAAAAGCTGCATAATTAAAATACAAGAGTCTCGCACTCCGGGTACAAAGAAGGCATCTCTATAGATGTACAATACCATATTGTCGATGTGAATTTCTACAGGATTACAGTAACCCTTCTGGTTTCTTCCATGATCAATGTTATTGCGTATATCAATAGGCAAACGAGGCCGGCGGCGGAGATCAGACGCGGCGGATTGTGTCCAAGGCCGCAAGATGGCGTGAGCTGACGCCAATTAACTGTTCATTAACGACGAGTGATGCTCAGGCGCAGCGACTCACCGCATGCATGTCATTGTTGTCCCCAATGAATACACATTAACGAGATTATTAACATATCTAAGTGTGGGTGACGAAGGGTATTAGATATACCCAGTTACATTGTCAAGACGTACCTACTGGTAAGTGTTGCGTAGGATACCCAGTTGTCCACAACTCCACAGTCCTGCTACATCTACAAGTTGGACAGACGACTTGATTCAGACCACAGGATAGCGCTAAATGCAATCAGCTCACAATAAGTTCTATTGAAAGTCTGTAGGGTGGTATGGTGATGGGATATGGTGGGATATGGTGGGTCATAGAAGTGGCCTAAATCTAGCGAAGGACGAGCTACGAGCTATGACGATGATGAATTCTTCGACACACAAGTTTTGAGTCTTCATGTAATTTTTTTTTAAGTTTTTCTTTAATTCAGTGCAGGCGGAGCTGACTTACCGCATGCATGTCATTGTTGTCCCTAAAATTAACATAATATCCAAAGACGGGTGACGATGGGTGTTTCTATGGGGAGGCCTATGACCAGTACTGATGTTCTGTGATTGAAAAGCTATGATGATGATGGCTTTGTCAATTAAAATAAGTTTCTTCTTCTCTAGTTTCATTCAATACTTGTCGCGATTAAAGGTTAATTTTGAATATATGGTAAGTAGTTATTTCGTTCTAGCGTTCTTTTATCTTATAATCTAAGTACTAAATGAAATGATTTTTATCGTGCTTCACACACTAGGTTTATAGAAGCTTTCTTTTTGTGATAAACATTTCAAAAATTGACGCTTTCACAGGATTTAAACACGTATCGCATGTAAACACGTTCACTAATTCGGCGCCTTCGCAGACAGTGTTTCTAGCTTAATTGAACAAAGCATCTGGACCGGAATCCCAGAGAGATGCAGGTTCAAGTCCTGCGAACACGTCAATTTTTGAAATTTTTATCACAAAAAGAAAGATTCTAAGTACTAAATGTAAGTATTTCAATTGTTATTGTTTCTCGTTTCATGGTTATGGATACTTGTACTTAAAAGTTAACATTTATAAGATATAATTATAGAAAAATACTTATGTAGAGATGTCAACAAAATGTGGTACAGGCGTACTGCTACGTCGATACTTTATTGTTTGAAGAAATAGTAAGTGGTATTTCTGTTTGACACAGTTATTTCTACGTCACGTTTTTATTTATTCCCTGTATAATCATATTTTATTGACCTCATCTTTAGGTCTTAGGTAATTTCGTTGTCATGTCTACCTAGTTATTCAACCGACTATCTTCTTCCTGGAAGTCGACTGAAAAATGTTTTCAATTCAAGTTTTTTAAATGCTTAGGATACTCTGTCATTTATTAATCGATTTGGACTTTATTACCTCTGTCTTTAGATTAATAATTGGTATCACTCCGCTTCCGACGACTACGACCAAAACGCCTTGAGACCCAACCCAGCCAAAACCCAATCCTGCGCTTTCCACCTACGCAATCGCCAGGCCAACCAACAGTTAAATATAAAATGGAGAGGTACTAGTGTACAACATTGTGACAAACCAACATACCTCGGAGTTGCCTTAGACAGAGCCCTCACATACAAGCCTCACTGTCATAAAACACGAATGAAGGTTGAAGCACGAAATAGCCTACTTCGACGCCTGACTACTACAACCTGGGGAGCCTCGCCGCACGTTCTCCGAACCACTGGCTTAGCACTCTGCTTCTCTGCTGGGGAGTACGCATGTCCAGTGTGGCATCGTTCTGTCCACGCAAGAGAAGTAGATGTAGCCCTGAACGAAACGTGCCGGGCTATTACCGGTTGCCTAAAACCCACTCCTCTGAACAAATTATACCCACTTGCAGGAATCGCACCACCAGCAGCCCGGCGCATGTCAGCCTGTGCTATCGAAAAACAACGCCAGGAAGACGATAATCGTCATCCACTATTCAATGCAAAAACATGTAACAGTCGGCTCAAAAGCCGTAAAAGCTTTCTGAAAAATACAACAGCACTGGAAGGTCTCCCCAAAGATGCTAGAATTGAAGCGTGGCAAAAATTTCACAGCCCGCCACCCAACTATATTGCACCTGCTGAAGAACTTCCCCCTGGATATAAGGAAAACTGGCCTGTCTGGAAAACCCTGAACCGACTCCGTTCCCAAGTGGGACGAAGTCGAGACAATATGGCCAAGTGGGGTTTTATAGACAGCTCGGAAACAGCATGCGTCTGCGGCTTTAACCCACAGACTATGCCCCACCTACTGAGCTGTGCAGCCTGCCCTCAGACGTACACATCAGACGATCTTAACAAAGCCACGGAGAAGGCCATTGGAGTGGCCTCATTTTGGTCAAACAAAATCTAAATACACAACATCTTATTTTTAAAATAGTTTATATGAGAAAAAAATCGAAACATCGACTCGAAAAGAAGAAGACTCCGCTTCCAATAATTAATGTAAGCCTTTACCTTATTCATATCTAAGGTGAGGCTTTTACAATTCACACAGCTTCGATCTAACTCTATATATTGTAGAAATGATTGTTTTTATTGGCTTTCGCCAAACAAAATTATAATAAAATTGTTGGGTTGATAAGGTGGACCGACAAAACGAGGGAAAACCGCTAGAACATGCTGGATGCATGCCGCTTCCAACCGTTCCTATTGGAAATTTATAAGGAAGGTTCAGCATTGTTCAGCATAGACGGCTCATAATGATGATAATTATGTAAGTTCGCATAAGCCGGGTGGCTGGCCCTGGTGTCAGAGTTATAGTAGTAGGCCGCCTAAAGGCCTCCAATATAGCTAATAATGATAATAATAATTGATGATTGCTGTTTTGTAGCGCTGTAAGCTAATTCACTAAACTCCCAAATTGCTATTGACAAAATTACAAATTAAGGCATTTGTCTCAATTGTGTAGCTCTTAATTTCAAGTGTTGTGGCGATGCGATACATTTCAGCAATTACGGAACGGTCCTAGGCGGCTTCCCCTCAGGCCAATCATGGTGGCAATTGGCAATCATTCTACAGCGGATGTGGTCGGCGAAAATAGGTAATAGACGCACTTTATATAGTTTATTTTGAAGGCGCTTTGACCTACATGTAAAATGATAAAGATAGCAAAGAACACGTATTTATTTCCATTGAGCTACTGTATAATATAGGTAATAATAAAACGTAGGGGCAGCTTTGTGGCGAGCCGTCGGTGAGTGGCGACACCGCGAAACCTGATTCACTGGGGTTTGTATTCACTTTCTTGCCTTAGGTAACTAGCTGGCTTGGAGTGGAGACCGCAAGAGCTAAAAACCCAAGCTCCAGGGTGAAAGTGTTAAAGGGCATAACGCCGCTAGAAGCTCTTAGTGAACACGCAGCGCACCTCTCGACACCCTAAGCCGTCCACACCAATGTTGCCCCTCCGGTGCCAACTTACGGTAGCCTTTATGGGGATGGCAAGTCACCACCCACCTCAATATTTTGAAATGATGAGGCATTACGTGGCGGGTGCCGTACCTCATTCAGTAGACCGGTTTTGTAAATCATCCAGAAGTTCACTACAGCTGCAGCCCAATATTTTTTGAATTCATTACTCACAATAGATTTCGTGGTACCATCATCCCTACTACATAGCTTAATGATGAATTAAAAGGGGCCTCTCAGTGTTGGCTTGGGCTCCACTGATGCCCATCAAAAAACCGGGGCTGACCCGAGAGATGTATCTTATAAAATATTGCTATTCAACGTTTAGCACCTCAATATATAATTGAAAACCTTTACATGTATATTACATTTTTTAATCTAGATTGATCTCTTTACACATTGATTAATTATATTTACTTACAAAATCGTACATTTTAGTTTGCCTTTTTTGATGGTGCTAGAAAATCCTTAAAATTTGGATTTCCTGGCACATTATTAAATTTATTAATTATGTATTTCAAATACCTACTGTGGCAATGTGTTACACTCTCTGAAAATCTACTACTTTTTAAACAATTTAGTTGTTAAAAACACAACACATGGTTTCATGTATTCCAAAGATACCCGTAGCAGTAAACTAGTAAAGCACATCTGGACAATTGGTTCAAGTGGCAGTGTTACAATGTCTTGTCTTGTGTTCTTGGCTAATACAGTCATCTCGCAGCCTATTACACCTCATTGATATTCGCTGGCGCTGCCGGCGCTTGCAATTGGCGGCTCCTTTTGATACTGAGACTGATTGCCGTTAGGAGAAGGGGTCATTGAAGAATTTTATTGAGAGTTAACTGTTCAGTACGCACTATTTTGGAGCGTGATATCCGATTTTAGATTTTAGAGTCATAATGATATGCCTATAATTTTATGAAAATAAAAATTTTTGCTTGGCCCAATAAACTTGATTTTAGGGTGTATACTAAAAAAATTGTTGGTTTGTTTCTCTTTCACGCAGCAACGGAGCAACGGATCGACTTTATTTTAGCATGGATATAGCTCAAGGACCGGAAGTGACATAGGCTACTTTTTATTCCAAAAAAAACCACTTAAACTAAAAAAATGAGTATGTATAGATGACGATGAAAACCCTAATCTAAAAGCCCACTACACACCAGCAAGCACACCAGCGGGCACAGTTCCCAAAATGCTGGCCCCATTGCCACGTTGGATAGCAATACTGATCCTTTGAGCAAAATAGAGGCCAGTATTTTGGTCACTGTTGCGTCGGCCAGGCGTATACTTAATTAATTAAAATACTAGGATATACCTAATAGGCACCAAGACTGGGTAAAAAAATAATTTTTATAATTAGTCTGTGAGTTAGATTATCAAAAAAAAAATCTGTATTTTTTTGACAAAATAAAAAATACGTGTCTAATATTTTTTGATAGTCTATCTGACTGACTAATTATATTTTTTTTTGTCATCGTGCCTATTGTACTCGATCGAATTATTTATGACTAACTTTTACTAGGACATAAGTATTTACTCTGCCTGGTTAGATACTGATTGCTGTCAGGGGAATTGAAAAGAACCTGGTAGGTTGTTCACTGAGCACTATACTTTGGAGCGTGATTTCCGATTTCAGAGTGATACATGATAGCTGAAATTTACGTTTTTTTTTTCAACCCGACCCGATAGATTTGGACTTCCCCAAGTCTAAGTACATACGGATTAATATACTAGGATATAATTGTACTCAATATAATTATTTATCACAGTACTTTAATATTGCCTGATTAGATATTGATTGCTGCCAGGGGAAAGAGAGTTGGCTCGATTGTACACTGAGCACTTCTTTAGAGCGTGACCGTTTTAGAGAGATAACCACTACCCACTGATAAAAACAATAATAAACAGGTTGAAAAATCGATAAAACTATGATTTATTTGGAGCTTACAAATTGTAAATGTATTATGTCATAGGTATTGTATTTACAATGATTTTCATCGGCATCACGTCAGTAGTATAGAATGTTTATTGCTGAACAAAAATCGCACTTTCTTCATATTGTTACTTCGTAACTTTTTCTTACTTTCTTCGAAGCCTTTTAATTTCATGGACTTCTCAAAATACCTATTTAAAGTCTGCACCAGTCAGAAACTGTACCTAATTACTGCTAGTACCCTAACTAGTTCTTTGGAATATAGTATGTAGGGACGGAATTGCACACCACTGGCTTTTCGGTAAAGGAAAACAACCTGCATATGTCCGTAGAAGAAATTCGATGGCGTATGTCAATCCACCAACCCGCACTAGGCCATCGAGGTGGATATGGAGCAATCACCCTTCGTGGGTACCCCTACGTCCTGCAGTGAACTATTAAAAGCTCTGGTACAGTATGCTCAGTGTGAGTTTTGTCGTAAACATGACGCGCTCTTCGACGAGCGCGTAAGCATACGTACTTTAATTAGGGGTAGTGGTCAAAATATAATCTAATGCAAAAAATTGAGTATATCAGGAAAAGTCACGGATCAGAGGTTCTGACATGTGGTAAAGTAGTCAAATGCTAATATATTGTAGCAACGATCTGTGTGACACCTCACTGTATTCTAAGCTGGCTCTTGATTTTAGAACGATACCATGGAAAAAGATTTTGGGTGCCTTCGCTAATGGTGATTAGAACAGACTGCATTTGCGTTAGGCGGGCGACAGATGCGCGTGAAATCGCCGGTAATAGCCACCACGCTGCGTGCGACTCGCGCCATAAATTACCTTCCACGCCGATAATTGAACGGCTAATCTATACGTAATAGAGCTTTTTATCATCCGTTTTATATTTGTTTTATCTAATGATGTCATCTGTAATGGCAATACTACTTATACAATTAGCGTGTTTAGGAAAATGACGTCCAATTATCCAATTAAAAATGTTTTTGTTTATTACTCGATAAATATAATAGTTGAATGTCAGAGAAGTTAAATTAAAAATAATTACTTTTATAATTAATATAAAAAAGGCATTGTCACCATTTAAAATATAACAATAAGAATAAAGAAAGGAAAATAAAATGGCAGTATCGTGAATCGTGCCAATGGATAAGTGCAGGTGAAAATGATGCAAAGGTTACGCAGTTAAGATTATTCATAGCCCATTTGTTTATCAATCTTGATCGGAAGTCACCTTTATTTTAAAGTTTCGCTTTAGGCGCTGAAGTACGTTGTAAATTGCTATGTGTAAGATAAACGGCAAAATAAGGTAGTGAGTGAATGAAGACGTGGCGTGGACGTGGTGCCGCGGGCGATGCCGCGCACCTGTGCGGCGGCGTTCGGTCGTGAATTGTGTAGACAGCTTTATTTTATTATTGTTCAGTAATACTACTGTACTTTTGACAGGAATTTTATTAGTATTAGTAAACGATGATATTTTACAAGCTTTTATTTAACTTAAAATTTGCATGCATATACAACGTGTAACGGAAAGGCTGTATACATAAAAAGTGGGTTGATACTATACCTTATATAGATGCTGTATTCGAAATTCCAAGCCATAATAACAACATTCACTTTTAAAAAAAAATTAAATATGACTGACTAGAAAAATCTTTTGCACGTAAACAAACATGTCACAACAAGGAGGTGTAGTCTGATTTTGATGGGCAAGATCGTGTTATTGACCTCACAGCTGTTTAGTGTGATAGAGCTGAGCAAATGTGAATTAGTCATAAAAATTACTAGTTTTTCAAAAAAAGATTAAAAATCAGCAAACGAACTTACACGGCTAAACATGCCCCCATCTAGTTTGTTACCGTTATCTGATTTGGTACTTTCAGTATGTATACAGTCTTTCCGTTACACCTTGTATATATATTCCGTGACAATGCAATAATACGGAACCATGGAGCTAATTTGATGATGGAGTCAAAAGGTGACCATTGGAACTCCTGTACAAAACAAGATAGACCCGTCGTGTTTGGGCTCGTTTTACTTGTCTTGGCTAGCACTCTGCTGCTACATGACATCCAGGATCTCAAAAACTTATATTTTTATAATAATTTATTTTATCATTAGTTAGGTAATGATAATTTAAGTAGTGTAAGAATGTTTATAGCATTAATGATTTCGGCTGCAAAGATCACAGCAAAGGTTTATAGCTTTTATAATATTAGATGGTGATGATGGTAATGTACGAAGTACAGTTTGAAAGACGAATAAATATTTTTTAGTAAATAAATATTTCGGGACATCTTACACACGGTCTCTGACCCCAAACTAAGCAAAGCTTGTGATATGGCTGCCAGAGACTGATATAGGTACTACATATACTTACTTTTAAATACAAACTTATATATATATTTACTAAATAACACACAGACACAGAACAAACACTTATGTTCATCACATAAATATTTGCCCTGGGTGGGAATCGAACCCACGCCTCTTTGATTCAGAAGTTAGGGTCACTAACCACTGAGCCACTGAGGCAGTCAATAAATCCTTTTATTTTTTAGCATGCTCTATAATTAAAATAAGAATGTTATTTTATGATCTATAAATTACGTAGACCAGTTTAATAAAAATAATAAAAGAACTGACCAAATACGTCATCGAATTATTTCACAGAATCTTGTTATTTGTCTACAGTTGGAAAATTCTTCATTATCATTATGAAATTAATGCCAATAACATTGAGGCCAAGTAAGGAAAGGACAATGGCAATTAGTTGACCTTTCCCTAAAACCGTAGTTCGTTAACAGATACTGCGAAAAAATGTGTTTATCTACAAAGGATACTACACTATCTGTAGAGCACTTAGTTTAATAAAAGTAGCTAACGTACAACTCTGTAGTAATGTTAATATAAAATATTTTAAAGGTACTTTTGCGACATTCCACTGTACCTTATTTTTAAGATTATTGTTAGTAATTACCTCCACTTGTTGTAATACCTAATTAATATTATTGTTTTATAATATTTATATATTATTGTTATTAGTTATAGAATACGAATACGTGTAGGTACTTAGTGTTGTTCCTTTTTTATCCTGAGAAATTATTTTATAGACCAATTCATCTCGGAGGAGGTAGGGTGTTTATGTGTGAATCCCACCTTCTGGCGGTGTATCCACTAAAACCCTGGGGCATTCCGGTTCTGCGTACTCGTATCTTATTTGGGATTGCGGGAACGCTTGCGCTTTCACAGACTTCCGCGACTCTATCGTGCCTAGTGTTGTTACTTAAAATTGAAATAGAAGTAGAATTTATTTTGTAATAAGTACATGTTTAAATGTTACTAAAATATTGCATATTTTTTACCATTATTAATATCAATAAGTATTTACATAGTGACACTTATGTATCAGGGTCAAATTATAGTTTTTTATCTTTTATTTAAAAATCATATATTTTTGAAAATATCTTATCCTAGCATTATATCGCGCAACTTTCATCCATCTGCAGAAGTTCGGCAGGGGTGTATCACCGCTTCTGTTTAACATTTATACGGAACTTATCATGAGAATTATCCTCGAAGACTGGACTGACGGAATCAATGTCGGAGGTCAAAAGATTTCAAATCTCCGATATGCAGATGATACCATCTTGTTCGCGACTAGTATCAATCATATGGAGGAGCTTCTCGGTAAGATGGAGCGTGTCAGCCTTGAATTTGGCCTGAAAATTAACCGCAGCAAGACGAAGATTATGATTGTCGACCGTGCCAACAACAACTCGCCAGAAGTCACGAGAATTGCGAACTGTGATGTCGTTCAATCATACATCTACTTAGGTGCACTCATTTCGAACAATGGAGGGTATGTCGATGAGATCAAACGTCGCATGGCTATCTCAAGGTCAGCTATGGACAAATTGAAGAAAATTTGGGGAAATCGGAATATAACTAAGACCACGAAAATCCGACTTGTAAGGGCCCTTGTTTTTCCCATTTTTCTTTACGCTGCTGGACCTTGAGAGAGAGTGAGAAAAAGAGGATAGATGCTCTCGAAATGTGGTGCTGGAGAAGAATGCTGAAGATATCGTGGACCGAATTTAGAACGAACCAGTCTATTCTACAAGAACTCGGCACCAAGCAGCGTCTATCTTCAATTGTCCAAAATCGCATTCTCACCTACTTCGGGCACGTATCGCGACGCGATAACACCTCTGTGGAGCGCCTTGTGGTACAGGGAAGGATGGATGGTACACGACCGCGAGGTAGATCTCCATTACGTTGGACCGACCAAATAAAGGCTGCACTAAACGGTCCCGTCAATATGTGCACGAGAAAGGCGTCCATACGAGAGGAATGGCGACGTATTGTAAAGCGAGCCACCACCGGAACTGATGACCACGACCACTCTGTCAAGAGTGTATACGACTAAGAAGAAGCATTATATCAAATAAGAACATAGGTCGTGTTTTGGTTTTGTTGGATCTGATCAAAATAGTACGATTCATTGACTGCTGAAATATCTCGTATCACCATCAAATTGGAATCCTTTTTTCGATGTCGGTTCAAAATTGTAGTAACTACAACACACGTTAATTTCAAAATACATTATAAACAGTATCATTACACAGAAATCTCTCGAATCATCTTCATCAAGTTGATCGGATGCTCGTATCTTCTTCACTTATTAACTTTATAGGCACTAAGTGGGCAAATTATGCAGAGCGGCGCGCGCGCAGGTGAATGTTTTTACTTTTAACGCGTATACAGACATATTCTGATGAACCTTTATGGACGACTATGGTTCAAAGATATCGAATTACCACAATTTATGTGCAAACATTTTTATTAGGATTGATGAAAATGATGTGCAAAAGATATATGTACCTGAAACGAAAGAGAGATTATGTTTTATTTATTTTTATACGTTTGAGCGACAAGAAGAACTATTCGCTCGGTAGAGGTTTAGCTTTACGCATAGCGCTCTGAAGTTCGGCTTCGCTTTTTCTCCTGCTCGCGCCAGTTACTCACGCCGCGAGAGCGAGCGGGAGGAAAAGAGAAGCCGAACGCCAGAGCGCTTACAAAATAAGGCCCCTGGTCTGCATTACCAAAATTATGAACTATATATACCTACCAGTGTATTGCTTTACGGCACAGCACTGCGCTCGTCGTCTGAGACATGAAGATCTTAAATCAAATTGCCCAGAACTTTAACTGAAAATACTAGCTTGCAGTCTATAACATAGAGACGCTTGCTTGCACACTACTGCTTGGCGGTTGATAAGCTAAAACTTAATAGCTATGGGCTACTTTTCCCAGCTGGGTGCTAGAAATGACTATACTATTTCTTCATATAATAATAGTAGATTGTATCATATGGGAGCAAAATAATATTTTTACGGCGAGGGCGCTTTTTTTGAATCCAGAGCGAAGTGAGGGATTCTACTCTAGAATCCCGAGTGTAACGAGCGATTCTTTAGTAGAATTCTGAACGTAGCGAGGGATTCAAAGTACGTCGCCCGAGCCAAAAATATATTTTGCGCCCGAGTGGTACACTCTACTTTTCATCACCTCTATGAGAAAATAAAAGGCGCCTCATATTTTACTGTAATATTATTATTTAAGAAAAGTAGAGTAACAACTAAATTGAAATTAAATGGTATCTAATAATAAAACAAATGAAAACTTATATTTACATTATTTTCATTCATTTTTTTAGCGCTGAACACTAACATTACAAATACTTCCAAATTCAAAAAGTGCGCGGCAAAGATAATTCCGACGCACTTATAAAGTTCCTTATACTCGTAGAAATCACCACCTTCGGGCGCACTTAAAAGCGAACCAAGTGGTCCTTTTCAAATAGATGTGATCAAAAGCTTCTTTAGCGGCGTTGTGCACTTTTTTGGGAAGGGTAAAAGATGTTAAACTCGCGTCAGGACACGTGACCTGATCGAAAATTCGTAATACGGAGAGAGAGTAGGTAGACTGAAGGCGGCGCAGCGTAAGAGAGGAAGTAATATCCCCTCTGTTTCTACTACGCGGCGAAAATATGCGCGCTGCTGTTGTTTTGTTTAAGCGGCGCAGGGTGCTTGCGCGAGTGTGCGTGTGTGTTTGGTTTAATGTTCAAGTTTTCACTTCGGCCGGCGCTTTCGGAGTGGAACCCGTTGTTTATTTTATTTGCTCAAGAGCAAGTGAATTGAACGAATCCAGTACAACCCGCATCTTAGGTTACAATCTGTAAGCTAAAGTTTTAAGATAAGTATAAATAATTATCATAAAGCAAATATCATTGTATGTACACTACTCAAAATAACTGTGGGGACGTTTTCCATCAGACAACTGATAAACTATCTCGTATTGTATCTTCTCAAATACGCAGAGAATTTTTCGTAATGTGACATTCGTCTAGGCGTCATGTCTCTAGATTTGCCCGATATAAAGTCGCGCGTGGCGGGCCGTGTCGCGGCTGTCACGTGTGAACGCATTCCCACGTGACAACGACACGTCATCTTGCGACATTACTCCTTTCGTGGGAATATCTATGTAGATTAGCACGTACATTCGGGCACTTCAGTGAATAGCTTGGGAATAAATTCACGAAGTTACAATCACTGTATAAGAATTTGGCGATGATTCTTTATTTGAGCTGAATACGAAAGCTTATAAAATGGCAAACAGCTTCTTTGTAAAATGTGAAAGTGTTTAAATTACTGTCGCTTATTTGCCCCCATCCCATTTTGTACGTATGAGTTTCGATGGTAATTTAATGCATTCGTCTATATATCTTCATAGAGCCATGAGGCTTAAAGTAGGTAGAAGAATCACGCGTCTATAATGTAATGTAATATAATGTCGCGAGTGACGTGATCGTGACATTGATCCTTTCGTGTGAATATCTATGTAGATTACACGTGCATTCAGAAACATTAAAGAACATCGTTTAGAAAGATTTTCAGACAAGAGAAGTCAAATAATGTTAATACGAGTTTTGCTCCAATTTGACTCACATAGGTACTTGTGACTCAAATCGAAACAAAAATATATACATGAAGCTGCAGAAAAGAATGGTGGTCAAAAACGCCACAGGAAACATTTATTTATTCAATTAGAACAGCCGAAACATAATAATATTCAAAAATTACAAATTGACACGAACGAACGCACCTCAAACCTGCAGCGCACGAAAAAAGATCTGTGTTTTCTATGATATGGACATGTATTTATATATGAGGCAAGTATGGTTGTTAATCTTCGAGCAAATTTCTACAGAGCCAAAATCCCTAATCGAAAGTAGTAAAAAAGTGTCCGAACGCCGTCATATTTACATTAATCAATTCACAATGACCCGTTTTCTCGAATCTCGACGTTATGTCACCTAATTAGTGCTTGTAACCGATCTCTTTGGCATCACGTAGCGTTGTAGTCGGCTTGCAATTGCCTAACGACTAACTAAAAAATTTGCCCACTACGTAGCTTGGGCAGGGTTTTGGATCGGACACTTTTTGCATGATTGCGATTCTATAGATATTTGCTCGAAGTTGTTAATTCATAAGTACATATATCAGGTCAAAAAGTCTAACGAGAGCTATTTTAAAGTTTAGTATATATTTTACTAAAGATTCTTTTGTTTTGTGCCGAAACCGTGATGGCCTAGAGGTAGTGACACCCGCCTTGCAATCGTGAGGTCGTGGGTTCAAATCCCAGTCCCCGTACCATTGAGTTCTTTGGAATTCATGTACGGAATTTCACACCACTGGCTTTTCGGTGAAGGAAAACATCGTGAGGCAACCTGCATACGTCCGTAGAAGAAATTCGATGGCGTATGCGAATCCACCAACCCGCACTGGGCCAGCGTGGTGGATATGGCCCAATCACCCTTCGTGGGTAAGCCTAAGTCCTGCAGTGGACTATTGAAAAGGCTGATACAGTACAGTACAGTACTTTTGTTTTCAATTGTACGTACTACACTAAAATAAGCAGTATATTACATTGGTTTGTTATCCGAAAACAGCCCGTCTGCGATCGACGCACGATTGTGCCGCTCGTGACGAAACGTGTGAAGCGATACGCTAATACGATTACGTTTCATGTTTTACAACTGCACTTTGAACTTCATTTAATTTTAAAAGTTACTCAATAGCAAAATGTTAATCTACACTAATAATATTATAAAGAGGAAAGATTTGTATTTTTGTATGTAACGAATAAACTCAAAAAGTACTGGACCGATTTTAATAATTCTTTTTTCATTAGAAAGCTACATTATCACTGAGTAACATAGGCTATATTTAGTACTAGATTACTATAGAACCTATTTATGTCTACCCGTGCGAAGCCGGGACGGGCCGCTAGTGCTAAATAAAGTAACTTTTAACTAAAATTAAATAAAGTTCAAAGTGCTGTTTCAAGGATTAACTGTAGGTACCATTTTGTACAGGTATTCCTGTTCTTACTAATCATATTACCTATACTTTTTAGAGAACCAAATAATGACGGTAATATCTTTATACATTTTTAAATCTTTATGAATGCTTTTATGCTTTAATGCTTTTATTTTAATAGAATTTCATAATTTAATATTTGTTCAAGGCCGCCATGACTCCGCCATATTTTTCAAGTAATGTCAAGCGATAATTAATATTATTAGCCTGTTCCATCCCACAGCTGGGCAATCTTTATTGGATATTCATATAGATAAGAATAAGTAGCTAAGAATTTCGGACACACACAATTACGATACCAAATTTAAGGAAAGACTATGCTTGCCGTCTACGAAATTAACTAAAATTCAAAGACATGGCGTGAATAATAAGATTTTTATGTACTACAAATTACCAAAATCTATTAATGATCTACCTTATCCTGATTTTAGAAGAAAAAAATCCGGACAAGTGCGAGTCAGGCTCGCACACCGAGGGTTCAGTACAAATCCAGAAAATTTCACAAAATTGAGAAGTAATTTGTTAAAATCTCTATACTTTAACCATCGACAAAAAAGTTTTTATTTTTCACTTTTCTCGTCATACATCGAAAATTGCACATTTTTAAAATAATTAAAAACCTGTTTTTAGCATGTGCTAATGAAGATCTTTTATATGATACCTTACATGATACGATTTACTCACTTTGAATTTTGAACCAATATTTTGTGAATTTTAAGGCTCTTTTTTGTGATTTAACTAAAAATGTACAGTTTTCAGATTGATTCCTATATGTGTACTTTGAGACAATGCTTCTCGCCAAATTTCATAGCTCTATGTCAACGAGAAGTACCCTGTAGGTTTTGATTTTTGTGAGTGTCAAAATATGCGGGTTTTTACGACATAAACGGCTCTTACTTTTTTACACGATAACCGAGAAGTTTTTCTTTTACACAACTGCAAGAGACCGTAGATATACGTATACAGTTTAAATTTCAACTCGATATCTTTACGCGTTCCTGAGATAAAGAGTCTTGACATACACAGACGCACAAACGGACATCAAAGTGATCCTATAAGGGTTCCGTTTTTTCCTTTTGAGGTATTTATAGGAACCCTAATTAAATATTTCTTAAGGAATAATGTGTTTTATACATTGGGTGAGATTTTAGCGATAAAATTAAATGATAGGTCATTATTTTGATGATTAATACAATAATACATTGATATATACTCGTATTTCTATATTTACATGCAACTCCATACATTTAGAAAGGTTCCACTAATACGAAACAAATTTTATGACTAACAATTATGTAATTTAATTTTTATGATTTCCTATGACGTATCGCTGATGTATAATTTGACTTTTTGTTATTATTTTATTTAATATTGATTATTTTGTTCATGATTAAGAATTTTTAAGTTAAATAGTTTCTATATTTTAATTTTATAAACTGACTTGCCTTGTATGACTGACGATTGCCAATAAATGATCTGAATCTGAATATGGATCCGAAAGAGTGTTTGTCGGTTTGTTTATAACCTTTTCACGCAGTAACAGAAAGAGGACTGTACTTACTTGATTTTTTGCATGAAGTTTCATTACAATTTCACTTTAAGCAAGTAAGAAAGTGTCATAGACGACTTATTATCACGGAAAATATTAGGTTACCATGGCATACCTAATAGAAAACCCCAAAGGATGAAGTGAGCGAAGACACGAGCAAAAGCTAGTCTTTATATACCTATAAGTATCGTAAATGTACTCATAACGTAGATATTACATTAAAATTGTTTAACAAGCACGTTACTTATGTTATCTGTTATCTTCCTTTATGCGCAAAATGATTCAGGAAATTAACAAACAGCTTAAAATATTTCCACAATGATTAGATTGCAACAACGATGTTCAAAAATGCAGCGTAACTCAGACAATATCGTGAAAATACGCAAGAAAGGGAAAAAATAACACGATTTAGTGATAGTGCCTACCTGTCACTACTATAAATCGTGATTGCAAAAAAATGTGTACAGAAAAATACATAGGTAAACTGATGGATTATCAAAATATAGAAATGATAAAATCACAGACAATATGTTCTTTATTGTCAACACAATACCTGATAAACATTTTTAACGAATAGCGTCCTCAAATCGTACGTAATGATATAAAAGAAAGGCAGACATTGTATCGTTGAGTCATAAAATAAAGAGACATTTCTATAGACCCACGAACCTAAGAGTAGGTAATACGAAAGATTTATGACCCAATAATTTAGTTTAAATTACCGATCTCCAGGGAGTCAAATACCTTATTTTATTAACTACAACTAAATACAATAAATCTACTTATCTGCTACTACACAAAAAGCATTTGGTTAGGTATAGTTTTACACTACAGTTTTCAAATAAAATAAAATAAAATAACGCTTTACTGGTAAATAGTTTCATGATGTTGGGGCACTCCAGATACATTTCTGTCTAGTTTGGGGCTCACAATATGTCCTTCAAAGTTTTCGTATAGTCATAAACAATGTAATAGGTATTAGAAAATGTCATTTTTGTAACTTTTCTTTATAGTAAAGTGATTTTTAATGAATTTTTATGAACATTCATAGTCCTTAAAAGTCACTAGAATTCCCTGTGTCCAAATAACTGCCATGCCGGGAATCGAACTTAGACCTCTACCTTCTGTGCGGGGGTCCTATCTATTTCGAAGAAATAAATTGTCCAAATTAATTTTATGAGAGTTACATAAATGACAATATTTTTATCTCCCTCGAGAGCATCAGCGCTATACATCGGCATGTTTTCAGGTTCATATTCCCAGATCAGGTCGATAGAGGTAAGTCGTGCGCAAATCCCGCACCCTAATTGTAGAACATTTTTAATAACTCGTAAAGCGTTATCACAGCGCATGCGCGGGTCGGTAAATCAACTCGGCGCGGGCGCACATCGGCCGATGTAACACCGAGTGAAAAATGTACAGAAAAACAACTTCAAAATAAAAATAAAACAATAAGTACACCGCTACAACAAATACATAATTAATAAAAATCAAAACCTTCAAATTGCGCAAATAAATTAAGTAAAAGTATTGTATTGTACCAGCCTTTTTAATAGTCCACTGCAGGACGTAGGCTTACTCGCGAAGGGTGAAAGTAAAAGTATATTTGTTTAATTCTAATATATACTATTTTGGGATTCTGATAAAAATGTACAGAAACCAAAATAACGCAGCCATTTATTACATAAAAATGCAGACATTGTTTATGTCCCATACTATTTGTCTTAATATTTTTTGATAACTTTTTAAACGAACTTAAGATTAATAACACTGCACGCAGAATAAAAAATGCCAAGTCGATGGCACACACATAATATGAATGTAGGCAAACTAAATTTGATTTTTCAGAAATCATTAGTATAGTTATCACTCACACAGCAAGTGTGAGTGATAACTATAATTGCTGTACAAATCGGATTATAGGTAAAGTTACAAAGTAGAAAGAAAATCTTCTTAAACCAAACCAAAAGCGTGCATGTTGGAACCACCGGGTCTTAGTAGATCCGATGGTAAAAGACCAGACGGCTTGACGTTGGTGCCGTGGAAAAACGGCAAGTGCTTAGTGTGGGACGCTACTTGCGTTAGCACTGTTGCCGCCACGCACCGTCCACACCCCGGCAGCTGCGGCGGAGGAGGCTGCGGGTAGAAAGCGGATGATGTATGCGGCAATGGAACCGCTCTATGACTTTGTGCCCATTGCGGTTGAGACCATGGGCAGTTGGGGGGCCGAGGCTAAGGCTTTGGTTCGTGAAATTGGGCGGAGGATAAGGGACAGAGGAGGTGACTCCCGCTCTGGGTGGTTCTTGGTGCAAAGGATGTCTATCGCTATTCAGCGTGGCAATGCTGCTAGCATTATGGGCACCTTTTCACCGGGAACCATGAGGGGCGGGTTAATTGACTTGAATTTGTAAGTTTCGTTCTTATTTGCATTTATTTTTTAAATTGACATGTACCTAGTAATAAATTTGACAAATTTTGTAATTTATAGTAGTAAAATGAATTAAATATATAAAAAAAAAAAAAATCAAAAGGAATTACAACTATGTCATACTTACGCAGATGAAAGCCGAATAAAGTTGAAAAGAGCCACCGTACAAGTTTTCGCGGTTGCAAACTATATCTCTGTAAGTTACCCCCTCTGTAGCAGTACTGGGGAGAGCAGATGGGAGGTTCGATAGCACAGGTATGGTAATATTTCGCGCGCTCGTGCCTCCAACGCCGTTTTAATTATATCATATCGAGGGCGCAGGATCTACAGTACTGACCGCCACAGTGGAGATTGTGGAACATTCATATTACGAGTATGAAACAATATCGTGTTGTTTATGATAGTGACCAAAAGGCTGGTCTCTACTTTGCTCAAACAGTGAGTAGGTATTACCATACAACGTGGCAACGGCTTTTTTCTTTTTTAACCGACTTCTAAAAAAAGAAGAGGTTCTATGTTCGTCTGTATGTATGTTTTTTTGTGTATGTTCATCGATAATTTCGCCAATTGTGAACCGAATCCAAAAAATATTTTTTGGTTTGAAAGGGTTTTTGGTTTTAATACTCCTGAGGTGGTCTCATTTAAATTTTACAGAAATCAGCTGAGACGTTTTTGAAAAATCGAAAATAATGTAAACAATCCGAGCGGAATTTTCCAATTCCGTTCACGATGGAAGGCGGTTTTACCATTTTCGCGAAAAATAATTATAGGTAAACTCCTTACTCACTAGCGGCGGACTTTTTCATTTAGTTTAACAGTTACGTCAAATGCGCGTGATGTGCCTGTTAAGTTATAAAAAGCTTAAATTAATAAAATCAATGTTAATTAAAACAATGAGGTATTTAAAATAAAAATTAAATAGTGATATGTTAGCTGGAAATATTATTTTCTGACTTCAAAATTAAAAGGACCTTCTCAACTGCTTCATCTTTGCAGTTCTCCAGCTAAGCAACAAAATGATAACTTCGATTACTCATTTTTTTCAACATTATCAAAATATTTCGAGATATATGTATTTAGGGATATCTTACAAAGGGGTCTCTGACCCCAAAACCAAAGCTTGTGACATGGCTGCTAAAAACTGATATACTACATAAGTACATATATTTCTAACTACATACTTATATGGATAATAATATACAGTCACAGAGCAAACACTTACATTCACCACATAATTTGTTCGCACTAGGTGGGAATCGACCTGTGGGTCCTCTACGCCCCAGGAGTCAGGATCTTTAACCGCTGGACCACTAAGGCAGTCGACACTTTATCATTATCATATGAGTCATGGACTCATACGTATACTGTCCCTCTTTTTTCATGGGATTAAAATGTTTAATAGATAGACTGGTGTCCTTGAACTGTGTATGTATGGGATAGTGCGCGGGCGCGTCTGCTGCAGCATCGCGCTCGCTGATAAATCACAGCATCCACGGTGCTTCCCATAACTCAGCGCTAGATGTGCTCGTAGGCCGGAACACTGCAGCGCTGCAGCGCTGTCACACAACCTAAGGACAAAATGTAGCTTCGGTCTCAGACCAAATAAAAAAATAAAGACAGAATGTTGTGAACAAACAAGTGAGACATATATATACACGCACAACGAAACTACACCTTGGTTTGTCAGTCGAAATATGGCGGCGCAACACCGGCGCAATCACTACATGTATACAAAACCGGCCTACCTTGTCTGTTCACGACTTTCTGTCTTGATTTTTTTATTTGGTCCAAAGCTTCGGTTTACATCACCATCATGTGAGCCGTGGAGGTCTAGTGGCAGAATGCTTGTCGTTTTGAGATCGAAGATTTGAATCCCGATCCTACACCAATGAGCTTTTTGTAGTTGATGTTCTTTTTACACCACTAGCTTTTTGGTGAAGAGAAATATTGTTGGGAAACCCTGCTTACGTGAGTCAAAGAAATCTATGGCGTATGTGAATCTAACAATCCACACTAGGCCAGCATGGTGGATGACCTAATCACTATTTATGGATAGGCCAAAAAGTTAAGCAAATATTTCTTTTTCCACTATTCTATACGTCTAACATAATCATAAGATTAGGCCTAGGTTCAGTAGTTGATTAATAAAAGGCCAGTACAGTGAAGAGGGTGTTTCTGTAGACAACGGAAATATTTAAAGATATCATTATACTCGTCATTATGACCAACATTTACTATGAAACCAACCCTAAAATCGTGAAAGTGTTTTAACATTTCTCATTCAGAAAAACTTCTCACGAAAATCTGAACGACCAAATCATAGCAAAAATTATAATATAACGTCTTACAAAAGACATAAACGCGTGTCTCAAGCTTCAGAATTTGATTAAACGAAAATTGTGTAATAAAAGCTTCCATTTGAATTTTATTTAACGGTTTTATTTAAACAAATCTTTGTAAATACTAAGTAGGTACTTGAATAAGATAATCCAAGAGTTAGCATTCAACACCTCCATAGTGACGTGTCAGTTCCCAAGAACCACATAATCGTCCACATTTAAATTCATAATCGATTTCCAAGGAAACCGATTGGAAAAACAGTTCGTGAGATCGATGACTCGTTTCGCATTCACGTCGCGTATTTACATTTAATCTGCAACGAGACATATCCAGGACAAAGTTTTATTCAACACTTGATGCGTAAAAAATCATATGTAAAGTTTTGTGGTCAGCATCATCGATATAAGGGCTCTGAGCAAGGATACATGTTGCGTTAGATTTCAACCTAAGACCTGTGAGATAAGGTTTAAATTTGTGTCTTTTGGTCATGTTTTTAAGTTTGTACGTAGAGTTGCGCTCGTCCGATACAGTGTTTGTTATTCGAGAGACGCGCTGAACACCTGCGCGAGTCGTGCGGCGAATCGACAAAATCTCGATTTACAAAATATTAATCGACGATTAAAATGCTGATTATGAATTATATTGATATAACGATCCTATTAGTTTTGTTGATGGAGTAATGAGTGATTTAGTCGGGTTTAATTACTGGGTAATTTATATCGGATGTGAGGGGACGTCGGACAGAGGATGGTCATATGTATCCGGTAGGTTAAATTATTGCGACAAGTGTTAAATAAGTTAGTGAGTCTATCAGTACTACTAAAATGCCACAATTTTAAAAGATTTCCTGTGATAAATGTGCAAAAAGAATAAATAGATAGTTATTTATTTTTATGGGCAAAAAATGTGCTCTCTATTGTCCATTAAGTTCTTAACCGTCTAAATAAAGAAAGACTAAATATGACCCACTACAAAAAAAACACCACACCACGGGCTTTTCGGTGAAGGAAAACATCGTGAGGCAACCTGCATATATCCGTAGAAGAAACTCGATGGCGTATGTGAATCTACCAACCCGCACAGGGCCAGCGTGGTGGATATGACCCAATCACCCATCGTGGGTAGGCCTACGTCCTGCAGTGGACTATTAAAAAAGGCTGACAAAAAAACTGCAGTACAGTACAAAACATAGAAAAAAGGAACTCTGTTTACTGTTCTTAGCAAAACAGTACATTACTTATACAAACATACAATCAAAAATATGTTTTAATATCAATGAAAAATAATTTTGCTACAGAAATAAGTGCCTCGTGTATAAGGTTTGAGTAATACGAGTACAATGTCTCGTCTCGAGTAAATTTAAGAAAAAACTAGATTCAATCGTTCAAGACCCTGAGCTTAAGGCGAAAGACCTAAAGCTCAAAGTCTCGAACAATTAATTATTATAAATTTTTATCACAACAAAATAATATAATAATATGGGCGGTATTTTAAGCCCATATCAATTTGACAATGGGCTGCATCCCTGCCATCATATTTTGTAGCAAGCATTTTAATAAATTCAAATGTGTTTTTCTTCCCATGCTTAGGCGTAATTAAAACCCGAGTCGTCGTTCATGACATGAATCAATCAAAGAATTTCATCGGTCGGTACTGAGAACCGCCGCTCAGGAACTTCAATGGCCCTTGTGAATGGTCTGGGTAAGGGCTTCACCACAGACACTCTCTCCATATCTCAGACAGAAATATTTTTAATAGAGACAATAAAAATCCTGAAAGGTTTCAGGAAATGTAGCAAAGAACTGTGTAGGTTGTATCAGATAAAAAAAATAATAAATTAATTGAAAATTATTGTGGTCATTTAAGTGAATACGAATTGGCAAAGTTAACACATTTCTGAGATCATTTGTATATATTTCTTCATTGTATAAAGTTAGCAGTTCAAAAAGACAGGTGCGTGCCATGCGTTTCGAACTAAGGTATTAGAAATGCTTTTCAAGTTATGTTATCGTAAATTTATTTCTAGCTTTGAAAAGAACTCAAACTCAAAACCTTATAAATTTTGGAATAAATTGTATTGAATGAATTTTGTATAAATTTCGTAAAAATCATCGTTTTAGCTTTTACCTTAAGGCTTTAGACGATCTCTTTTAAGCCTTGCTTCATAGTTTAAAAAGAACTGATTGAAAAGATTTCACTTTTAGAATGATGTGTAGATTCGATGTAGACTGCGCCTTACTAATGCACTCAAAAGCGAGATATGAGATACGTGAAAACAATCACTAATGAATGCATTGATTTTACTTTCTATGAATCGGCTGCGTCACCCGAATTATACAATTGTTTGATAAGTTACAAGAACAATCGATTAACAAATAAACTACAGTACCTACTATGTCAGAGCACATAAGTTTAAAACGAGTTTAGAAAAACTAAATTTACATGCTAAAATTACACGCTTATAATACATATTCCACATAAAATCAATCCAAGCTTAGTTCTAAGAGTGTGAAATTTATTCAGATGTGGATTTTAGAACGTATAAGAAAATTTATACTGTTCCTATTTTTATATTTTTTGGAATTCGGAAACGATTCGATAGATAGCTAGAGTTTACAAAAGACTCTATAGCCGTCTATATTTTATTTCCAAGTAGATTTTTATATTTTTGTACCAAGCGAAGCTTTTCCGCGTGCTGATCTGTACGTTGCTCGTACAAGTATATAGGAAGCTTTTATTAAAGCTTATACTTAGAATCTTGTTGATACAATAAATCAATAGCAAGCAGGGGCCAACACATCTAAAAAACGTTTTTAGTTTCAAACTTAGAATAATGATGAATATGTTGATACAATCAAGCAATAGCAACCAAAGACCAACAAATATGAAAGAAGCTTTTAATTGTATACTTAGATTTTTTGATACGAAAATCAATAACAACCAAAGACCAACAAATATGAAAGAAACTTTTAATTGTATACTTAGATTTTTTTGATACAATAAATCAATAGCATTCAAGGGCCAACAAATATGACAGAGGCTTATAATTTCATACATAGAATAATGTAGAATATGTTGATACAATAAATCAGAAGCAGGCAAGGGCCAGTCGGAGCACATTAGCGGCAATGAGCAGGCCTGTCACGTGTCTATTACAATAGCCGGTCGACTCCTGCGCATGGCAAGCGTTCGGGGAAGGAAGCGCTCTCGGAACTCGAGTCACACCTGCGTCTCGAGCGACACCTAGCTACTTACACTATTGGTGACGCACCTTCTAGTTGACAATATTGAAATATGATATTAATATTTTAGGATTTGATAGTTTTGGATGTCGAACTCTCGGTGTTTGAACGAGAATGAAACTATGTTAGAGTTGGATCGAAACAGTGTCAGCATCCAGGCTAGCAAGTATTACTATTGATACTGTATGCAATTTCCGTAGGTAACACGATAATTCGAGTTGTGTTTCTATGAAATACAGCTTTTAATTACTAGTCTGCGGCAATTTCAGACTGTCGTAGCTCTTACTGGAGAACCTCCACCTTAGTATTTGCGATTATGGCGAGTTTATACGGCAATTTTTCCCCAAAGTGGCATAAATACGAAAATTTGATGTGCAGCCTAGATTTTTTGATAAAATGACTGAAGCTATCAAATCTTTATTATATCTTTGCGAAAATTCTACAGTTATAGGTAAATAAAGAGATGTGTTATTTGACTTGAAGTAGATAGGTTTTACTCTCCGCTATCCGCAGTTTGGCTAGATTTGTTATCAGGCAGGCTCCGGACAGTCACAATGCTTGTGCGTCGTATTGTTTTTAAATAAGGCACTAAACACGATTTCATAACAGAGTTTAACTAACAAGTGCACTAATAGCATTACTCGTACGTTAAATTATTTTAGATTTCTGTATAAATTCACCGATTTTGCTTCACTCCAGTACGTACTTTCGTAAACCTAATGAATTTCGTGAAAATAATGTTCGAGCAGTTTTCGCGTAGAGAGGAAACAGCTGATTAGATTCATATTATAATAACGTACTTAATACTGGAGAATCTGATTTTTTTAGGTGTTCAGATGTACACTCTTCACATTATTTCAAAAGTCAACAAACGTAAATAACGTGGTTTCATAGTAAAAGTTGGACAAAACGGGTACATAAGTAATATGAAAATTTTGAATTGGATATGTTTGTCGTTTAGAGATTGTTTATCTAAACTCTTGTTTTCGCGTTGGCGGTAGGTTATGCTAATAAAACAGATAAGTAACTGAAAAAACTTTATTTATCCAACTTATATTTCCACTAAAAATCCTTCTCACGTTTGATCATAAACTTGACTATGTACTATTCCTGCTGTACATTAAGTAGGTGTTTAGCACGTGGCGTCCTCGGGACAAAGTCCTACGTTTCCATATTCAACGCAATTCTCTGAATTGGCTGGTAATCGATTTATTGTTTGCAATATCGCCTACTGTTTTACAAATTGTGTGCCCTGAATCATTATTGGAAGTAATGAGTACCACCGACGAACGTTTACGAATTTATATCTATAGGTTTTGGTTACATGAATGATGACAGGTTTACACGAAGATTCAATTATTATGTAGTTAGCTTTGAAACAATGTTTTAGGTTATCAATGCTAATAACTTAATTGATACTTAGATATTGTTGGTGTTTCGAATTAATGTTATCAAGGGCATTCAAAGTTGATAATGATATGGATTATTTTATTATAATACTGCCTCGGTGGCTCAGTGGTTAGTGACCCTGACTCCTGGGTCAAAGAGGCGTGGGTTCGATTCCTACCCAGGGCAAATATTTATGTGATGAACATAGGTGTTTGCTCTGTGTCTGGGTGATTATCTATATAAGTTTGTATTTAAAAAAAATGTATATGTAGTACCTATATCAGTCTCTGGCAGCCATATCACAAGCTTTGTTTAGTTAGGGGTCAGAGACGGTGTGTAAGATGTCCCCTAGTATTTATATATTTATTTACTATGCAGGATTCAGGATACGTTTCTATATAATTTATAATTAAAATAAAACAATAAATTTTAAATATATTTATATATTTACATTCAATTCCTCAGTGTCTATCAATATATTACTCCAAAATTTATGGTTATACAAAATAGATTGAGACCTACCAAGTACAAATGATTTACACATAAAATCGTATTTTTAAACGTTAAACAAAGGTTAAAAAAACAATAATGATATTAATAGTTGTCAAGAAAAACAAAAGAAGTAGGTAAATGTGTCTAATAAAATTATAGTTTTAAACACGCTTGTAACACAGTTTAACCGTGCAATTTGTACAGTTAAACATTGTCTAAAGGGTGCGTAAAACTTTTGTGGTAAGACGGCTATGGTTTTATTGGCAACACCATCAAGCGCTTACGCATCTAGGTTCCTACAATTATCTAAATCAATGCCGATAGAGTCGCGGCTAGAGCGAGAGGCCGTAACGAGCTCTCATTGGACGAGAGCCGACGATGGCGGTGCAAAGATCTGCATAATTACCAACAGAGCTGCATCCTACTATGCACAAATACATCTATGTATACGATGTGCACGACGAACATGCGTACTGCTTTTTCTGGAATAAAACTCGGCCAATACTAAATAATGAGCTTGTAAAATATGGTATCAAAAGCTTCTTCTTTTTTGTTGTGATGACTGTACTGTAGGTTCTATATCAGCCTTTTTTTAACAGTCCTTTGCAGGACGTAGACCTACCCACAAAGGGTAATTGCGCCATATCGACCTCGCTGGCCCAGTGCGGATTGGTAGATTCACATACGCCATCGAATTTCTTCTACAAACGTATGCAGGTTGCCTCACGACGTTTTCCTTCACCGAAAAGCCAGTGGTGTGAAATTCTGTAAATAAATTCTAAAGAACTCATTGGTACGGGACCGGGATTTGTACCTATGACTTCACGATTGTAAGGCTGGTGTCACTATCACTAGACTACCACTGTTTTTTACGCTATAATATGCATGTATTTGTCTGCTACGTTACGTATATTACGTTTTGAATTACATCCATGCCAAAAATCTAATTTACCCGTTCTTCTGTTGCTGCGTGAAAGAGTAATAAATCAATATAGCAAGTATCTACCTACCATAGATAAGGATAAATGGTTTTGTATCGTGCGTATACAGGGTTGTCCGCTTGCCACGTATAGGCGAAAAAAAAGGGTTAAGACCATCATTATAAACAACTTTTACTATGGGGCCAAATCGAAATTCTAAAAAAAAAAAAAAGAAATACGTTGTTTCATATAAAATTGCTACTCGGAATCGATAAAATGTATGAAATTGCTGAATTTTTTTCTGGTCGGCCTGATATCAAAAGTGGTTCATAATGATGATCTGAATCACCTCCTTTCGGATTATTATACTGGTTTTGGATAACCCTGTAGAATACAGTGGCATCGGCATCGGCGCCAGAGGGTGACGGTCACGACGCGTGCGCACGCAACGACCGCGTTTTATGACATCCTTGTATTACAATAACTATATTTTGATAAGATTATTATAATACATGCAAAAATAATTAGAGGTCATTTGAGAATAAGAAGAGTCGATGACGTTGGCGAACGATCTGTAATAGGTTTTAAATGGATGCTATTAACAAGTGATAGAGGTAGGTAAATAGAAGTAAGATAAAGTAAGTTATAAAGCAAAGATAAAAGAGGCTATTGTTAAACAGTGGGTCAATGTAGTGATGATAGTGATGATACTGATTTGTAATCATCGACGTTTATAATCGAGATTAAGTATTCACTGATAGTAAGGTAATATGATATAAAAAGATGACTCTACCAAAACATCTTACATTATGAAATGTATGAATAAAGAAATGCCTAAAATTAAAACGAATGAAGTAACTATTGATGGAGTATCGAGTGCACTTTTTTTTGCAATTCATATTGATGTGATTGTGAAATCTTTGTAGATTTTGAAATTACTGAAGCCAATTTTTATAGCATAATTAAATAAAACATAATTACTTTGAGTAAAATTAAACTAGACTTAAAATAAAAATTAAGCTTGTAATTAATGCTTACCCCAAAAGTTAAAAAAAAAAATTATATTTGAAGACTTTGATGCATCGACTTGCCAAGTTTTACTTCAAAGCATCAATATAGAATTGATGCTTTGAAATCAAACTATGCGATGTACGCTTCAAAATTAATTGATATCGTCCACGTCACAATTTTAAGTAGCTTTACTTGGCAATTAGTACAGCGAAAGCAGGTTTTTTCCCTTGCTAACCTTGCCTACTTTCTAAATGATTGCAGAGTGAAAGGCTACAATTGTGAGTTTTTGCCGGAGTCCTGTAGCGCGCGGCTCGGGAGGGTTCCCAGGACAGTCCCGTTAGTCCGCGCCCTTGACCCCCGGCTGCCCGCGCTCGACACGATTACTGCTATACAAATGTCAAACTCACACTTTAAAATTACTGGAATCGTGCTACTGTTGCCCAAACTAGTTTCAACAAATAACTGGAAGGTTATTACTAGAATTGTTAAGTTAAAACGTATGTACACTTTGTACATTTACCATAGGCATGATGATTTAAAAAATATAATCAATTCGTCAGATAGACTATCAAAAAATATTAGACACGTGTTTTTAGGGTTCCGTACCTCAAAAGGAAAAAACGGAACCCTTATAGGATCACTGTGTTGTCCGTTTGTCCGTCTGTTCGTCTGTGTGTATGTCAAGACTCTTTGTCTCGGAAACACGTAAAGATATGAGTTGAATTTTAAACTGTATACGTATACCTATATTGATGAATTCTTGCTGTTGTGTAAAAGAAAATCTTCTCAGTTTTCGTTAAAAAAGTAAGAGCCGTTTATGTCGTAAAAAGCATATTTCGCACTCACAAAAATCAAAACCTACAGGGTACTTCCCGTTGACATAGAACTATGAAATTTGGCGAGAAGCCAAGTCTCAGAGTACATATAAGGAATAAATCTGAAAACTGTAAATTTTTATTTAAATCATAAAAAAATGGGCCTCAAAATATAGTTTATAAATTCAAAGTGAGTAAATCGTATCATGTAAGGTATCATATAAAAGAACTTCATTAGCACATGCTAAAACAGGTTTTTAATTATTTTAACAATGTGTTTGTACGGAACCCTCGATGTGCGAGCCTGACTCGCACTTGTCCGGTTTTTCTTTGGTCAATTAAACAAAAATTGATGAAGATATAGCCCGTCAAAGTTCCGCGTGACGTCACAAGTGTCATACAAATGTATAGACTTATGTAAGATACTTATGGACTAATTATATTATTGATTTTTTACCCAGACATCATGCCTGATAGATGAACATAATTATACCAGTATGATATGCTTAGGCTGTTTTGGCAAATGCAACATAAAAAACTCGTACTTGATAACACTTACAACACTTTAACAAATAAAATTTAACCTCGCAAGAAAACCGATTCATTAAATAATGGTAAGCGGTAAGTTTAAAAAAAACAACCACAGGCAATAAAAAATGCAAAATTTTATTTAGACAATAATAGTTTTCATAATTTTTGTCCTAAAGTGCATAGTTAATATCCAAAACATTGAAATAAAGTTTTTTCCAAGATAGCGCTTGAAGATCCACCTGGCTTTGTCCGCATTTTGTGATTTCGTGCTCAATAAGTGTCACTAAACCTAAAAAAAATTGAATCGGTTGCGAGGTTGACCAAAATACGCTTATTTTTCTGGGGTATTACGTATGACTACCGTAACGTGATTGAATCATATTATGAGTAATATTAAACATATAATAATATTTAAATGACATTCATAGATGGCCTATTCCCCAAGACACAGGAAGTTTTGGGAATAGTAGGTACCTTATGATAAGTATGAGAGGATGTTTTGTGCCAATAAATAATTTTTGATTTCAATTTAATTGTAAGTTTCAACAGGAATCATGTTAGTGTTGCAGAAACTAACTAGGCAAAATATAAAATACAAATATTATTGAAATTTCAGAAGTTAAACTATACTGATTGAAGAAGTTATGTCATTGTTGCTAGAAATAGTTTGGCAAAGAACAAAAAAGTGCCTACATAATTATTATTTATAGTCGAAGCTTATAAAAAGTGACTTGTTAAGTTATTTTCTAAATAAATTGTAGATATTTTATGACTAGGTACGCCTCAAATTTTATTGACAGTGTAAAAATAAGTGGGTAAGATATGGTAATATGTGATTGTCCGAAAAGATTCCGACTAAAGGGCTTAGTTTCCATGTTCATGGAAAATAAATAACAAAACTACTCAAATCTCTATATAAAGTATTACAGCGAGCGTATGGCGTCCACGTAGAGTTGAAGGTAAAACAACTGTCTGTACACATTCATGTGTGTAAACCTCGTTAGGAGCTCTATGTAGAGCAGATACGCGGAGCTCTACAGACGAGGGTGTTAGCATTCAGGGGACGTAGACTTGCAGAGGCTGTGTGGGGACTGTGTACTGGAGAGTCTAGCTAGTTTACATTATGTTTCAGCAATGTAGAGCTCGTTATATACACAAACATATATAAAGAATTATAAAGTTTAATTTTGCTAACAAAAAATGTTTGCTTTAAAATCAGTTTAGTTGAATTCTGTTTATTAGCACGTTAAGTGTGATTTGTGTGTTTATTAAGTAACATTTAATTTTAGTAATAAATTGATTATTGACTAACCATAAGGCTTTGTATTAGATCTTTGCTTGTCTTGTGAAAATACTCGTAAAAAAATATACTTCCGTATAATGGTGTCTTTCACATTAAATATGATTAAATTCAGACTAGACATTAAATTCATACATGCCTGAAATATATGTTTATTTTTTATAAAAACATGTTTTGATAGATACGAATAACTACTTCGTTGGAGGCTATATAAATAATTTATAGTTTTAAATTCCGAAATAATTTAAAGTTTCCATGTTTAATAAAGGTTTGAATTTTGCTTTTCTTTAAGTACTGCAGTGTAGAGTTAGTGAGTGACGCCGCGAGAACGACTAGTGTTGCGGAAGGCGCGAGCTATCGAGCGCCCCCCGCCCCGCACCCCCCGCCGCCCGGGAATTTACAATGCTCGGCCCTCGCGCCCACACCGCGCTACCTCCTAACACCCGCCCGCCCAGCACAACCCACTCTCACACTTATACCTACACTATAAAGTTCAAAACTGGATACGCAACCTCGTGGAAAGCCTCCTCGGTGTGCGTGAGATTTTCTCGCCTGGAAATTCTAATGCGCCGCGCGACTGCGATAAAAAATGAACGTCGGGAAACGTGAATACATTACCGAGAGCGAGACGGCGCGAACCCGCCTCCGCCTCGACGCCCCTAAGTATCTATGTATTTTACACCACTTTATATTTTGAATCCGTCTGAAAAAGGGACGGAGGTTCTATGTGTAAGTGCGATTTACGCCTGTTCAATTATGTATGTATGTATCTATGTGCTTTTCGGAAGCTTCGGGTTTTTTGGACAACTGTGTGACGAGTGGAGACCAAGGTAGATAGACGACGATTGGTGATATGCTAGATATTCTAGCTGCTTTCAGAGGGTACTTTTGAGAAAATCAAGGGGAGTCTCTTGTCCAGTTTCAGATGTCTGAAAAGATGATGATGACCATAGACAAGTACAAGTTTTTCTATTAACGCCGTTTCATTCCCATGTCACTTAGATCTTTGAAGTCATAAAAATTCAAAACCCTGTGGTAATTAACGCACCACTTCAAACAAAAAGGAACTGAATCTTAAGATCAAATTTCTATTTCTTTTTTGGATCAGAATTTTCTTCAAAATCACTTTTCTTTGAACTTAATCAACAAAATAAGTAATCAATATTTATTTCCCATAAAACGTCTGCACACTACCTACTACTTGATACTATCAATCATCAGTACAAAAGGGTTAGAAATTACATTAGACATTAAATACCGTGTGAATCTAACAAGCGATTAGTAAACCGAGGGGACGCGTTAGATAGCGGTATAATTAGCGCATCGTTAGACGCGACAAAGGGTTGCGTTTTTTTGTGCGGCACGCGCGCGGCCTTGCGTTTTTTGTGCGTCTTTTTGTGTCTAACGCCGGGCACCTGTTATGAAAGGGTTAGACACCTGGCGAACGCTCCACACGTGGCTGCTTGAGAATTGTGCTTTGTCGTTAAGGATTTTGAGGCATGCCACGAGATTTTTTAAGACGAAGGGATAGGGTTAAAAAAAGCTGCAACTACAATTTATTTTGTAGACCCTTGCAACCCTTTTAAATTAAGCTATACCTACATATCTGTAAGTATTTAGTTTGATAAATGATTTTCTTATCGATGTAGCAGTCGAAATGCTAAGGTTTGACATCACTAATTCCTGTAAAAAATCACGTGATAATTAATAATAAAATTTGATATAACCAACCATAAAAGTGAGACAAAATAATTATAAAAAAAAAATTCAAAAACGTGATCGACTTTTGATATGTAATTAATGTAAATAATAATGTTTATTTATTGGTTTCATTTCACTAATTTGTGTGAATTTATCGGAAAACTTTAATAACATTCGAAAAAGTAAAGTTAAGCTTCGTTTTACAATCTACAACACACTTGTGAAACCACACTTGTTATATCTTGTTGAAGTTTGGGGAACTGTGGTTAAAACAAGATTAGCTGAACTACAAGTCTTGCAAAATAAAATCATCAAACTACTCTTTAACTACCATTACCTAACAGAAACTAAAAAAATATACAGAGAAACAAAATTAATGACCATAAAACAACTACACAATTACAACATTTGCATTTTTATAAGGAAAACTATGAACAACAAAGTTCATACAAATTTGCTATTCACCAAATGCAAACAAAATGTTGCGTACCCCAGCACTCGCCGTGGTAGCTTCATCGTCTTGCCAAAGATCCGTACTAACTATGGTAAAACTTTGATAACATTTGACGGTGCGCGCCTTTACAATAATATACCCTCGGATATTAAAAATATAAGCTCGTTCAATGTATTTAAAAAGAAACTTGCAGAATACATTATTGCCGACAATTCATTATAGGTAACAATTGTTACGCAGGTAAATCTAGCATCGTCATATTATGCATTGAGCAAGTTTTTGTTTTTATTTTGTGGTACATACATACATACATAGGTACTCGTATACGCGTGTGATGTATCTACCTACCTAGGTATTTTAAAAAATGTTGTCATGCACATAATATTGTTATTATTGTTTATTCAACGACGACGAATTGTTATTTAATTTTTTTTTTATAATTAGTAGTGTTCTCATAGAAGCGATGTACATCTTATAATGAGAATAAATATCTTTAAACCTAAACCTAAAAGTATTATTTACCTACATCATGTACCTACCTGCAATATTTTCTAGAAATGATCAGCATCTTACAGTACCCATTTTCATCGTATTTTTTTTAAAAGACTGCTTTAAAAAAAATACGATGTTAATGTTACGATGTTACTGATCTTATTTTCATCAATACCTTTTTACTAAGTACCGAATCACCGTTTAGAGTTGAAAACAGTGTTTTACTATTGTTTTGTTGTTGCAGCGGCGACGCGAGCCGACGTCGTGGCTGGTGTACCCAGCAGCGCGGCTGCAGCATCTGCTGCGGACCGCGTGCGTGCCGCGGTACGATGGCTACCCGTACGCTGTCCCGCGCGCCCACGCACGGCTCACAGGTAGTTGTACTTTATATTTATACCTATTGCGCCGGCGTCATGACTAGTGAATCTTGCAGAGTGACTGCAGGATCTGCTGCGGACCGCGTGTGTGCCGTGGCACGATAACTACCCGTACGCTTCCCCGCGCACTCACGCACGGCTCACAGGTATTTGTACCTTATTTTCATAAGTATCAAACCAAAGAACCAGTATTGAGGTACTGGGTCTGTATTTCTATTTTATTGTTATATATTCGATAATCACGTACGCCACCTACATACATACCACCACCGGCAGATACTATAGCTTTATTGAATAGAACGCGTACCCATAAACTGTGCTGTACGCACACATTCGGGTAGGTATTTAAAGGTTATGCTTATTTTCAAATCCACTATAATGATTTCAAAATTCAAGTGCAAATATTCTGCGCAATACTGAGACGTGTTTTGTTGCACTACTACCAAATACTATCGACTGAGTGGTTTTTAAAAAATCAACATTAATGAGGAAATTACTACATCGATGATCGAACTATACGAATTCTTTACACGGTTGAGGTCGATTGTGCAATTTTTACGAGCCCGCGTAAACGTTTGTTTTCATATACAGAGTTAGTGTGGGAAATCTATTGGAAATCGAACAGTGCCAATTAGTTTCCATTACACATGTCTCTACAATCAAAATTCTATCCAAGAAAATTACAATTAAACGTAAATAATTTCCCCATAAATGGCTTAGCAATTTATTTCGATATCGATCGCAAACATTACCTGGCTTATAAATTACAAACTTAAAAACTTGGAATTAATATAATGAGTTAAAAAGCTCTCAATGCGAGTTCCATAAATATTTCTAATCATATTTCCCGATGTATAATGCAGCAGTTCCATTAAATTCATTAAGAATATTGAGGCAAGCGGCCGCGGACTGCATCATAATAATATCTACTGTATACAAGTATAAATCAAATAAACCAGTTTAGTAAAATTAACAGAGTAAGATAAGCGTTTCGCAAAATGAGTGAGCGAAAAAATGATTTATATAGTAAAATACTGTTTTTTAGGGTTTCCTACCTCAAACGGAAAAAACGGAACCCTTATAAGATCACTTTGTTGTCCGCCTGTCCGGCTGTCCGTCAGTGTGTATGTCAAGACTCTTTATCTCGGGAACGCGTAAAGATATCGAGTTGAAATTTAAACTGTATACGTATATCTATGGTCTCTTGCAGTTTGTAAAAGAAAAACTTCTTAGTTATCTTTTAAAAAGGTAAGAGCCGTTTATGTCGTAAAAAACCGCATATACACTCACAAAAATCAAAACCTACAGGGAACTATGAAATTTGGTGAGAAGCATTATCTCAGAGTACACTTATAGGAATAAATCTGAAAACTGTACATTTTGATTTAAATCACAAAATAAAAATAAGGCCTCAAAATTCACAAAATATGGATTCAAAATTCAAAGTTAGTAAATCGTATCATGTAAGGTATCATATAAAAGAACCTCATTAGCACATGCTAAAACAGGTTTTTAATTATTTTATCAATGTGTAATTTTCGACGTATGACGAGAAAAGTGAAAAAAAAACCTTTTTTGTCGATGGTTAAAGTATAGAGATTTTAACAACTTACTTCCGAATTTTGTGAAATTTTCTGGATCAACAAATCCAATCCTATTTTTCACATTTGTACGGAACCCTCAATGTGTGAGCCTTACGCGCACTTGTCGGTTTATTTTTAAATCGGAATAATTGATCAAAAAGCAGGATAAGATAAAATTTTGTTCACGTGAAGTCTCAGATAAAATGAAAGTTTATTACGACACTATCCAAGACCAAGTTTGATAGACAGTAAAGCAGAAAGATGGCACTGATATGGCCAATACTTATTGGTAAAATCTTAACCAAAATTTTCAAAAATGTGCAAAATTGATTTTAAAATTATGCACAGAACTGCTACACAGTATACATAGTTTATTACACTTAGTACTCAATCACTCGCTTGTGAAAAAAATTAGGCTGCTTAGATTTTTTTTATTTATTCAAAAACTTAAAACGTTAATGATTACATTAAATATTGTCTAAAAACCAAGATTTGGTTTGTATTGACAATAGGGTAAGTAGTAGTTTAGTTTTATGTTTTACTCAACAGAGAGTAATATTTTCATCATGTCTAGGTCCAGTTTTTGTGTAAAATTCTTAAAATGGCAAGATAATAAAACACAGTTAGTAGCTACAACTGCCAAACTAGGTGTGGAATAAAACTAGATGAAAGAGAAACTAAGTTTAAGTGTGAAAATAGTTTCAGAAATCAGAACCATTTATTGTATAAAACTGGTACATCAAAGGTGTTACGAAATAAAGTAGTCGCATACAGTTTTACCCATTTACAGGTGTGCAATGTTTATATAAGACAGTTTGTATTGGTCGGGTGGCTAGAGTCTAACAGTCTTATAACAAAAGTTTTACGCACAGCTTAGACAATGTTTAACAGTACAAATTATACAGTTAAACTGTGTTTAAGGCATGTTTAAATCTTTTATGGTAAGGCGGTAAGTTTTTATTCAGCCTTTAAAACAACATCGAACTACAATATAATGTGTCATCTACGTTTAGTTTATTTTATTTATAGTACCTCTCACGCCAGGCCTGCGGTAATCCTCGTATATCGTAAAAATAACTACTATATGATATGTAGAGTCTATGATAGTGCTTAAAATTTACAAAGTCTTGATATTGTTCCCTACATTTATAGATGTACGGTCGAACTAGCCATAAATATCGATGAGGGAGTTAAGGCACGGTGGCTGGGTCGCTGCCAAATATCTACTGAACACCATTTGATAGCTAATTTATCGTAGACTCTTTGTTACACTTGGTTATGTCTGATAACATCTTCAAAACTAGTACTTTTGCTACAAAATTTCTCATAAGTCGGTATGACTTCTAAAACTTCTATGTTTACCAAAAACGTTACATTGATCTTAAGTTTTTGAGAGTTATTGGAAATAATTTTTGCTGATTTTTAACTCGATATTTAACCTTATTTAAATTCAGATGATGATATAATTTAAAATCAACAAATACAGTACATACAATATGATAATAATATACTCGCACAAACGTGAAATGCTGATTAGTTTGTATCGGTTTCGTTTTTCGAAATGAGATAAGTACATTATCTTTCCAAAATATGCACTGTTGCTATGCTGAAAAAAAATGCTCTCCTTACATCCAATTTGTATTAACTTTAAGAACTAAGTCTAAGTACCAGATAACACTTAGATCTCTAAGCATGACTGTCAGTTATGAATGAAAATCGTCAGAATAGCTTAACATAACCAAGACATTGTCTCACAGGAAGTAAATACGTGGACAGACAGATATAATATTTATATTTTATTATACCTTATGAATGACGATGGCAGTTGAATTATTTATAATCGCAAGCCCATTACATAGCCCATTCGAGTTACATATATCCAGCGTTTTTCAATGGACAACTCTGCAAGCCTTTTAATTCACACTCTTATTTATCATTTAAGGATCGTAATTGAATTATTAATGGGGAGTTTTTCAAGCAAATGTTTGAATATATTGTCTCTCATATGCAGCCATTCTTTGAGATCGATATAAATTAATGAGGTTAGCAAAAAGCTGCCTGCAACTATACGGTTCTCATTTATTGCATTGTGCATGCGTTATTTGTAAGACGCTAATTACAATAATCATATTTTGAGACAACATGTCTCAAAATATGATTCGCGTTCGCCGAATTAGTTTATCATCCACGGCAAAAAAATTACTTACTCACTTTTAAAGTTCACATCAGAAATGTTTTATGTCCTTAAAAGTTACTATAGTCTGTTCCATTAGCGTTAAGAACGCACACGTTAGAGTATTTTGAGTCGGAATTAGCCCATGCGGTACGACTCTGTTCAAAACATGTTTGCAACCCCTGATCCTCTACCAAGAAATGTAGCAACTACGTTATCGACACGAAAGCGATACATATTGAATAGAAAACGATACGTTTGTTTTCATTTCGCCAAGACGAGTGCTAACATAATACTGTCGAAGGTTCTCAGCGCTAATGAAACAGACCATACTAAGTACAACTCTGTCGGAGCACGTTTTTTCTTGATATGTATTTTTAAGTCATTCCACTAAACAAGATTTTTTTAAGTGAGTGACTATTTTATTAGGTAGATTTGGCGGTAAATCTCCTGTCTCGAGTACTGTAGACAACTTACCTGATATAAGTAATTTTGTGGGTGTAAAATGTGAACGTACGTAATCCTGAATAAAATACCGCCAATTGCTTTAAATGCTTAGGTACAAATTACTAACTTCAAGTTGTAAGAAACATAAGTGTCTTTAATAATACACAATTGATACTTGAAATCTAACTCTCTGCAAATTGGTAAATAATCTTGAATGCTTAAAATGTAACAGTGATATTATCATAGAATATAATAACAATTTTCGTTTTTTCGCCGTTATATATATAGGTATATATTTATCGTCAACGTCATAATTACTTTCAATACAGTTCATAGCTAAGGTTAGTATGAGTTTGTTTCGGTACTTTGAGTGTATATCGCGAGAAAACCAGCAGCCTGCAAGCAGTTTTTGTGGTTCAATAATTATCCGCAGGTGGTCGATGAAGCCATTAGTCCCGACATGGTGTCATGGAAGCTACCAAGTCCTCACAAAGCTCACAACCTTGTTGGTAGCCGCGCCGGTTCGAGAATGTCACTGTTCGCAGCTTTTCTTACCTTTTTTAGGGTCCTGTACCTAAAGGGTAAAACGGGACTCTATTACTAAGACACCGCTATCCGTCTGTCTGTCTGTTCCCAGGCTGTATCTCATGAACCGTGATAGTTAGAAAGTTTAAATTTTCACAGCTGATGTATGAAAAGTAAACATAAACTAAAAACTTTTGTAATAAAAAAAAAAGACGTACGAGCGAGCAATCTTTCTTATTCAAGAGATTGACACCAAAAACGAAACATTTTACAATGGGTGAATAGAGTTTTTAACGTAAATTTTATCAAAAATGTACCGAAAATTCTCTCGATGTTCTAGAGAAAACGCGAAAACAGTGGTCGTTTCATTCGTTACACGATATCCTTAATTCAGAAATGCATATAATGTATGTACTGTACTGTATCAGCCTTTTAATAGTCCACTGCGGGAGCTAGGCCTACCCATGAAGGGTGATTGGGCCATATACACCACGCTGGCCCAGTGCGGGTTGGTGGATTCACATACGCCATCGAATTTCTTCTACAGACGTATGCAGGTTGCCTCACGATGTTTTCCTTCACCGAAAAGCCAGTGGTGTGAAATTCCGTACATAAATTCCGAAGAACTAATTGGTACGGAACCGGCGGAACCGGCGAAAATAAGGCGGATGTCATTACCACCAGACCACCACGGATTCTAATAAATAATGACTTTAACAAAAATTAACAAAGTAAAAAAGAAAAGGCGACCTTGGAATTTGGCAATAATAATATTTCTCAATGATTGACACGCCGTTGAATCATTAAAATTATTTCATAAGATGAGTACCTAAATATATTTTTCAGTAGCAAAATCAATCAATTTTATAATAGCTTCGATCTGTCGATACACCAGATTAATCTTTTATTTGATTGTGGATAGTAATATATTATAACAGGCGACGTATAATCACATTTGATTAGATAAGTAAGTGTTTACTTACATCCGCTTCGCTGATACATATGCTATGAGTAAAGTTCAGTTATGCATTATCATCATATCAATCATAAGAGCTCTGCTGCTGGAAGATACAATACAACAACACTTTATTAACACATAACAAAAGAAACAAAGACAGTAATGACACAAAAAGCGATCTTATCGCTAAAAGCGTTTTTTTTATAGACAATCTTCTTTGCATGCAAGGAAACGTATAGACGACAAGGACGATGTACGTAAAAGCAGCATTGTGAAAATGTTTCTCTGTCATTTCCTCCCCAACCAATTTTCAATAGGTGTTACAACTTAGTTGTATATTATGTGATTTAGATGATTTTTATTATTACCGACTTCCAAAAAGGAAGAGGTACTGTATTCGTCTGTATGTATTTTTGGGTATGTTCATTGGTATTTGAAGTCGTGGTAGTCTAGTGGTAGTGACACCCGCCTTACAATCGTGAGGTCGTGGTTTCAAATTCCGGTCCCGTACCAATGAGTTCTTTGGAATTTATGTACGGAATTTAACACCGCTGCCTTTTTAGTGAAGGAAAACATCGTGAGGCAACCTGCATATGTCAGTAGAAGACATTCAATGGCGTATGTGAATCCACCAACACGCACTGGGCCAGCGTGGTGGATATGGCCCAAACACCCTTCGTGAGTAGGCCTACGGCCTGCAGTGGACTATTAAAAAGGCTGATACAGTACAGTACATTGATATTTTGCCATTTAAAAATATTTACTGAATTGAAAGAGTATACTTCCGAGTTGGTCCCATTTAAATTTTAGTACATATACAGAAATAGTACATGTACAGATTCGTGAAAATTATTCGAATTCTGTACACGACGGAAGTCGGTATAGCAATTTTTTGCGTAAAAAAAGTTTACGTTCTTGTTTTGTGGGGAATCCCTCGATTTAATTGTACGTCATTTTTAACCGACTTAAAAAAGGAGGAGATTCTATGTTCGTCTGTATATATTTTTTGCGTATGTTCCTCGATAATTTCGCCAATTGTGAACCGAATCGAAAAAATATTTTTTAGTTCGAAAGGGCTATTTATGCTCCCGAAGTAGTCCCATTTAAATTTTACCGAAATTGAGGAGTCATATTTGAAAAATTAACAATAATGTAAACAATTAGCAAAATATTCGAATTTCGTACATCGATTTTTTGCGAAAAATAATTATTATTGTAGAGTTTATTTTAACAATAATTTAGAGTATTCTTATGAATACTCTCATTTATTCCTAAAACTTCTCATGAACACATACGGGAAAATATATTTTAAAAAATGACATCTGAACCTGTCACCTACGTTCGACCTGAACGCTCCTGTGATAACGGTACCTTAGTAAGAATATTTCTCTGTACGGTGTTCAATAAATTAACAAATAAATAAGATAATAAAAACATCCGTCATGTAACATTCCTCCCTTTAGTTTGGGGGTTAAAAATAATCTATCCGAAATACATTTTCCGTTAGATCTTACACGTGCCATAA
Organism: Hypomecis punctinalis; assembly: GCA_949316475.1. Taxonomy (NCBI): domain Eukaryota; kingdom Metazoa; phylum Arthropoda; class Insecta; order Lepidoptera; family Geometridae; genus Hypomecis; species Hypomecis punctinalis. The sequence continues at coordinate 15,483,669 of OX438802.1, forward strand.
TACGTAACACAACTATAATATGAGCTATAATATTTTTTATAGACAACATGATATTCCAATCGATTTTTATCAAAACTTATGCACTGCACGAACACCTTATTTCGTAAATGACGTCAAAAATATCTGATAACAACGGTATCACTATCTTGCCTGTAATAAAATTAGATAATAATTTAATTAACAAAATTAAAAACATTTGTAATATCGATGCAATAATAAAGTTTCTTATCTAAATATGGTGTATGATTTATATAAGGATTTTGAAACCAACTTGAAATCTTTATAGTACAGTTGTCGTGGAATCGTAGTGAGATAGCGAATAAGCTAGTTGCCAAAATAATTGTAATACATCACTTACAGTAATTTTATTTCGTATAAGGCTAGGCTGGCTAGTGCTGGTGTCAAAGTTTTTTACCCACCTGAAGGACTCTGATATATCTAGATTAACGATTGGAATAACTGGGACTTATAATATTAGATTATTAAATAATACTGAACAGATATTTTTTCAAATTAGAAAATCGTGGAATAAAGCCCTTTAAAATTTCACCCGACGTGTGACGTTTTTACTGTGTTCGATTAACACTATATGATACGCTTACAATAATTTTTACCCAGGTATTGCGTTTATTACCTAATAATAATACCAATAAAACTTAGGTAGATATATTTTTCGAGATTGTGATTGGGTATCTAATTAGCGTAATTCCTGGGTAAAAAAATATTGAAATTTAACTGTCAGATATATTAAGTATCAAGTGATTTTGGACACGTATTTTTGTAAATGAATCAAAACAAGTTTAACTTTCAGAAAATACTTTAATTTTTATGCTCTCACCTCCTGGGCTATTTCATTCCGGACCATTCACGCGCAGTTGTTAGTTATTTGCCACAGAAGGAAGGCGGGTCCCAAGATCGATTTCCAGTTGCAGATGATTGAAATGGGTGATCTCGGTCTAGGTAGTCTACATTATAATTATGTGTGTGTTCCATAGCACCCTCGATACAGAGACTTGGGGCTTTATTTTTTACGGAACTTTACGGATTCTCCATACTATCTGTGAAAGTCCTCTAAAACGGGCCTTAGGAATCGTAGCCCGGGCCCCGTTTGGAATGGGAGCTAGGAGTGTGAAGCGTTAAGGTACAATTCCTTAACCTGCTGCACGCAGTAACAGACTACGGGATCGCCGTCTACTGCTTTTTATGTATTTCTATGAAAAAAATACTGTCAGTATCCATCGATACGTTGTTTGCGTCAGCGCCTGTAAGTATATGTGCGCCCGACAACACTATATCTGCTGCTGTAGCGTTCAGTCTCCCACGGAATCGTACTTTTTTTGCTTAGTTCGTAAAGATTTCTTCATAGATCGGACTGGCATAAATATATTTATTACCTATTAGCCTATATCTACCTAACATAACACTACTCTCACCCTACCTGATCCTTTGAAGCCAGGCCGCTATAGAATACGGTTCTCTATTGTTCACTAACTGTTTTATTGCGTAACGCAGAAAATAACATTCAGGACTACTTTTTTGTTTGTTGTTCAATAAAATTAACCGTAGTGTTGTACCACTCACGGTAACAGTTTTATATGCCTTTCTCTGTTGTTACTTTTTTTGTTTGGAATTTGCGTCTTTTGGGGGATTTTAAAAAATAAGGGGCAATTTAGAAAGGAGCGGAAGAAGTTGTAATTGCTTTCTAACGTCTAACAAGTATTTTTTTAATACAAAAGTTATTGTTATTTTTATGACATTTAGTCTAATATAGTTTCGTAGACTAGGTAATAATAACTTTTATATTGGCTTAGTACTACGTAGTATTAGGTATTATATCTTCTTCGGTACTACGTACCAGGAAACTCAGCCAGAGTAGAAGTTGTTATTATTTACATTTTTAAATTATTCACAAAAAACTTTAAGTACGGAATCAATCACAATATTGCATTCACCCTAGATATTGCAAGTAAACCTGTCACGTAATATCTGTTTCATGTTGATGTATTAAGAAGTAAAGTTGATATTTTAATAAAATAACTGATCATTTATTACGTACATGATTCAGTGCCTAGAGTGTTCCCAAGTGCGATTTTTTAAAGGACAGAAAGGCCTCAAAATTCACCGTACGCGGTGCCATAAAAATAGCCAAATTACACTTTCGGCCCCTATTGCAGGCTCTGATGGAGCCAGCAGCAGTCCCGTGAGCGCTGCTGCTCCTTCCAAACCGCTTTGGGAGGTTCTTAGCTCACTCAAAAGTTCTCTTCCTGTTTTAAAACGCATCCCGCGTGGTGCACGTTTTTCGGTTGCGCAGTGTTTATCTGCTGCTATTCGGAATGTTATTTCTAAAAATTCTTTAGTCGCCTGGGAACACCTCTTGACTTTTCCCTACGTTGTGCTTTACGTACATTCGGACCCAACAAACAAAAAATCCCTTACCACTAGGGTAAAGGAAAATTGCGTAAAGTACAGCGCATTGGAAGAGAACTCTTTAGATTTTGAAAGCATTATTCAGCCAACAAGGCAGAATAAACCAAATTCTAAAAAAACAGACGATTCGGTTACCATTAAAATAGTAGAGAGCAAAATTAGTGATGGCGATATCAAAGGCGCCGCACGAGTCCTGTTCTCCAGCGACACTATTGCCCCCCACACACCCGATACGGTCCAGTCACTCCGTGACAAGCATCCGCCGGCAGCATGTCTCCACCTGCCTGAGCCACCACACCCTGATGACGTTGTCATTGAAGTGTCAGCTCAGGAGATTGCAGCGGCCGTTTCTTCTTTTCGGAGCGGCTCAGCCGGAGGCCTAGATGGTCTCTCGCCTCAACATCTAAAAGATCTTCTATCTTTTAGCTCTGGTGAGGTGGCTGAGTCTCTCTTGAGAGAATTAACGGGTTTGGCAAATCTCATGTTATCTGGGCAGGTTAATGATGACGTTATCGAAGTCTTGTATGGCGCTAACCTATGCGCACTTGTCAAAAAAGATGGTGGCATCAGATCTATTGCTGTTGGCACCACATATCGTCGTCTCGCAGCCAAAGCCGGTTGTGGAAAAAAGGTTGCTCTTTTGAGTAGCCTTTTTCAACCAATACAGCTTGGCTTTGGTTCGCGGGGTGGATGTGAGGCTGCTGTTCATTCGCTTCGTACTTTTCTCGGTCAAAATTGTGGAGAGGTGTTGCTTAAGGTGGATGTCAAAAATGCTTTCAATTCGGTTAATCGAGACGCCTTGTTGGCACAGGTCAAAGACAAAATTCCCGATCTTTTCAATTTTCTTTGGCAATGCTACGGCAAACCCACTAAATTAATTTACGAAAATGATGTTTTGCTATCTTCCGTTGGCTGTCAACAAGGTGACCCTCTCGGACCAGCCATTTTCAGCCTGGCCATTCATCCAATTGTTCAACGTCTCCAATCTAAACTCAACGTTTGGTATCTGGATGACGGGACTTTGGGTGGCGATGCGAGCACAGTCCTACGTGATTTGGAAATTCTTATTGACGAGTTTCGTCAAATTGGTTTGGAGCTAAATTTTTCGAAATGCGAACTTTTCTTTTGCGACTCATGTCCGGATAAAGATTTGATACTTAACAAATTTAATGATTTGGCACCTAACATCAAATCGGTAGACAAGTGTTCTCTTCGCCTTCTAGGTTCGCCGATATTAGATGAGTCTTTTCCGCCTTTCGTTCAAGAAAAAATTCAAAATTTTTTGAGTGCCTCTGATAGGTTACTCAAAATTAACGCCCACATGGCTTTTACCATTATAAGATGTTGTCTGTTTGTTCCAAAATTTATGTACGCTTTACGATGTAGTCCATTGTGGAAACACAATGAGCTCCTTTTGAGCTTAGACGATGTTGTAAAGCAGTCCCTAGTATCGGTTTTGAATATTGACATGAGTGAAAGGGCGTGGCTACAAGCCTCCTTGCCTGTTAGGCTTGGAGGGTTAGGGGTCCGCCAAATTTCAAGTGTTGCTTTACCAGCTTTCTTGTCCTCCATTCATAGTACTCAGAACTTGATTGAAAAAATCCTCGCACCTTCTTTAGGCCATTCTGGCGTAGATGTAGCTCATTTGAATGAGGCAACGAATGCTTGGAGGGTCGCTTGCCCAAATACCGAGCTTCCAAAGACTTTATCGTCGCAAAGACTGTGGGATCGGCTGATCTGCGAACTAGCACGGAAATCTCTTCTAGACACGTGTCCTAGCGTCGCGGATCGCGCTCGTATCCTTGCAGTCTCTGTATGGGAGTCCGGTCTTTGGTTGCAAGCATTGCCCTCTTTCAATACTGGTAACCTTTTAGACCCAACTGCATTTCGTCTAGCTGTCAGCTTACGCTTGGGTGCAAGGTGTTGTGAAGCCCATCGCTGTCAGTGTGGTACTGCAGTTGACCAGCTCGGTCACCACGGTCTCTCTTGCTCAAGAAGCGCTGGTCGGATTGGACGCCACGCCAGCCTTAACGATGTCATACGCAGGGCTTTTGTCACCGCCAATATCGCAGCCGTACTCGAACCGAGTGGGTTGGTGCGTGGTGATGGCAAAAGGCCTGACGGCATGACGCTGGTCCCATGGAAGTGTGGACGGCCCTTAGTATGGGACGCAACTTGCGTCGATACTTTGGCACCGTCACTTCTTCCTGAGACTCAGAGTAGGGCTGGAGCGGCGGCCAATTCGGCTGAGCAGCACAAGCGGCGCAAATATGCTAACCTCGGCAGTGGTTACATATTTGAGCCATTTGGAGTTGAGACTTTGGGTCCGTGGGGGCCGGGAGCTCATCTCGTTTTCAAAAGTCTTTCTGAGCGTCTGGTGGACGCGACGCGTGACCAAAATGCTGGTGTTTATTTGGCTCAACGTATAAGCATTGCCATTCAGCGTGGCAATGCTGCCAGCATGCTGGGCACGCTGCCAACTGGCAGTGGGCTTGAGCACTTGGATTATCTTTAGACCTTCAAGGGTCTGTGGATGATCCAATTGCAATATGTAGTAGTAATGTAGTATTGTCATTATATTAAAATTAAAAAAAAAAGTAAAAAAAAAAAAAAAAAAAAAATTATTACGTATCATACGAGTTACCTTTTTAAATACTATACACTCGTTTCGTTTAATAGCAAAGTGTTAATTTTTTTTTTAAGTATTCTTTAATTCAGAATTAATAAGACGTTCATAATCTTAGAGATATACCTACTTCTAATGTCGATTTCACAACATATGCTACTTTCACGCAATAATGCCAACATATCCCGAAAGCCGTAAGGCCGTTTAACACGCAGCCGCATTCATGATTGATTTTTCCTAATTTTTGCGACTACAAAAGGCAATTTACATCTGCTTGATGGCTCGAGCCATAAATCTGCATGTGTCGCGCGTGGTGGGGGGAGGCCAGGTGCGGGGGTGGCAGATGCCACCTCGATCTGACCCATATTTCACCACCATTGTCGCGAAGCCGCGCCAATCTGGACCTTAATCCAACGAGATGTGGCTACGATTCTTTTATTTGTTTACAGTACGTTTTTAGCATTGGGTCAACGATACGTACAGCGGACAAAGTCGCTCAACGTATTGTTCTGTATTCGAAATATTCGAATGTATCGACGTAATCGACGGTATCGAATCAAATTCTAACTCTATGACCGAAAATTGCGAGGGATTGGCGGTTACTGATTTATGGATTGTTTTCTAAATTTAAACCACGATGTTGACCCTAAATTGACCAATGTTTAGAACGAGTAGAGTTCATAGAATAACCTTTTGAACGTTGCTCCCCTTAAATTTCTCTTTGCCGGAGTTATATATTTTTTGTATTCATATTTTAATCGATTTTAATTCATGTTAATGTAGATAATTTTAAAAACTTTATTAATACACAAATTTTGTGTAGGTTAAATGACCCACATGGTATTATGTGTTTATAGGATCAACGCAGACCTAAGTTATCTAGATAGAGAACTGAAAAAAAATAAATGTAGAAGGATAATGTACACATCAATAATAATTATTTTTCGCAAAAAAATGGCATGACCGACTTCAACGTGTACAGAATTCGCGAATAGTTTGCACGGATCGATGTACCAATTTTCACATTATTGTTGATTTAACAAAAATGGTTCAGCTGATTTCGATAAAATTTAAATGGAACCAATTTCGAAGTATACTCTTTCCGATAAAAAAAGAAGTACCTATCGAAATCGGGTTGTAAAAAGTTATGCGTGGTTATCATGATTAGCATTCTTTTAGGGGCTTATTCTGTACATCGAAACTAACAACTTTTGTGCTGCGACTTTCATGGCGTGACCGAATTACCAACGTTGAGGTACTAAGCAGGCTTAAGAAGAAGATGGAGCTTATGAATACCATCAAACATCGGAAGATGTCGTACTTTGGTCACATCATGAGAAATGACAAATACAGACTACTCCAGCTCATCATCCAGGGAAAGATTGCCGGAAAGAGAAGTGCTGGCGGCACTGATGGTTAAAGAACCTGCGGGACTGGTTCGGCTGCAGTACCACCTCATTATTTAGAGCAGAAGCTTCAAAAATTAGAATTGCCCTGATATTGTCCAACCTCCGATAGGAGTGGAACTATAAGAAGAAGAAGTTCTGCGACTTTTGTCAAACTCAAAAAAGAAGTCAACTGTTCCATCATACATTTTGTCACGGGTGAACGATATTTTTCTATGGAACAACAAATATTTTTTTGGAGTTTTGACAAAAGTTGTTAGTTTTGATGTACAGAATAAGCCCCTAAAAGGGTGATAATTGATTAGAAATTAACCCTGCATATACGCGATGAATCGAGTACCTCCTTGGTTTCGTCAAAATGCAATAATCGTATACTTACCTACTCAAGCTCTACCATAAAAGGATGACAATACACTGACATTGTCCTGTTTATCTCTACCGAGATGGTAGAGCTATTCTTATAATGCAAGGTAGAGTATTGTCACAGGGTCAGCCTTTTGTCCGCTAAGAGCAATGTAGCACTTGTCTCATCTAGAGACAGGTCTTAGGAGAGACATAGCTACGAAAATGAGGGGAACAAATTTGTAATTATTTTAAATGTTTTATATCGAATGTTTCTCTAGAAGACGGATGTTATATTCTAGAACATGATTGTGCCCATCATGACCATTATTTACTATCGGACCAACCATGAAGTCTTGGAAAGAAATCAGCTTTCTCATACATTTAGTTATGATCTATTTTGAATGGAACTGCTATGAACTTCGAGTTTGAATGATATCCTAGGATGTGTCCGTCGTCTAGAGAAATGCCGTGTTAGTATTTTTTTGGAATAAGAATAAAAATGAATTCAGTTTAAATAAAATTTTATTTACGTAGAGTATACAACAAGGTTCTTTCTATTGTCTGCCAAGAGAATGTAGCACTTGTCTGGTGTAGAGATAAGTAACCCTAGCCTAGTAGAGACAGGTAGCGCTACTTACGGGAGTGAGGGGTATCAAATGTAAATATACCCTAAAAATATCGTTTCTGCATATAGAAACAATATCGAATTCAAAATATTTACTCAATATCTTACCATTTCAATACGGTTTTGGATTTACCAACAACCCTCAAAATATTATACGTATTAGCTTAAGTTTCCTTTTAATTATATTATTTGTTTTTTTTTTTTATACGGAGTATCGTATTTTGATATAAAAAGGAGATGAAAAAATAACAAAGTTGCCCTAGAGTTGGTTGACAAACAATGGCAGTATGTTGTGGGAGCGCGTAGGTCGGCGGTAGGTATCGACGCCGGACTCTTGGCAGCAGATGTTAATTTGCGCCACTGAACGTTTCTCGGAGGTTCAAGTTCAGCCGTCTGGCGGGTCAACGACCTCCCCTCTGACGTAACACACACTTCTCATTACTACTCGCACCTATTCTGCCGCCCAACCTCGACACAATCACGGTTAAATCCGACTCTCATACTCCTCAATGTATCGCCTCTCATCTCAATTGCAAACTCTGGCTTTTATTCCAAAGACAAAAACAAAGACCGAGAAAATGAATGGACGACTCGTTTCAGCTTTTTGTCGAGGGAACCGAATTTGAAATTGGAATCCTCGGTCCGCGAGCGCGACGTCGCCCGAGCGAGTCCGCCCGAGCCGAGTCCGCCCCGTATGTAAAACGCCTCGCGTAGGAAAATCCATAACGGCACGCGGAAAACCCTTTTAATATACGGCACGTAAATAAGAGGTCGCGGGCGGGTGCGCGGACGCGCGGGAGGAGAGAGCGGGCGGCGCGAGCTTATTGGTCGGCGGCGACGCCCCGCCCCCGCCCGCGCTTAAAAAAACGTCGGGAAAAAAGCGGGTCGTGCACGGCAGTGTCTGACGGACGCGCGTTGTGGGCGGACGTCGCGCACCGGAGAGACGGCGCGACCCGAGACCGGCGGCCGCGGCCGCGCCATGCCCGCGCTGGCTCTGCGCGATCAGCCGCTCGACTGCTCCATGCGCCTGCGCGACCTGCCCGCGTGGCCCCCGCCGCCGCGCGACCAGCCGACCCACGGTCAGTACCGGTGCAGTGCCCTAGTGTCTCCAGTGTTCTGTGTGTGCTCTCAGCTCGGGATGGCGCCGGCAGCTTCCTCGAAGGGTTTGTCCGCGGACCTGTTGTCTCTCGCTCGCCCCGTGCGCGCTCTCAGTGAATCCCATTCATCCCGCGACCCTCGCAATGTCTCTGGGGTCAGATTCCCGACTCCATTATTGTCATCCATTCGTCCCCCTAATACTTATACAAATTCAAACTGGTATCGAATGTCTGACAGTTTATTAAACAAGATATTTATTGCAGTCAACACAGTGTGTTGTAGGTGTGGTTATTTTTGTTTACGACATACGAGTTACGAAAGTAAAAGCTTGAATGAAAATGTATTCGGTGGTGTTTCTGCCAAGTTCTAAAATAAATGTTATATCTAGTTGCAGTTTTCAATAAAGAAAATTGAATTGCTATGTATTTTTTGTACTTAGTTGTACCTACTCAGTCCCAAGTACTTACTTAAATGCGTATATCACAATACGTAAATTATAGTACAGATGTTTAAAATGTTAGTATTTGAAATGATAAGTTAGGTACCAATTTGAATTGATTTTATTGTTATGATATTTATAGAAACTAGCCTAGTTTACTTGTATTTACATTGCATAACTATTTTTTAAGACTAAAAGAAAGACTATCTAGACTATCAATTAGTCTAAACATAAAAAATAATGTCATCAAAACTTTGACTGAATCAGTTTCAAAAGCTTTTAATAAATTTTGCACTCACTGCTTTTAATTAATTTTATTTGTAACATACGCCTAGACTTTATTAAATTACTTAAAAGTCATATTGGTAAATGCATGTCACAATCTAAGTAAAACTTTAATCTGATTTAAATTGTCACTAAACCATTTTAAAGCTTTTGCTTTTTATGTCATTGAATTGCCTACCTATAACACCGTGATTTAAACAAACAGATGAGTATATTATCTGTAATTATTTTAAGTTACATTATTAACTGCATCATGCGTGTGCCAAATTTTTTATTAACATTATTAGAGTATTAATTAAAATAACAATGTTCCTAATGCTTCACTCTCACACCGCCCTAAGAATTATTTTATATGATAAACAATAAAAAAAGTATCGTGACCACAGGATTTGAACCTGCATAACTGATTCGCAGTTCGGTTGCTTTACCAATTAAGCTAGGCCAGGGCCACTCTCTAATACTCACAGAAATGTTTATTCTTTTTTTTAATTTACCAAGTAACAACGTAGGTGACTAATCCCTATGAACTCTTGCGTCGAAGAAAATGCAAAACAAAAAAAAGAACCAAGTGACCAAAAAATAACTTTGGTCACTTGGTCTATTCGAAATACAAAAATAAGGGGTCAGGTGCGGCGAAGTCCGAGATTGAGCGTGCCACAGGGTAGCCCCCCGGGGCCAAGTCTTCTACCCTTTCCCTCGCAAATAATATTAACTCTCGTCTCTTGTCGCCTCCGCACCCATCTGCAAAATGACTCCTTTGACACGCCTCGGACGCACTCCACCTTTATTGAGAGCTTGAGTGCTTTCTATTTGCACTCGAACAACCTTCGATTTGGCCTATTATGGAACTCGACCCGTCTTGTCAAACTTAAACTAAAAAATAGATTTTAAGGACATTCGCTTTGGTATAATTTGGTTGTATTTTTTACACATGTTTAAAATTAGTTCATTTCTGATTATTAATAATTTAGAATTGATTCATTGTTGTGGTGTGATTTGGCTTATCGTTATTAAAAATATTATTAAAATTGCTCACGCGCAATTTTGTTGGGATAAATATTAATTTATTCAAATATATATTTAGTTCATTTTTTTCAAATATCAGTAAATATAAATATAAATATAATAGGCGCTGTTATTTTTTTGATCTAATAGTATTTAATCCATTACATACAAGTTTTTTTATTAATTTCATTCAGAATAAATGATTGTTTACGAAACAAAGAGTCAATACAGTTACAAATTAATGCAAATGTATTAAATTCTATTGCTTTAGCTCATTTTGATGTTCACCTGTCCATTGAATGTCTATTTTATTAAAAAGTGCTTATTTTAAGTAAATTAATTAAAATAATGTCATATTGCAATATCTCTGTCTATATACTCGTTACATCTTATGATCGAATTTTGAACTAATATTTATTTATTGAACTCTCTTATAATGTTTACATCGTCGAGATATTAGTATATTCAAGGTAATAGTGATATGTATTTATGAATGGTTTGTTTGATATTATATGTTTTGATGGTGTTTTTTTTTGATTTGGCGCAATATTAAATTCAACTAAACCCACAAAACTTTAAAAACATTACAATTAGCCTCAACCATAGTAAATTAATCTAAAGCAATTTCGAAAACGCGTGTAAAATTATCTAAAATTATCATCTTATGGATTTTAAATCGTAATACATTAGAATACAATAGACACAATTATTGTTGTGAGAAAATAACGAGAGAAACGTAATGGCGAACCGTGAGGCGTCGAAAGCGATTAAGCGACGGCAATCAGAGCTACGTCTTCATCTATCCTAAACAATAGTACTAATGTCTTTCCCAACGAATTATATTGAAATTACAGTGGAATAGGCGTCGAAGCTGTCGATACAGGTTGTAATGTTCTCGGTAATGATATTCGGGTGTAATAATGTCATCGAGGTAACTGAATTAGCCGTTGATTCGTTGGTTGATGGAGTCACGCGTAGTTTGGTAGCGTAATGGCAGGGTTAGGCGGCGCGCGCGCATTTGATACTACCCGCGGTTAGGGTTACCAGGGTATTGACGCTTTTGAATAGCCTTTTGAGGGCGTTGACACGAGCATAATTTGTGCACATGCGAGATAGATTTATTAGAATAAACAAAATGTTTCAAAAAATAATCAAAACCTATATTTTCCTTTAGCTGTTTAGACGTTTTATTTATTCAGTCTAATTTTATTAACGCACTTAAAGATTTTAAACTACGGTATATTCAACTTCATATATTGTATGCTCGCATAAAGAGTAGTGATACATGGTTGTTAAATCACGTCTGCCGTAACAATCCTGATGTTTCCACTGTTTCAAGATGCGAATAATCTCGATTTCAGGTTGATTAATGATTATGGTAATTGTTTGGTTTGAAATATCAGGAGCTCAAACCAAACTTCATAATCATACAAAATCAGTAAATGTACGATAAACGAAGGTAATAAAAATGATGTTTTTATTTAAAAAAAAATCTTTTACAAACCAATTTTGTATGTAGTGCTTCCAACACTAAGTTTATGTCAAATATACGGAATCGCGAGAATCAGTTAAAATGCTTGTTCAAATCCTGAGGTCACGGCAATATTTTTCATTGTTTATTGCAAAAAAATCTCTTTAGTAGACATTGCAGATAGGCATCTTTCAGTATTAGATATGGTAACCCTATATGCGCCCGCGCCGCGCCGCGTCCGGCCTGGGACCGACGTGAACTTTGGCGGCAGCACGCAACGACCAAAACCGCTTGCACCTGTTACCAAATATATCACGCATCTGTAATTTCACACAAAAATATGTATCAACAAATTTTAGTTATATTTTTTGTTGAAATGTGATTAAAAGAATTAAAGAGGAGAGGTAGAACGTTGCCATATTCTGGATATTTTTTATACACATCACAGTTTTGCCAGCATGCTGGGTACGCTACCGACTGGCAGTTGGTTTGATCATTTGGATTATCTTTAAACTTCAAGGGTCTGTGGATGATCAAATTGTTTTTATGTAGTCGTAGTCTATGTAGTTTAAGCTTAAGTAAGCAGTTTTGTATTTTGTTGTTGATAGTTAATATTTTAAACAATATTAAAACATCCATGTGCATTTATTGCGCAAAATTTATTCATTTATACTGTGTGGCTATGTTAAAATTAAATATTGCATTTTCTATCGTTACATCGGATCGGCCATCAGATTACGTTGTCTTTTCTATTTGTTTTCCAAGATACAATACTTAGGTACTTTTAGCTAAATATCAGGGGTCGTTATTTCTTATAAAGCATGTAACATTTTAGTAAGATGTGATATTTTTTTAAATTGTTTGATTAGATATAATAGTTACTTAATTGTTTAAATTAAACAATCTAAGTGACAATATAGGGTTTGCCTAAAATTAAATATGTTTTATTTATGTTTGTTTGGATATACTTTGTAAACTTATTTTGCGCAAAATTTTCAGCTCTACTTAGCAACTGATAAACCGACAGACAAGGCAAAATGAATGTTATACGAAGATTTTTTTTGGGGTACTTAAATCTTGTTGTTTAGTTAATATAAATGTAATTCACAGTCATGAATTCACCACATGTTTTTTACGTAACATTAAATATTATAACATATGATTAATTGGCAAATACGTCCACCTGTGAACAATTTGTAGATAACGAATAAGTAGATAAGTGTCAGGCGATAGTCAAATCCTTTATTACGTAAATTGATATAATTCACGTAAAAGCTTTCAAGACTAATGTGTTATAATTACACATAATAATTATTATTTCATTGTAATAAGGTACATAAATAGAAATGCCATTAATTATTTTTTAATGATAAGTATAGTAGTTGGGATAAGTAGGGTTGCATATTAATTGCCTAGTTGGTTTTTGTTGATTTTTCATGTTTTTTTTTTAACAAGCAAACTTTCATTTTATAAAAATGTAGGTATAAAAATAGTTTCTTGAAATTTTCACAGAAATTTTAAAATAAACGCGAGACTGCAAACAAAGATATTTAAGACAAAAAGTAAAGATAGTCATAGTCTTATGTTAGACCTATCTAGTTCAAATTAAAAACATCGACGGTTGAAAGGCAATAATTACCAAGCGACATATTGGCAACTTTACACCAGAGCATTTTAAAGTTTTATTTTTGGGAAAAAAAATCATATAAAATTTTCTATTACTCATTTCTACTCGGTTCTAATAGATTATAAATGAAATTTAAAAGCTTTATGAACTGTCATTTAAATAATATGATTTTTCTCAATAATTTAAGAGATAGTGTCGGTAAGTAAAATTTTAATCAAAATCACAAACAGGTAAAAATTACTAACCAAAAACAAAATTTTATCATAAAACATGTAAAATTAACTAAGCTCCAATATTTTATGATTATATTTGAAGCAAAATGATGCATCCAGAATAAACAGATGTTTAACACATAGGTAAAATGATCGAAATAGAAAGATAAACCACTTTACTGCCAGGCAATTTCAACCATAGTCCTATTTAAATAAGGTAAGTGTAGGACAAAAAGTCCTACACTTACCTTCCAAAAAGGAACAACCTAACAAAAATTCAGGTTTGTACACTACATTAGAAACTTTTGCAAAAGTTTTCAACGGATATCGTCATCACCAATTCTTAAACAGCCCTTGTAGTCATCTACAATCACTCTCTACTGAGTATGAACCTCATCTGATGATGAATGAAAAAAATGCTATCAAAAATATTGTCACAATAAAAACTACTTAAAATTAAAACTACAAAGTTGACATCGGTTTCTGGAAAACCTATCTAAATATTTATTATAAAAATCAACCATGTCAAATCATTACCTATTTTATTGTTAATTATTGTTTCTATTAATTTGTCGTCGTCGTCGTCTTTGCAGACATTGCACAGCTGGACTAAGGCCTCCCCTATAGATTTCCAATAAGACCGGCTGGAAACGTCTTGCTTCCAGCACAATGCTGCGGTTTTGATGAGATCTTCCGTTCATCTCGGAGGTGGACCCATAATCTTATCAAGACTACGCTGCGATTAGGCCCACAGTCACGGTCACGTTTCGGGAACACACAACTGTTGCAACTCTCGTCTTGAAGCACTGAGGTTTATCGGATGAAAAGACGTCATGTGGTTTTCCGAACGCTGCCTAGTCGAGTTGGATTCAGCGATTGACCTCCTTCTTGAAGTTTGATTTACCTAGCTGGACTACTTGTCCTTTTTTTTCCAATGAAATATTTTATGGGTAGCACCCCGCCGGGGGAGCAGGGTGGTTATGTGGGCGTTCCACTGATCGGTGTACCCACTACAAACCCTGGGATGTTGCTGCCTATGTGCTGGAGCTGCGGGGACGCTTTCGCACTCGTTCGCGGCTCCAGTAGCACAGACCCCCTAAGACCTTGCCCTATTTAAGGGTGGATTTTTACCCTTCTTTCCTTAAGTGGCGCGGGGAAATACTGCACGCTCTTCCTAGCGTAGCCCTTTTCAGGCAACGGGCTCCCTCGAATTCGTTGCCCAAGCCACCTGTTACGGGGTTGAAGGAGAGCGAGGAAAATCCTTCTCCGACGCCCAGTTCTTTGGCGGCGCATCGGGAGTTCCGAGAAATTCTCCCTTTCGCGCTCCACCGTTTCCTTTCGACACAAGCGCAACATAACTTGTTCGCAAAAGGAAACGGCCGTCTCCCACGATCTCTCACAACCAAGCATTGACTGAATCAATGCTGGAAGCGAGAAATCAGTTCCTACACTTGCGACGAGGCTTCGGCGTTCATTTGCCCATGCTGAGCACTCCTCCAAAGTGTTTTGCGCCAAATCCTCGTCGCAGCCGCAGTGGTGGCACTCTGTTGTCGGTTCTCTTCCGGCTATGCGGCACAAGTATTTTCCGAAGCATCCATGCCCAGAAAGCACCTGCAAATGTTGCACGAGCCGGAAGATAAGCGACCCATGCGCCCTGTCCAGCCAGTCAACGAGGACGGGCTGTATAGCTTCGACGGTCCAGCTGCCAGCTGTATGTTTGGCCAGCTCCTCCTTCCACTCCTCGAGCATGCATGCGAGTGCCGGATTCTGCCCGCGTTGGCGGAGCTCCGTGCGCTACGAGTATGTTCGCATGTACCTTGTGTTTACTGATTTTAACGATTTACTGTGTTGTCTGAAAATAAAATTATTTATTTATTTACCTCCACTTCTAAATCCCATTGGGGTGAACCAGCCAAAAGGCATGTCGCGTCACACGAAATAGTGCGATAACCTCTGACTACCCCGATGGCCATTGCGCGTTGTGTTCAGCGCTATTTGGAGTCTCAGATTCACTATTCTTCAACCACCACCTGCACCGTTGCCATCGCAAGACTGGCAGCCTCTTCGTAGTTCTCTACACAAACCCACGGCAGTGTATTAAATGCGTTGGCGATGTCTAGAGACACGCCACCAACACTTGACCATGAGCCACCGCCTCGTCCGAGAAGGCTTTGACACGTTTAACAGCGTCGATTGTAGACCGGCCCGCCCGGAAACCAAATTGCTCGTCGGACAAGTGTGGACCAATCCTATCAAGATACTGGATGAGGCAAGCAGCTATCACGCATTCGAACAGCTTGTCCACCTCATTCAGCAGTACTATAGGGCGGTACGCGGAGGGAGAGTCCGCAGGGCGCCCGTCTTTCCTCAGAAGGACTAACCTATCCGTCTTCCGTAAATTTAGGAACTGACCTGTCTCCAGACAGGCTGGACTACTTGCGGCATCGCTGGATAGACTCAAGGACAGCCCATGTCTTGACCGAATCAATGGCTATCTCAAAGTCCACATATGCTAAACACACTGAAACACCAAATTACCAAGCTTCTATCTCGCTTCAATCTACTCGCTTTTTTCGATTTTTATGAACCTTTAACAATAGATTTAAATCAATGTAAAATATAAATTTAATAATCTAATATAAAGTCATATCTGAAAATCTATAAATATAAAGTCATAAAATCTTAATAATGCACTTACCGAGTACACAAACAAGCTACGAGATTAAGCACTTTGCACCATGCGCGCACGCATGCGTGTTGTCTAAGCGACAGTTCGGTGAAGACGTAATCGTTATTTTGTTACCAACAGCCACTTAGAATCTGATTTACAGTGCGGATAAGTGACAAAACAAAAAAGGTGCTGTATGGATAAGGTCACTTTTAGAGAAATCTCATATCAGAAATAGTTATCTAAGTAACATAAACTTTAAAAAAATCGGCGGGTAGAAAATTACTTAACGACAAAATATATCCTGTTTTAGGCAGGTAGATATTCACTACTTCACATTTTTGAATAAATTATATTTAGGTAAAAAGTACTAAATGACAAAGAATGTTTATTGAAGGTGTGTTAAAAAGTCTTAAATTACGAGAGAGAAAAACAACAATCAGGTAAAAATTCTTAAGTAATGCTAATTCCTGGGTACTCGCAAGGCAGAAAATACTTTATGTTTAGATGCATTATTTAGAGTCGAGGCAAAAATTACTTAGTGTAAATTATAAAAATCTAATCCTTACTATGTGAAAAATATTCATAAGGTACAGTGGGTGATTAACGCCCACCTAACTTTAATTTCAAATATTTTTGGTATTTCAATAGTTATGGAAGAAAAACACCTTTCTAAATAAATTATGTTTATTTATTCTACATATAATGGCACATTACAGTGAGTTTTACTCATAATACTTATTAATAGCCTGCTTTTTAAAAAACATTTATTTGGGCGTTATTAAAAAGTATGCGTCCATTGACGCCCGTTTTTTAAACTAAGCTTTAATTAAACAACTAGGTTTAAAACAAAAAAAAATTAGGTAACTTACGAAATCTTACTTTGTACTATCGTGATTACACTAAAAATAAACAAATAAAATCAACATTTAATATAGACTTTGCCCAACTTAAGAATACACCTCATAACACGTCGTATCTTTGTATTTAGTCATATTTAAGGAACTTTTTAATAATTTTCAAATAACCTATCGTGAGCACAAGGCGTACTAATCATTTTTAAAGCAGAATTAAGATATTTTTTAAATGTTCATTGGGCGCAATTACATCGTTAGTGGGTAATAACGCCCAATAGTAATAAGTATTAAAAAAAGTCTAGTCAATAGAGTTCGACTACTCTGTCAAAAAAAGTATTAACTGTTTATATAACAATTAAACTAAAATTGCCAGATAATCATAATAAAGTATGTCTTACATAAAATAGTCAGTCTGAAGTTACATTAATCAGTCTTATAGAAACTATACTTTTTTTTAACAATATGGACAAATAAACTCTATATCACATTCGGAGAGGCCTACGCATTCCTCATGGTACCATCTCTTACATACTATGCATTGCGCCATGTCTAACTCCTCTATCTCACCACAAGCATTACAGTACCAGACTTCATCGCTATTCCCGTTCATCTTCTTTTTATTCTTAGTCTTATTTTTAGTGTCTTTCGCTTTGTTTTCTTTTTCACGTCTTTCTTCTAATTTCTTCTCACTTATTTTTTCTTCTCTTTTGTCATTCGTCTTTTGTGTTTTAGAAATGTGTAGCTTTTTCTGCTCTTTCTTAGTTTTCTTCATGCTACTGTAATTTTGTTTATTAGATTTTTTAGTTTCAGTTTTATCATTGAATAAATCCTTAGTGATTCTTTGCCCTTTATAGTTCATCGCTTTCTTACGTGGTTTTGAAGATTTATTTTTTGCATAATTAGGCGTAGGTAGGAATTGTTGAAATTGCGTTTTATTCTCTTGTTGTAAACTGGCTAATGGTACGTTGTCTTCATCTAGGTTGCAAGTTTCATTTTGAATAGGACAGATCATTTGTTTTTTCGGTGTTTTTGTTCCTTTGTTGAGATGACTGTTGTCTTCATCTAGGTTGCAAGTTTCATTTTGAATAGGACAGATCATTTGTTTTTTCGGTGTTTTTGTTCCTTTGTTGAGATGACACTGACTTCCATCTCTTGATGATTCGTCTGATGTGTAGTTATAGATATCATCAGCAACATATTTGGATTGATTGAAAAGAGGCCTAGTAACGAATGAATCCAAATCAGAAATCGTTGAATCAGAACCCGGATCGTCACGTAAAGATTTTTGTAATCCTGAACAGCTGGGAACGGCCAGATCATGTTGTCCTAAATGTTTATCGCCATTGTAGTGTGAGGAATCAAATTGAGAAATACCAATTAAGTTGGTATCTGGTATTAAGGAAGGTGAATCACGATCTTCTTCTATCATAACTTGTGATTTAAGGTTCGGCCAAATTGATGCTATGTCAGAATTATCGGATGACGAGCTGTAATCCACAAGACGGGACTTAACTGGGTTAATATTTTCATTAAGTAAGTCAGATTTTCTCTGAATAGTAGATAACTCAGTAACTAAAGCCAAATGGTGATCATGATCTTCATTAATGTCATCACTATCAGTGCTATCATCTAATGAGTTTAAAATGAGATTCTGCAGAGGTTCCTGGGTTCGCGGGCATGGCATTTCCGACAAAACAGATGGGGCAAATGCTTCCTCTGGTATAACTTGGGGATCGAAGGGAAAGAGACCGGTTGCCTTGAACCCATTGACTATATTGCTGTGCGTCATACACTTGGGCCAAACTCTAGTAAATATTTTATTGAATGTAGCTTTTGTGAGTGTTCTGTCGGCGCTTGCACATAAATAGTTTAAGACTTCTTCGTCCCAATGATGTTCAAAAGACTTGTTTACGGACTTATCCAGAGGCTGTAACTCATGGGTTGTATTTGAAGGAAGGCAGTATAGCACTATGTCATTATTATCAGCTTCTTCGAGTGCTTCAACTGATAAGTGACACTTAGCGCCATCAAAAACAAGTAAACATTTTCCCGCAACTTTGTATTTGGCTAGGTGCTGGATAAATTCTACAAACAAATCGGCAGTCATGGACCCTTTCGGCGCCATTCTTACTAAAGTTCCGGCAGGTAAGTTTTCTGAAAGGTCTGGTCTTTGTCTTTGCCCTTTAAAAAGAATCATGGGAGGAATCGCGGTTCCTATGGCATTAACACACATTGCTATGGTCACATTTTCGGCATGTTCGGGTGCAATAAGATGTACTCTTTTACTTCCTTTCTCCGCAAGTACCGTGTGCTGGTTGTGGACTGTAATTCGGCAACCCTTCTCATCCATGTTGTATAGTCTTTCAGGATGTTGAAGAATATCTAATGGTTCGTATATTTCTTTTACATTCTGAAAATGTTCCCTAACTATTGCTTTGTTAAGTTTTTGAGCTCGCGCTGGGTTTAATATTTGTGGTTTTCGTTTAGTGATCGTTGGGTTTCGCTTTAAAAACTGCCTTAGCCAATCAGCACCCGCAATCCTTTTTGTAGAATTGAAATTATTTTTTATGTCAAATCTCTCGCAAAACATAAAGGCTTGTTTTCTGATAAATTTAGGTGTGAGAGGTATTCCGATTTTTGCAAACCTTTTGATTCTACCACACAAATCATTTTCCTGAGCCTCTGTTAAAATAGGTTTTCGTCCCATACGTTTTACGTCTTGGCCGGTTTTCATATGGTCCCTCAATGTTCGTCGCGGAATGTTATACTTGAGAGATATGGCTCGCTGACTTAATTTCCCTTTTTTAACAGCTCTCAAAGCGGCTTTCAAATCGTCTTCTGACCAAGATTCTCCCCTCTTTTTACGAGGCGACATCTTTATATCTAAAAATATAAAAAATAATGTAATGGAAATATTTCCTTTATATGTCAATATATATCTTATTAAAAATATCTTAAAGCATAAACAATGAAGTATAAGAAAACAATATTTGAGGTTATATTGATCGCGTCGATAATTAATTTAATGTTCAGTATATCAATGTATAGGTACTCATTTTTTTAGTAGTTTCTGAAATTAGAAATGCTCTATCTATGGTTATGGTTATAACGCCCGTGTAGTGTAATAGCGCCCAACCGTTATTTTAACGGGCGTTATTACCCAGCTGGGCGTTATTATCGGACGCTGATTCAAATGGCACGTTTATGGAAAAAAACATAGAAATCTACGCCAAACATTCAGGCAATAGTGAACTAAGTTTATCTTGAAGCAATTAAATCTTAAAAATTAACCCAAAACGCAAAAAAACACATAAAACCACTCACAATTTCGTTCCGGTACTTTTTATAACAGTGTGGTACATGTCCGATCCTGCCGGAACGCGGCGTCACACTGCCGCGGATAATGGCGTGAGCGCGTCGCCGCTTGTTTTGCGGTTTCTTATTGGTTCATTCTAAGTGTGCGTGGAGTAGTAACGGAATATTTTTATATTTAGTATGTTTTCTGCCATCTGGGCGTAAATGCGCAGCGGGCGTTAATCACCCACTGTACCTTATATCATTAAAATTTTAGTCGCTTGGACGCCGAAAACTGTGAAAATGTGTCTTTTTTTAAGTTACCAAACGACAACAAACTTCGTCCTAGCGCCGTGAGAGTAAGACCAATCGACGCAGTTTTTTTTTCTGATTTCAGTGATATATATAACTCAATATCGCCCAAACTGTCGCTTGGTAATTTTTGCCTTTCAAGCGTCGACATGCACTTTTTAGGGCAGTCTTGTGAACTATTATTTTATAAGTTAACATATTTCATATTTTCTCAACTAATACAAAATTAACTAATTCATAACATATTTTTTTATATAAAAAACGAAACAAATTACAACCAAACATTATTGTAAAACTTGTTTACCAAATAAATATTTATGAATTTTTGTGTAACTAATAACCTGGATAGCTCAAATAAACATATATAAGAACAAAAATGATATGTGCAGACATTGAATCTATTACTTATACATAAGTATTTAAATAATCATATTTGAAAAATAAGAGTAGAACTGGAAACATCGAACTGGCATTTTTCTTACATTCTATATTGATGACTGGAAAACAGAACAAAACAAATAGAAATCCTTAAGTAGGTAGGTAACAAGAAAAATTTAGAGTAATCAGAGAGCCAGTCTCACTGGTGCAGTGCGTACTCCGCACAATAATTATAATATGATAAAACTATTTTTTGCTATATATTTATTATAACTAGTTTCAGTTAGAAGAAGAAAAATAATTCTAAAAAATAAATTACACCTACTAAGGTAAGCTAAAGAATGAACATTAGAACCGATTAGCGCCTCTGTATTAATTGAATGAACGCATCTGTCTCATGTTCAATATTTTTTAATGACTACAAAACTGTTGAGTTCTGCCCGACAGTTACACGTATCAGCTACGAAATAACTATAATTGGTCACAAACGGCGCGATGGTTATAGAGACGTCACATTTAACCGGTTTTGTAATATATTGCACATTTGAAGTGCTGACAATGCTCTAACGGGTTAAATTGTAATTAACTAGCTGCCCGTCTTAGCTTTGACTGGCCTATACACAGACTTCCATGGGCCTATATTACTAACAAATAATGTAGATTTGTATCGGTGAAAGATTTTTTTGAATCAATCTAATAGTTTAAAAGCCTATTGGTAACAAACAACGATAATAAAAACGGATAACTATTCTTCAATTATAAATTGCCTTAGACGATTCATACAGCAAAATATTGACATCAACACGATAAGTAAACAAAAAACAGAAGTTCTTAGACTTGATAATACAAGCCGCCGTGGAATAAAGTTACGCCAAGAACTGAGGCAAATTATTAACTACTATGAAGGTATAAATAACTATTCTAGTTGTTAGAGTTGAAGAAATTAATGTAGCGGCAACTGAGAGCGGTGCAGCGGAGGCAATCGCTGAAGTAAACGCGCATTTCAATGACGCTCTAACAAGCTCTGTGCATTTTGGACCGATATAAAACAGCGCAAATTATACCAAGGGGAACCGTTTCGAAGAATTGTTACGTTTCGTCTAATATTTAAGCAATTTTCAATAGCGCCTTTGATTCGTAGCACAATTGCTTGAGCTACTCGAATCATCATTAGATTACTCTGTTGGTTTTTAGAACATTAACGTCGTTCTCTTCATTTTTATTTCGCACAGAAGTAGCAAGATTTACACCGGATTAAAAAGTTTGAAAGAATCGCTCGAGTTGATTTTGAATTTTTTGCTGCTGGTTTTGAAGTGAGCTCGGAGCGACGTGCGCGTCTTTACCGTCGGTAGCAATATCATTGTAGAATTTATCGCGTTCGCTATCGGGTTTATTTATTTATGTTATATGGATTTATTTGAGCCGTAGTTGGCTAGTACATAGTAACGTCGTGAGATCCTGGGTTCATAAGTGGATTTTCACAGATACGGCGTTTCAGCGAAGGTAAACATCGTGAAGAAACCTGCATAGCTGCTTAAGTCAGACTAAGAAATTCGATAGCGGATGGTATCCTATTGTATTTCATTGGTAGGATTATGTTCAGCAGTGTTCTATTAAAAGGGTAATAAAGTACACTTTTATGCATTGTTTTGAGATGTCTGCTCGCATGTGATACCGTGAACTTGTTCCCGTGATCGATTTTCGTATATAGGGCAAATGTGTTGTGCTCGTTACTCGACGTCATGTGCGAAGGTCTGCGTGACCCAGGGCCGGGCGAGGGCGGGGGTTGGGCGGCGGGGCGCGGGGGGCGGCACGCAATTAGCCCCGGTCAACGACCCCCGAACCACCCGCGCTTTATCCTTTACGTAACTACAACACGCCGACCGAGACTCTCCTTGAAGCGACCACTTGCCACCTTCCTGGAAACGCTTCCGACTTGCCCTTGCAAACATTTTGTCATACTCTATCGCCATATCTCTAAAAATGTCGGTAATACATGTCACATTTGATTATTATATCTATTGAATCCGGAATAAGTACAAATGATTCATTTTTATCATAATCATTCGCATATTTCTTGAATTTAGACTACGTTAGAGCAAGCGATAGGATATCTAATCTACCTATATATATAAGCTGGTCATCCGCTGAATGGATTCCAGCATTTCAGTTTGTGTTCATTGGTGGATATCCTATGAGTATACCATAACGGCTTTTCAATAGTCCACTGATAATAGGCCCATTGACGAAGGGCAAACGCACTAAATTTACCACCCTGACAAAACACCACCACTGTTTTACGAGTTGCATGATGATTATTATTTATAGCTCTTTATTGTTAATCACTTTCACAATTCAAATTACTTATTTGTAAAATTAAACGTAACCAGTGAGTGTAACAATGCCTCAGGTAAATAAATGCGGTGATCCATTCTCAGAACTGAATTAGTAGGCATAGTAGTATTATAAATTACGTATCGTGCACGCAAATCTATAATTTATTAATGTATTACTAATTTAATACATTTTACTCTTAGAGATCTTCATTAGACCACACTACGTTGTGTTTCTAATATCACGTTGTTATCTACTTAATCATTCGAGACTATAAAATTTAGTATCTATATTAGAAGTTATTACAAAATTTTTCTACCGTGTATTATGAGCATAAGGCAAATAAATAATGATTCTTTAATTTGATTTGCATAGGGATTTGACTTAAGTACATACTGTCGCCTCTACCCGGGTATGTAGGTAGTACCTAAGTGTAAGTCACAACCAAATAGTGACTTAGATTTTTGTGTAATTGACGACAAAATATCCCCCTCATAACAAGGATATATTTTTGATAGCACTTGATGTCGCATTGCAAATCCATTTTGCTTCTAAATATTTTTTCTTTACAGACGTAGATAAGTTTTCCATGCTAGCCAATCCATGGTCTCCGTTAGGAAACTCTACAGTGTAAAACGATTGAAGTGCAATAAAAATCAAGGATTAAGAAGTTTACTCCATCAATATGTCCAGTTGAAATTTAAATTGTATGCGTATATCTATAGTTTCTTTCAGTTGCGTAAAAGAAAAACTTCTCAATTATCGTTTAAAAATTGTTAGGGCCGTTCATCCGTAAAAACCGCATATTTCGACACGAACAAAAATCAAAACCTACAGGGTACTTCCCGTAGACTATGAAATTTGACGAGAAGCATTGCCTCAGAGTACACATATAGGAATAAATCTGAAAACTGTACATTTTTATTTAAATCACAAAAAATAGGGCCTCAAAATTCACAAAATATGGGTTCAAAATTCAAAGTGAGTAAATCGTATCATGTAAGGTATCATATGAAAGAACTTCATTAGCACATGCTGAAACAGGTTATTAATTATTATAACAATGTGTAATTTTCGATATATGACGAGAAAATTGAAAAAAAAACGATGGCGATGGTAGTATAGAGATTTTAATAACTTACTTCCCATTTTTGTGAAGTTTTCTGGATTTGTACGGAACCCTCGATGTGCGATACCGACTCGCACTTGTCCGGTTCTTTGTTAAGTATTTTCTTCTTTTTATTTTTTTTATTTTCTTATCTATGTTCTAATTTTTTTAATAAATGCTTTTATTTACTACAAAAAATACAGTACTACACACTTTGTCTGTCTTCCCGTTAAAGTACAATGTGGGTGTCTTCCGATCCTGAAAAAATAGGTATCTTCTAGGTAAACGTGCTACACCCTAGACCGCATATCTGCTTAACATCAGGCAGTATACTATTACATAAAAAAAAACTATTGAATCATCCATAGATCCTTGAAGGTCTTAAGATAATCCAAATAATCTCTATCTTATTTTAGAGTTTTTTTATGTCTTCAATTGTTCGATTTGGGGATTCCCCTCGTCACATTTTATAGTTATCAAACGTTATCAGTTCCCTATTTGTGATAAATTATAATATAAATTACAATGAATCAAGGTGCGAGCGCATAGTGACTCGATTTGTTTGTTTAGTTTAGGTAAATTTGGTTATCTATGAGTGATACCTTATATTTACTCGTGTTTGTACAATGTTTGTGTAATCATGTTTTTATACTTATTTATAGCGGCTATCGAGTTTTAATCATGACTAATCGAATATTCAGTTTGGTAATGCCTTTACACGTGGACAATTTAATACCTACTTGTTTGTAATAATGCAATAAAAAGGACTTTGTCTTTTCGAAATTTTGTACGTATTGTTTTAATTTATTTTAGCTTTAATCAGCGAGCGCAAATATTTCCGAGTCCTGAGAAAATCTGGAATCTGGACCAACAGAAAAATCGCCAGAACATCAACTGTTCCATACAAAAAGTTCAATGATTCGACAAAATTTATACACCTGATTCTTTTCGCAATATCTCAGTTTTTGCAATTTCGCGCAGTTGGCCCGTCAGTAAAAGTTGTTCACTGTCACATTAAAAAGCTGTAGTGGCTTAGAGGTAGTGACACCCGCCTTACAATCGTGAGGTCGTGGGTTCAAATCCCGGTCCCGCACCAATGAGTTCTTTGGAATTTATGTACGGAATTTCACACCACTGGCT
Source organism: Hypomecis punctinalis (assembly GCA_949316475.1). Lineage (NCBI taxonomy): Eukaryota > Metazoa > Arthropoda > Insecta > Lepidoptera > Geometridae > Hypomecis > Hypomecis punctinalis. Next base: position 15,509,326 of record OX438802.1, read on the forward strand.
TTTCGGTGAAAGGAAACATCGTGAGGCGACCTGCATATGTCCGTAGAAGAAACTCGATGGCGTATGTGAATCCACCAACCCGCACCGGGCCAGCGTGGTGGATATGGCCCAATCACCTTTCGTGGGTAGGCCTACGTCCTGCAGTGGACTATTAAAAAGGCTGATACAGTACAGTACAGTATTGTCACATACCCCTACTCAAATCAATCGAAATTCTCCACGCAACCCAAACACTCGTCAGACGGTCAGAATATGTTTTCGAAGAAAAACATGTTTGTCAAGTGCAAGACGCGAGGGACAATCGGGAGCGGGCTACCGGGACAGGAGAGCCAAGACATGTCCGATGTTCGCAGTCGAGTGCGCGCCCTCGCCCTCCTCGCCCTCCCAGTAATAATAATTTCAAACCGACGATAACAATAAACGGTTTGTCAGTGAATTTACATTCGCGTCACGAGGGCGAGGGGCCGCGACTCAAATTGGATTTAAACATCGTGAATTACCTTTCTTTGATTCGCGGGTTAGCCAAATGGGGACGATTTATGGAGTATCGCAGGGCTGCCCCGGGGGAGCGCGGGTGACGCCGACCCGGTACTATTTCACGCGGCTCGATTTACTACCGCCGCCGCTGTGAGCGATGGACCACCACCTGACCCCACTTTAAATAGAAACCATCCCCGTTTATACCCCGGCCGCTTAATGCGATGCTATCTTTTACATCGTGATAAGAAAATAAGGGTCTCTAATGGAATACCCGAAACTTTCCTCTTACCCTTTGCGCAACAAAGGCGATGGCGAACCTTTTCATTTATTTCGCGAAAGTGCAATTTATATGTATTCATGTAGCTGTAGCTGCGATTAGATAACGTTTTAATACTGAAATTAAAGCACGAACCAAGCGTTAGATTTATTAAGATATAAAATGTTGAGCTACTGAATTAATTTCACGTTGAACATAAATAATTTACATTACTTAACGTTGGTTTCCTTTTGATGATAACTAGGTCTTTTGAATAAGTACTACATTATCATGTGATGTCGTATTATCCTTTAGATAATCACCTTGTTTTATGAAAATCAACACACATCCGTTCATATCTTGTGCTTATCAAAATATGGTTTAATTTACTGATTGAGTGAATTTTGCATGTGGTCGCGTCAGTCAGTTAAAATATTCAAATTGCATGTTTGGTGTTGGGCAAGAGTGTCCCCTCGGGCCGCGGTTGTTCCTCGTTTACGCTCGAAGTGTGGACATTCCGGCAGGTAGTGGGTGGCAGCACCTGTGCGATGCGCTGCGCACACGCACGCGGCGCGACATCGCGATACGATCGCTGGCGCTCGCGATCGCAATCGCACGTCGCTGCGCACACACACCGCCGCAATTACGACCTCATTATTATTTATACCCATAATATTGCAACCTTATATTTTAACCTTCACTCGACGATTGTCTCAATTTTGCATGTTCGACGTTGTGAGGTTTTGTTATTTTATTTTCTGAGCTTAACTGGTCATTACTTTTTTGTATTAAAATTTGTGTTACTTCTGACTCAATATACGTACAAGTATAAGTCAAAATCAGATTGCTGTTTATCAAATCAAGGTTTTTTTATATTCTCCCACGTAGAGTCCAGTGACTACTATTATTCATTTATCGATAACCTCAATTTAATCTAAGCTCTATTGAGCCCTAAATTGTTATTTGCTTTTTCCTCAACATCGTATTGTGACAGATTGAGGTTTTGCGGTATCAAATTGCATCATAAGCAATTGAATCTCTCAGCACATTCTCAAATTTCTGTTCGATTACAATGCGTTATTTCTCTGATTCCATTAAGGTTGCATGTCCGCAGCCTCCGCCCTCGACATTTAGACCAAATTGTTCCAGATGAGAGCGTTATCTACCTTTAGCAACGGTCACTTCACTGGACAATGCAGCAGCTGCGCGCATTGTGCGTTCGATTGACGTGTCGCCGTCAGTTCTGTAAAGCGTAGGTGTGATTTAATCCCGGGGGTGTGCCATATTTCATGTCGGATACAAGGCACGTGATCTATGCCTACGTGCATTCGGAGTCCGGCCAAATTAACAGTCGAATTGGAGCATGCTATTGTATTCGTAGTATGTATCCGTTAAAATGATAGCTATATTAGCGGATACAGAAGCTGGAATACGTAATTATTTTATAAATAAATTAATAGGCTTGAATTGAGATGCAGCTATTATATTTATCCAAATATTATACCTATGGATAATTTTGTTATAAATTAAAAATATGATTAAACTGTTGGGGAGTTTACCCAGAGTTAACTATGTGCTTTATTATAGTAGTTGTATATAAAAGTTTACTACCTTCGTTACACTTTAAAGTCTAAAAAAGTAGAACTAATTCAGGTCACGTCAATTTTATCTTTTTCAAAGCCTAGTACCTAAACCTAAACCTACATGTAAAATACTCCCTTCAATTCCCTCCAGTTATCTTCTAGCATTTACTTACTTTGTTTTGAATTGTGAAGCATTGTACTAACAGTCTAATCCTAATCCTCCTGATTCTATTCAAAATAGTTATCAAGACAATATTCTACCATTTAAGTACTTTGTTTTGAATTGTGGAGCATTGTATCATATTTTTCATTTGTGTCATATATTACATTCATAAAGTACCTATAACACCTATATCTTGTGCTTTTGGACTAACCAATTTAAATTTTCATTTTATCTTTGTCCAGGCTTGTCTCCTAACTCCTAAGCTGTACTTGTCCGATATCCATCCCACAGCCAATGTTGTGCGAGTTGAACGATAGCTCAAAACATTCCGTGCAATTAACGCTTATCTCTAATTACATTATAATATTGTTGTTGCAGTGTCGGCGCGCGGTGACGTCAGCAGTTTTTTCAACACACAAATGGTGCTCGACCTTAACGGTGAGTGTTTAGAATACATTATAGCTTGCATGCGCGGCTCATTTGAATACGACAGAAGGTCGCGATGCCCGAATCATCTAATTAAGTTTTTTATGCGGTCGGAGGCGAAGACATGCGCGTGCGCTGTCTTCAGTCTAATCGACAAGGAAACTTAGATAAGCAATACAATTCGTAGTTAGACTACTGTACGTGTTTTCGTGTTAAGTGTTTGCAGTTTTTTTAGGGCTTAAGATTTTACTATTTCAATAGCCGAGTGCACATGCAATAAATTACGTGAAGTTCTGGCCATTGTATACCGGTGTTACAGTAGAGCCGGTGGAGCACGATTCCTCAAATTAGGTACATCTCCGCAGAAGCGTGACCGGCGGAGACAAAACGACGACATAATTAAATTAATACAAATTCACAGCTGAGAGCCGTTTTTGTGCGTCCGCGCGACACCGAAACATTTCTCATTTTCGTCTAGGCCCGTTTTTTGTGCGCGTTAATTACGAATTGAATGGTTCGGTCGCGGAAAAAACGTCGTGTCTTGCGTCGGGAGGTTTCTACGTTTTTGTGTTGCGCGTGCTTCACGCCCGCGCCCGCGGTATTGTGCTGGCCGCGCGCCCGCGACTCGCGTTATTCAAATCGCGGCGACAAAAACGCGTGACGCCGGTATCATCCACGTTTTCCATCTGTCACACTTCACGGCCGTAATCGACAGTTTTTTCTGCATAAAATATTTAGTAATGAGCGTTTAATGCGGGAATTCGCTTTATTACCGATAAACGCGCAACTCGAATATGATCACGAATAATCCGGTGTAATGTATTCGTGAAACCGACGATGAAACGTTTGATCGATTGTAATCTCTCACATTTGAATAGTAACGACGGTGTGGAATCGATCATAATCACTACAATAGGAGTCGTAACAGCACCGGCTGACTTTCTTTCCTTTTGTAATCGACTGCGGAAACTATATAAAGTTATTCTTTCGTCAATGCGTTATGAATTACATTTTGTCGATCTCAATCTCAAGTCGAAACAATCATCAATTAAAAATGCCAAACTCAGGACGCAGACCTCGGGAAGGCGCGAAAACTATCCAAATAAAGTTTTGGCTGGTTTTGGCCAAGCCATGGTAATGCCATACCCTGGCCAAAACCAGGGACCAGGTAGCAGTTATAATAAGGTCACTTCGGACCCATGCTGTTGTTTTAACATGTTTATAGACGCACTGCTAGGCAAAAGCCTCCCCCGAGTCTTCCAGTTTTATCGGTACTTATTGCGCTGCAGTTTACCAGTTTAAACATGGTAGGTATGTAGGTACATAAAAATTTAAAGTACGTACCTACATGTTGTCGCATAGTAGCCAAGACAGTAAATTGAGCCACTGTGACCGAAAGCATAGGATGTATAATAATATTATATCATAGAAAAGTGCAGAAACACTCAGAATAAATATTTTTTAAGAAATAATAAGTTTTAATCTTGCATGGTGGACATAGCGTTCAAGCAGTCAGAAGAAACTTTCATGGGGCGTATAAAAAATCTGAAAAATACTTATAGTATATTGTTGAATGGTAATCCGCCAAGTTAGTAGCTTGGGTGGCAATGGCCAAAAATAGAGAAAGCATATCTCATACCAAGGTGTACATTTGTACAAGTCTTGGCATGATAGTCATAGAGCGCAGTAACGAGCAGTCAGCAGAAGGTTTCAAAGGATGTATATGTATACAGGGTTACAGGCTAAGTCGACCTATTCCCGTTAAGCGTGTGTAGTTTACTACGTTTCTGACTGATTTTACTATGAAACACCATATCCTAAATCTCACAGTTTTCGAGGTATTGAATTCAAATACTTTTTATAAACGGTTAATTTTACGGACAATATTGGGTAGTGAGGTTATAAAACATTATTTTACACATAAAAATTAAATGAAAATAATAATACAACTTACACGTTTCAAAATATCTGAGCCAATAGCCGAAAATTAAGAATTTTATATATACAAATTTCAAATATCGGGTTTTTTTTGTAAATTTAGGATTGTGTATTTCATAGTCAAATTAGTCAAAAACAAAGTAAACTACACACCCTTAACGGGAATAGGTCGATTTACCCTGTAACCCTGTATATGTATAATAATTATTTATTTTTCGCAAAAACTGGCATTATCGTCTTTAACCGAGTACACACTTAATTCGAATAGTTCGGATGGATCGAAGTACAATTATCATAGACGTAGCGATTATTATTGTTTGTGTTTCTAAAACTAATCAGCCGATTTGTATGGAATGAAACCACCCCTAAAGTATGGTCTGTACTGTACTGTACCAGCCTTTTTAATAGTCCACTGCAGGACGTAGGCCTACCCACGAAGGGTGATTGGGCCATATCCACCACGCTGACCCAGTGCGGGTTGGTGGATTCACATACACCACCGAATTTCTTCTACGGACGCATGCAGGTTTCCTCACGATGTTTTCCTTCACCGAAAAGCCAGTGGTGTGAAATTCCGTACATAAATTCCAAAGAACTCATTGGTACGGGACCGGGGATTCGAACCCACGACCTCACGATTGTAAGGCGGGTGTCACTACCTCTCGACCACCACGGCACATGTACAAAGTATGGTCTACTAAACAAAAAAAGAATCATCAAAATTAGTTCATAGTTAGCGGAGTAATCGCATAACACAAAAAAAACATAAAGACGAATTGAGAACTTCCTTTTTTTCAAGTCGGTTAAAATTCTAAAACTACTTACTCGATGTTGTAGAATGGTAGTGAAGTTAGTAGATTGAGCGGGAGTGGCCAAAAGTCAGTGGCGGCCGGTGGCGGCAGGACAGCGCACAAAAAGTGCTCCCACGCCGCGGGACCGTGACGCAGCATTTCTCGCGGGGGCCTACCACAACCTTACACATTTTCTTTCACTCAAGTTTGTTCGCAAAGTATTTTTTTTTTCTGATCCTCTAATAGGTGTAAAATAAGGTAGACAGATGTCTGATCTGCTAATCAAGCCAGCAGGATCACCATTACAAGCCAACACCTAGCAAAATATTGTCTCAAAGTATAAAATGCTCAAAATAAATACCTACTAAAAAAATATCATTTAGGTAGCTAAACGGAAAAGTTATCATTCACAGTCCATTTCTTTCACACCGTTTCTTAATTTGCAAAGTAATTTTAATTTTTATTTTTTTTCTGACCCTCTGATAAATAAGTGTAAAATAAGATAGACAGGTGTCTGATTTGTAATGAATATCGCGGGATCAACATCGCAGGCCAACATCTAGCGAAATATTGCATGAAAAAGCGCATAATGTACAAACGAATAAATGTATGTATAGGTACATATTACTTATTTCGAAAGATAAGAAGATAGTAAATGCTTCGAAATATAACTGTTCAACAGAACGTTTCTACGACGTCGTAAGACATAATGTTGCGAGTGGTGTGGTAGACCCACAGATCAGAGAACAAAGGGTAAGCCCCTGCATGCCGCCTTTTCTGTCCCAACAAACTTGCCGACAGGATTGCTCATGAACTCAGCTATGATTTTCATCGATGATCGGTTCTATATAAACATGTACTGCAATTAACCTATTTGGGAAAAATCTCCTAATTTTTTTTTATAGGAAAATTACAAACTACAGACTCCAGGGTCTGTGCCTTTTCTTAACAATGTTGTACAATTATTTGATTTTATTGTACAAAAAGAATTGGTACAATAGAGATGGGTTAGTTTAAATATTAGCCTAAGTTAGTAGTTTCGGTGCATTGCGTGAATGCCACGAGCAGACCGGCGACCCGCAATTTGCGAAGAAAAATGTTAGACACAAGAGTACCTTCACATTTAGACTGTATTTTAGCTATTTCCTAATTTGTTTGGTGTAGATTTATTGAGAGCATTTGGACACCAGCAAAATAAGTCTTATTCAAGATTAATTAAGTCCCCGTATTCTAAACTTCTTTAAAGGCTCAAAATATAAAATTGAAGCTGCATCATTGAAGTGGGTGTCATGCTCAATATTCTTTCAGCATTTGTCACCTAACGCCATATATTACACAGAAATCCACAGAGATACCAGAGGGATAATGTGATAGATCAAGAAAATCTGAAAGAGATGCATTGATTTAGAATGACATGAGTTAGAAAGAGACATGAAAAATCTCGATTCGGTGTCGATTGCCGGATTTTTATACCGAAATTGTCAAATTCTTGTTAAATTCCAATACATAAAGACAGTGGCAACCTCAGGGAGAAAAATTTCAGAGATTTTTGCACAACGGTTGAGGATTGTCTTGAGTAACAACAGTGTTATTAATCTGCTAATTATATATGACTGCGCATACGCACGCACTGCTACACAAATGCTTGTCTATAATGTTGTATGCTAATGCTTAGGAAAGTAGATATGTAGAGAAAATAGATTCGAGAGTAATATAAACGCGATTATAATAAATTGAGTTTTTTGAAAATAATGTAGGTGATGATGATCAATCAAAAATGATGGTGTTTTTCGGGGAATCGATGCTTTTTTAACTACCACAAAATAATTAAAATAAGCTAAAACTGTCTTGATATTAAAGTATTTATGGTGTTTGCATGCTTGTATAGTTTTGTTACTATTTTGTTTTAAGAATAATTCAATACTCTTCATTAAAAAGTATTCGTAATTTTACAAGACTACAGACTGAAACTTAGGCAATACGCACATGTCCCATACATATTTCACAAAATAATTATAATGATACACATTTAAAAACACACACACAAACTACCTTATGCAAAACTATCTACTTGGTAACACAGTTCGTTGTGATAAAATATAATTGTGTAGGTAGTATAGACAGATACTGCTATCCAATTATAAGTATTTTTACTTCTTGCATTGCCTACTCCACTTAGTAAACAAAAAATAATAATTGCGATTTCTCAGAAAATTTCAAAAACTGCGAATGACAAAAAATTGTTCTAATCAAGTTTGGAGCAATTTCTAATGCAATTAAGTCTGTCCATTGATAAAAACTCAATTGCATTAGACGGCATGAAAATTGCAAATCTAACAATGGTTTTGGCGTAGTTTTCGGGGAAACAACTATTAAAATATTTAGCATGAATGGTTCCGCACGTACAGCGTTCGCTACGGGATTGCATTTCGTCTATTTGTTATTTTGATGAGCTTTTGCTTTTTCACATCTACTTACTTAATAACTACTACTTACCTTACTCGTAATTTCTCGCGTAGGATATCCACCCACATGGTGAACAGATGACATCTAAAAGACCGCAGGATCGCGCTGCACGCTGGCAGCTTTCCACTAGTTTTATTGGAGCTCCATAGCAGCTCCAACAGTAGACGTCATATGGCTGAAATGGTGACAACGACCTTTCTTGGGCTCCTTTAGGGTATTATCTTTTTTTGGGTTTAAGATTTTTGTAATAAGAAATTGTATTAATAACGTCGATACCTTATTAAATTAGAAAATAAATTGCAAGCTCAAGTTAACTACTTGTTACGAACTTTTTCTTCGCAAGCACGATAAAATATTAAAAGTTAATAGATGTAGATAATAAAATAGTACTTAAACTTAGCCTTAACGTACCTACGTTATTACTCTAGTATTCTAGTACTCTACAACGATAAAAAATGTTAATTCATAAAAATGCATTTGAGGTTACATTCAGAATCAGAATCTTTTATTGACGTATCGAGCTTAATACTTTACAAAATCTTTATAATAATACATAGTACCGCCAACATCTCTAGTCATTCAACTAAGCAAATACATAATTGAAACGAGAAGGTATAAAATATTTAAAACAATTGATTAAAAATAGTATAAAATAATTCAATAGTATAAGCTGTAAAGGGAGAATAGAGTAGAATGTTTAGTTTGAAATAAAGTAGAATAACATCTAAATTTCTCAGAACTAAGTAGTACTCCTTAGTCAATGATGAAAACTTTTTTTGTATAATTTGGTTTATTCACCGATAGATCTACTAAGTATTTTATCTTAATAGTATATAAAAAGAGAAGCATATTTTCGATATTTAATAATAGGCTGAAATGATTAATAATTCAACCATTCCATTAAACCGACATAATATTTTAACAACTTCAACGAGCACTGTTACAATGTTTAACACGTTGAATGTTGCAAAATGGCCGTAAAGAATTTCATATTCAGTATGCACAACCGCAATTTATGAATAAACTTAGACAGGATTTGACTGGTTTTGAATATTTTATCTAGCTCTAGCTCATTATTTGGAAGGAATGATAATAACGTCTGAGTTTTTTTACGCCAAGTTCCATAGCTCTCGTTATAGCGTATCCGGTGTTATATGTAGACTTACGCGGGACATAGTTTGCTGACTTTTCATTCTAATAAGATGAAAAGAAACATTTTTTTTCATTCTTGGATAGATTTATATTGTTGTGTGGGTTGAATATAACTAGTAGTCCGCCCCGGACTTGGACCTCGCTTCATAATTTATATCATAAATACCTACTTATCATTTAAAAAAAAATGTAACAATATTTGTGTCGAAGTTAGAGATTTATTTTAAACAAATGTTGAAAGTTATAGAACATTCGGTGAAATGTTTAAAATAGACATCCGCAACTCCTGCAGAAAGTGGCGTCGTTTTGCCTCTTTTTACCACGCCCTCGTATCTTCGCAACCACTGAACAGAAGATGATCATATTCGATCTTAAAAATTCTATAAATATAAACTCCGTTCATGCTAAATTTCATAGAGATCGGCTGAGCGGTACTTGAGTTATCATCGAACAAATATACATACAAACATACACCCAAGTGCCGGCTCGTCCCAGTAGACTCTGAGACAACACTGACGCCCGGTCAATTATACCTATGTATGCAGGTATAAACTTATTTTTACAAATCATAAATAGGTTCATTGGTTTATTGACGAGCAGGCTATGAAGTCTTGTCAATGAGTTGAACGAAAGCGTACTAAAATATCCAAAATAACGATATACATAAAATATGTGTATTTGAATTTTGAAAACAAGCGATACACAATCCTACTTATGACATTTTGCGATTAAAATTCTTTGCGATAGTCATTGCCGGGGTTTGCCATGAAAATATTCTGTGACGACTACATCGGAAAAGCCCGAATATTTGCTTTATCGCGATGAGTGTGGCAATTGTGGCTCTAGCATTGTACAAACCAACTATTGATGATCGTAACACCAACTCGTAGATGAACAGTATCGAGTCGTGGCACGAATTCGTGAGCGATAACTACCGAGCTGCTTTGAATCTGTCGTATATTGCTGAAGAGTAAGATTTATAACTCTGTGCCATTGAGCAATATACATGCTGCAAGTAACTGGTACTACCTAATTCGAGCGATTCATTTGGATTTGTACTTACTGAGAAAATCGAAAGAATCGATTTCTTTTCAATCGTTACAGAGAAAATAATCATACCTATTGTTAGAAACAAGTTCATCCCTTACACGAGTCGTACAACGAGTACGTCATTAATTATTTATTGTTGTCAGTGCTGTAAAGATAATTGTACCGATTATATTGTCAGCATTTTAAACTTTAAATTAGTATTCAATAGAACTTGTGCTTTCCCTATAGATTTCCAAAAAGACCGGTTGAAAGTTGCTTACTGTACCAGCCTTTTTAATCGTCCACTGCAGGATGTAGGCCTACCAACGAAGGGTGATTGGGCCATATCCACCACGCTGGCCCAGTGCGGGTTGGTGAATTCACATACGCCATCGAATTTCTTCTACGGACGTATGCAGGTTGCCTCACGATGTTTTCCTTCACCGAAAAGCCAATGATGTGAAAATCCGTACATAAGTTCCAAAGAAACTCATTGGTACGGGATCGGGATTTGAACCCACGACCTCAGGATTGCAGGTCGGGTGTTACTACCACTAGACCACCACGGCTATTAAAGTTGCTTGCGTCCTGCAAATTATGTTCATGTGGTTTTTATCAGATCGTCTGTCCCATTCTGTCTCTTGATTATGTTGTTGATTAAAATGTTGCAATATATTCACACGAGTAGCCACGTATGATAAATTTAATAGCTTAATTTATAGTACGTTTGTCATCTGCACTGAAAAATTTAAGACTTTAATTTTTGCGCGATAAATGCTTAAATGACCTTCTTTATTATTTATTTGGTCTTGCAGATTGGATATTAGTCGTAGGTACTTCTGTATTTGTATCATATACAAATTGAGATTGACATCACACCTGGGTACTAAGAGGAGTTCTAAGAGCGCTTGTTCACGGCAATTTATTTCACCGGACAACGGGCCGTTTTTTCACCGGATGTGCGTTGTATAGATTACAATTAACATGTGTTGACGCACCGGACATTTGTTTTATTGACGATCCGTTGTCCGGTGAAAAAAAAAACAATAAATTCTATATTGCATGATACAACAGCTACTTATTAATAAAATTGATATACATAATATTCACATTTATATTATCGGCTAGCGGTTACAAATCTATAGTTAGTACACAGGACCTACACTAAGCAAAAGCTTGGTGTAGTTGTTAACAATCGGTTAACGGTTGTTAACAAGCGCTCTTGGAGTCTTAATTTCGTCATTGTAGGTATTTTTGGAGGATAGGATTTTACATAATAAAGAAAATAAGATTCCCGCATTAGAAAGTTTCAAAAGTAACGGTAACAGAACTAACAAAATTACGCAAGGAAACGTAAAAACACTAATCAAAATCATACAACACAAACGTTTGCTCTCGGAATGACGCAACGTCGATCGGCGTGAAAGGCGTTTAATGACAGAAACAGCCGAGGAAAGGAGCATCGGAGGTAATTGCCATTAGAATGCCTTCAGAAGGCTCACTACAACTTACTGGGCGACTAGTGTTGTGCGCGAGCCAGACTAAGACGGGACAGACTAGTTTATGGTCACGCATTTCTTTGTGGTCTTGAATATCTTCTTCTTCTTTTCAGCCATAGGACGTCCACTGCTTCCCCTAACTTTGAACTACAGTAAATAAATGTTTGCAACATCACACAAATAAATCTTCATTACAATAATGTTTGGAGATGACAAAATCATTACAGCACGAGGATGTCCACTACTAGGCGTAGATTTAGAATACGAAAACTTAAACGCCTTATTTTCATCACGATTTTGAATATTTTGTGACTTAAAAGAAAAGTTGTATTTACTTTTTTAGGAATAGATATGATAATAAACACATGTTTCTGAATATTTCAAAATTGGCAGTCTAAGATCATCTAGATTGATTATTAATTGGTACAGTTGAACTAAACTATTTATAGGTACTGATACGAAAGAACGTTTAATTTTATTTTACTTTCATTTACAAACTTTAAAGCACCTGATAATGAATAAATCTCGCATATCTCGCAAATAGGTCCCGTTTTTGCTATACTATTTCATTTCTTACGTAGTCTTGAATTATTGATACCTAAGTTTACATCGAGCAACACTAGTGACGATTACCAGCGGCGTGTCCAAGCCGGGACGGGGCTTATTACACCTGTACTACCATCAGACCTTTCTACAACAATCTTCCGCGAATGTGCTGTTATCTACCGATTACTTTCGGCCACTGTCTTTATCTTTTGTGCCATTTACTCTTCCAGTAATTGGCCTGATAGCTGTATCGACGGACCTACATACTGCGTCTAATTCTCAGTAGCTAGCAGTTACTTGGAAATCGCCTGTATCGGATCAACTGTGAATCTAATCTACAAGTTTTAGGAAGGTCCACCAAAACGCAATAAAGTTAAATCATTTAGAATCCGGCGCCCGTATTGTCGCACTCCCGCGTAGCACACGTTCGCAATAAATCTCCAGGGAAAAAACTCTATTCGAATCATAGCTACAAAAACTGCATACAAGAAATAAAGTGATTGTTCGGGGTTCGGAACCACGGAGGTGAAAAACGGGCAGATGCGCGCGCAGGTAGAGCCTACGCATGCAAATGTGTGCGAGAGTAAAAACGCAGCCACTTCGCAAATTGTGACGGCAGGCCGTCGCCCGCGCACTCCGAAACGCGATCGGACCGATAAGCAGTCTCATCGAACAACGCTCAAATGGGTTTAGATTGTCCAGAGATTATCTCGCAAACCATCTCCTTTCTATGAATAGACACCATCAATTTTGTTACTAATATAATATTTTAGCTATTAAAAGGATGAGTTTCGCTCAAACATTGTTCGCTTCGATTAGCTTTCTTGCAATTTAGTTTCACGACATAATCGTCGGTTTTGTGATCTATGCGGACCAGCTCCCCTACCGCCTAAGCAATAGTAATCGTAATAGCAATCGTTTATGACTTCATTTTAGTCATTTGGCACCGCCTATGTAACGTTAGCCATCAATTGCTTTGCGCGGATTGCGAAAGCAATCATTGAATGAACAACTTTGATGGCTAACGTCACATAGGCGTCCCAAATGACTAAAATGAAGTCATAAACGATTGCTATTACGATTGCTATTGCTTTAGGCGGTAGGGGGGCAGAATAGAATTTTCTGATAAATAGATTGTTCTTCATAATTGTTATTTATGTTTTTTTCTGTTAAGTTATTGCATTTCAAAGGTGCGTACAATATTTTACTTGCAATATATTGATGGGAACAACAATATAATATTCACTAAGTGTCACGATGGAGGCCTCACGTAGGACTGATATCACATGCAATATGTGACACCGATGCACAAATTTATTGAACCCGGATTTGGTTTCTTGCGAAATATATGCATTACAATGCTGTTTATGCAATCGTACTATGGAAGGCACAATATATAATTTGGCACTCAAGCATTTGTTCTAGAAAATCATACGGTATTCAAAAGCATGGCTTTTTGTACAATATTAGGTCAATCAACGCGTCATATAAACTTTTTGGATACTTCTAAAACTACAATTAGCAATGTAGAATTTTTGTACTAAAACATAAACTGCTGACTTGGATAATGATGATAAATTAAAAAAAAATAATTAACACATTATCTTGAAATATATTGTGCATAAGATTTTACACTTCAAAAATTGTTGGTTTGGAATTAACTACAAATAACAAAATTGGTTGTTATTTATAATTAAGAACATTATGCTCTTTCTGCATGTAGCTATTATTTATTTTAGTTCATTATTTAGTTCAGGCAAATGTGTTAATGTTAGTACATTGATTGATTGGTTGATTAATTTTGTGTATGAACAATACTTTGAATATATGTTTTATTTATTTGATTTAAATATGCCAGTCTAAGTTTGAAATCCTGTAATTCTGATATAGCTAACTGATATTAAGTATATTATATTGATTGTATATATTGATCAGCTTTAGACAATTGTGTTTTCATAAATTGTATACCATTGCATTTAAATCGAATTATGTCGATTAGAAACTACGTATTAGCAAACTCAGCTTAGAATGTCTACCAACAAGGTCTACAGGCGTCCTGCCCCCCTACCGCCTAAAGCAATAGCAATGGTAATAGCAATCGTTTATGACTTCATTTTAGTCATTTGGCACCGCCTATGTGACGTTAGCCATCAAAGTTGTCCATTCAACGATTGCTTTCGCAATCCGCGCAAAGCAATTGATGGCTAACGTCACATAGACGGTGCCAAATGACTAAAATGAAGTCATAAACGATTGCTATTACGATTGCAATTGCTTAGGCGGTAGGGGGGCTGGTCGAGCCGCGCACTAGATACAAAACGTATTGCTTTTTAAAGTGCTTGTTGCGTTACTTTCAGAGATACGAGTAGATAGTTTATACTCCGGGACCAACCCCAAAATAAAAATAATAAATTAGCTGTCCCAAATATTTTATCCAAAGTCAATGGGTTGTCTTTTTTCAATTTCGGGAATGGTACAAGCAGTAAAAGTTAGAACATTTTTTCATATGAGTTCAAAGCAATCGTCTGTATACAAACGTGTCGCCACGAATTGCGTACTTAGAAGGGCTTTCCTTGCGATTCCCTGATACAACACGTTATAAAGAACTTCGTGTTTTGGGTGCGCGGGCGCAGCGACGCGTCTAACGCGCCGCATTATTATGCTAATCACGCCTAATAAATAACTAATTGAAGAGCACAGTGCTCCGGTAATTTACTCATTTGAATATTATTTAATTGTACTATCAATTATAAGGCTGGAGCTAAGAGCGGAAAATTCCAATTAATTTTATGAATCAAAATTGTTTACATTATTCTTTGTAATAAGGTAGGGAGTTATAATTATGTAGATCTTTGATTTGAAAAATATTTGGTAGACGCGGTTCAGACAGATAACAGATCGTACGAGTGATAGTGTTGAAGTGAGACGCAGACAAGTGCAAGCTGGGTTCATTCATCGTTTTAATATTAGAGTGGGTCAGCTGCACAAAATAGTAGAATGTATCATATGGGAGCAAAATAATAATTTTACGGCGAGGGTGCTTTTTTAATCCAGAGCGAAGTAAGGGATTCCAGAGTAGAATCCCGAGCGTAGCGAAGAATTCTTTAGTAGAATCCTGAACGTAGCGAGGGATTCAAAGTACGTCGCCCGAGCCTAAAATATATTTTGCGCCCGAGTGGCTACTTTTCATCATATCTATGAGAAAATAAAAGGCGTCTCATTTTTTATTGTAATATTATTATTAAATAAAACGTAAAGTGACAACTAAATTGAAATTAAATGGTATCTAATAATAAAACTAATGAAAACTTATATTTACATTCTTTTCATTCATTTTCTTGGCGCTGATTAGTGTTCAGCGCACTACAAATACTTCCAAATTCAAAAAGTGCGCGGCAAAGATGATTCCGGCGCACTTATTTGTTCCAAATTCAAAAAGTGCGCGGCAAAGTTAATTTCGGCGCACTTATATAGTTCCTATTAGAAAACCCCACCTTTGGGCGCACCAAGTAGTCCTACTTGATTCGCCTTTAAGTTTCGAATAGATGTGATGAAAACTCATGTAAAGTAATCTTTGAACTTTATTTTTTTACTAATTCTTTAAATTTACGAAACATATTACTTTTCTATAAATTTAAAATTGAAATTTCTCCTACAAATAGGTATTGTACTTTTCACGATATATTTTCTAGGTCATAATCTATTGGTCATATTCCAAGATAAAAAGGTAAAACGGCTTACCTTTTTTGAGTTTGAGTTCGTTCGTATGCACATTGTAAAGCAATGCATTTTTTTTATTAATAACTTATTTATTTATCACATTTCATGTTCAGGCTCTATTTATAATCAGCTTTTTTGAAAAAGTATGAAGTCCGTACGTTGTCCTACCGCTTACTGCGCCATTCTAGGCACCTAACTTATCTATATGGTGTTATAGGGTATTCTCACAAGCGCTCTAGTTTTTGTCACTCAATAAAAGGCAATTAACTGTATTCGGTACAGTTTCTTTACACCTCGGTACTTCTTCAGCTGCATTCTTAGCTGTACCCAAGTTGCGGTTCTCATCTGCATATGCCTTAACCACAGAACTCGCCATATGGGAGATGCCGTCTCGATCTATCGTGACGAGAATTTCGCACGAGACACTCAACTGAAAATTACAACTACGCGTGGCGCGTGATGCCAACAATTACACAATCATTTCTTTTTTGCCCACAACTTCGCCTGTGTGATATTTTATTTTCGAGCTATCCCATAGGATTCCTTTATTTTTTCGGTATAACAAGTAGCCCATGTCACTTTCCGTCTTTTAAACTATGTCCATGTCAAAAATCAAATCAATTCGTTGCTCCGCTGCTGCGTGAAAGAGAAACAAACCAACAACTACACTTTCGTATTAATAATACATATTAGTAAGGATAAGATAAGGATTATGTGCTCACGCAAAAAATGTGTGTTTCGTAAATTATTTTGCAGTGCATGAGTATGCGTTACATATAAGAGTCACACGCGCCGGGAAAGAGAAAGTCTGCCTTTAGAACTCTATGGCATGACCCGACTCTCGTACTGTCTTCATTTAAGGCTACTTACCTGTATTTAAGGCCTGCACAGACGACACACCGTTTATTTTTGCAATATTTTTATTTCATGTTTTTTCATCTTGCATTTTTACATCACTTTTAAAAAAGCTTAAGAGAATACAGTAACAGAGAGCTCGGTAAAAATTACTCGTCTATAATCGTATTTGCATAGGTACATAATAATTTACATATTTTTCAATTATGTACGACAATAGAGATTGGTATTTTTTTTTTTCAGAACTACAAAAACTATGAACATTTTACGTAATGTCCAAATATGAAAAAAAATGTTTTTCCATTATATCGTACCTCCTGTGTAAAAAAGGTGTCAAGATATACAATACAGTATTGGTTGAAGAAAATCGGCAATACGATGAATTTTTTTAAATTGATGTCATAAAATTGTTTCAATCCACGCCATTAAATAAGTCCATCGTCTGCGCACACCTACCAGCAGTGGGTACTCAGCCCGACCATTTCAGGAAGACTGAGTTTGTAACTCCGACTGTCCTGTTATACCACTTTTTATCATATTTGCATACAGTTTGTCTCCATATACGGACCTCATCGGTGTCATGTTGAAAACTTATAACTACATCACAACCTGCCAAAAAAGCTCGTCGTCTGCGAACACATACCAACAGTACCCACCCCGTCCATGTCAGAAAGAATGTGAGATTGTGACTCCACTGTCATGTTAGGCTCGCTACACAATATACCTATATATTCGGGCCGACTTCGGTCGGCACTGCCGGGCAGTAAAATCGGATTTGTATAGAATAATGTTTGGGAGAAAAAGCCGATTCATTTTCTCTAGGCCGGACAGACGCGAACTGGTCGTTCGGCAAAGCCAAAATTCGTAATTCGGCAAAACTGGTAGATGAATGCCGAGACGCGCGGAGAGACACGTGACACCCGAAAGAAAACAAATTTGTGCCGATTGGACCCGAAAAAACCACCCGATTAGCACAAGCTGCGTATAGCGCTGAAAGTAGTAGGTAGCTCTGTCGTTCGAAAAATTGCCTGTGCCGGTCTGAACATATGTGTAGCAAGCCTTATACCACTTTTTGTGACATTTGCATACAGTTTGCTGCCGTATACGGAGCACATTTCTCGGGCAAACATTCTGCCCAAGCCAACGCGTCCCTCTATCGTTCGTATCGACTTTACAAACGGATGTGATTGGATGATTTTCTCGTTTTTTGCTACTTTCCAAGTGTTAGAATGCTTATGGAACGCATGAATTGTCTAAATATAGTGTTAATGTTTTATCTGAAGCTATTAAATCTCCATGTTGATACATTTACCTACAGATACAGTTAATTGTAGAATCTATGTATAGATTTAATGAGATAGTAAGAGTAGAAATAAAATGAAATACTAAAGCATAAAATCTATAAAAGGCGGTTTAATAGTTGTTCTATATTTTCTTTGAGGTTGTTGTAGATTTGATAACTTTTTTTAGAAAGTGTACGTAAGTACTTGGGCATAATAAGGCATACAATTCCCTTAAAAACATAAAGCTTAGTTACGAATTTAACACAAAATTACAATTCACTAGGTGTGGTATCACCATAACATAAAATAAATTTCACGCATATTTATGGGAGTCTTCTAATCAACGACCATACTTATTGGTAGGTATTTATTACATTACTCTTGAGATCGACAGAATATTTTTCTTCTAAATATTTTACAATAATTTTATCCCTACAATAACTACCTACAGTACTTTCCTACCACTACCTTCGACAAACCACTTAAATTTTCTTTTAAATTAGCTCTCGACCTAATACAAAATATGTCAGTCTCAACAGTAACGTTGACCATAACACGTACCTACATCTACAATATCCATTGACAGTTTCAATAATTAAATAATATAAAATTAAATAATATAAAATAATATAAAAAAAATAAAAATTAAATAATATAAGTTTAAATAATATTTTTGCAAAAAATCGCAACACCGACTTCCACCGTGTACAGAATTCCAATAGTTTGCACGAATCAATGTAACATCCATGTCCATTTTTGTTGATTTATTCAAAAATGGCTCAGCCGATTCTAATAAAATTCAACTAAGATCATCTCGGAAGTATACTCTTTGGAATTAAAAAAGTTTTTTTAAATCGGTTCATAATTGGCGAAAATATCGATGAACATACAGAAAAAAAATTACATACAAAAGAACATAGTACCTCCTTCTTTTTGGAAGTCGGTAAATAAGGGAAACTGTCCTGTAAATCTTTGTTTTGAATTAATATTTAGTGTATTTCCGCTATATTAACTGTCCTGTCCCTTTTTTGAAACTGTTTTTGACAATATCGCTAGTTTTCGACCATACCACATCACACGCGGAGCCAGGTACATATTACCTGCGCCTGCGCACCGCAAAAACTCATCCCCGAGATGTCGGCAGCCGCCGGTCCGGCAACAATGCAAGCTATCTATTAATTGGAATAACTATGCTAATAACGCCACATTTCTGACTAATTTGATTCCTGACCAAAATCAGGGTCACAAAGTCACAATGACGAATATTTTTGGCGGCAGTGTTGAGCGCATATACAAATAGGTCGCTTGATACGCTACGTTGCCTTTGTAGCATAACTTGATCACATGATCACATTAAGATAAGGACTTATTAGATTAATTAGAAGCTAATATTGATGTAAACTGAAGTCATATAATGTGTAGAGTTTGTGCAGAAGAAGAACCGTCGTGGTGTTACGGCAAACTAACTTAATAATAAGACTTTACTTAGCAGCCAAGGTACCCACTACTTGGTAGACGCGACTCTACTGATGAAAACCGAATTGGGGCCTACCAAGTATCAAACACTTTTAGTTGTACTAGCAATGACATAGCAGTGTTGTCAGCGTAACATAATTAGTAAAATGGCACACTAGCGACCTCACCTACGACGATTTACTTTTCGCATAAACTCTATCATTATAGAATTTGGACAGATTGGTGTCTACTAGTTTTATGCGAATAGGTTAGCAATACCTTGAAATCATAGGACTGTTACGCCTTTGTGTTACATTTTAATTCTTACCTACTTTATTACAACTATAGTAAATGTCTAGTGTTTATATTAAAGTTCAAAATATACAGCCTTGTAACTCATCATTGTCATCATTTTAGCCGTAGGATATGTCCACTGCTGGGCAGAACCTGCTATAAGTAGATTTCCAATAGAAGCACAGGTTAACAATATGTAGACTTACCATATCAATGAATGTCTAAACCGGGACATGAGCCAGAGCTTACAAAAAAAAACTACACAAAATATAAATTATACACAAATATAAACAAATTAATGTTTACAGAAAAACCGTTTGAATTTTTTGCATTTATTTTTTGGACTAGTCGCGCTTTTAAAAGTCTAGTGAACTAGGCTTTGTGAACTTTTTTCAATGAAATGTAACTTAAAAATAAAATCGGAGAAATCGTTGCATTCGTCGTGCAGCGGCGGGGCGCGGGAGTGGTGCAGAAGACGATTCCATGCGCCACGCGCACCGCACTCTATCTCCGCGCGTCTCAACATCATGCGTTAAAAAAAACGGGACAAATGACCAAACCGGTCATGACGCCGGGACCAAGGCTTGAAACCGGGACAATCCCGGTCAATCCGGGACGTATGGTAAGCCTAACAATATGCATTCATCGCGAGCTTGCAGACTGTTCAACTGTCCTCCATGTGACGATATTCTACGCTGCGCTTGGTGGCTTACGTGGTTTCGTCCTTTATAATTGTTGCAGATTTTTTTTGTATAATAAATTCATCATTCATTTTGAATAAAGAACCGTTAAATTTGCAAAATAATTTATATTTTTAAATTTAAATTTATTTATTGATTATTGAGGTAAAAAAATATAACACAAATTTCAATTTCAAAGTACCTACATACGTAGGTAATTAAGAAAATTTGCAAAATAATTTATGTTCCTAAATCCAAATTTATTTATTGAGGTAAAAACTATAACACATATTTCAATTTCAAAGTACATACGTAGGTAATTAAGAAACGATATGAGCAACTTTGGTAAATAACTTTATGTTATCCGGTAATTACTTTCAACAGTTTGCTGTTAATCCCATGTTAGCATATTTAAGCACTAAAACAAAGCAAGATATTAATACCAGTATCTTTATAATATAAGCGTTTGCGTTTTATGTAAATACGAAGATCAGTATAATGAATGAATATAATTACTTACTATTTATAGCGATAACGGGAGATACGTAGATAGTGGAGCGGGGTTTACATATGCTATGTCCCGTTCAGGATCACACTAATAGGTAGGTATTGCACCTATCACGTAAAACCAGCGTTAAGCGTATGTTTACCCTTGAATTGTATCCTTTTTTAAAACAAACCAAAAAAAGATGTTAAAAATTATCCGCGTGTCAAAATAATTATTTGTATGTAAAATAATTTGTATTTGCATCTTTTGTCACTGTATCTATGTATTTTTGCTCTTTCGAAATAGAAGACATGAAATGAAAATTGCTGAAAAATATTTGCTAATAGAAAAAAATAATACAAATCGAATTTATCATTTATTACCTTACGTACCTACACACTTTTTTTAAAAATGAGAATAAGATCGATGTGCTACCGCGACAATGCCTTTAAACGTCTTGTTTGCATTCTGAATTAATCGATACTAGAAGTTTTGCATAAAGCTCCCATTCTAAATGCCCATTTCTTTGCCAGTGTATATTATAAGAATCCAATTCACAGTAATGTCATTGGTATTTTAATTTACAGTCACTTATTTTGCCTTGATTATGTTTACAAAGACATATTTTTATACGCCATGACACGATTTAGGATCCTTTAAGTTTGCAAAACTATAATAATGAACTCTTAATGATTATTATAACTTAAACACACTTAGTAGACTTTTTGCAGGAAGCCACAACTTAATAAGCACACGAAACATTAAATCCTTAATATTTGCAATGTGGAGTATTAAGTAATTATTAAGTAATCTTTCATCACATAAACATACATGATCTAAGCATATAAAATACATAAAAACATAATGACACATTTGCATTAATTTGAAAAGCCTCATCCTAAACAGTTGGAATTGGCAGCTCAATAAAAACGAAATAAACAAATAATAAGATACCACGTACCTATTTATTTCTCTAAAAACGTAAAAAAAAATGTATCGGCCACTTTATTATTATCACAATTTATTTTATTTTTACTTTACCTTCATTTACTTTTTCACGGTGAAATATATCTACAACTTGCATGCTAAATTTTATACTAATGGGTGCTATTCACAAACGTAGAAAGCGCATTTCTATTCAAACCAGGTAAGAAATCTCAGTTTTTTACAAAAGGTCGCCATGATTGATTTTCGGATTCCGAGTCGGACAAAAAGCTTCCGTGCAAAAAATCGCAGAGTATGCAAATCTATTGTTGCATTCGTTGTGCTAGAGCACACATTAACGCACGACTTTAAACTTTAATACAACGTCATAGAGAGCAATTTATGCTGCAGTTTTTGTTAATGTATCGGCGCACACGCAAATCTTTTCTTACACTCGTTCTCTGGGACGTCAGTTCGATAAATCTACGATCTCATCGTAAATTGCCGACGCATACATCTCGCTTCCCCGAATCCATCTCAGAACGACGCCCTTAAAAAAACTTCATAGTAAATCACATAAAACTGCGCTTTTTATGCAAAAACACATCAATTTTCCACAAAAAACCGGCATTTTACGATTTACAAGTCGCGGTAATTTATCTCTACATTTTATTTGTCCCGGCCACTGAAGAACACGGCGTAAAGCCCGGAGTGCTGTGTAACTATTATTAAAACGTCTGAATTATTGTAATAATATGCATATATGGTAATACTAGTAACATACTCGTGCTAATTAGATATAATTTGCATAATTTCATTGTTAGGAGCCGGTCGCGTTCATAGTTGGAGTTTTTGTTCGAGTTCCGCTCGCCGCGCGGATACATGAGAATATCTCATGCTTAGCTAAAAATATAGGTGTAACTAGAAATAGTCACATATACGTACCAAAATTTGTATAGTATCTTGGGCTAAATGGCTTTTTTGTGGCCTCTATAAATTGATATTTAACTTGTCTAAACCGATGCATAATCTTTGTCAAAATCTATCGCGAAGTATTTTCCAGCAGTAGACTTCTTACTGCTGAGATGTTGATGTTGTTGATGATGATAACCAAAAATTTTTTGAAAGGGTTTTAGGCAACATATGACTCTGATAGCCTAAGCATGCAAAGTTGCAATGAAAATTAGATTTGCTTTTTGTAGCTACTTCTATCTAAGAATTTGATATTCAATTCAATTTAAATTAATCATTATGAATCATTTTCATTATCTATCTTCTAAGCGTCACATTTTTATATTGACACAAATTTATACCTAAACCGGTGTAAAATTAAGTTTAAGAAACCCCTTGAAAAATTTGCTGAAAAAAAGTTATATACGAATCATATTTATTACTTACATCATTTTCAAAACTACCAAAAGCGATCCATTCGTTGACATTTGATGATTTAATATTTATTTCATGGCACAGAAACACAAATCAAAACCATAATAGGTGTATACTTTTACATCTTTTTGGTCTAAAGTGAAAAATATTTGTTTTACACAGAATAAGACACAGCCTGAAAATTTTTACAGAACGATAGTTTGCATCGTTTTTTATTTGAATGAAATAGATCCTATATGAAAGCGCTGAACGCAACCCGTTACTTGCGTCTGCGCCCGCGCTGGTTTTTAATAACTTTTTATTCTATGACAAAGGGCCATGCGTGTGCGCAAACTGGACAATTACCGTAAAGGTCTCCTCACCCTTGCACTACTCCAATTATGCAGTGTCCCGTTATTTAGGGGGAAATCACCTGACATTTGTGTTTTTGCACTAGCAATGAAGGGGTGAATAATGTCGTAGACAGGTCTAGGTGGAGGGGTGGGGAGGTTTTACTCTACTTCGCTCCATTCATCGCTGGACGGTGGCCCATGGAACTCGGTGAGCATTAGTTGTAGATTTTTGTAATTTGCTGTAAACGTAATTTTGTTAATTTTAAGTACGGGGAGCTTTTACATATTTCAAAAAACGTGAAACTGGATTTTTAGAGCTCTTCTAACACTACCCGGTGTCAAAGCTCTAAAAACCCAGCTAAGCACTAAGAAATTTCCCAGGACGCCGCGTGGTATGCATTCAGTATGTACCATCATCTCTTAGCGTGAATCGCTTCAGATTTTGTTTTGCTCACTTGAGAAAAGGCGTTAGCCTTTTGCAGCAAAAGCTTTTGCGAACAAATTTGAGCTCGTAGTAAGCTTTTGATCACTTAACGAAGGTCAATGACATTTTCATCGTCACGAGCGTCATACAACAATCATCTTGTTATAGGTATAGCCCTGTCCTACGCAACAGTCAAATACATGAGATGGATTATTTTGTGACATAATTCCATAATATGACACTGCAATTATCACGTTGCCGCAACTTACTTTGAAGTTGCCCCTTTCCTAGTACCCATTATGTAATACGCATGCATCGGCTACAGTATGAGTATTTTATTATCTTGCGATCCTATTACTGATGATAAGTTGCACCGCTAAAGGCAAATGTTAACTTCTGTAAGAAAATACTCGCTGTAAAATATTAATTTCTTAATTTATGACACTTTAACTAAAGAAAACTCAATATGTTCTCGGCCTCGCGATCATTACGTACCGTTACAAACGTTAAACACTTTTTAACATTTACAACCTTTATCCACCCTCTAAACAATGTTAAACGAACATTAACATCGTTTCTATGAATAAGTTACGGTTCTTACTCGTATAACAACTACTAATAAGGGATGCTTTAAAAAAGGGATTCGCATTGTGTGGAAGAAAGCGATCGCCGTAAAAATATTCCGTGCGCGACAAAAAACCAGACTTTCTAATTTATTGTCCGAGTCTCGGACGGGGTCTTAAAAAACTGAGAAACAATCGAATGATATAAAACGCAAGATTGCACAGTCCCGCGTCCCACAGAGCCGACACTGCGCTAGCTTTACGATGCTCATAAAAGAAAGTCCATTCATTTGCATGTCGAGATTGTCGAGGTGCTGTTTTTAGTGAACCCCTAATTATAATACAATGTCATTGTTCTAGTCAAAGATTTAATTGCTTGTTTTTATGAAACCCGCTTTCTAATGCGGCGCACTCGAGCAATTTGCTAATGATGTGACATTTTTGCATTTGGCATGAGAAATGATCGTCTTACAAAATCTTTTGTGCGTAGGGTAGACTCAATTGAGGTTCGAAAACACCAAGCAAAATAAAATAACCTTCTGAGGGTAAGCTTTTTATAGGCCAAAAGCACTTTTTTAAGGTGACGCATTGATAAACTATAGTTTCAAAATCGAGTACCGCGCCCCTTCACTCGGACAAAATTTTACGCGGTCTCACTTGACAGGATCACGCCAGAGCGGCGGGCGGCAACGCTGGGCTAGCGTACGTGGCGCTGCTAACGGCGCGGCGGCGGCACGCGTCAACTCAATTTGCCTAGAGCATAGATAATCATGGAGTCGCCTTGTCCTTAATCAACAATTTAAAAAAAAGGCAAAAATTATTTTGATCTTTTTAATGTTTTTTTTTTTCATACAATACAGGGTTATTTCAACTGCTGTTTTTAAACTTTCGCGATTTGAACACATTATTATTATATACTACGGGACTTATCGCGCTCTGAAATTACGAGATAAATAAATAACTCATCATCCCGACGTTTCGTCCGAGTTGCATCAACCGTGGTCAAGGGTAGACACTCCGTAGAATAGTGAGTCTACCCGTGACCCGCAACAAAATGTATGGAACAGCTTTTTTTTTTTAATTTTGAGAAATGTTGCAGAACAAAAATTGTTAGTTTTGAGAAATGTTGCAGAACAAAAGTTGTTAGTTTTGATGTACATATACAGAATAAACCTCTAAAAGGATGCTAATTGATTAGAAATAACCCTGTATACAAATTAATGTTGATTATGTACAGGTATCATAATCAATGAACTTATTTTTATCGTGCTTCACACACTTAGAAAAGGGTTTGGATGCCAGAAATAAAATATTTAGTTAATCGGTTTAAAATATAAATCATTTATTTACCGATATTTGGTAGGATAGGTGCGAGTGCGGTCTAGCACAGCTCTATAAGAACAGTGGTGAGGAATTCATAATAAGCATTAAAGTTGTAGAACAAAGGGGTATTTTACTATAATGTAAACGTCGTGAAGGAAAGAGAAACACTCACATACATTACATGTTAGAGTGAGATAGATTAGTTTTTGTATCATATTCCAACACGCCCCCTCAAAAATTAATCTATTTAAAAATCAATTCCTATTTTGATAACGAAATTTTATACAATTAAAATAACACAACACACCTTCCTACCTTGTCTGGGGATACATTCAAATTGGTTCAACATTTGTTGCGCAGGATTGGGGAAAACCCAGAAAAACCCAATCAAACCAATTATTCATCTTAAATATACTGTTTCAGTAACTCTACAATTTAAATATCAAAATGTTATTTATTTATGCATACAGTGAGTTACATAGGCTTCAGTAATTGAAACTACCTTTTCAATAAGGTATAGTATTGTACTCTGATTCATATTGTTCAAAGAATTCAAACAAATAGTGTGCTTTGATGATTGTTCTAATACACTACCACTATAAATATCATAACAACATTACTTCTCGTGACATAAATATTTGGCTCAGTTCTCAAATGTCCTTTTTAAATTAAATCTGTGGTCCCTTTCAACTCTTTCAAGTATCGTACGAGTAGGTCCCTTTTTAAAATGTATCAAATGATTGTTATTGTTATCAAATCTGCTGGATGTTTACAACATTATGTCGGTTGATTCTACAACGGGCTTTTGTATTATCGTTAGAACTTCTATACTATCTATTCTACTATCGTTATCGCTAGATCGTAACGATCTACCAGATAAGAGCTAATTGTCTCTCATCTATTTCCTGGTTCTATAGAGTTCACTCTATTGACCACTGGCTTTATAAACCTTTCGTTTACCACATCTCACACCTTGTATTAATTCGGTTCATACTAATTTAGTGAACTTACTTACAATATCTCTTGACTTCAATAAATTAATAAAAATAAATTCATTAAACTTAATAAATTAGTAATTTAAACAAAAAAAAATAGTCTTCAATAGAATAGAAGTCAAGATTAAAGTACATTATTTTATGATTACATTTTTTTTTTTGTGTATACCTGGTTACATATACCAATAAAGTCATTGTATCATTGCACCACTAATAAAATTAGCATCAACAATAACAACAACGAAATCGATACCAATAAACCATAGAATAACACCAATAAAGTCTATGTACCATTGCACCACTAATAAAATTAGCATCAACAGTAACGACAATATTGTTAACAATAAATCAAAGTAATCGGCCAAGATAACTTTCACTGATTTTTCATCAAACTTGGTTCCATCGTTAAAATTTTAATTTTGAACCGAATAATACTGCCGCCAGATGCGACTAAATTTATAATTTATTGGTGTGTTAGCGACGCACAAAATGCGTTATTCAGTGCTTTGTAGGGCTCAACATCTTAGGTTTCAGAAGCAGTTGTCACTGACTTCACCTAGATTATTTTCCGAGACCTTACTTCTGAACGTTTCATACAATACGTTCTTTATTCTCCGTACGTAATACGTACTATTTATCATACCATTTATTTGTCAATATGATGCACTGTTTAGTGGTAGCCAAATACCCGCTATAATATTGCAAACAGAACTCATTATCATTATCAATTATTCATTTGACAAACTCAACACCATTATTTAAACCATTGACAATTTTTAACTTTAAATTATATTGAGCTTAGCAAAATAATTTCGGAAATATCGGAAGGACTATAGATCACATAACTGTATGCACGTCAAATAAAGGGTGTTTTATATTAAACCTCTTTGATCGGTTACATTATTAATTCACCATTAATACGTATATACTTTGCAAAGTTTATCATTCTGTCGAATTTATCGTATTCGCTCTCAATCAGTGAACATTACTTTGCTTTTTAACATATAATTTGCTTTGCCAATGTGGATTAATATCCAACAATTTGGCCATTTTTTTTTATTTACGCCTCTATTTAATGAGCTATCAAAGAATAAAAGCAAATATCTCAACTGAGTTATGCCTGATCAAAATCTTTGTGATAAAGCAGGGAGAATAATTTTAATTTCGTTTATTTAAAAGAAGAAAAAATAATAACCCTATCGACAACTTCCTCTTTTTTGAAGTCGGTAAAAGACAATATTATAACCGTGATAATTTAAAAAAAGTGTTTAAATTTACCGTTTCCTCTGAATCCCCAGATGTCGGCAACACGTTGTGTAACTCTGCGTATGTTGGTGATATTTCTGGGTGGCTACAAAATAAAATGATGTAATTATATAATTATTAAAAAGTTAAAGCTAACACAATTATTTAGGTGATAGAACATCACCTAATAAATATCATTATTTTAGATAGGTTTCTAAAATATCAAGAGACGACTCCATAGCTTTTTGTTCTGATATTTGTTTCCTACAGTATGGTTAGTTTGTACAGACAAATCTTAGTAGGTACACACTTGAAAATAAAGAATAGACGGAGTATTATTACTAGATACTTTAAATTGATTGCTGACATGATAGATAGGTACTTGGCATGGACTCACTCTCTATCTACTGGCCCTGTTGAGGATGTGGATTGACAATCGTCAGGTTGCAGTTTCCGTTTTTTTGACCTAAAAAAATTGTAAATATAGGTAAATGCAGAAAAATTGAAGTACCTAGGTAGTAAGAATGTGATAATCCATAATCTGTAGACGAATGTGTATTTGCCAAATATAGACTTTATTATTAGGGCATTAGAGTGCAACTATTTATTGCAAGTTTATTATATATGTAATTCGACTTACCCAAACATTCCGTCATTTTTTTTAGGTTTTCTTTTTCGTTTTTGTAAAAACAATTCTTTCCGCTTATTTTTCCTCCCCATTTTCTATGCACACTTGTTCACTACTATTTACACACTACCAAATAAAAATACTAAGTACCTAACTTACTACCTACTATAATAATGTTCTAAAGCTACAATATAATATAGTACACTAAAGTCTAACTTATAATTTTGAAAATAATTCTGAAGTAAATTACTCGGTTGTCGTCGCACAGAGTACCTAGAAGACAATAACCAAAAACAAACAGCACGCATCTCGCGCCGTCCGTACTTTGCGGCGTTGCCAGCCCGACGCTGAGCGAATCATGCGCTCGTCGGAGTCGCAACGTCGCACCGGTACGGCGGCGGCGGCCCAGATAGTGCCGGATCAAATATTCTGAGCAAACACTGTAGAGTAAAAGCTAAACTAGAGTAGGCGCGAAGAGATTTGATTGAGTTTTTAATTAATTACTCATAATATACAATTTAAAAAAAAAAAATTCTCGGTTTATAATAAAGAAAAGGGATCTGGCTATTTTATTCGTAAAAAATAATGGGGTGTTGTCGCTGATAATTCTGAGCATTCGAATTACTAAAATTTTTTTGGTGAGCAATTTGTTTTATTTTTTTTTTAATAAAGCCGGTTACTTTTCAAAATTTTGTCCGGTTCATTCAATTTATTAAGATTTTCCCTTATCTATGACATTTTTTAAATTTGAATCGATATCATTCATCCTCTCACATCGCGCATTCAAAAGTACTCGTTTTTGCCGTTTTCGTGTTTCTCGGCCCGGTGCCTCGTCTTAATCAATTATAATAAAGCATGGTTTATTTATTTTAAACGAAAATGTTTATTTATTATTTACTCGAAGTTTTATTTAGGTTGTTTGACAATTGAATTTTTTTCATGAATACGTCATGGTCATAATAATGTGCAGTTCCATGTTAACATAGGCTGTTTGTTTTATCTGTGAAAATGCGTCTTCTTTTTTATCGGTTTCCAAGGAATATCAACGTAAATATAACCTGTCTGTTAGTCTGTTGATAAATATATCTAGAGTGCAATACGACCCCCACGGGTCCACTTGCCCCTGTCTTCCGTCAGTGGGGCGCGTTTGACACGTAATACGTTTTAATGTGCCTCTAGAACTCTACCCGACTTCGCATCTAGCGCACACTAAAGCAATTTAAGACGTTGTCCGTTTCTTATGGTGCAAAAATCTACATTATTCTATTCTAAATCATTTACATTTGTGTATCAAATACCAGTTAGAAAATAATAAAATAGATATACCTATAAGTGGCAGGAAATATATTAATATACCTATAACTTGTCTGTCTACACACGGTGCTGTATTGAAAAGAACAGGTAGGTGCATATCTACCACGCTGGCAGTGCGGGTTTGAATTTATCAAATCACTTTGCGGATATCGAAGACATATATTTGAAATCGAATTGTGCTCTATTTAATCTTATAAGTTATACCTGAATAAATAATAATAAGAGAATAAATTGAGTGTAATACTTTCAGAAGTGTGAACTACTTTTGTTATGGAGCTAATCCTGAAAACGAAAAAAGAAATCATATAAAAAAATATTGAGTTTCTAGATTCTGGATTCCTGGTTCTGGAGAATTCTTATTTACAAAATCACGCTTATTCGCGCAATTAAATGGTGTAATCGAATATTATTGTAATTATAATTATAAATATCGATAAAGTCGCGAGTGTTCGTAGTAAGTGTCCCGGGGCGACCTTTCGCAATTCCGTTATTTTAAATATTTTTTAAAACTTTTTACTAAACAAAGGCTACGAAATATTGTTAATGAATTTTATTGCTACTTTTTTCATAATCAAGTCCGCGTTTGACTCCCAACTAACCTGGTTTATCATCAGGCGAGTTTGAGGTCAACTCAGAGCTTACACGACTAAACTTTTCCCAGCTTGATGAAGCGTGACGGGTGAAAGAAGCTAGTCACTAGTGGCTAGTGGCTAGTTGGTGAGGGTGTCTCGGGGTGACCTTTCTCGGTCCCGTTAGCCACCTGCGCGCACGTTACGATCCCGCTAGCCGTCGGCGCCCGCGCACCTCCCTGCATTCATTTATTTTATTAAGATATCGCGCCTTAACGGACCACGATCTTGAACTACAACTGATCAATCGCATTTGCAACTGTCATCTTTAATCGGCTTAATCACATATCGTGATTCTCGCATAAAAGAGTAAGCTTTAGTAGGTTTCTGTTCTGTGGCCTCTTCGTCTATTATGTACCTTTGTACTATTTCAACTATTATCACTTATCTAACGCAGAGTATAATTTAAAAGGGCATATTATGATTTTATTTTGAGTGCTTTTCACACTAGATTTTATCTCAAAGAGTTATCTTTGTGATAAGCATTTCAAAAATCTGAAGCGAATGCAGGATTTGAACCTGCCCCTTCGGATCACTAGCCCGACGCTCTAACCAACTGAGCCAGCCCGCCTCCCACGCAAGCGTCAAATCTTTGAAAGTGCTTATATTACACCAACTTATAGCGTTAAAAGGGCATATTCTAAAAATTCATATTTTTTTTTGTTTTATAGCAATTCTGAACATAATGTTAATTACTCACTTACAGACTGTTGTAGAAGACTGTTGTTTTAGAATACGCTTACCAAGTAACTTCCAATCTACTCTGCGTTAAAATTGACAAAAGTAGCGTGACATCTACGATATGTATTCGTGATTATAGCGTTGAGAACAGGAATTCATTAATCAAGATAATTATGGCGCGGTAAAGGACCCCGAACTTGAACACCAGTAAAATGAGCGAAACTAATCAATTGTCATTAATCTAATCAGTCACGTAGTCGTACGTATGTGTTAAGTAAGATTCTCAATGATTTGATAAGAAAGCATATTCCAAAACACATCCAAAGGGCACGCACATGTTTGTGCTTCATGTTTTTTGCTATCCACGAAGATATTTACGGTATTGATTTTCAAATGAACAACAATACAATTATTTAACTTATTAATCATGTACCTGTATCAGTTTTGTTTAATATTCCACTGCAAGTCGTAGGCTTACCCGGTGTATGATGATGCATATCTACCACGCTGGCCCAGTGCGGGTTTGAATTTATCCAATCACTTTGCGGATATCGAAGACATATTTTTGAACTCGAACTGTGCTCTATTTAATCTTTTAAGATATACCTGAATAAATAATAATAAGAGAATAAATTGAGTATAATAATAGTAATTATAGACCTAGGCTGGTATGCCATTTTAATCTTAGAAAAATTCCACCGCCATACGAAATTTTAAGACGAAATCCTAATTAAAAGTAAAATTAATTCGTGTATATCTGGGTATACAAATAGGCATGACTAAGAAGTTAGTTATTCAATTTGCCATCCTAAAGCTTTTTATGTGTAGGTAAACGAGAAAGGAAATTTGTGCCTGATTATCTACAGCCTGTCTATTATTGTCAGCATTTAATGGCTACGCTTTTGATACTCGATACTCTTCGGCGATTATGAGTAACCACAACAGAAGCCTCAATAGCAATCGAATGATTAACTTTCTAATCATTCCAATGATTCGATATCGACTCGCGGCGGATCTGAATGTGATTTCAGATCGCGCCTTATAATATTCCCGATGGTACATTACAAGACAACGGTATCGATATTGGTGAGGGCGTGAATACGAGTCGGTAAGTGGCGGGTGCGGTAAATGGCCCACGCGCACGATAGTGCTGCCCCGATCAGCATTTAGCACTCGCATCAGCCTTTATCCCCATTTAGTTTTTGATATTTTGTTTGCCTTTATCTCCATTGAGTTATTACTAATTATTATAAAGTTAAGGGCAAGGCTCTTGTAGAAGCTATCAATTTTCACACCTCATTATCTTCTGATAGCGTTTTCACTTCTTTGTTGTATGACATGATATCTACCATTTCTTAAATTTTATTTAAGAATACTCAGCGTAGCATTCCCTTTATCTCTTTTTTCTTCTTCTATGTTTTTATTAGATTGCCGAATCCTTTCCTTTTCGGGTTTTCAGCTGTCGCACCTCTTGATTTGATTTTATTTTTACTATTATGTTACAGCACCACGTTTTCTTAGTTATTATTTAAAACATTATGTAACTTAATCACTTAATGCCATTACAGAAAAATGTATTAGCCCTTAGTGGATTATTAACTCATAAACTTAAAACCTAAATTCGTACCTCGATTTTTCATCTTAATTTCATGAATTTTTAGCTGTATTCTTAAACATTGACATTTTTAAAATAATTAAAACAGCATTTATTTTTGCGTCATCTATTTTTTTGATTTTGATTTATTTTTTTCAAAATTTGCAGTAGCGATAAATATGGGTCAAACAACGACACAAATGCAGAAATACTCAAAATATGAGTAAATAAAAATAGCCTTTAGCACAATGATTAGCACCGCGCTTTAGCACTACACGGGCACATCACTACCTACAACACAAGCTTTGCGGTAACACGCGCCATTAGAATACATTCAAATGTGCTCGAACACAGAATAAACAGCAGTAGTTGTATGAGTGCCAATCACCGCTCCCGGGCGGTAGTGTGCTGCGCCCGCGCATCGCTCCCACGCGCCCATACGATACGTGACGACACTTACGGACCATTCCGTCGCAAATATTCAGAGAATTTATATTAGAGACCATTTTGCATTATTGTGTAAATGCAAGCTTACCTTTTAGGCGATGCGGCCTTAAACTCG
Organism: Hypomecis punctinalis; assembly: GCA_949316475.1. Classification (NCBI taxonomy): domain Eukaryota; kingdom Metazoa; phylum Arthropoda; class Insecta; order Lepidoptera; family Geometridae; genus Hypomecis; species Hypomecis punctinalis. The sequence continues at coordinate 15,543,029 of OX438802.1, forward strand.
ATATAAACGAATTTCGTGTTTTTCCCATAATCAGCAAGCCTTGTTTTTGGACTTGGTTGAGTTTCAAGTGACGATTGGTGTGATGATCGAAGATGTAAAATATCGGAATCGCGATTTGGGTCCATTGTGAAGTTTAGTACCATTAGCGAGCCAAGCATTTCACTCACATATCAGTTAATGTTATTTGGAAGTTGGAAGAAGGAGGCTTGGTAGGATAAATAGATCCAAATGGGCACAAGATTTACAATAGGTACTGTTAAAATACCCTTTCATTTAGAATTTTAAAAGACATATATTTTAGCGTTGTCTAAGTTGTTTGGCTACCATAATCAATCTAACATAAATTCAAAATTATTGACTGCCTCGGTGGCTTAGTAGTTAGTGACCCAAACTTCTGGATCAAAGAGGCGTGGGTTCGATCCCCACCCAGGGCAAATATTTATGTGATGAACATAAGTGTTTGTTCTGTGTCTGGGTGTTATTTAGTTACTATCTATACAAGTATGTATTTAAAAATAAGTATATGTAGTATATCAGTCTCTGGCAGCCATATCACAAGCTTTGCTTAGTTTGGGGTCAGAGGCCGTGTCTAAGATGTCCCAAAAATATTAAAAACATACTATTATGATAGCAAGCTTGTTTAATTAAATATTAATTTAGCACTAACTTTAAGATTTTCGTTTTATTCTTAACTAGCCCATAAATAACCACATCCTTGTGCGAAGCATTCAGAGATTACGTAAATTTTTCGCAGCAAATCATGCAAATTTATTACCTTAATGACATGAATAAGTGAATCATATCAAATTACTCGCTGTGGTCAAATCAGCAGTACCATAACTCAAGTTGATTGAAGTACTGTAACAGGAAAACTTGAGTCATATTCAATTAAATGGTTTTTGCTACGCGTTGTTTTGTGTTTGAGTAAACACGCCGCCGCTGGCTGATGACGCGGCGCACGCGCACGCGGCTTCTCCAGATTATTAGGGCCTGTCTCTGATTAGTTATCTTGCTCGCACGTCACGCTAGTTTTTATATGGGGATTTAGTCAATTATTCTGTAGACTGTTTTTTTATCGACAAGTAGTATTCATTTCGGTCTCAGCGCCTTTCGTTCTAGCCCATGCCGGTTGAGCTGTAGAGACGTCAGTGACCAACACGACTTAATTATCAAATTGAATATTGATATCGAAAACGTGTCGTTATACTTTTTATGAAACAAAAGAAGGATAACAGAAGTGAAGTATTTTAACTAAAAAAATATGTAAATATTTTCGTGTTTGCTTGAAATATTTTACGACCCCAACATAATATATACCTAATCATTATTATAGGTGTTAAAACTACAACTTTAATAGATATTACTTTCTCCTTGAGGGGATTGTTGTAGGATAGCGCGCAAAATTAGATATAAGTCTGTAATATAAGTTTGTATAAAAATAACTGCTAATGTTTAAGCCGAGATTAAATAATAATAATTACAAAGAACTTTTGTATATTCTATATCAAACATGTTTAGAATATTTTGATACTGTAACTAGGTGTCTTTACATTATGAACTGGCCCTAAACCAACGTCATTACAAGATCAGTTTTAGATACAGTTATGCAACAATCGGTCGCTTTGTTTCGCCCATAACAGTATCTTTGTGAAGCGACAATAGCCCGTCGTGTTGTAATACTAATCTAGATTATCTCGTTCCACGTTGAACTTTATAATTTGTTGCTCCTTTGTGTAAACATTTGGAGCTAGCGATGAATGCCGTAAAATAGAACTCATTTTGCGATTATCAAACTGATCACTCTAATTTTTACAAGCGCGAAAGTTTTATGCATCATCATTATCTCTTATACCACTGATGAGCTTAGACTTTCCTTATTTTGGTTTATTGGAAATATTTTTGTTATAACTTGTTATTAACAGCTCAAATGAATCGACTAAAATGATAATCTTGTTGTTATTAATTGACTTTATTTGTTATTTCATTGTTATTTTGCGGTTTAGGTAATAATCACAGGCGGTACTTGAAATAGGTTTGATATGAGTCGAAAATATTTAAAACCTATTGGAAATTGACTCTAGCTAGAGTAAAAGTCGTATTTCCACTGTAAAATGAACCTTTTCTGCTTACCCAATTGTATATTTTAAATTAATATCGGAGTTTTTGTAGAATACTTATACTACGGTACTTTTATTCCAAAAAATAAATAGCTGTATCATGAACGCAAGCGAGCGGTAGGTACCGCTACATTTGTCATTTTGAGCCAAATTGTTGGGTCCTAAGAAGTAAGTTGTTGGGTATAATGGGTATATGTTTCGGTTATACTTGTTATAGTGACGTCCCAGTCTGAATTTTAAGACCCAGCCGCCACTAATAGTACTCATAGTGAATATTCCACACGTATCTTTTACAATAAATTCATATATGAATAATAGCCGAATGGCCAAGCTGAAGAATGTTTTATGACCCTTATCAGTGTCAGTTTCAATAGTAATGTCGTGTAACGGTATCGTAGCCGATATCTTGGGGGTGAGCGACATGTCGGCTGTCCAAATTCAAAACCTAGTAACCCCTGATTTTTCCAAGAAACGTTATTTTGCATTTTTGGACTTACTAGACCCATACCTACAACCCCAAGTTCTTAGAACACCCATTTTCATATCAATTACCGAAAATATTTTTTAGCATTTCGGAGCAATTTGTAAAATGGATCAAAAAGTCTACAATAATCAGATTTATAACATAGTAACTCGGTTTACAAATTTAAACCACCTAGTAACCCGACTCACTTACTAGGTTATTAATTTGTGAAATATTCTTGCTGGGCTATCAATTTGGCAACACCGCAAAAAACCGTTAGGATTGCGTCAGTAAGTCCTGTGACGCCGGCGCAAGGTTATGGTCGCTCTCTGATTTATTTTATAAAAATGAGTTTTTATCAATTTTACCGTTCAAAACGGCTGATAAGTGCCCTGGAGAACCAAGAAAAAAGCAGGTATGAAACAACTAAAGTAATTTTCTAACAAATTATTGAATAAACAATCAAAACCCAAAATATTACCCCAAAGTGGATATATCGTGGTATGATTCAAATACATTAAACGCAATATTGCTAAAAATAAATATTGACTAAAATCTTTGCTTATGAATGTGTTTTCTTGAGTTTAGTTTATTTTATTTACAAGTTTAACTAAATCGTGTTACTAACCGCGTTAGCATAGCCAAAATTAATTAGTAGAGCTTTGAAACGAAAACCCTTCTTCCAAGAAGTGAAAGAAAATCAGGTAGGGAAGAAACCAAAATTATCAAGGACCCCAATCGAAGAGCACATCATGAGCTACAACCCGGCATTAAGTCACTACAGAAGAAACAATGCTACCACGGAGATTCACGCTACAGTCTATGCATGATGATTTAAAAGCAAAAAATCCAGATTTCAAGTGTTCAATTGAAACGTACAGAGGCACAATGAAATCCTTGAAAGTTTCTCTTAAGTATCCTAAAGGAGATCAATGTGTTGAATGCGGGGTGTTCGAAGAAAAGATGAAAAATGAGGATGAAGAAGTTTTAGAGAGCACTCGTAATGATTATAAACAGCATAAAGAAAAGGCTGAAAAAGCAATAAAGAACTACAAAGAAGATGGAGCTAAAGGAAACAATACTGTCGTACGTTATTACTCGATGGATCTTCAGAAAGTTACTTTGATATCAGATATGCCGAAAACAAAAGATTCGTTCTTTTTGAGCCGTCTCGTAGCTTTTAATTTGACATTCGCTCCACTATGCAAAGACGCACAGATTAATAGCAAATGTATTGTGTGGCATGAAGCTTTGATAGGTCGAGATGCCAATAATATAATTTATGCTTTGATGGCTTTTCTTCAATCGGAAAGAGACCTGAAAGCAATCACTCTGTGGTGTGACAATTGTACTGGACAAAACAAAAATTGGTTTTTGTTTACTGCTCTGGTAACAATCGTTAACGCCGGATGCTTTAATATCAAGATTATAACTTTAAAGTTCCTCACAAAGGGTCACACTCACATGAGTGCTGACGGCGTACATGGCAATATTGAAATAGAACTGAGGCGCCGAGATGCCATGTATGATTACGATGACTACAAATCTATTATTGCGAATTGTAGATCGCATATTGATGTAATCGAGGTGCAAACATCATACGAATGGGTGAAGAAGAAACGCATACCTAAAAAAACAACAGCTGACGGTCCTCTTCACACATTTTTGCTGAACTCGGTAGTTGAAGCCAAGTTTGTAAAAGGATCTCTAAACGTTTTCTACAACAAAGATTTTGAAGAGTCCTATAAAGAGTTAAATTTCTTGACTCAGAGATATGACTGCAAGATCCTTCCCCCTGCTACTAATAATCAACCTCGAGGTGTGAAATCAGTTAAAAAAGAAGGCATTATTTCAAAATTGGTCCCCCTGATGCCTCCAAATAGAAGAAAATTTTGGTTGGATCTCCCCGTAAGCGACAATTCCGTCGATTTGATTACTAATGGACAAATAGTGACTTACGAAAATGTATAGAGGCTTAAAAGAAATGTAGTGCTATGCTGACTTTTATCGCTTAATTTGTAAAGGTTGAATAGAATATAATGGTAAGAAGCGTAAACTGTTGTTTTACTCCTAAACATTTTGACTGTCATGAATAGGAAGTTTGCGGAAGAATTATTTCATATTTCTATATGAAATAATTCACACTTGGTTTTATGAAAATGCTTATTCAACTATAATCCCACAAAAAAAAAAAACTTGATAACCTAGTAGTTGAAGTTACTAGGTTTTGAATTTGGCATGAAAGCTAAGATTCAGTTGCTGAGACAAAAAAAAACACAGTGAGGGTTATTTGAAAGGTACAATAAGGTTTTTCAGACTTTTAACTATACCAGTTTAGAATAGACTATATCCCGCATCTTTTAAAACAACAACCATGTTGATATCATTATTAATTTTGTTACGGCAAGCATTCAAAGTGAGTAACCTACTTTTTCGCTCTCCTAGACATTTTTGTAAATTCGATTTACTAGGTTTTGATTTTAAACAGCCGATGTGTTGATATTTGTAGCGCGTGCGCACCTGCCGCGCACAGTTATCCTATGGTTATACTTATACGCCTCTGTCACACTACTTCGCACGTTAACTTCTTCACTCATCAGACCTACCCGACACCCTATTTGGAAAGCATTGAGAAATGAACCGTTTGTTGTGTTCTGCAGAGATGTATTCAGAATGACTTTGAATGGACGACTGAGCTTGTGGTTAATGTTGATACGTTGTATGCTCGTTACTAGGTTTGTCGAATATGAATAATATATGTAGACTTTGCGTTTTGATGGCTATGGTTCTTCGAATTATGAATGTATATATTATTTGACTAAATATGCCGAGTTCACTTTAGCCACCGATAAAACATTTTTACTTGAGTTGAGCTCGCTACTTTATAATACTTAATTGATTCCATTTTTTTTTATGTAGACGTACTATATCTCAGACCACTTAGCCGCCGAAGGATGCTGAAAGTCAAGCAGAATATCGTCAAAGATTATTTTCCTCCTTATACAAATTTATTTAAAGTTTGTCGCAAAGTTTCTGCAAATCGTCACGATGCGCTGTCGCTGTATATGGGTCTACCGGAAATGCGTTTTCAGTAGCAGGCCCAAATCTATCGGAGACCTACTCTTCTAGTCCTCTGCATAATTTTAATTTACTCAAATACATCTCACGAACAATTCAACGCGTCACACCAAAACGGGTAGATCGAATCCATCGCAGTGTTGCCTAACATTCCAAGCTTAGGAATCGCCCAAAACAAACTTGTCGCAAAGTAGCTTAAAGTCGCATATTGCCGCTACATTTCTTCCAGTAGTCGCAATGCCGATAAATCACCTACATTGGCAACACTGATCCATCGTTTCCCGGTGGCGGGTGCGACGCGCGGTGCCGCAGCGCCGTGCGTGTGCGCAAGCGGTGTCGCGGGGTCAAGGACAACGCGCCCGAGCTTTTTGTGCATTTTGTTTGCGGTCAGGTGTCTGCGCCTGATCGCCGCATCGGCTTAATGGCGGTACGTGATCTGATCACCGCGCAACACCACACCTCTCACTGATACCGCGCATAATAATCTCGTCACTCATATTAGGATCAATCTCTCACTAAAATTAGCCGATCTCTCAGTACTGAATCAGCTGTATTGTTTCTGCAATGGCAATAATTTTAAAACTGTCTGATGAGATGATGACAAATGGATAATTTTGTACAGTCAGTTGGCGACTTTATTTTTCACATACCTATATAGGTACTTATAATTCGTTAAACGTTCGTTAAAGTGCCACTTAAAGTCGGAATTGAGGTATCCAAAGCTTACAAGGCCTACTTTTCTAAGGTTTTTTTTAAATAATTAGGTATTCAATGAGTTTTTTTGCTTGTAGGACGCATTGGGGGCATTTATTGCATACTCTACAAGACAACTGCGATAAAATTGGTAAAGCTAGTGAAGTTTTGAAAAAATTGTTTATCAAGTTGCTGTGAATATAATAATGGGAGATTATATACTCAAAACCCGCTATTTGCCCCTCAAATTCACTTAATTACATACCTAATATTACTCAATTGATTCTTCGGAAACGCCCATTTACACTATGCCAACTGTCTGAACCACAGATTGAGATTAAATTCTTGATTTATTAGTCGGTGCGTACACGACAGTTGCATGTGCAATTGTGCATTTGTGCAATGCGCGTGCGCCGTTACTCGGGGGTCAAATTGGCATTTCCTCAGAGTGGGAAGCGCATGCGTGACGCGCGCCATTATAAACCCACCAACTTATTATGAAGTTAGTCAAATAGCAGAACTAAAAAATGTGTAAGCGTTTGTCAGTTTTGTTTAAAAACGCGATGGAGTCTCCAGCTTTCAATTATAAAGATGCGAGTGACGTAGTTGTAAAATAAGATTAAATTGAGCTTTCATACAACGCCCTCGTAAATAATTAGCGAGTAATAATGAGGATTTTAGGTAAACTTTCAAATGTTTAAAAAGTTTGAACCATTGCACAATTTAACAAAATACGAATCACAATTCCATCAAAGCATTGAGTGATAGTGTACAGTACAGTACACACGTTAGCGTTAGGTACCACTTTTTTATTAACTAGAAGTAGGTATATTTGTAAGGGACATCTTACACTCGGTATCTGAGAAACCCACACCTCTTCGTCCCAGGAGTCAGGGTCACTAACCACTGAGCCAACGAGACAGTCATAAAACGCTTTAGAAAACAACTGAGCTGATTCCTAAAAGGGGTCAGTGTGCGAATAGCCTTACGCGGTTCATTCGTCTTGAACTCGTAAATATTGAGACAGAAGTGTCACCTTGCCCTTCCCCCGTGCCGTCTGTCTGGGGAGAATTAAGTTTTCACTCGATGGGGTCCGATGGACACGTCGTTTTGCAAATAGGAACGACTAATATATGGCCTTTTAGATGATGTAATGCAGCTGTACTTAGAAAACTACGCTGTTGTGTAGAGTAAAAAAACACCGCAAAACCTCTATAAAAAAAGATCCACAAAAGATTTAAAAGTTACGTACGTTCCTAGGCGTTAGAAGTTCAAAAAAATGTTTGAACTTGTTGTGGTTCAAAAACTCGCCGCTAGTGGCGCTGTACGTTTCTTCATACAAATTACATGCTCACGCGCTCGCCTAAGAGCGCGTCATGTTTACGACAAAACTCACACTCAGCATACTGGATCTTTATGACGTGCAGTCGGGTAAAATTAACAAATAACTACCTACCTACTTATTTTGTTTTTGTTATAAATAGATGATGTCAATGAATTATTACTGTTAGTCTAATACAAAGTAACCTAACCTTATTCATACGAAGCAACCATAGCATCCTAAAGACATTTTTTTACCTAACATTAAATGTTTTCATATGTCAAATAGATTGTCGGTATCGTACGTATGGAATATGGTAATTTAATGAACATGATTTTTTACTTTTTCCACCGTAAAAGTAACTTTACCTACCCATTCCAGTTGCACAATAAGCGTTTTCTTGTTAATTATTAGATATATCTCAAGTACTCATAAAAGTAGCTCAATTTACCTACTGAATGTTAATTTGGACAAGTACAAATACTCGGTAGTCGGCGTCTGTTCATAAAATATGATAATACGATGTATTACAATATATAATGAGACATAGGTATAAACAAATAGATAGAGATAGATACGCGATTACCTATCTGCTTTGCGTGAAGGATTACCAAGAATATTTGCAATCACGAATATAGGACTAATACAAAAATATAGGAGTTTGTCTATTATAATTTTTCCAGAAAAATTTAAATATGCAATGCAAGGAATTTATAACATTCAACTCATGTTGTTATCATTCAAGCATTGTCGTAAATAACTTATTGCAACTTCAGAAAAAAAAACATAACTATTTATTAACCACTCCTAAAATGAACAATAAATTTCCAATACCTTAGTAATTAATTATAATAATATCATAATTTCAACAAAACTATGATAGAGTAGTAAACGCCGTTGGATCTGTTTTGCAAAAAAGTACTGCATCTGTGTAGTGTTTGTTATGAGTAAATATGTCTGCATAGATAAAAAACTTTGAACAATATGTTCTGAATGTCCTAGCACGCGGAATGTATGTAGACGCCGCGTCGTGATGCGTCCAATAATATTTAATCTATGTTTGTAATGAGATCTTTATGAGAGGTCGACGTTGGGTAAATAAATTAACAAAAACATAATTTCAAAGTCATGTTCAGTGTTACGATGATGGATCAGATGCAAATCAGGTGCTCGTAATGAATAAATGCATTAAATTTGGGTTTATGTAATAATTATGTAACCGTTGTAGCTTCCTGTACCAAAAATAGATATTTTTGTAACTAAGTATAAAATATCTTTAAAAAAATTCTCGCTTTTACCGTCTGCATCGTCATACATTTTGTCGCGGGTAAACGATATTTTTCTATGGAACACCAATTTTTTTTGAGTTTTGACAAAAGTCGCAGAACAAAAGTTGTTAGTTTTGATGTACAGAATAAGCCCCTAAAAGGATGCAAATTGATTAGGAATAACCCTGTATACTAGTCATCATGTAATTATCATAATTTCGAAATTATATTAATTGAATGACCCATTGCTGGACATAGATACCCCTTTCTTTTCTTCCCTGTGGCAATCTGATTTATTTATAGCCAAATGAATATTAACAAAAAAAATGATTAAGTATATTAAAACTTGCCTGTAATGTACGACACTACGACACTCGGTCAAGTCATCGACAAGTACGTCCACCGCACCGGTGGTTTGTTTTACAGCGTCGTAAAGGCGAGGTGTTATCGTGCAAATCTCCGAAACCGACCTAATTGCTGGCCCGAGCGGGTTTAATTCCTCTGAATGACCGATACGTCTCGAGCCTGAGGCCTATCTCACACGAGAAAACTGCAAGTCAATCTAAACTTCTAAACCAAACATTTTCAACGTGTGCTCGGCGGAGCCCTAGGGTTCCGCAAAGCCTCTGTGGGGGCTCCACGAAAATACTGATATTAATGAGAAAATAATCTTCTAGATGTTTCAAGATAATAATTATGTTTGAATTTGAAGAACTTGGTCAACAATATATCTTTTAATGCGCACTCCTTCCGAGACATATTTTTCCGAAGAACAGTTCCAAAAAAATTTTTTTTTGTTTATTTTAGGGCTCCGTGAAATATTTTACTTGCCAAAAGGATACCGCCACCTAAAAAGTTTGAGAACCGCTGTTCTTAATAAACTGGTTGGAAACTGACAACTGAACGATCTGCATCGGTTTAGTGTCTGACTGATTGCTCGTCCGTCGAAAATTTTTCGTCAAGTGAGTAGTGTGACGTCATGTACAGAACCTTTTACACCACCAACAGCATAGTTCAGCTCATTACATTCTATTATTACACTCTATACACAAAACAAGCCTCCTCCCTCTTGCTAAATTATAAATGTTTTGCTTCAGTCTCATCCAGGTATTGCCGCAGAATTTATAAATATAGTCACGCCGCAAAATGACGGTTCATTTTGGTTGCCTCGTGTGAGATTGACTTTACCTGCGACTTTATGTGCTTTTGATGGCTTCACGTCCTGTCAGATACGCGTCAGTTTTGCTCTTCACAGCAATTACTAAAAAAGTTATGAATAAATTGATATATTAACAAAATGTACGTGTGAATTAGTCACTTTATTGTCTTTTTTTATCAAGTATTCTTCCACTTTTGTTTGATGATTCGGTGAGCTCTTGCATAATAATATTTTTGGCGTTACGTGCACTTGCAATTTTAAGCAGTTTGTACTGTACTGTGGCAGCATTTTTAATAGTCCACTGCAGGACGTAGGCGTACCCACGAAGGGTGATTGGGCCATATCCACCGCGCTGGCCCAATGGGGTTAGTGAATTCACATACGCCATCGAATTTCTTCCACGGATGTATGCAGGATGCCTGATGATGTTTTCCTTCACCGAAAAGCCAGTGGTATGAAATTCCGTACATAAATTCTAAAGAACTCATTGGTACTGGACTGGGATTTGAACCCACGACCTCATAATTGTAAGGCGGTATCACTACCTCTAGACCACCACAGCTTCTACTACCTTTTGACCATCACCGCTTCTACTACTTCTAGACCACCACGGCTATTAAAGCAGTTAGAAGCCGTGAGAATCTTGACCCGTTAGAAGAGTTAGTCAGTTCGTAAGCAGTATAGTGGGAAATTATTTCCCGCTGTGTAGACACGGCATGACTTATTTTACGAATTCTGTGGTCACCACGTTTTCCAATAAGTCCACTATTATAGTCATCATTGTCTCGTAGAAACTCATTAGTAAACTGTGTAATACACGCGCTTGACTTTTTGTTGGCGCGTGCATTACAATGGTATTATAATTTAATGCTAATTGGTAATTTATATTTACCCAGACAAATTCGAGAATGTACTAATTGCCATAACTGAATAGTGATGATGGATTTTTGGAATTATCTCACAAACTGGTAGTTTGAACAGCCGGTAACTTGGATACATAATAATTATTTTTTGAAAAAAATGGTATAACCGAATTCAACCGTGTACAAAATTCGCGAATATTTAGCAAGGACCGATGTAGCATTTTTCACATTATTGTTGATTTATCAAAAATGGCTCAGCCGATTTCGATAAAATTTAAATGGAAACAATTTCAAAGTATACTCTTTCCAGCAAAAAAGAGCTATCGAAACTACGTAAAAAGTTATGCGTGGTTACACATAAAAAAAAAAGCGTCGAATTCAGTATCTCCTCCGTTCCATCGGTCAAAAAGAGAAAAAAGTTGATTTTTCTCATTTTGCGGCAGAATTATGAGACTTATTAAAACCTTAAGTTACATGAAGAATTGTATAGTGCATATTCATACATTTTGTAACAACTTTGATCCCAAATAAGAAGTTATTCATAACGATAAGTATATGTATACTCTTGAAAGCCCCTGCACTTTGCAAAGCAACACCTACTATTATTAAGTAGTTTGCATGGCTGAGCTTAGTATCGTCATATAATATGTAAAATTATAAGCCTGTCATTATAATTTACGTAGCTGCCATGAATGAGTGCGTAAATAATAAGCGGATGCGTACGTTTCTCGTTAGACAAGCTCTATGGCTATGTCGTAGATGAGTTGTGAAATTGCCATAGTACAATGTGCCTAGTAGTTTAATCGAACATCAACTACATCGTCGCTTGCCAACAAATGATATGATAGTCAAACATTAACTTTGTTGTGGTTTAAAATTTGTGCTTCATAGGACTTCATGATGAGTGATCTTATAATAATAATTGAAGCGTTCTTTTTTTGCTAGATGAATGGTGCTAGGCTGAGACATGAAAACTTACAAAGCACAACTGTAAATTAAGCAGAAAAGTGAGTAACTAGTAGTCTATATTTAAGTACTCGCTATATTTTGTAAATAAAACTTTTTTCTAGCGGGCGAGTCTACTTTACCTATAGAAGTGTGTACATGAGAGGTTCACGAAGAAAAATAATATCAAATAGTATGCAAATTGCGATTTAATATTCCGGACGTTCGGTGAAAACGTGATTTTCCCTGTTAGACCTACAATACGAGGTTAGACATAGGTCTCGAAGAGATTGTTTTTAGCGATAACACCACATTTTAACTGTTTTTGTTAGCATTTTGTCTCTATCATCTGTCTTCGTTAGCATGTTACTTACGTTCCTCCTTGTGATGTTAACGCAGTTCTTTTTTGGATTGTATTGTAATGACAACACAAGTAATTTACCAATAAAATCACGTCACACTGCTCTTTCCTACATCACATTTGTACTATTAGTGATATGCAACTTAAAACGCCAGATAATAAATAGCTGAGCACATCGTGATATAGCTGAATCTATTATAAACCTGCGACATAGGCGTTCTAATCATTTATCACCGTGAATAGTCCAGTGTTTATCGTAATTAATTTGCATCAGCTTATTATTTTCTTTTTATTTTTCAAATCGACAGTTTTTGAAGTGAAACTTCTTAGGTAAGCTGATCGAAAATTCGTAAGACAAAGGGAGCAAGTCATCACTTCTGCTGGCACTCCCGGAGTCCTAGCCGTTGTTTTTTTTATTTATTTTATATCCTTCTTGGTTGATCAATTTGATCATAGTTTTTAAACTCATCATGTGTCGTGTCGTGTTCCTAACTATCTACAATATTTTCTACGAGAACTTAAACCAATAAGTACCTAGGTAAAGGTATTACAAGTTATGTTGTATCTCAATTAAAAAAAAAAAAATTTTTAAATCCATGATTACAGTTAATGTATTATATAGTAAATTTACTAGTATTTCTTACTAAAAATGTCTAAATTAATTAACATTTTGTGTAACGCTAAATATTTTAATAGTGATGATTTTGGTATGGAAAACGTTCAACCTTCAAGTTCAAAGATTAATTAAGTAGCAGTGTAATTATTGTAGATTGATATCGTTCGGTGGGTAAACTGTGCAACAGTGTGCAAAGGTCACATACTCCCCTCCTCCCCTTACCCCCATGCCGACCCCTCTCAACTCTGGCTGTGCACGCGCTTGTATTGTACGACAAATCAGTCCAAAGATATTGATAAAACTATCCTATAAATTCATCTGTTCTTTTAAAGTGATTCTACGCTATTCGAGACGACCAATTTTAAATTGTTTGTCACAATGAAAACAATATCAAAACATTAATAAGCACACTTACTAGTATAAAAGGCCCAATTATAAAGGCAAGTCTTGTATACATCTTGTATTACAGTGCGGAACTTACGACGTTGCAATTTTTGTCATCAGTATTACTAAATTAAATTTATAAAATATCGCAATTTTAAATTGAATAAGTACGTTTGGAAATTGAATTCAAATTTCAAGTTGATTTATTTGAATAGACCAGGTATAGTTTGTCATGTATAAAACTGTTGCTCATACATAAAACTCTAAATACCTTATTGACTTAAAATATTATTCATTTATTTGTTTATAGGCGAGCAGTGTATACTGATGTGCCTATATCAAGCAGAATCAAATAAAATTAGTATTTATCTGTTAAAATTTTTTTTTCCTTCTTTATCCAAAGTTCCAGTCTATTCTTAAATGTGTTTATAGTTCTTGCTGAGATTACATCCTCAGGCAACCTATTCCAGTTGTAGACAACTCTATTGCATAGAATGTGGTGTACAGTGTTGGTTTGTGATGGTGTAGGCAGCAAGATAAATTTATGGCGTCTGCTATCCCGCATATTTCTTTTTAAGGTGTACATGTCGTGAATATGTGGAAGATTATAAAAGGAATCTTGAAGGTCTCAATTAGGTCTCCACGCATTCGTCGTTCTTCGAGGGTCGTGAGACGAAGAGCTTTTAACCTATCTTCATAGGTTTTGCGGCGCAGAGCATATGGAATCCTGGTGGCTTTTCTTTGTGCACTTTCAAGCAAATCAATATCCTTCTTAAAGTAAGGACTTCACACCTGGAACCCATACTCTAGCAGAGGCCTTATATAGGTTTTGTAAATCTTAATAAAAACATCCATTGTTACTGTCTGAAAGGACTTGCGTATGACATAAATAAATGAGCTAGCCCGTTTATATTTAAATATAAAAAGACAAATTAATTATTATAATCTTCCAATTACAGAAACATGTTGCCAAAATTAATTGACCGACAGCGTTTCCCTCCGCATGTTTTTATTTAATTTTATGGTAAACGTGTACTTTAGGTGCTATTTATTATTCTGTATTCCGACGCATCAAATTATGAAGTGTCCGAATGATATGTAAACTTGCGAGTTTTTCGCAATAATATCGCTTATTTTACATAATGACGGAACATGAGCATTATTAGAAGTAATAAAACAATTAACCAGTAGTTATGAGGGGTCAGTGACCCTGAGATTCCTCGTGCGAAGAGATCCATCATTTTTTCCCGCGCGTCACTTGCGCGCGCGCATGTTTTGACGGACCATTTGAATAATGTTGATGTTAATTAATTTTGTTACCGAATTATGCCAGGTTGCTGTCAATCTTGAATCAGTTGTTTTTATCGCGCTTAGTGTGAACCTTTTGTTAGGACTTTATTAGCTGTTTTGTGCAAACCGTACTTATATTAAAGTAGTTCGAAATCATCACGTTAAAATACTTACACTAATAATACAATGTTATCCAGAACTGTTTCACTAAGCCAAAAGTAGTGATTCAGACCATTATTATGAATTCATTCATTTTGACGATTCCGAGTAGCAATTTTTTTTCTCTTTTAATATAAATTATAATTTAGAAATAATTTTACAAATTCGGGTTTTGTAAAATTATTTCATAATAATCGTATATATCACATTTTTAGCTTTGTACATGGCAAGCAGATGAGCATATTAAAACTGTATTTTCGGTTAAAAGATTCACTCTGATTGTTTTTTTTTTTCACAAATGTTAAGTATGTGTTAAACTGCTTATTTAATATTTTTTTAATATTATAAGGTATTGCGAGCAATGCGAGCTAAGAAACACGCGTAAAAAGCAAACAGACAAAAAAAACTGCAGTTCCTCCGTGAATGACACGTGATCGGTGAACTGTATGCTCGTATACAAATTGTCAGTAGTGTCACCATGTGGGTGCGGGGGAGGTGTAGTGGAAAATTGCCACACTCGCAGACGGGTCGCGCGACTGGTCGGCCGACCGCTGCTCCGCAATAGAAGGTCATTCTTGTGCACACGCGCCCCGAGATAACGTAATGCCCTCTCGACCAGAAGGATTCACTCTCAGCCTGGAGTGTACATAGTAATGTTGGTGTTATATTCAGCTGGATTTCAAGCACGAAATTTTGAACTGTTTTTGCCTATCGTGAAGTAAAGTTGCTGAACAGGATAGTAAAAAATAAATTCACCAAATTTAGAATTCAAAAATATATAAGTACCTATAGGTATAAGAGCAAATCAAAACAATAATCTTGTTGTAGCATTATGTAGTATCTTAGTGTGGTTTAGCTCTCTAGGTTTAGGTTTTTGCCTTGAAACGCGACAGAGACTTGACGGCTCTCATTTTATGCGAGCAAATGAGTATGTGGTTTAGAAAATTACAATTATTGACTAATTGGTCCGTGATAGGTCGCCACAGATCAAAGAACAATGTTGTCACAATGAACAGTGATCAGAGAACAATATGCTGTGTGGGCCGCAAACATTGACCAACAACAATGGGCACAGTTACTCACCAGTTTCGCACAAAGCCGGCTCCAGAAGCGGACCACAGCCGAGCGGGCAGCTATCTGCTCTACACACATTCCGCGCTCGAGTGTTTATTCCGCTTATCTGAATTTTAAATTCAGTACCCCGTCGCCCCCACCCCCCGTCGCCCGCTCACCCCAGCCCTCGCCCCCTCGCTCGCCGTCCTGCGGATTCCTAGCGGTCCCGCCAATCCGCCCGTAAAAACCCAATCAACTGGCTATTCGTGTGATGCGCTGAACGCTGAACGCTGGCATTTGACACACGATTTCACTTTCCACCCGCAACGCACAAAAAACACAAAGCCTTTGGAACTACCGAAAGTGAAATTATCGTGATTAAAGTTTTTTGGGCGTCGATTGATGGGAGTCACGACGGCGACGAGGCTGATTTGAATCCGGTGGCGGAATGTCGCCGGCTGCCGGCGCCGCCGCCGTTCCCACAAGAACCGGACACATCAAACGGCCAGCTCTGTTTGTACTACCAAAATGACCATAAATTACCGCGCGCTGATTGAACTCCGGAATATTAATCAAATCTAATAATGAGGTATTCGGAGTAACTGTGCCTATTACGTGTGGTCAGGCACGTAATTGTATTCATGATTGCGTTGTTTCGGCTACCGGCGGCGGGGGGTGCGGGCTGGAGGGGGGCAGGGACGGACTTGACCGGTGACGAGACAAAAAACTTTAAACTTGGCATGAATCACAACTCAGCTCCAATATCCTCGGACAATATTAAAGCAACGTGCGTCAGAACCGATGACAGCGACCCCATCAATCGTTAACTGCTGATAAACATTGCACATCAAAATATGAAAACAAAAGTAGTCTAATTCATTACAAAATAAGTCAGACACATGGATCTCTCTAAAAACACCATGTCATTACTATTTCTGGTCATAATATTCAAACCATGTGTAGTCCGGTAGCCGGCTGCCAATGAATGAGTCATTTGATTTAATGTTTGTGGTCCTACACATATTAGGGCAGGGTAAACCTCGGTGCGTGCCGCAGTTCAGTGCGGCTTGGTGCGGCACGGCGCGGCACAGTGCGTGGGAACATACCGACTCACCGTTGCTCATCACATCGCATGGAGATTCCGCTCTATTATTTCGGCCACTGATTGTTCACCACTTACATTTACTTACTTGTTTTAAAACACGCATTTTAAAATACCATCCTTTTTTTTCTAGATTGTTTCTCGTAAGTTATTTTACAATAAATCTTGACGTCTTGACTCTAACTTATTGGATGTTTATGATATTATTTAACTTTTTGAATGTAGTAAAAAAATAATCACATGTAATACTGACTCTCGACTAATATATAAAAACCTATTTCACGTCAAATTAAAATCGATTTAGTTGTGCGTAATGTAATGTGATACGCAACGGTATGAATTTTCTTTGTATAATTATAAAGGGAGTTACAGTTCATGCCAAATATATGGGAACACTGATTAATTGAAGGTATAAGACAATTGAATTGGCACATGCCGTTTTTTGAGATTGATGTAAATATTTTTGCATTATAATCAATATGTACTGTATGTTATATTCATTCGCACTTTTTTAAAGATGCGAGAAAGTATAATTTATAATAAGAATTTAGCGGAGAAAAATATCAGAAGTTTCTTGACAGGATATATAGCGCAGAACTACAATTGAAACCACTTCTGAAATAGGTAATAAAGAGTGGCATAAAGTGTGCGCTAGCCAGTTTGTGAATATTCAAGGGGAAAGTAATGGCTATACGAAGGAAAGGTCAAGCTGAGTTATTTCATTCACAGCTCTATATTAAAATGATTTCAAAAACAATATAATGAGCAATAGATTATATTATTTTTAATTGCAAAAATATGATTCTCAGTTATTTGTTTTTCTTTCCTCGATCAGTAAAAAAACAATTCAATATGACTTTCTGTGTAAATTAAAAAAATGTATAATTTCATATTAGTGCAAGGAGTTGAGTACATTTTACATCCGATACATTTTAAGTCAATTGATCCTACACAATGTTTTAACGAAAGGTGTAGGTAGTAGCTAATACGTAAGTACATTATGAAAATCTTTTACTGTTGATCCAATCGGGAATTCGTGAAAAATAACAGATTATTATGATGTACCCTATGTGAAGTTACAATGTATTAACCTTTTGTAAACACATTGTATAACAATATGAATATTTTGTGAACCTACCTATAAATCTGCTGGGCGTTACGAATGCGACTTTACTGCACGCACGGCACATCCTGCTTGTAATGAATATTATGTATTCTGGCATTATGCTGATCTCGTGTGAGAGCAGTAATTCCGGCGCCATTTCGACTGTGAGAGATGGTCGCCGTGGGACCTCCCAAACATTATTGCTCGGATAAACTCCCACGAAATGCAATTTGACCTTTCTAAAATGAGACAATTATTTAATTTAACTCTGGCTGTAGACCTATTTAAATATCTACGTAGAGTTTCATTATAGTCATTTGTGGTTATTTTTTCCTATTGAAATTGTTGTTAAACTATAGTGCATCCTTTAACCTAAAATAAAAATCTAAAAATAGGTGGTTTAAAGATATTTATTCTCAATTTAGATATTACAAATAACATATACATACATATATGTATATGTAATTACTAGTTTTTACCCGCGGCTTCGCCCGCGATATAATTTAATTTATGTTTATCTTGTCAAAAAAATATGGTAACTAAAACAGTTAGTGCGCCACAAAATATTAGCCCCAATTCAATGTGAAACGGTACACAAATATTGTAGCAAATAATCATTTCAAACCCAAAAAACAGCCAATCTCAACTAATTTGTTTCGTCATCGTTATCATCCGCAGCTTTCTTTGACCCACTATTGGGTATAGGCCTCTCTCTTGCAGTGCCATCTGCCTCGGCTCTTTGCCGGTCGTGACCAGGGTCGACCGGCGGTATTGATGTTATCGTCGAGATAGTCGACCCACCTTGCTGCCGCGCCGCACATAGCTGAGCGCTCTCACCTATTCAAGTACCCTAGCTGACCAGCTTGGTCACCACCGTCTTTCTTGGTCAAGAAGCGCTGGTCGAATTGGTTGCCACGCCATTGTGAACGATGTCATACGCACTGCTTTTGCGACCGCCAATATCGCAGCCGTACTCGAACCGAATGGCGCGTGGTGATGGTAAAAGGCCTGACGGTATGAAGCTGGTCCCATGGAAGTGTAGACGGCCCTTAGTATGGGACGCGACTTGCGTCGATATTTTGGCGCCGTCAGCGGAGCAGCACAAACGGCGCAAATATGCTAACCTCGGCAGTGGTTACATATTTGAGCCGTTTGAAATTGAAACATTGAGAGTGCGCGTGTTGGCCGGGAGCTAATCTTGTTTTCAAAAGTCTTTCTGAGCGTCTGGTGTACCCGCCGCGTGACCAAAATGCTGGTGTTTATTTAGCTCAACGTATAAGCAGCATTGCCAAGCTGATTGGCAATGCTGCCAGCATGTTGGGCACGCTGCTAACTGGCAGTGGGCTCGAGCATTTAGAATATCTTTAGACCTTCAAGGGTCTGTGGATGATCCAATAGCTTGTTATGTAGTAGTAGTTTATGAAGTTTTACATTATAAGTCTGTATTGAGTGGTAGTTAATAAAGGCACTTGCTCTTTAAAAAAATCAAGTACCTTGCACCTTGTTGTCACTGTTCAAACCTAACCCGATATCAAAATACCTTATACTTATAAATGCTTCTGTTGATTAAGATAAGGTTAGAGTGTACCCGCCCATAGGACTTGTCGTGGCAGAGGAACTTAGTAGCCGAGGCTTATGGGCGGCGCGGGAATCCCAGGTAGAGCCGCTTCTCTGGGTTTTTTCTGAGACAGCTGAGAAGGCGGCGCTCGAGGTCTCCCGATTCTTTTTGGTCTTTTTCCCCTAGGCAGTTTAGAAGTTTGCTTTTCTGGGGTTTTTAAATATAGCAGCTGAGAGGCTGGCCGGCAAGTTGCGTGCCTCATGAGAAGTGCCGCAACTGAGCCGGTCTGCACTTTTATCACTGTTCAATCCTAACCAAACCAACAGAAATGTAAGTTCGTGTCAAGGTCACAACTCAGAATCAAGGTTAATAACCTTAGTGTCAAGATATTCATACTCATGCCATACTACTTTTAAAAATCAAGTCGATCCGTTTCTTCGTATATTGGCATGGATTCTGTACCATAAAGGTAGAATAAAGAAATATGTTTAACCTCTAATAATGGTATATTTAAAAATATTTTTAATGTCAGACGAAATGACGGCCCAGTATTAAACGTCATTGTAATATGTAGCATGGCAAAGGGAAAACTATTTTGTCAAATTTTAATGTCAGTTGTCATTGTCAATTCATACTTTATTTCCTCTTCGAGGAGCTACAATGGTGGAAAGACAATTTGTCCCTTTGCTATGCTAAGCGAGACATTTATAAAAGTCTGCAGTCAATATATGTCACCTGTCATCTAATTACGTTTTGTGAATCCATGTTAGGCCCAATCAACCCAATTATGAACGCGCCATCGTAAATTTAATAACAACGTAAAAAGTGTTCTCTCTATCGAATGCCGGAAGTGAAAAAGAAACAGAAATAGTCTAATTAACTGTTATAATTACGATGGTGTCTTCAAAATTGGGCCTTTTAGCGTCGTTGTGATAGGTGACAGTTTCGCTAACGCAAGATTTTGTCCTATCCTACGGGAATTATGCAATTCTCGGGATAAAATGTAGCCTATGTCCTTTCTCAGGCTCTAGACTATCTGTGTGCCAAATTTCATTGAGATCGGTTCATTAGTTTTGACGTGAAAGCGCGACAGACAGACAGATAGACAGACATACAGTTACTTTCGCATTTATAATATTATTATAGTAAGGATAATATATTATCAGTATGATGATATCCAAGGACTGCCCATCGATTGATTTGACAGATATTCGATCGACAGTTGTTTATTTTGACATTCTTGCAGCGCACGCTAGAGTAGCTCGCAGATGGCAGAATTTTCCTACTTACCTAACATCTTATATTTTGGACAATTCACAAAATATCTTTATAAATTGTAGTCTATGTGTTATTCTGATGTATAAACTATATTATTGCAAAGTTTCATCTCAATCCGTTCAGTAGTTTTTGCGTGAAAGAGTAACAAACATCCATACATCCATCCATCCATCCAACCATCCATCCATCCATCCATCCTCACAAACTTTCGCGTTTATAATATTAGTAGGATAAATAACAGTTCGTCGTCGCTGAGAAAACAATTTTTAAATAATACAAATTAATGTGACAACTTTTAAAATATTTCACCCATGTATACCCATCGACTACAATATCAAAACAAGTGGGAAAAAAAATACGTATGTATTCGATAACAAAAATACATATTATATGACAGATTTTTCTTATAAGTTAAAACTATGAATTGTCGGCAATTATGTACTCGGCAAGTTTCTTTTTAAATACGTTAAACGAAGTAGTATTTTTTATATCAGAGGGTATATTGTTGTTAAGCTAAATGTTGTTGTTAGTACAAATTATTCTTATAAGAACTTTATCTACCGTTTAGTTTAAAAATAAACTAGATCACTGTAGTGTAGGTACCTAAACTGTTCTAGTTATTCAACGGCCAGGCAGTAGTGTAAAAAGAATTACTGTATTCACACTTTAAGAGCAATGTTTCCAGCTAAATTTCTTAGTTATTTCTAGAGTTATAGAGCGTTGTACTGTGCCGCAAATCATAACTGGAATGCTTCAAAATTATCTGTGATAGTGACCTGTTATGAACATTATGCAACGCTTCATATCAAACAATTGTATTGCTTGTATCGTCTCTCGTTCGTACGAATAAACCTCACGTTGTTTTCACAACTCTAGTTCTCGGTCAATGTTTGATTGTTTATTGATTTATGACATTTGGAATCGATTCCAGCTGGTAATGAGGAGCACACAAAGTTTGGCACGCTAACGACGCCGTAAAGGTCATCTAACACATTACACGGAATTCGTTAAATTTTCAAACGACATTATGAGCATATTGATTTCTGTTACCAATTTGTTAGCTTCTTGCTAATAAGATTTTAATTGGAATTTTCTTGTTGGTTTATTTTTCTATTCGGATTTTTTTCTTATACCTGTCGGTAATTATAGAGTACCTGATTATTTATATTACATTTTCAAATTAGGCATCAAATATTATAAAAGCGAATGTTTGTGAGTATGTATGGATGTTTGATACTTATTCACCCAAAAACTACTGAACGGGTTCAGATGAAACTTTGCAATAATAATGTTTATACATCAGAATAACAGATATGCTATAATTTATAAAAATATTACGTGAATCGAAGTTTGCCGGGTCAGCTAGTCGATCATAAATATTTCGAATTATTAAGTTAATGACTAATATCCTGTTTTGTGTCATTTCTTTTCTTTTACATTTTTTTATTACTGCCAAATAGTATATACACGTATACATATACTATTTAGTAGAATTAAATGAAAATTAAAGAATCAACAGTATCAACCTCATTTGCTTATTTTGGTTTTGACAGTCCACAGGCAGTATGTTTGACGACCTTTTAATCTTGCACTCAGAATGACTCATTTGTATAACCGTTCCAAGTAATGACAATAGTTGCACTTAAAACGTATTCAAATAGCCATTGTTTTTCCGTAGTAAATATTGCAAACTCTATAATTTGCATTGCTCCCGCACCTATATCCCGTTGCAGTAGAGTCGATATTGGCACCGACGAGACAGTCGTTTATCTATTGTATGCAGTGATTACAACGAAGCAGGCGCGGGAGGCGGTGACTACTCGCTAATTATACACAGTGACGAACAAACAGACGCCATTACTATAGAGTAGAATCAGCTAGTTAGCTAACGCAGCGGAGGCATGGTAGGTAGAGTGTAATGTAGACTTTATAAAAAAATACGTTTATCCAGGGCACAAATTGAAAAACTTTTAATTTATTTTATTACTTATATCAGTCTTCGTTATTCATTTATGTGTTTTATTTGTATTCTATGTGTTATTAGAAGTATTTATGTATGGCTATTATTGTGTAGTTTGTTTTATTAGAAATTCGTAGTAAATATCTTTCATTCATTTTTTTACGTTTACACCGAATCTTGCTTCTAAGAGAGGTTGTCTGGAAAAAATAGCTTTTAGCGATAAGACCGCCTTATGTGCCTTTTCTGTCTTTGTTTCTTTTGTTATTTTTTGTTGGTGTCAGTTAAGTGTTGTTGTATTGTATTAGTATTAGTGTTGTTTTTGCTGCATTTGTCAGATCCAACTACAAGAGAAAATCCAATAGGACGTCGTTTAGGTATTCAGAAAAAATAATCTTGAACTAGCAAAGCAGGAAAGTATACGTTAAAGTACATTACCCGTACCGCTCCTTAACGCGTAAACAAAATAACACAAGTGCAGCTGCATATTATGTACTAGACTTTAAAACAATAATTATATTTTTGTTGGTGGTACGTAGCATGCCCCATAAAATTGCGGGATGCGAGGCTGTTATTTACAACTATTGATTTATTTCTAGTTTTTAGTTTAGGCCAAGTACAACGTCATCGATTGAGATAAACACAAAAAATCTGAATACTCTGTAGAATTATTGATCAAACAGATTGTAAACAGTACAGAACAAAGCTTATATACATATGCCACCATTACCGCTACCGCGTCAGTCTATCGCTGACTTGAAAATAGATACACAAATCAAACTCTGATTGGAACGTTTCAACACGGGATTATGGATTCTAATTATGAATGTTACTCGAATATTCATCTCCGAAACGATGACCACGCGTTTTTCTATTTAAATTAATTAAAAGCATGTTACAAAACCTTTAGTTAGCGTTCTAGCGGCTTGCGCTTTACTATTTGTAAGGTGGATTAGTACCGATTGTATCGAACCGAGTCTTATTGGGAATCGTTCCCTTTGAATATTTACTCTCTAATTGAAGGTAGGTCCATTATCAAAGCGTAGTTTGTAAACATTCTTATTGGAAAGTTTGTTTCTATAGGGTACGTGCGGTACAACGTTCTAATTGTGATCAAGTATGTAAATAGGTACGTATGTATCATAATTATAAGTTTTTATAACGAGATATTAATTTCTAAATTATCTAATATTAACTAAATTTCTAATATCTTTTTTCAGTTTGATCTTTTGAAACCATGTATTTTTTTCTGAGTATAATAGATTTTTTTCTCAAAATTTTAATTTTGCTATGCTATACTTCTAGTGAGTGAATGACAAACATACTTATTACAAGTTTAGGTACAAATAGGTTGAAAATATGCCTATTGAAAAATTAACCACTTCTTCACGCCTTTATAGAATTTTAAAATTTTCCATTAATACTAAGAAACGCAGTTCAATATTCACGTGCTAGTTGAAAAGTACCTAAAGTGAGTGCTTTTTTGTCTGACTCATTCCTATTACGGCCTTGGTATGGTACTACCATATCAAAATGGTACGTCATTGTAAGCAGACATATTTAACATAATTATGAATTTCAATAATGATGTAACGATGCAATGGGGTTCGACAGTAGCTTTAAAACTTCAGCAGTACGTTATCGGTTTGTCGGTAACCACACTAATAGCTTTATGAACCCGTTCTCGTCACGCGACGACACCCCACCGACGCTACTCACCGGAATTGGTCCACGTGTGTATCTTTTTGTTTTGGTTTCGTTTTATGAGAACATTGCGAACATAAGTTGCCTTGGTGGTCGTGGTGGTAGTGGTAGTGAAACTGGCCTTACAATTTATAGAAGGTTCGAATCCTGGTCCCGTGCTAATGAGTTCTATAAACTTATGTACGGATTTTCACAACACTGGATTTTCGGTGCAGGAAAACAACGTGAGACTACATTCATACTTCTGTAGAAGAAATCCCATGTCGTATACGAATACACCCACCCGCATTGGGCCAGCGTGGATAAGGCCCAATCATCCTTCGTGGGTAGGCCTTATCACTAGTGGACTACTACAAGGTTACCGGTACAAAAACTAGCAATTAAATAAAACTTTGATCTAATGACGGTTTTCACTTTTCTTCTCAATATTAATCATTTGATAGTTTTGTTACTGCTGAAGTTCATCTTCAAATCTGCATTTGAAAATCAACTTCTGATAGCATGTTTTTAATTTTTCCATATTTTTTTCTTATAAATTTCGACTCAAATAAAAACTTAGAATACTTTTATTGGTTACAAATAAATCTATATGGAATTTGAAAACGTTTATATAGTACTGTACTGTACCAAACTTTTTAATAGTCCACTGCAGGACGTAGGCCTACCCACAAAGGGGTGATTGGGCCATATCCACCACGCTGGCTCAGTGCGGGTTGGTGGATTCACATCACGTCATCAAATTTCTTCTACGGACGCATGCAGGTTGCCTCACGATGTTTTCCTTCACCGAAAAGCTATTGGTGTTAAATTCCGCACATAAATTCCAAAGAACTCACTGGTACGGGACCAGGATTTGAACTCATGACCCCACGATTGCAAGGTGAGTGTCAATATCTTTAGGCCACCACGGCTTGTAGTAGTATATAGTAGAGGCTTAATGTTTTCAATACAGAATGGTCTACGGCTGATAAAATGATGATGTAATAAGCTAAACCACGTCAACAGAGACCGATACAGGATACTAAGTAGACTAAGTACGTCCGTACAAGGCGATGATTCGCAGATAGCCGAGATTATGGGGGCATTATGAGTTTAGCGTCGTTATGCGCGCGGCGGGGCGCAGAGTGCGCGCACGCACTTATTAATTACACCCGGTAGAGCAAAGAGAGCCGGTAGAGCGGAGGTTCTCAAACTAAGCCACAAAGTCCTGGTAAATAAGTTTGTATGAGCCGGGTGGGTAGTTCTAGTGTCCGAGCCATGGTATGATGCAGAAGTGGCTGTAAAGCACTCCTGTTTTCCCAATTAAGCTATTGAATGACGAAATTCTGCTGGAAAATATTATGATATATATATACAACGTGTAACGGAAAGGCTGTATACATAAAAAGTGGGTTGATACTATACCTTATATAGATGCTGTATTCGAAATTGCGAGACAAAATAACAACATTCACTTTTAGTTTTTAGTGTGATAGTGCTGTGCAAATGTGAATTAGTCATAAAAATGACTAGTTTTTCAAAAAAAAGATTAAAAATCAGCAAACGAACTTACACGGCTTAACATGCCCCCATCTAGTTTGTTACCGTTATCTGATTTGGTACTTTCAGTATGTATACAGTCTTTCCGTTACACGTTGTATATATATATCCATTATTTATTAAATTGCATTCTTTTTATTCTATATTGATGTTTGCGAAGTATCGAAACTATTTGAAACATCATTTATGCATCTCCAATCGTAGCATGACAGATCTCGCAAAGCGACAAATACGGATTTCTATCATGTACCTAATGTATGTAGTATCACTTCTCAAGTTCAAATTGTGCCTAAAATTTAATGAAAATCATCACGTGACTTATCAGTACTTTCTGTATTTTTCCGTATTATCAATACATACTCTACATAGTATAAAACAAAGTCGCTTCCCTGTCTGTCTCTCCCTATGTATGCTGTAACTTTAAAACTACACAAAGGATTTTGATGCGGTTTTTTAATAGATAGAGTAATTCAAGAGAAAGGTTTACATGTATAATACACCTGTGCGAAGCTGGGGCGGGTCGCTAGTTTTACATAAATCATAAATGTATCTACAGTAAATCAATATCTACCCAACACCACGTAGTATGTCTCAACTTTAATAAATTGTGATTTTTTTTTACTTTATAGACAGCATTTTCACCTGAACAAAACTATAACCGCCACCAAAACATCAATTCTCAACGTCAAATTACACTATTCACCGTAGGCCAAATATAACTCCTATAAATTGCGCTGTGTGACATTAATGACAAAATGACTAAGTCAGTGAAAAATTACTAATAAGTGTTACAGATAGTAATAAAAAAGTTTAGGAATCTCCGCGGTAGAGCAAAGAGAGCCGGTGTAGAGCTCGCTATTCAAAGCAGCCGCCGGCATCGCTTTGCCACGGCCCGGGGAGCCCATACTCTACCGGTAGAGGCTTACTCTTGTTAATCATCTTCATAGTGAAGATGATTAACAAGAGTAACGATAAACGGCAATGCAGTTGCAAGGACCTTTATCAGGCAATAAGTAACCTCTTTGCTAATTTTTACTTTCTTACGTATATACGTATATGTAATATATTGTATTTTAAATTTAAACATGATAAATATCTTGACAAATTAGATAGATAGATATATTTTTTATTATTATATAGTCATATAGTCATTTATTCATAACACCATTTGTTACAAATCAAGTACTAAACATTACATTAAGGCATTATACAAAAATAAACTACATCGACATTTTTTCTTTCCTCTATATTGATGAAAAAATAGAAGAACTTGACAATTACCAAATTAGTCACTAAATTTTAATAAAATTTAGGTAATTTTAAAAAGTAATTTTCATCATAAAATAGTTGCTCTTGTAGCCAATATTTTAATTCATTCCTAAACGACGCAGCGGAAGGTGCATCCAAGTTGCATGCAAGTTGTATATAGCGGGCCCACCAATATATAATGACTTTTCCGATTTTTCCAGATTATGAGAATGAGCCACCAATTGGTTTTTCTTAGTAATTATTCTTAAATTCAACCTAGATTAAAAACAAAATACATATTTTTACTTAGAAAATAGTATCACAATTGGTGACTTTATCGCTTAAACAATCCTTAAATACTCTCTTATTACTCTTGTAAAGATATTGCAATTTTAAAAAGATATAAACACACACACATACACACACATATACACACACGCGCGCACACACACACACACACACGCATGCACACATACACACACACGCACGCACACATACACATATACACACACACACACACACACATACACACACACATATACACACACACACACACACACACACACACGAGCGCGCACGCGTGTATTTTATTAACTAATTTCCCATCACCAAAACTCATTCGTAGTATATCATAATAATAAGTAAGTTCGTATAGGCCGGGTAGCTATCCCTGGTGTCAAACTAATGAATGTTTTGTATTTTCATTAGCTTCCTGCTTAGTACTAAGAGTAACCTAGTAACATAGGTGATACAAAATCTAAGATTTTTACAAATGTAAAACTTCTTTTTTGTGTAATCGTCAGTGGCTTTCTTGTGTGTGAGAATGTAATTGGCCTTCAGGTGGCTTAAAAGCTGACACCAGGGCTAGTCACCCGGCCTATACGATCTTACTTGATCAAAATTTTGACCAGAACACTATTTTCAGTGACACATAACATTAACATAATACAATCATGTTCATAACGCGTGCGCTCCGTCTCACTCGCAGACGGAGCGCGGCTGATACTCGGCAGTGCTACGACTTGCGCCTACGCAAACAAAAGACATCAACGAGTTCTCGGCTACGACGAAATACCATTTTTTCTTGCCTTTTTAATGTTATAATTTTCAGATTGCTTAACTTCATAGCACCATTTTTACATTACACATTTAAATTTTATGAGACACATACATCTGTTATTTATGATACTTATATAGTATATTGTTAAGACCTCTTCAAGTCACATATATACCTATACTTACAAACTCAACAGCATTGTTATCTGGATGTTTAAAAACTACAGATTTTAAAGTTGCATATTTTTATTGCACACCAAGAACAAAGCAAAATAAAAGAAATAAAATAACATAAACAGTGTAAAAATGAGCGTCTTTATTGCTTTTTATTTATCTTTGCCAGGCAACCTTAGGATGGAGAGTACAGAAAACGTACAAATAATTGACGGGGTGCGCATTAATTAAAATATAAATTAGATTATACATCATAAACGTACGTACTAACAAAAAATTATATTTAAATAAAATTAATGCAAATTGCCAAGGATAACTTTGAAATATGCCTTGTAAATGGCACACCGGCGCGTGCACATTTCATCGGAATGTTATCTAAGATCTAATACGCGGCCGCTATCCCAATTCAAGCCAGCTCCAAAACTGACGAGAACTAGAGATACATAGATAAGTTGCAAAACGCTGTGTCACTGCCTACTGCGGTATTATCGAGAACATACTATCATTTGCCTTTGACTACTAATATATGTAGTATGTTTGTATAGGTCGGCGGCCCAGTTGCTCAATTTTGAAACCTGTTCTAGCCATAGCCCTATAAATACAGAACTGTAGTTACCCTGTAGATCTCTAGTGAGACCAAGCCAGCATCCAGAGAAAACAGAAATTAAAAAAATCGGCCAAGTACTTGTTGGACTCGCGCATGTAGGCATCGTACTGTATGGCAGCCCCCCGGAAAAAAATCATGTTTGTTGTATGGGAGCCCCCCTTAAATATTTGTTTTATTCTGTTTTAGTATTTGTTGTTATAGCAGTAACTTATAACAGTTCATGAGATTCTATAACGGACAGTGGAGTCTTAGTAATAGGGTCCCGTTTTTACCCTTTGGATAAGAAACCGTAAAAATGTCAATTCGATTCGTGTTCCTGACTTTTTAATATAGTTTTAACTGTCCGTTTAATAAAAATTTAACTGATAAAAAGTAAGTTCGTATAGGCCGGGTGGCTAGCCCTGGTGTCAGAGTTTTTAGGCCGCCAGAAGGCCTCTGACATGGCTAAACGGTTAAAACAACAAAATTTAACTGATGAAAGCCCTACACTTGTCAGAATATATCTTTCGTTCATGGACGTTGCGACTCTATTGGTTATCAGTTTTACGTGATATGCTCTACTCACTGCTACTTAAACTAGCTTAGCGGTTGGATCATTCTGATCTCTTGAAATACAATACACACATACATAGTTAAATTTGTTTGTACACGACCCGGTCTAGGAGCGTATTTCTTCATACAGCATTAAGAACTAAATTACGAGTTTTTGATCTTAAGCAATAAAATATATTCATCCACACTTCGCTTTGACAATAGAAGCAGAATATCTTAATTCAAAACGGCATAATAACTTCACAGTAATCTAACGAAATCTTTATCCATTTACCAAACAAACCGATCGCGGTGAACGACCTTTGCCGATTAATAAATGAAGATAACAAATTAAAGTGATCGAGCACAATACGCGCTTTGTCTAGCGCCCGCCCGCGTCTGTGCTTGCGTCTCTAAAACACCATTACGCTAAGGGGATAATAGAACTCCTTATTTACCCCAAATTTTGGGTTTAACAAACTTTTCCCATATATTTATATTTTTTTTAATGAATAAAGAAACAAAATATATCTTTTGTTTATGTTTAAGAATCAGTACAGTGTTTTTATGATAAGATAGGATAATTTTATTTATTTTAATAGAACCTTATATTACAAAAAAAATTATAATATTGATTTATTAACATGATCGTCTGGTTTAACATTTTGTCACATTTTTACTAATAAATAGGTGTAATATGTTTCCACACTGGGCCAGCGTGATATGGCCCAATCACTTTTCGTGGATAGGCCTACGTCCTGTAATGGACTATTAAACTAGTACAATATTTCTACTAAAAATAGCACGATAAAACTGATGTATAATGCATATGTAGTGAGACTAAGACAAACTTTTCGTAGTGTTGGTGATCGTGTCAGCCATTTGACGTCCACCGTAAGTCTCAGGCCTCCATAACAGATTCCTAATAAAAAAAACAGTGTCTTTTTGTCATTATTCATTGTTAACATTGCTAGCTTCTTAAATATTAAAAGATTTAGTCAAAAACCTTTAAAGTTTTATCAAAATCAAACTATTTGGAAATTAGTTTGCGTTCCTTAGTCGTGTTGCATGGAATCATGTCGACAGTTAAGCGAAAGTGATACCCATCGCTGAAACAACATAATTGCTACTATAAACTACATACTGAGAATAAACTAAGACCCTTATTAAATTACACTAACCAGTTGAAAACTAATTTTTCCCACTCGGAAACTAATTTTTGATCTAAAGAGATCAAAAACTTCGACATTTTTTATACATCGATTTCAGGTGAAGGGGTCAAATTACTATATTTTATGTTAGAATAAATGCATACGACTGGAAAATCGAACGTAATGGAGGAACGTAACTGGATTATCATCATCGTTAGATATTTTCAACCAACTGCTGGATACATTAGGTTATCGTAAGAGGCTTTTGTAAAGTCTGGAGCTGAAGCTTTACACTTGTAATCTTACACAAAACAGCTGTAGTTCCTTTTCTAACAACTTATGATCAGATTTCGGTGCATAGAGTTCCTGTATACATATTGTGCCTCACTGTGACTTGGAGACAACTGGCTGGTGATACGCGCTAATGCTTTACGTCTTAAAACTTTGTCAGCATTCACCGACTGCTCTATTATTGTCACAAAATTAGCAAAGAAGCAGAGTTAGTGATGCGCTCGGCGGGTGCGCGTGCGCAAGCGGCGTGCGCCCGACAGTAATTGATTGACGCGAGCGACCGCGGCCGGACGCCGCACGATGCGGTGGCGGCGACCACAAAGCGGATAATATCTTCATAAATCGATATTTCCCCGCTAATAAAGCGATATTAATTATCTAGTATTCAAATCTCGGAGGTTGAGCGCGCGCGTGACTCGCCCCTCGCCCCGCTGCGCCTGAGCTCGATTAATAATCGCGGTCGACGGCCGCGGCTCGATTCGATTATTATTCGAGCTCGTGCGATTACCGATTACGATTCGATGAGTGTTTACCGCAGCTTATTGTTGGCGGAGGATGCTCGGAGGCCTTACAGACGGCCATTGTGCAGTGTCGCAACCATCGCGATACGAATCGAAGTGTCGAGTGACTCGATATTTATACGCTTTACAGTGAGTCCCACAGTGGCGATTCTTCACGCAACCACAAAAGATTTTCACTATTATTTAGTCTTTGTAGTGCAATGGTCTCGTTTCTATTTAATAATTTTGTAGCTTTAAATTTGGTAGTATTCGGCTCAACCATTAAGGTCATTAAACTGCAACTTAAAACCTTATTTTCTGTATGTTCTATTGATGCGTACAATTTCCACCATTCTAAAGTTTTTATATGTTGCTATCTATTGCTCATTGAAAGGAAAAAAAATAGTCCTGTCATTTTTTTATGTAAACTGTATAACAGAGTCGATGTCATAATGATGATGCAAGTCTTGCATTCCTTGTACACGACACCTTAACGTAACTACGAGTATAACCAAGCATGATTAAAACATATGTGTGAAATATGTCACTTATATATTATGTATAGGTAGTTTGGTAAATTTCTATACATCATGTTATAATATTTCGAGAACAAATACCTACACTTTTTTACCGAATGGATTTCTCATTATAAAATATAATCATTAATTAATATAATGAGTACAACCAATCATTAGACACGAGAAAGATTCGTGCGTCACTTGCAGTCGTTGTATTAATTAAATAAAAATATGACCGCGAAAGCCCGTAAACTATTTGATATTATATTGCTTTCCTGTACAATGCATAAGTAAATCTCGCTGCTAATTAAACTTAATAATTTCGCCAGTAGTATAAATTATCGTGTAATTGTGTCTAAAACTCTACACGCTAGTGTTCTTTGAAATTCATGTATCTATGGAATTTCACACAATGACTTTTTGGTGAAGAAAAACATCGTAAGCGTGCGTCTACGGAAGAAATTCGATGGCGTATGTGAATCCACCAGCTGCATTGGGCCAGTGTCATAGATATGGCTTAATCACACTTTGTGGGCCTATGGTCAACAGTGGACTATTAAAAAGACACGCAGTGGACTATTACAGGACATGCTGGGCCTGGTGCAGCGTTGGTAACCGAACTCAGTTCGGCGGTGGTTCAGTATTTGTTTAGTTTAGTAGTTTCTGAAAGTTGAAAGGTTGAGTTGTATGATACCTAGTCGGAGAGGCGTGTATACCATTGGATACATGTGCGAGTTGAATTGAATAGCATGAATATTCAATAAAGCTAATAGCCTAGTCTAACTAGTCCCTTAGCCGAAGTATCAGTCAATACTGTTAGTCTTTGGATGGTATCTACGGACGACAGGTTAGAGCATAATGGATTCAAAGACATCAGAGTGCTAATCAAGAAATGAATATAACTCCCGTTCTCATGATAAACAACGTATGTGCTTACGACGTGATCTGCAAAAGCAATCTTCTGACTTTGCGTTTTCAGATCACGTTGAAATCCACATAGGCAGAAGTACAGATAAGGTGAAGTATCCACCGTATAACTGCATACGTATATTTTGTCTAATATCGCAACCAGGATGGCGCCACCGGAGTCTTAAGAAAGAAACAGTAATTGACAGATGTACCTAGTCGTAGCATCCATAAAAGTCGAGTGAAAGCTTATTTCCAACGCTAATTCTAAACAACAGCTAAGGCCTTGCTGCAGATTGTTCCTGATCCAGCTCAAGATAGCATACCTATATTCTACACTCGTTTATCATCATAACAATGTTGCACTCGTAGATAAATAATAAGCTATACTAGCTACTTGCACTAGTTTGGAGATACTGGTTCACGAGGCATATATGAGATTAGTCAGGTGAGAGTAGAGGATTTCTTCAGCCTTGTCAAACTTCCTCACAACCTCTAAATGTTCGTTTCTGATTTTATGTGACAGTTCTGGCATTATGTTTTTTAAGGAAAAGGCTCTGGTACGGATAATGTAATGACAGATCAACAGCTGCACTACAAGGTTACTCATAACATAAATTATCGCGAATTTTCTTGTAATACCTAATTTATAAGTACTTGCCAACTCCTGAGTCATATACTGACTATTTATTTTGAATACCGCATTTAATTTGACAGAGTCAAAAGAAATGCGTTTGAGCTTAATAATTAAAGATTTAAACTTCAAGGACTTGAATTTACTTAAAGTAGGTTAAGTAAGCCACTAGTTCATAAAAAACTCTTAAAAAAACAAATGCACGTCGTTACTTCACTCCTGTACGCACCTTTATATTTCCATCTATCTATTATCGCTGTCGCATCTTGTCGGTTGACGAAGATCATAGTCGGGTGTGTGGACGCAGCTTTATAATAATACTTGCGTAATAAAGTACGATAGTAATTTAGCCAACAGTTAGGCAGATATTATGCGACAATTATGCTAGTGGCATAATTATGTCGCGCGGCAGAGTGTCGCGGAGCGGTGCAACGACTGCACTGTTCCGTTAGTTTGTCGCCGGTTTTATATTATGTTATTATTATCCTTTATGAAATCAAAGTTCAGATGTCGCATTTCTAACTTTTTGTAAAAAACAATAACATTTATTTTTTGCGAAAAATAGCATGACCTACTTCACCCGTGTACAGAATCATTACATAGTATAAAACAAAGTCGCTTTCCGCTGTCTGTCCCCATGTATGCTTATATCTTTAAAACTACGCAACGGATTTTGATGCAATTTGTTTTAATAGATAGAGTAATTCAAGAAAAATGTTTATATGTATAATACAACTGCGCGAAGCCGGGGCGTATCGCTAGAACGCAAATATTGTGCACGGATCGATGTAGCATTTTTCACATTATAGTTGATTTATCGAAAATGGCTAAGCCGATTTCGATAAAATTTAAATGGGACCAATTTCAAATTATAATCTTTCCAATAAAAAAAGAATTATTGAAATCGGACTACTATAAAAAAATAAGCGTGGTTATACATAAAAAAATATATATACGCGTCGAATTGTATACCTCCTCCAGTGGTTCGTCGGTCAAAAATGGACCTTACGTTCCGGCTAAGTTTTCGTACAAATACGTCGTAGTAACATTCACAAAAAATATTCTCTTTTCTATGAATACAAAAATAAAATACTCATTTGATTATTTTAGCTGATATCAAAAAGAACAATCAATATAGCTTTTTCCCGAAAAATAATTATGTGACCGTTTATTAGAGTGTATATAAAATAATTCATAATTATTCATAAGTAAAATAATTCACACAGATTCTAGTAAATAAGTATGGATACTTACTGTAATTTGCACAAAGTAGGTTATTATTCTTAAAACCATATTAACAAACGATACAACATAAGATCTCCATTCAAAGATATCCAGTCTCACACTACATACTACACCAAAATAAAACCAAAAGCGGCCAAATAAAAACTGTCCTTTGTTTAAATTTACTTACCGTTACTATATTAAGAAGTTTTGAATTGATAATTCATATAAATAGATTACGAGAGTGGTATTGAATTTCATATCGCCGGATATACGTGGCTAGTGCAGGTGCGGGCCGGAAGCCATGATTTTACGGCCGCTGCTATCAAAAACATTGTTAGTAAGCCTGCACGCAGCTTAATCATTGTCATCATCATCATTAATTTGTTAAATGTTAACGGTTATTGGACCGTTTAGCATTAAAGCCACAAGAGCTTTTAAGTGCCTTAAAAACTATGATACTAGGCTAGCCATCTGGCCTATACGAACTTACTTTATTATCTTGTAGAGCCATCTATTCAAGATATTTAATTGATAAGAAAAAAATTAAAATATAGGTCGTATTGTAAAGAATTTTAAATAAAGAAATATATAATCATTTCAATTATGCCAATAAAAAATGATTCAAGGGCCCAATTGTTCATATCAGTGGAATATTGCTGGCAATAAGTCTTTTCTACGTAGTCTTTCATAAACTTTCTTTACTACAAAAAAAATACTTTTCTCATTTTTAATATGCCATCCAAAGTACCTATACATATATGTTACTTCTGAAACTAATATCATACGAATGTTGTTTTTAAACTTTCGAGATTTGAACACATTATTATTATATACTACGGGACTAATCGCGGACTAAAATTGCAACATAAATAAATACCTCATCATTCCGACGTTTTGGCCGAGTTGGATCGATCGTGCGACGTTGCGGCCGAGTTGCATCGACTATCGACATGCAACTCGGCCGAAACGTGATGAGGTATTTATTTATCTCGTAATTTTAGTGCGCGATTAGTCACGTTGTATATTATAATAATAATATCATACGAATCAATTCTACTGTAATAAATAATTTCATGTCAAGTGGGAATAATAATATGTATGTAAACTTACTTGAGTAAACATGTTTACTTAGCATTTTTATTTTACTTAATCATTATTTAATTACAATGAGAACAGCGTCTTTGAAATAATTATGCTCCATATTTGTAGTAATTACTTAATATCATGCGACATAATTATCACGCATGCACCACATTAAAAAATTTGAATAAGTATGGCGTTGAATATTGCGTTGGAATTTATCGTGAATCATAACTGAGTGGATTAACTCAAAATATTTCTGGAGTATCACAGTGAAACATTCGTAGGTAAGTAAGTTCTCTATAGGTGTTTGAGTTGGCATTGAGTTGTCCAAGAGGCGAGGCGAAATAAGCTTTTTATATCTGAATATCTGAGAAGTCCTCCTCCAGAGGCTACTGAGCGCAGGTATCCAGCGATAAGTGCGGGCGAGGGAAGGCCAAACCTCGTTAGCTGAATATGCACTCCAATCTACAGCAGAATCGAATTTGCGCCCTCCGGCCCACCGCTCGCCGCCCGAGTGGCCTTTTAAAGGGCTCGCGACGACGCTGATGGATTATTTGTGAAGTGGCCGCCTTTGAAATCTTTCGCGCGTTAAAACGGAGGTAATCTCGTCCCTCGCCTCCCCCCTCCCGCACACCCTTCTCCCTCCGCCTCCGCCTGTAAACAGCCCGGAGGCTTCGTTTTGTTTACCTAATCATTTTATTGCCGCCGCGGCCGGGCCGGGACCGGCGCGGGGCGGCCCGGCGCCCGGGGCGAGGTAATCGCCGCGACAGATGTCCTGGAACCCTTCATCCGCAGCGCCTCCTGTACTACAAGCCGCTATTAGATTTATCGCGAAAAAACCCTCTGAGAAAAGTCGTTCGCAAGCTGCGTCGTAATTTTTACATTTTTTACCCTAAAAAATGTGTGTCAGAGGGGTGGGACGCGGCGGGAGGCGACAGGTCCGCGACGCGAAATCTCTTTTTAGCGCAAAAACGAAGGAGCCGAACAATGGGTGACCCATTTCCCGCCGTGGGAAGGAATAACGACCGTCTCCGAGCGCACATTTTTACGATAAAAAATGCATTACCGCACATTTTTTAAAAAATCGACAAAAAAGCGCGACGCGAAAGCTTTATGCGAAGGGGATATTGAAATTTCAAACTCGGAAGGGTGAGATTTATGTCTAAAATAACGGTTTTTGGCAAAAAATCTAGGGAATCAGCTGCGTCGCGTAAAGCAAACACAAAACACTCGTTAGCGTGTAGTATCGCGGGGAACAATGGACGCGGCTCAGTGACCGAGTGAGCTCCTTCAGCACCGGGAACAGGAACGGGGTTAATTTCTGGAATTCTCGTGATACTGAGAAGAAAAGCCGTTACTGGCGGTTGAAGATTACGTCATATCCCGCCTTCTTTAAAACCGTCATGACTTTGCTGGCTGAGTAAAGCCGCGTTTGCAACCTAAACAGAAGCATAATATTTAGGTATTATGGCTATCAAAGCCATATAACTATTGCGTTGAACAAATCAATAGATATCAAGACATTAGGTAATTTATATTGATGCATATTTACTGGGACTTATTTACCATTTATGTATTTATCACATTGCCATCACAAGAATGTATTCACTAACATTTCGCTGGTAGGTTATATTAGTGGTAGTATATAGTATTACTTTAAAACGCTATTGTTTTATTTTATACTGAGTTACTACCTAATTGGGTATTAGTAATTATTGCAAATAAAATTTCCATCATCCATCCATCCATCAGCCAAAAGACGTCCACTGCTGGACATAGGCCTCCCCTATGGATCTCCAATAAGACCGGTTGATAGCGGCTTGCATCCAGCGCGATCCTGCGGCCTTAATGAGGTCATCTGTCCACCTTGTGGGTGGACGTCCTACGCTGCGCTTGCCGGTACGTGGTCTCCACTCGAGAACTTTTCGACTCCGCCGGTCATCAGTCCTCCGCGCTATGTGCCCTGCCCATTGCCATTTCAACCTGCTAATCCGTTGGGCTATGTCGGTAACTTTGGTTCTTCTACGGATCTCCTCATTTCTGATTCGATCACGCAGAGAGACTCCGAGCATAGCCCTCTCCATAGCTCGTTGGGCTACTTGGAGCTTACTAATAAGGCCCATAGTGAGAGACCACGTTTCTGTGCCATAAGTCATCACTGGCAACACACACTGGTCGAAAACTTTCGACTTGAGGCACTGAGGTATGTCGGACGAGAAGACACTACGCAATTTTCCGAACGCTGCCCAGCCGAGTTGGATTCGGCTTTAAATAAAATTTAAATCAATCAATTAAACAAATACGTAAACATACTCAGAAAGTTGTAGTAATGTATAATTTAAATCACATTTAAATGTTTAAAATTAAAGCTAATTATTACGAATTAAAATAATAGAATTAAATTTTAATTGCAATCATATTATTTGTATGTAGTGATGTGCTCTTCTATATGTAGCTGGATTATATAAAAAAATATCCAATATATCGAACTGTAAGGTATTTTAATGCAAGCGAATACAAGACACTATGCCTCTGAAGTATGTTTGTTGTGTAATAGGTACTGTAATACCTACTTTCTTTAATCTATAATATATTTTAGGCTTTCAACATCAACAATTCAAAATATAAAAAACGAGTGCGAATGCTAATATAAAAAAAATGAGTTTTAATTGCTTTTCAATTAAAAAAAATAGATTACTAATATTTTGTTGACTAAGCAAGTATATAATTTTTATTTACACGTGGTTTTTTATACTTATAAAAACTCTTCAAACATATCCAGCATGCTTAATGCATACTCATTCAAAAAGGAAATGATGTAAAATTATCCAATTGCTTAAAAATCAAAGGTAGTTAAATGCACAATTTCTATATATAGTGATTTAATATATTTTCAAGAACAAAATACTTACCTTCTACAACAAACCATTGCAAAAGCTAAAGATAAAACAGATGAAGCTTTTTAGCATCAAGAAATAAGAGATTGCACTTAAAAGACAAATCCATTTGTTTCCGCGCCATTCAACAATCTCAACACATACTCTGGCTAGATTTCTCATGCATAATAATCGCTTTATATTCTGAGACAGCCTGTCTATCATCGCATGGAATCACGTAGCGTCAATATCTCGGCTCATTTGCAATGGAAAACGCAGGCGACCTGTGGAGTGAAGGCTTTCTCGGTCGCGCTCGCGGGATGGAACGGAGACAGTCGCGAGTCGCGACGGAGTCCGTATGCAAACGAGATAGAGAGGCGGGGCTTGGATACCTCCCATGCCAAGCACCCCCCTACACCCCGCAAGCAAACGGTAATCACTAAAAAACGCGCCGCGGCGCTGCCGAGACAAAAACGCGAGGGTAGATTTTCATTGTGCGCGCGCGCACGCTTTATACACTACCCTTCTTCCACACACACCCCGCGCACCCCTTACCCCCTTCCACCCTAACCCTTACTGTGCACGTGCGCACCATGTAGCGATATGTACAAGGGATACCGTTTCACTTTTAAAACTTATTTCAAAACGAAACAATGCCAACAATGAGCAACGTACGGGTGCTTTAGTTCATTGATATTTGCGTTCTTATTATTATAACAAATATGCGGATTCATGTTGGCGCCATTATGTATGGAGAGGTTGTGAATACGCGCAGATGTGAGATGACTCTACGGCGATTAATTATAGATTGAGGACCATAAACAGACACATCTACGTTAATGAAGACGAATTAACATGAAAAAATTATCCAGGACCTATATCTGGATGCATTTAAAAAAATAATAATGTACAATACCGCGAGTATTGTCAAAAATGTACGTGAAACTACTTACATATCCAATTCTCAAACCCGTTTGTTTTATTAAATACTTAAATAATACATATACTTATATTATCTATGATATAAAGCTTTTATTTAATTGCTCTAATAAGAAGAAAACAAGATTTACCTATCAACTTATAACCTCATTATACACAATTTATATAATCATAAAAGTTTGTCGCGAGGTTTGCGTAAGTACCTGTAAGTATTTAATTAAACAAAATAAACTTAGCAGATTAAGTTACTAAATTATTTATATATTTTAATTATATTCTTGAGTGAAAATTGTTTTCGAATTTCATTTAGTGAGTTAATAAAACAACTTATTTGAGTAGAGGAGAACATTTCTAATCAAACAAACATGTTACCGATTACTTATGAGAAACAAACAATTGAATACAAAAAGTAATATTTTTTTCTAAAAATAACAATATTTTAAGCAACTTGAAATCATGAAATAAACAGAAGTGGATATTCACTGAAACTTTAAGATATCTAACGGGATATTTTGTTTATGGATCTATACTTTTAAAAATAGCGAAAAAAATTACTTCTAAAACAAATAAAAACCTTTCTCTACAACTGCCTGGAATTTCCAATTCTTATTCAATAAAGAAGAAATAGTTACTCCGTTGTTGACTTTAATTTGTGACGGAATCAGACATCCCTTTTGTTTGTCGGAATGGAACTTTCGGGTGAATGGGCAAAGGAACCGCTGGTAATGCGGCCGCGGGTGCAGCCGGGTGGAGGGACTAGTGCAGCCCTCTGCCCTCGGAGGCCGCGGGCGGAGGGCATTTGAATGCCGTTTGATGTCGACCCTCCCGATGACAGGGCCTGTCGATAGCATTGCTGTAGATTGCTGCGATCCTTGTGGGATCCTATTGTACACGTAGTATGTATATTCTTTCAATCTCTTTATCTCTATATACATAATTCTACTGTACGTATGTATTTCACTAGAATCCTCCTAAACGGCTGAACCGATTTATATGTTTTTTTTTTTGTATACATTTAGGTTTCGCCATGTATGGTTTTGATTCACAAATCAGCGCGGCAGGTGAAACAAAGTTCTCCGGGTCAGCTAGTCCTTATATATATAAAATTATAAATGTGATTTTAAGTAAGTTTGTCTGTTACGCTTTCACGCAGCAACGGAGTAACGAAATGACTTGATTTTTAGCAAGGATACATTTCGAAAAGCTACCGATGCCTTAAACTTTGCTCAAAAGCTGAAATGGAAATGGGCGGGGCATGTGGCAAGAATGTCTGATGAGCGCTGGACTTCAAGAATAACAAGATGGTGCGGTCCTAGTGGTAAACGCCACAGAGGAAGACCGCTAACAAGATGGGCAGACGACATTGTAAAAACGGCTGGCTCAAAATGGTTTCAAATTGCTCAGGACAGAGGACGCTGAAGTTCCTTGGAGGAGGCCTTCACCCGCGGAGGGGTTCTTACTAATGTAGATAAATAGGATTAAATTAGTTTAAGTAATTTTTGTAGTAAGAAATAAAAGGCTTTTTATTTTATTTTATTTATTTTTACATTTCGAAAGAAAGTGACATAGGCTACATTTCATCCCGAAAAAAATAAAAAGTTCCTATGGGATAGTACACAAATCAAAATCACGCAGGTGAAACCGCGGGCAAAAATTGTTTATTTATATTGAAATTGGAAAAAAAACGGTGGCGAAAAAACTGATTTGGCTAGGTGAATGCCTGTAGAAACTCTCTCATTTTAAAGGGTTTTAAAATAACGGATAGATATATGTATAGTTATATAGGATTGAGAAAATTGGCTTGTGTTAAAAAAACATCCATAAAATGTTTTTGTATAAAAGTAAACTACATTTGACTGCTGCGTCATAAATGAATGAAATAAAGATTTACTAATTTAATATTCTATCATGAGTCCATCTGACATCATTTCCCTCAAATTAATTTCATAACTAATAGCTATCATTAAAATAAATTGGTGTTTAACCACACTAATTGATCAAATAAATAGTCTGTAGAAATAATAAAAAACGGAGTCAGAAGTAATGATAATGACGCATTATCATCTTTTCTTATTAAAATAAAACTGATCGTCTTTGATAGGTGGATGTTGCATGACATTAGAGTCCCCAAAAAAGTAGTAGGTTTTTTTTATACCCACGTGACATGCGGTATAGGCTGAATCATACAAGTTGGCGGATGTGAAGTTAGCTACAAGCTGAGCGAAACTTAATCATCCATCCATCAGCCAAAGGACGTCCACTGCTGGACATAGGCCTCCCCTATGGATCTCCAATAAGACCGGTTGATAGCGGCTTGCATCCAGCTCGATCCTGCGGTCTTAATAAAGTCATCTGTCCACCTTGTGGGTGGACGTCCTACGCTGCGCTTGCCGGTACGTGGTCTCCACTCGAGAACTTGTCGACTCCACCAGTCATCAGTCCTCCGCGCTATGTGCCCTGCCGATTGCCATTTTAACTTAATCAACGCACAGCTTTAATCAGGATTGGTTATTAGGCAGCTTGTAGCTAACTTCACATCCGCCGACTTGTGGTAGTCGCCGTATAGAGATTTTTTTGCACATTAAGTAGTTAAGCTAATAATAACTCAGTCCTTACAAATTAATTGCTATTGAATAACTTGTTGCAAATTTCCCACGAAATAATTGGTCGAAACGTAGGGAGAGAATTGAATTATTTCATATTTTATTGATAAGTCGCGTAGTATAAAATTCTTCTTATGCCGGACAGTTTGATATATACGTATTTTGCCAGAAATCTGAGTAACTATCTTCTTCTTTCTCTGATCTGTGAATTAATATCCTACTATTATAAACGCGAAAGTTTGTGAGGATGGATGTATGGATGTTTGTTACTCTTATACGCAAAAACTACTGAACGGATTGAGATGAAACTTTGCAATAATATAGCTTATATATCAGAATAACACAGGCTATAAATTATAATGATATTGCGTCAAAAATTAAAATATCATGCGGGCGAAGCCGCGGGTAAAAACTAGTGTTAAATACTGAAAGCTAGTCCTAAAAATCAAACCCATAACGATTAAAACTACTTATAAGGTCTTAAAATGAAATCGGAAGAATTTTATCAGAATCAGAAATTAGAAAGAATCAGACTTATGTTTGTTGATATCAAGTTTGTATAAGCCGAGTGACTAGTCTTAGTGTCAGAACATTCAAAGACTCACGTGGAATGGTTAAAATTCATCAGAAGACATAGGTACGAGTAACAACAAAATTATTGCATTTGTAAAATAATACAAAATTTTCAAGCTACACTTTTAAATAAAATTAAGTAATGATAAATAATGAAAGCCCTCATGACGCATTTTATCTATATGGCTCTTAACGAATCACATATTTTAATAAGCACATAAAAAGGCATTTACCCTCATGCGACCATCTTAATACTCTTGAAATATTGCCGCCGGAACTATTAAACTATCAGACGTCATGATTAAAGCAATTTATAATGTTTATTCGGTCGCGATATAAATTTGAGACATAACGAGTGCAGCCGCTTCCCGCATGTGAAGATACGGTGCCACGCGTCAGGGAAATTAAATGGAGTTAAATGCAGTTAAAGGGTTGCAAACGCGTGCCGAGGATTGTCACCCCCGCACCCTTCCACCCCCTTCCCTTGCCTGGTGGCAGCTGCGCCTGTGCACGCGCAGCCTCCGCTATTCAAACGACACCTTCTATTTTTGATTTCGGTTTTCGATTTCGTTTTTTTTCGATTTCACTATCGCAATCTGCATCGAATTCGGAAGTCATGTCGGTACCATGATGATGGTCCAAATAATAGAATAATAGAGATTATTGCGTGCACAATTTTTTATTGCACAGTGGTGCCACTGACTTTTTTGTTTTCCCTAAAACTAACTAACCTAATGTCGTTTTGCGTATTTAATCGGGCTTGGTAGCACAAAGATGTTATTTCCGTATGTCTAATATCAAATTATGAATGGTTTACAAGGAAACTACAGTAAGTTTCTAGTTCGTTTACCATTACCATTCGATTTTATCAAAATAAATAAATAAATATTTGGGGACATCTTACACACGATCTCTAACCCCAAACTAAGCAAAGTTTGTTACAATAAATACATACTTATTTATTTATACAACGCGGAAGACCATGCCACTTAGCATTTTAAAATTTCTATCTACAACAGTACATTAAACATCTTAAAATGGCCATTACATTATTGACTAAATATAAGTTAACACACTCCCTCGAGGTCTCGCGATTGATTTGAAATATAACTTTTTTATTCATTGCTCTACGTCTCCCGGGAGGTTCATAATAAATATAGCATGGAGTTGTTTCTTGTTTGCTTACTGGACAAACAATCAGGCTGTTTACCCCGTCCGGGCCCGGCCCGGAGCCAGTCCGGGCCGTGTTTGC
The DNA here is from genome assembly GCA_949316475.1 of Hypomecis punctinalis. Taxonomy (NCBI): domain Eukaryota; kingdom Metazoa; phylum Arthropoda; class Insecta; order Lepidoptera; family Geometridae; genus Hypomecis; species Hypomecis punctinalis. Next base: position 15,587,211 of record OX438802.1, read on the forward strand.
GTCGCTGCTCATACTCGTACTGTTTGCGTTATGTTCCGATGTTTACATATGCCGGAAATTTACAATATTGTTCGGAAATGCCTTCGTTTTAAACTTTTAGCAGGAGGTGGTTTAATTCACCATTATTTTGTCATTGTTTATTTCAATATTGTTATTGTAAAGTAATTTGATTATGTATTTGACACAAAGTTTATGAATATTTGTAGACTGATTCTGATAAGAGTGTTGTACTGAGACGCTTCGTTTTTGAAATATTTTGATATTCATTTCATTTTACTGTAAATTTCTACAGCTGCAAAGGAAGCTTCGTAAAAATAATCCATTAATTACAATAAATCTAAGGGTAGCGCGTCGGTCCGCCATCAGCGAAATTGAAAGGCTATTTCAGAATACGCGTCACTCGAGCATTACTAATGTGATATTAATTTATGGGAAATCAATATCACTTAGATGAGATTGAAACCGAAACTAAGAACAAAAGTAATCGTCGGGTTATATTTGCTCTTTTCGATAAACGTTTACTTCTAAGCAGATGTTGTATTTTTTAAATGTTTTTGTTTGTAAATGGCTGCAAAATACCAGCACCAACAATAAAAGCAAAATTAGCGGTGACCTTTTACAAGTGTGTTTCGTGAGAATCCTGGTTCTTGCAATGACTAAAAAAATATACAATGTTGGTGCTATAGTTTTTACATTATAGCATCAGCTAAAATATGGTAAAACGATCAATTATGATGGTAAAACTTTAGCCTAAAAACTAAAACTACAGACTTCACTCAGCAGTGATTACTCTGAGGAGACCCCGGGCCAGTCGCGACATTCTGCGCATTATTTATGAATACGTACATTAATCCGACCTCGTTACCACCCTCGCCCTTCGACCATTCATCATGGCGCTTTAATTTAAAGCCGTCACCGACGTTACCCGCGACGGCATCATTTACAAATGCCGTCATGTCGCGTCATAGGCACACATAAATCAGGGCCATGTGCCGCAACCCTTTGCACCCTTTCCTTTAGTGAATAGTTGAGTTTTTTAGCGCGCGCGCGAGCGGAGGCCAATAGGCGCGGCCCGTTTTACATGCTATTTACATATGATTTACATACGACCTGACGCCGCCCCGCCACCGCCCGCCCATATTCACTATCCACTCACAGCGATATGACAGTTTTATTTTATGTTTAAATTCAGCACTGAAATATTCAACTCTTCATAATGGAAAATTGATGACGTCTTCCTTTTTTTTATATATTGGAGTAGTTCACATGACTGTTGTTTAATTTATGTGTAAATTCAGTACTAAAACTTTATTCGGGTTTTTAGAATGAAAATTTAACCATCGTCTTCCATTTTGTTTTAAACCTTGAAGTGGTTAACATGACTGGATTATTTGTATAAAATTAGTAATGCGTCACTACTGTATTAATGTTAGTTAGATCTTTAGTGATCAATCAACGCGTCTTTTGCAAAAAAAAATTAGTACGAGCGAGAGAAGCGTTAATCCAAGGACACTGTTTTTTAAATATTAATTTATGTTGTTATTGATATTTTTAATTGCCATTCCTAAAGTCAGTCAAGCAAATGTAACACAGTAGTTTCAGCAGAAAGTACTACACAATACTTGATATTTTGTGTAATTAATGTGAGAACGATATGTAGTAACGTAGCAATGGTAGGTGTTACGACCGGCGCTTTACTAGCCAACATCAATAGAAAGTACATACTTCAACACTTCTGTGAATAATCAACACCTACCTACCTACTCACTCACGGATGGATTATTTCACGAGTATGATTATGAGTTAACAACAATTTTCTAGTTCTAGACGTGTAAATTAGTTTAGATATCGTTTATTAAAAAAAGATCACTTAATTTGATGGTAAGTGGTAAAAGCGGGAGGGGAAGACCAAGAAAAGTGTGGATGAATTGTGTGAAAGATGACATCCGAGAGAAAGGAGGTGATGATGAGATGACGAATGATAGAGTGAAGTGGCGAAAAGAAACAGAACAGGAAAGCAGAATAGATAACCCTTACTCTACAATATCTACATAGTGTGTATACACTTCATACATTGTAATTACAAGGAACAATCCAAATTGAAAATCGAATTAAAATCAGTACCACCTAGTAAAGTAACATCTCTTACATACCAGCCACTTTCTGGCTAATAGGTACCATAAACGTTTATTTACAAATTTTCTAAGACACAATCTTCGTTTGCCTGATTTTTAGAGGTGATACATCGTCTCATAATAACATCTCGTACTTAATACTTAGGCTGCTATTTATATATCCAGTCTAGACATGAATGAATATTGCCAGGAATATTGCCATTTCGTCGTAGTTTATAACGATAGGACTGCATCAATGAACTTAATTGTTTGCATAAAGTCAAAGGTCTATTCTATGACTCTGTAAAAATCTGGTATCTCTTATTTAATCCTGGCCACTGATTGCTTCAGGATGAACCACGTGAAGGTTGTCCAAAATCGATTGTTGTTCCAGAAAAAATACATACAGATAAAGTTAATTAAATAATTAATCAAGATCATCATGCAATATATTGCAAAACAGAAGAATCTTCTAGCATTAGTATCACAGGTAATAAAATATTACACCATAACATAGCCGTAAAAAGATATTAATAGACACATCAAAGAGAAAAGCGTAAACTCACATAGCACATTTCACAGAACATATTCAGTTCGTTAATTTTCAGTTCGCCTCTAAGCTTATTTGTCTCAGACGGCGGGGGTGCGGGGTGCAAGGTGTGAGGAGACGGGCGGGGAGGTGGAGGGTGGAGGGGGGTGCAGCTGCAGCGGCTATTGATTAGCGCAATCAGCGACGCCGAGACACTGCCCGTGTTGTCTCAGCGCGACCCTCGCTGTACTTTCGCTTCGAGTTATCTTTTTACGACCTTTGCACCTTGACTGAAGGTGCATTTTCGTTAAGCAAGATTTTGATAAAATAGAAAGTTCAATAATGTATTTTTTCCGATATCAAGATAGAATACTTGTCCATATGTCATAACTGGTCAACGTTCTTTGCATACAGCTCTGTAGTCCAACCACATCTCGAAATCATTTAGTTTTTTTAATGTCCTTACAATCTACCTACCTAAGATTCATGTTGTCACAATAAATTTATTGCTTAGTTTTGATAACATGTGATCTCTATTCACTATATATCATAACATGAGAATGAAAGGCGTACGTAGTTATCTACTGTAGTAATTTTATTGTTAAACTTACCTACCTTAATAATATCTAGGAAACCACTTCCCTTTATCAAATTTAGGTTCATCATGCATATTTTAAAAGGTCATTATGTTTACTTAATGAAATAATAATTTACCATCATTATAATTACGAACAAAACATTGATATTGGTGAACTGATCCAACTAATTCACTATAGATTTTATTTTACATAGATTCCCATACCACTACTGATGATGATGATATTGACTACATAAATTCATATTTTAAACCATCTAAAAACGGGTTGCCCTTAACCCTCCTTTTATGTAGATGTAGTTTAAACTGCCGATTAGAGCTGGGCGCATGCCACTGACGAGATTACGGGTCCAACCCTTCTAAATTATTCTTACAAATGCACTGTGACATTAACACATCTAATATGCTAATATCATGGGTATAAAGATATACAAGGGGTCGCTTTGCAAAGAGTAGACTTTCAGATATATATAAACTCATCGTTGTAGACAACTTTTAATAAGGAATGAATCACGAAATTATGAAAAAAATATAACTGTCCTCACATTTGTCGAGAGTCTGAAGTTCTGAAAGTCACAAATCAAACAAAACGTTTAAAAAAAATACTGAGTCGTGATTATAGGTATCTATGTCAAATTTCACTTTTATTTTCTACTAGCTCTTATCTGCGGCTTGGTCCACCTAATATTTTACTCTATGACACTACTATTTTCATACATGCAAAAAATGAAATCGATCTGTCGCTTCATTGCTGCGTGAAAGAATAACAATCGAATCAGCAAACACACTTTTAGATTTACAATATTAGTAAGAATTTGTAAGGCCTAGGCAAAATTTGGACAGATTTCGGTACAAAGCAGTCACCTATTTTTCTAATAAAATTTAAATTAAAAAATCCAAAAACGTTACTTATAGGTATACGTCAAAACTCGTTTTTAAATTTATATTACAGTTATAGATATGTAAATTAAAGTGTAGAGTAATCCTAATGATCCGAGTCCAGTGCACTGAGAGCATAGAGGGCGCGGCGGGCAAGGGGCGCCGCCATATTGGATTAGCACAATATTTGCATTTTCAATTTAGCTTTAAATGGAGAAAAGGCCACTCGAATAAATGTTTCTCTTCTATTGTGCGCCTTTATTACGAGAGGGTCGAGGTTCATTACTGAGGCCCGACGTCTATTCTATGTGAATATTTATTCAATAGTTTACAGTCATGGTTCTTTTACGAATCAATGTGTTTTTAGCCGACGAAAAAACGGAGGAGGTTTTCAAGTCGACGCGTATATTTTTTTTATGTGTAACCACGCATAACTTTTTACAAAGTGGTACGATTTCTATGTTTCTGTTTTATTGGAAACGGTATACTTTGACTTTTTTGCGAAAAATAATTATTTTATAGTAGTAGTTTAAATTGTTAAGTTAAAAAGTATTTTACTGGAGCAGTTTTTAGATCGTGTGCAATGATTATTGATTGAGATTAAAACCAAAATATTAATAGACATCTTCAATATACTAAGTAGGTAACAATTTGAGGCGTTAGCTAGTTTTATATAAAGTTTCAAAAACTTTGTACGTACATTTAAACCAGACCCACTTTAAAATGTCAATTAGTTTGAGTCTCTACAATACCTAAGTACTATCTTTACAGCTGCTAGTGATAAAGCAATCAAAGCAATCAAGATCAAAACTGATTTATTCGTTTATGTGATGAGATGTCATTTCATATACCTACAGATACATACATAAAGACACATTTTAAACTTTTATACATTACGCTTGTGTAGAATCGGGAGCTAAAATAAATGGTGTTAATTGCCTGTACAAACAAAACTCATCATCATTTACATAATTTTAGTGTTCCTGAATTTAATATGACGCATAGACTTTATAATAAGAGTGCTCACAAGAGGAAGGTACTTAATATTTTTCTAGTGTATATTATACAGATGAGAGTAATTTTATACGAGCACACTCTACGTACCAGGCTACCATCTAAATTGAAATTCAGGACGTTCTTCATTTTCATTTATCTTTCTTTACGGATGGTCGCCAGGCATATTTACTTAACAAAGTTGTGTATCTTGTATGTTGCCAGCAATTAAATTTAGTGCGATTCAATCTTTCAATCGCAGTTTTAAAATTATTACCGACTTTTTTAGATGCGTAAAGAAAATTACCGATGAAGCCCAGTGGTAAATTGAAATGGTAGGGGCAGGACAGCAGGGCATACAGTCTAGAGATCTGATCATCATAGTAGTGTAGAGACTACCTACAAACAAGCAAGCACTGCACTCACAATGTGGACTCTAACTGTGAACGACCTCAAATACCATGAACCGCAAGATCTCTCGCGATAAAAGTAGCTTCTTATCGATCTTATTTAAGATATTGGGGAAGCCCATGTCCAGAAAATGAAGACCTATGGCTGACGTGATGATGATGGTGGCCTAATAAATCTTTCTGTTAACGAAACACCCGTGTCGCCTCCCCAAGATGTATATTAGAAGGCAGCGGCCATATATTATGATACCGTCCAGGCAGCGTGGATCCAAGTAAACGACGTCGTAATACCCGGAGCACCCCCGCGGGACTTACAGACACCCGTGCTAGGGCCGCGAGTGACCACGGTCGACGGGGTACGGGTGACACTCGGTCTTACGAGTAAATCAAAAAACTCCCTAGTTTACATAATTTGTCCTATTGATACAAAGTGGCGCTCAATAACGTAGCTTGACTAGCTTTTTCTTAGCGATCATAAAAGATATGCAAGCACAAAGAGAGAACAAAGGACGCAAAGGTGAAAATGAAAATGACAAGTTTCTCCAAGGTAGGTTCTGTTAGTATATGGATGTGTACCTGCGCGTGGCTTTTACAACTAAGCGCTACCATTGGTTGGATTTTTTCAACATCTAATCATGTCATTTCAACATTCAGCCAAATAGGCTCCCGGGCGCGGCCTATACGAAATAACTTTTTTCATTATAACGTAATGTCTAGCTTGATTTTATTGAAATTCAGAGTATAATAATTTTTGTAAGCAGAAGGTGCCTAAAAAGCCTTAAAAACTAGATTTTTGGCTTCTCAAGGCGACGATCGCAGTGCTACACCATGCGGTAGGTAAGCTTACTAAAGTATATAATTCTGAAGATGAGTGCAACTAGATTATTATCCACAGATAAGCGACTTAATTGCTTGTTTGAATATACTGTACCATAAATCTTAATACATTATAAGGAGTTGCATTATTTACTACCAAGGCAAGGCAAGTGCTTCTTTTCAATACAACAAAATACTATAAGTAGATACTACTACTGTCCGTATATTACAGCATTACATACAGACCGCTATAATTCAAAATAAATTATAGATAATCGGGCATAGTATAGTATAGCTTTATGCGACTTCTCCCGCACGATTTTAGTGTAAATCCTAGCCAATGTCATTTTCCGACCATCAACTAAAACTCGTGCAAAAAATCATATTGATCCGTTACTCCGTTGATGCGTGAAAGAGGAATAAACAAATAAAGAAACACACTTTCGGGTGTATAATATTATTACGGATTAAATGTATTAACATTCATCAAACTTATAACTCATCTGCTAATAATATTTTCCAATGAATCTAAAAACGAAAGCGCCTATGTGCATCAAATGTATAAACACGTACTCAACTTCAAAAGTAACGCACCTAATATACAGATAAGATTGTGGCATAAACTCGCCCTACGCCCTCCAAATAGAGCATTAGAGGACAGAGCAATCGTCGGCACGTGGGCCTGAGCGCATGCAACCCTTCCCGCGCGACAAATCTTTAATTAAATATACGAGTATAAGAACAGGGGTCGCCCCGTCGGCCGGCGCACTAAACTGCACAAATATGGGAATCACTGTTCATAAAAAGCGTATAAAGACGGAAAACATGCGGCGGAACATTCGTACGCCCACTCGCGCCGTTTGGAGAGCCGCTACTTCATGCACCCTCACTGACTACGTTTATATCGGCTATAAATTGATTACCTACAATTATTTATCATTCTTTTTAATTAATTTTGATATTGATATTACTGAACCGTTTAAGAAAAACTACGAATACTGATTAACTTTAGCTAAGGTCCACTGGTCATAATAATTATTTGCTTAATCTTTAAGCAAAGTGATTTTAATGTAGGTACGCAAAAGATGAACTTTTTAAATCCTTCGAAAAAATGTCACTTTGATCTGTTACTCGTACTATTTCTTGAAAGCAAACGATTTGTTCATCTGTATGAAAAAAAAAACGAAAGCCAGTCTAGTAATGTTTGTACAATTTTCATATTTTCAATACAATTTCACTGCGTAACGGTACTGAGTAAAATATTTTTGTTACAAATGCAAGTTACACTCTTGAACAATAATATAAACAAAGATACTTTAACGGTTACACGGTTAAACAGCTTTGTTTATAGACTAAGCAATTCGGGTCCAACTTGAAAATACAATTGGAATATCTGCAATTCAAAAGATCTCAGTGCAAACAGGGCGAGCGATCAAACGGCATTGTCCGAGTCCGTCCGCGCTCGCTTACGAAAACATTAGATTCAGTTTAAAGAAGCTCCACAAAGAGCCAAATATCTTATTCAAAGTAGCAATATGTGTGCCTAAATAAACACGCGGTTCAGTGCGGCCACAAGAAATTCTATTTGAATGCATTACCATCGGAAAACGTTGCACCGCGTTGCTGGTTTTTCACTTAGTTATCGATTTAAAAATAGCTATCTACCAAAGTATACTGTTAAAGCAAAATAGCTATAAACTGTCAGAACTAGTCATTCAAAAGCTAATGTGTAGTTGAACAGGCAAATATACACATTTGAAGTAATGCTTCAAAAACAAAGTATAAGTAAATGTAGTGAAAATCAAATACATACTGCCTATGAGATATTCCATCCATCCATCAGCCATAGGACGTCCACTGCTGGACATAGGCCTCCCCTATAGATCCACAATAAGACCGATTGGTAGCGGCTTGCATCCAGCGCGATCCTACGGTCTTAATGAGGTCATACGTCCACCTTGTGGGTGGACGTCCTACGCTTCGCTTGCCGGTGCGTGGTCTCCACTCGAGAACTTTTCGACCCCATCAATCCTCCGCGCTATGTGCCCTGCCTATTACCACTTCAACTTGCCAATCTGCTGGACTTTGTCGGTAACTTTCGTTCTCCTACTCATCTCGTTATTCCTGGTGAGATGAGATGTTGATATGATCTAACTAATGTAATCAATCAATATTTTACTATTGTAATTAAATGCTTATGTGTTACTGTTATAAACTTTCATCTGGACTTCTTGCTTAGAAAAAATCCCTGAAAAGACATTTTCATAGAGTTTGAAATTTGACTAAATCATTATCCATGCTAAACTATGGTCTCCCGTGGCGGCGGTGGCGCCCCCTCGAGCTCGCACTTCAAAGGATGGCCATCTCATCACAATAAGTGGACGGCTCATGTTTAAAAAACGTCGGTACACATCTCATGAATGTTATTTGCGAAAATACCGAAAAACTCCGTAAACGCGTTGAGGCGTCAAGTCGATAGGAAGGTCAGATATTGAGAATAACTCTATAACATTTTTTTATTGAAAAAAGTTGTGTTATATATATGCTTTTTTGTTAATTATGGCCACTCTGTGTCACTTTAGTATAAAAATATGCCTCAAAGCCGTACTTTCACTTTTGTCAAAAGTTTTGATACTGTAGGATAATGATATTGAAATATTAAACCGGACGTTAAAATGATAGCTCAATAGCTTCAAATCTAAATTTTGGTAAGTTTGGCAAAAATTTCACGGAGTGTAAAAACCAACAAGTTTTGGCTGATATGCCATTACCTCTGTCAAGATGAAATCATGACATGGTGATAGGGTAATTTCTATTGCAGTGTTTATTTATGCACACATATTGCAGTCTACCATCCAGTTGAAAATATATCGGTATAGTGCTCTTGGAGCTTTCAGCCAGTTTTTATTTCTGGCAATATTTATTTAGGTACTATTTGCAATTATAACGTCATGTAACATCAGGCTTAAATAATGCGTTCTCCAACCTTTTTACAGAAAATTAACATTTGTTTCGGGAACTGAAAGTTCGTTACAGGGCATGTGGCATGTCTGGGCGCGTGATGGCTCCCTCAGTCTTGTTCTGCTATTTGTCTGATAATAATTCGGTAACGACATTCGGCGCACGCACGCTCGTATAGTTTTTCAATCGAACCCGATATCGGAATTCGCGCATCGCTTAGCCGAACCCGTCGCTCCCCTTTCCTATAAAAAATTAAACAGCTTTTAAACTCGATCCGTTCGGCGAAAGCGCCAAAAAAATCATCGCCAGGTAATCGAAATAATGGCGAGGTCGCGCGAAAAAAATTCACTAAGGGCGGAAAAGAAACGGATTGGGCAAAAAAGTTTCCAAATTTTTAATTCGGTGGAGGGGTGAGGGTTGCGCGGGGACGGCGGCGGCGGCTCGCGGCAGTGGTAGCTCGCGCGCCGAGCGCTGCACTCGTAGCGCGGAGATCATACGCTGCCTTCCACCACGCTAGCACGCACGCTACTTTGCGCCACGCTGTCATACGCCACACGCAAGCCATGGTGCTGTCAGCGTGCGTGCGCGCCGCCGCCCGCGCTACCACCTACTGTCACACATATCGTGAGTACTCTAGCGCTTTACTTTGTTTGTTTACTCTTGACCTTTTGTTTTTGAAAACTCCAAACGGATTAATTTGATTGGGTGATTAGCAATAGATACACAAAAACTTTTTTTATAATTTAACTGAACTTCGTTTAATTTGTTATACTGACTTCTTTATTTTAATTCAATTTCGTAATTTATTGACAATTTCATAAGAATTTTCTTACTAGGTTAAAAAAATTAAACTTGATTGGAGTAATTGTTTGAATTGCGATGAAAATGATTTGATTTCGAAATTTTTTTGTAGCTTTTTGCACGTCTGAGTTATTTGTCAAAAATAATGTTATGTACATTTGTGTTAATATTATTTTTAACACATTGATTATCAATTAATAGTTTAGTTTTAAATGTTATGAACCATTATTTTAATAAAAACATGGCATTAAAATTAAGCCAAGAAATACCTCTTAATAGCATGCAAGAAAAACCTGTGCTGGTTAAACTCTACCGTCAAATTAATACGCAACTTTTTCCTTGCACAAAACATAAACCAATTTGAAAAGATCATGGACCTGAAGGGATAATTATTAGTTATATTTTGGTCAGCGCGGGTTACTCTGCACAAAATATAATAATGGCCCCGGTGAGCGTTCATCAATCAACATCCCCAATGCACCCTTATTAGTATGAATTATGCAAATGTAATTTTGTTTGCCGACTGAAACTTTACCGCCCCTATCTTTTTTTAATTTGCTATTATTCGGCCTCTATATTTCTTATATTCTATTGAATTTTGAAGTACGAAATATAAATGTAAGAATTGATGGCCAACAAAATAAGTTTGTTTATGGTTAACTCAAACTGTTTTTAACCCATGGCCTCTGACATGGCCAACTATTAAACATTTTTACAAAAACTGTAATGTAACATAGAATTTTAAATACATAAGTTTATCATAATTAAAATTGTGTTTTTCACCACATACATACATACATACATATAGGTATAAATATCTTCTGAATACGAAAATTATATGAAATGCAAATGCTTTGAAAAACAATTAATTTGGGCTTTCTTATAGGTACAAGACATGACTCATGAAAGAAATTTTAAATCGATGGTTTTTAGTTTTCGTCGTCAAATTGTAGTAATCTAAAAAATCTTGAAGGATCTCGAAAAAGCAATTTAAAATAGTATGCACCTATTTGATTGCAGACAGGTACAATGAAAATTGTTTTAAGTATTTACATTTTAATTATAATTGTATACCTAATTAATTTGACATTTAACAATAGTGTTATTAATAAAAATATTGTATTGTATTGAATTGTACATTTTACGTAAAAGACTTGCGTGTGAGTTAAATATTTTCTCGAATGCCTACCTGCGCATTATTAACATGTTATAAGCACGCAGGTTGATGCACACGGACTTTTGTTTTAACCTCTATTTCAAACAACTTAAAGATCTCATTTGAGATCCAAGAAAAAACATTTTCAGCTAGTGGTTTTATAATATTGAGTTACCCGCCATTCCAACTAATTTTGAATTTCGAATCGTAATTTTAGACGATTCGTCTCGTTGTAAAAAAGATTTCTTAATCCACAAAAAAGGTTGCAACTGTCGTTTTTTACTAACGTATTAAACCTCGTTTCGATCCACCTACGATTTTTATATCTCGATTCTGCGACTGTATCTATGTCTACCCTTTTAGATGACAGCGTTGTTAATTCTAATGCAAAAACTTATCGTGACGTTTCAATAAAAGCTAAGGAACAAGTAAAAAACATCAGCTTTGCGCACAATGCGTTTTTTAGTCTAAATCATCGCGTTTTTGTGAAAAGCTGCCTTTTGTATTGGGGCGGATATTTGAATGCTTGCATTTATGTATTCGCTAATATTTTTTATCTGACACACGGGGTTGCGCGAGATTATCCTCTGTCGTGGCAGGTACTGTTCCCACGTATTGCATAATCTTGTCTTATTTTGGTGTAAAAACAGTATTTTCATGTTTTAAATTATAGTTGTGACCTAAATAAGTTCCAGAAGCGTTTTAAAATACGGATGACACCTAAGTATTTTTGTTTAGATTTACTAAGAACCATTTAGCAATATGATGAGTAGTATTGCTGAAGCCATGCACTGAAGTTTACACAGAAGCTTTGATTTCGCAACTATCTTAAACGCAAACTCTGATATTGCAATGAAACATAAGCCTTTTTTTGTTAATAAAAAAAATGGCATTTAACTTTAATCCTGACATATTGGTTTTAAAGTTTTTTGTGATTTGTACTACGAAATCTTCTTTATCTTTACAAAATTTCTTCGACCAATTCAATTCAACTCAATTTTTTATGCATAAGTATAATTTGGGCGTCTCGTAGCACTTTCGTAGCACTGCCGTAGACAGTCTACGCCAGATTGAAAACCAGTTAATTAAATACAAATAAATAAATACTTATTTTATTGTGTTATAAGCAAACTAAAAATACTTTAAATACACTGAAGTAGCAAGGTAACAGTGCGTATTGGATTAATTTAATGTAATTAATATCATTAGGCAGTAACCGAATACCTCCGCAGTGGCTTCGAGATTAGAATAGCGGTGGTAGATTGATTCGGCTTCTGATCTGATAATCCTTTTAATGGACGCCTCCAATGCCTCTACTGTGCGTTAACATGGTTTGATACTTTGTATTATTATAACATTATTGATAACTTTGATAACGGTGTCATTGCTGCGGTTGTTGTAAGTGTAAATTTGTCTGAAAAACGCTTAGGGTGCCTAATAAATGTTACTTAGAACACTGTAAAAAGAAGAAATATGCTATTTGTTTTTATTTTTTACTCTTATTACACTACCATTAGTTTTATAATGAAAAATATTGAAACAATATCCAGATTTTCATAACGTCTAACGGTCAATACTGTGAAAGCCATTACGGTATAAATCTTTTTTTTTAATTCACAATAAAAAGTAAAAGAAATATTAACTCAATTTAACTGGCGGATTGGCAATTGTTGATTGATTTATGATTGATGATTGATTTATCTCGAGTAAATAGGTATCTTCTAGGTAAGCGTGCTACATCCTAGATCGCATATCTGCTTAACATCAGGCAGTGTGCAGTCAAACGCAAACATATTAGAAATAAAATAAAAACTGGCAAATAACTAAGAAAATACAACTAAACTGTGCTTTCATTGAAAGTTAAGTTACGCAAGCGTATTAGGTACTATATAACTAAATATTCTATGAGGATGCTTTTTAGGGTTCTAGTTTTAGGTAGTCGCATTGCGTGACAAAATGCTAGCGTTTATTTGGCTTAACGTAATATAACTATTGTCACTCAACTTAGTAACGCTGGCAGCATGCTGGGTGGTATAACTTTTTATGAAGCAGTAGCTTAAATATTAAATTTGTTTTATTTTGTTGTAGTTAACATAAAAATTAGGTACTTTTAATTTAAGACTTCTGTACTACACATTTTTAATGATTAAGCTCAAACAGTCGTTAACAGTTTTATAAAAACTGTCCGTTTGCATAGTTTTGCAGCATACACATACATATAATAGTAGTTGTAAGAAAATTATTATAATTTCATGTAATAACCGTGCTGTTTACATTGTTTCAGAGGAATCAGGTGAACTCATCAAATCGCCTTCGCCGCCTCCCAGTCATGGTAAGTTTCCACTTATTTATTTCCATCCATCCATCAGCCGAAGGACGTCCACTGCTGGACATAGGCCTCCCCTATGGATCTCCAATAAGACCGGTTGATAGCGGCTTGCATCCAGCGCGATCCTGCGGTTTTAATGAGGTCATCCGTCCACCTTGTGGGTGAACTTCCTACGCTGCGCTTGCCGGTACGTGGTCTCCACTTGAGAACTTTTCGACCCCATTGGTCATCAGCCCTCCGCACTATGTGCCCTACCCATTGCCAATTCAACTTACTAATCCGTTGGACTATGTCGGTAACTTTGGTTCGTCTACGGATATCCTCATTTCTGATCCAATCTCGCAAAGAGACTTCGAGCATAGCTCTCTCCGTAGCTCGTTGGGCTACTTGGAGCTTATTAATAAAGCCCATAGTGAGAGACCACGTTTCTGTGCCATAAGTCATCACTGGCAACAAACACTGGTCGAAAACTTTCGACTTGGAGGCATTTCACATACCTTCCACCTCTAAATCCGCAGGCGCGGCACTGACAACAGCCTAAAGCTACAAATGGCATAAAAATGAATCGCTCGGCGATAGATACATGTTTGTGCCTTTTTAGGACGAAATTTTGGGTCCGTGGGGTCCTAGCGCGTGGCGCTTGTATGGAAATCTATCTAAAAGACTGATAGAGAGAGCAAATGATCCAAGGGCTGGTGCTTACCTCGATCAAAGAATTAGCATTGCTATCCAAAGCCACCAGCTTCTTAAGTGCATTGCCCGCGAACAGCAACCTAAAAGCAGTTGTTTAATTATAATGTAACTTTTAAAATACAATTTGTTTAAGAATTAACTTTTGATGTTTTATAAATTTCTTAGTTGATTTTCTTTATTTACTATACCATGCCTGCTCAAAAGCAGAGTTAATCAGTTTATCATGTGTAAGTGTATGTTCGAGAGGGTGTGTATGTATCGGTGGCGTAATAATTTCCTAAAAAGAACGATTTAGCTGATAATGTTGTTTTACAATATTTTTAAAAATAAATATGATAAAAAGAGTTCTTGGCTATGTTGCACAAACACCAACGATCAGGGTGTTACCTTTTTTGTAATCTTTATTAGTAATCGTTTTAATTCACCGGAATTTTTCAAGTAACATACACATGCTACAATTTTTCATTTAAGAAAATCTACCAATCATTTTGTTCATTTTACTTAATGTATCAAATGTAATTTATATAAATATTTTAGCGCTAAAACTCAGGACTTAATTTTCGCATAAAATCCTCAGGCAATTCACTAACCGGCTTACATTAGCAATGCTCATAACCATCATCTTTAATTTTATTATACTAGTACTCATTATTCTTAACACCTTTTTACTCTTGTTTTAGTAACACTTAAAACAAATTGCGTATTGTTTAAAACTAATTACATTCACTCACTCGTCCGCTCTGATTCCCTGACAACTTCGCTATTATTTGATAAAACGAACAAAATTTACTTTTCTTGTGGTTTAATTTCTAACGATATTCAAAAGTTAAATTAAACTTACGTGTCCATGTCCAGCTGCTTATTACAATGCTCTGTAGGCTGCCGCTATGCTAATGAGATGTTATCTCGTACTTAATTAATTTTCTTCTGTACTCGTTAGTTATTATTAGGGAAATTTCTAAAACATGATCCGGAGTTGATAACGCTGCGTGTGTAAGAACGTCTAATTATGCCTATCTCAGTGGATACGCTGCTTTTATGTTTAATAAGTAAACCCAAGCTACTAACTAAATTTTAAAGTCATGTATGGTAGTCAAACATCCATCTTTTTTATAAAATAAAAAGCGTCTTACCACAAAAAAATTGAACACGGTTTAGATACATAGCAAAATATTATAATTATATACTACGGGACTAATCGCGCACTAAAATTACGAGATAAATAAATACGGGTAGACTGACCCGTGTCTACCCGTGACCACGGTCGATGCAACTCGGCCGAAACATCGGGATGAGGAGGTATTTATTTATCCCATAATTTTAGTGCGCGATTAGTCCCGTAGTATATAATAATAATGTGTTCAAATCGCGAAAGTTTAAAAACAACAATAGCAAAATATTCTATTAAACTGTAATGTAACAGTAAACAGTGTAAATGTGCATAATAAAATCTCTTGTGGTAAGAGTGGTAAGACAGAAAGAGTTCCTCGGCTAAGTTGTGGTGGATATACGTTTTATTCCTTAGCATAACAACTGGGCAAATGCAATTAGAATCTCACTAATTTAAAAGTCACTTTTTTTTTAATTCAATTAAGAAACGGAAAGAATGATTAGATTTCGATTACATCGGATTTGTAACGATATTGCAGTATTTTAAAATATATATTACCCATAAACCCATAACTCCTTTCGCTCCTATCTACCGTAGAACTGTGTTAGGCGCAAATTCACCGGTTCCTAGAATATGTAGGCTCGGCAACGAATTTCAACACAGTGACTTGGATGTATTTGGAGACAGTTTGTACAAATTCAAAATTAATTTAAATTCTACTTTGGCCGAAATAGCCAAATATATGGTGTTATATATTTCAATATGTTATTGTATTTTTTCTGTAGAATACATTAGATTATGGAAGCTGGTGTAATTCTAAGCATGTAATTTTTAATACGTTCTTTTTTTAAAAATTGTAGGTATTGTAGAAAATAACGCATGCTGTGCTTTCTTAAAAAATAGCACATTCAGTTAATTTTATATCGTAAGTTTTTTTATAATGTATGTATTAATGTAGCTATTAATGAAAAGCTTCAATAAATAAATAACAATAAATGAATATTGATTTGGTAGAAATATAAAAACGCGTAACATAGGCCTGTTTTATAATACGCTTAACGTACTTTCATAATATATGATGATATAAATGATTTCGGCATTAAGGCAATGAGATACATGAAAAAGATACAAATATGTACAGATCATTTACAAAGTTACAAGTCGAACGGTTAGTACAATATTTTATAATACTAAATTAAGTAATGAAATAATAATTTTAAATGATAATAACTTACATAATAATTTACCGTATAGTTTCAAACAAATCATAGAATTAGAATCATTTATTGATGTATTGAGCTTAATACTAAAATTAAATATGCAGCAGTTTGTATAGTAATAATATAGTACCGCAAAATACATCTCGTCATTTCACAATACACAATCACAAAAATTAAATTTGAAAATTGATTAAATAAAAAATAAATAACTATCTTCTTCAGCAACAAGATTAAATGCTGTAGAGAAGCAACCGAATACAAAATTGAATAATGTCGGAACAGTATATACAAAATATCAAAAGTACAATGTAAATACCTATCATAGATTATAGAAGTAGATGAATTAAAATGTCATGGATTTTCATCAATACATAATTACAAAATTAAATTTAACAAATGATAAAGTAAAATGAAATAATAAAAATATAAATAACTATCTACTTCAACAATATGACTAAATTGCTGTAAAGGGGCAATTTGAATATTAATCATACTCAACGAACATGCTTAAAACAACACATTTGAAACTTTAAAATTAAATTAACCAACCCCGCTACATAATGGTTAATTTGCCGTGCTATTTTGTAGCTGACTATAAATCTTTTTAAATTTTTCAATATCGTTACTTAGAATCATTTCACTTTCAAAATCCCTTTCAACGCAACATTATCAACAACAAAAGCTATGCAATTGTCAGTCGTCTTAACCCTCGACTCGTGCAATGCGCAACCCTTTCTTCGCCCGCTACCTGACCGCATCGCGTGCCAAACCTGATGCCGGAACACCTTTGTAGCGCATATTGCTAAGAAAAAACACCTTCACCCTTTACTCCTTACGAAAGTAAGTCCACGTGCGTATCTATAGATTTACTTCACCCCTTTGTACGCTCTCCATATATTTATACATCTGTCGCCTTCGACCTTGTGCAGAGATTTATTTTGCAACTCGTAATGTGACTTTTGTGAACAATTTATGAGATTTTTTATTGCATCGCGGCTTGGGCTGGTTTTTCTAATTTTGTTGGCTGATTTTATAAATGTTTATATAAAATGAAACATAAATAGGTATAATTCATTTTTGCAAACAATTACCACAGTAGCAGATATACCAATAGGCTGAGCAGGCTTGTGCCTAAGTCTGAATGCAGCTTAACACTTTTTTTTTCTCAGTGGTCGCAATTGATTCTAAATAAATAGATAACTCAGACAAGACAAGACGCACACATAAATGTACAATTCCATAACCAACTCCACGTTGCAGCAGCAGGCTACATGTCGCGGCGACACAATTGTTTTCTAAGTAGGTATTTGAATACGTAAGGATGACGTGTCGCAATACTGAATTTATTCCATAGAAATACATGGAATCCAGTAAGTATAACACAATCTCTGTCTAAAAAATATGGCTACAATATGGTTGAATTAAAAAAAATACTTGACAAAAAAAATCGAATAAAATCTTTGAAAATGGGAAGTAACATTGGCCGCACAAGTTTGCTGCGATGCAGATGGCTGATTAAACATTAGGTAGTTTAAATACCAATAAAATGAACTGTTAACTATTTCACTTGGATACTAAAATAATACCTACATGTTTACATTAATACGTGTCTTATCAAATATAAACTGCATTATTGACATAATCAAATTTTTGAGAGCATCTCGTTCATGCGAAGCATACTTTGGACAATATCTTTTAACCAATAATTTTGCTATCGCATAAGAAATTCGTAAAATGTTGTGCTAGGTACACAGTAATGTCGTTTCAGTGGCATTACCTCAATTTTAAGAGTTTTGTCATGCGTTCACCAAATATGACCCACCAGGACGGACGGACGGCACATTTACATATAATATCCGATGTCGATCAATCACGTTATAGACCCTGCCTTGAACAACGCTGTCAACAGCACTATTAGTACATTTAGCAAATTTATACTGGCAGAGAATTTTTGGTATTGAGGGGATTTTGTACGCCACTTTTCTATCTTGCTCGCGAAATCTCCAACATTATTTAATAAAGATAAGAGATCACATGCTCTATAATATATAATAATCCGAAAACTATAATTGACCAATGACACGGTGTAGTACTCAATTCAACGCTTATATTATTATTTTTTAGGGTTCCGTACCTCAAAAGGAAAAAACGGAACCCTTATAGGATCACTTTGTTGTTCGTCTGTCCGTCTATGTGTATGTCAAGACTCTTTCTCTCGGGAACGCGTAAAGATATCGAGTTGAAATTTAAACTGTATACGTATATCAATGATCTCTTACAGTTGTGTAAAGGAAAATCTTCTCTGTTATCATATAAAGAAGTTAGAGCCGTTTATCTCGTAAAAAACCGCGTATTTTAACACTCACTAAAATCAAAACCTACAGGGTACTTCTCGTTGACATAGAACTATGAAATTTGGCGAAAAGCATTGTCTCAGAGTACAAATATAGGAATAAATCTGAAAACTGAATATTTTTATTTAAATCACAAAAAAATAGGGCTTCAAAATTCACAGAATATGGGTATAAAATTCAAAGTGCGTAAATCGTATCATGTAAGGTATATATAAAAGAGCTTCATTAGCACATGCTAAAACAGGTTTTTAATTATTTTAACAATTTTCGATGAATGACGAGAAAAGTAAAAAAAAAACTTTTGTCGATGATGATGATGAGTATAGAGATTTTAACAACGTACTTCCTAATTTTGTGAAATTTTCTGGATTTGTACGGAACCCTCGGTGTGCGAGCCTGACTTGCACTTGTCCGGTTTTTATGTATAACCACGCATAACTTTTTACACAGTTGTCCTTTTTCGATATTTTTTTATTGGACTTAAATTGGATAATTTTACTAAATAATTTTTTTTTCAAATTGGATTAAGTTGGAAAAAGTATACTTCGAAGGGTCCCATTTAAATTTTATCGAAATCGGCTGAACCATTTTTGATAAATCAAAAATAATGTGAAAAATGCTACATCGATCCGTGCAAAATATTCGCTAACCCTGTACACGGTTGAAGCCAGTCAAACCATTTTTATTATTGTTTGCTTTGTTTGTTTTCTGGAAAGCTAGGAAGTCTACACAAGTTTCTTTGAAATTGCGATAACATCTGGAAAAATATGAATGAAAAATGTACCACTCTTGAAAATGATAAGACGGCGGCAAATAAAAAATGTGCAGTGCCGCGCACCTTTTTTTGATTTTTTGATGTTGTCCTCTTTGATTTTATCATAATTACTCGTAGGTATATTATTAATTTATTAGCTTGGGTCTTAATAAGTGATTTATTATTTAAACTATGTTTTTCAGACGGCTCAGCGAGCGGCGAAGGCGAGATCAGCGGCGACGAGCGGCCTCCCTCCCCGCCGCGCGCGCCCTCCGCGCCGCTCCCCCATCCCGCGCACCCCGCGCACGCACACCCCGCAGCCAGTGCTGCTGCCACTGCCGCAGTTTTTGTGAGTACTCTTCATCCATCCAACCATCAGCCATAGGACATCCACTGCTGGATATAAGCCTCCCCTACGGATTCCAATAAAGTTGGTTCTAACGCGTGGGATAAAATGGTGGCGCTTTGGTTGCGTCTGTCTAGCCGTACTATAGAAGAAAGGGGCAAGTGGGACCAGATTGTGCAACTGAGCTCGTACACTCACCGAAGTGTATCCGTTAGTATGCTGACAGACACGCCACCCTGCGACGATGCTTGAGACTTTGCAGCTTCGTTGCCAATCAGCCTCCTGACTCGCCTTTCAATGGACTCCAAAGCCTCCAACTGGTATTTGTTTAATAGACAAAAGAAAAATACGTGTCTAATTTTTTTTTATAATCTGTCTGACAGACTAATTACGTTTTTTTAGTCATCATGCCTATTGTAAGACCACCACGGCTTAAGAATAAGAGTGCGTGTTGCTAATACCAAAATGTGCGTTGTGTTTCAGAACGCGGCAGGCGCCGGCAATGCGCTGGCGCAGCTGCAGCACTTGCTGCTCACACAGCACGGCGCGCACTCGCTTCTGCTACACACACAAGTAAGATTTATTTTCAATACTTTCATTGTTGCTTTAAAATCGGGTAGATCATTTACTGTTCGGATATTCGCATATCCAGATTTAGTTTACATGATTTCTTTTATTAATCTTTGTCGTATTGACAATTGAAATGTGACTCGTTGAAAGAAAATTTCGAAATGGATTACATGGATACAGATAATGATAAATGGATCTGTAGTGAATTACAGATGTGTTAGGGATTTTATTCTAAAGTTAAAATGATTCATAAATTATTTTATTCTTGCTTATATGGGTACAACCAAAGATTTTACAATTAAACAAATAACCGCCGCATTCAACCTGTTAGAATGCATTAATAGGAAAAAAAAACAAACAAGCCAACACAAAAGATAGGTATTACAAAGTAATGAAGGGCTGTTCGTTCGCAAAAGAGAATGTCTTAGGCACTTCATTAGTTAAATCCCTTTGGACACTGTCCATGTCTGTAAATGTGTTATGTGGTGTGCAGGTGCAGCAGGCGGTAGCGCAGGCGGCGGCGCAGCAGCTGCAGCAACTGCAGGCGCGCGCGGGCGGTACGCCGGCGCTGCACGCAGGCGCGCTGCACGCCGGCGCACGCTCACCCTCGCCGCGCCGCACGCCGCCCGGCGCCGGCGTGTTCCTCACGCCGCTGACGCCGGGCTCGGGCCGCGCGCGCTCCCCGCCCGCGCCGCACGCGCCCCACGCCGGGCACACGCCGCTTCACGCGCACGCGCATAAGCCGCGCGCGCTCGAGCCCGCTGCCGACGACACCGCCGACCTCGAGGAGCTCGAACACTTCGCCAAGACCTTCAAGCAGCGTCGGATCAAGCTCGGTGAGTTATATTATGCCAATACCGCTCTGCTCAAGTCTGACATTTTCCAACAACCACGAACAGCTTCATCTACCATGCGCAAGCTCGCAACTCAATACGCGGCATAAACAACATAGATAGAACACAGACAGAATATGAATTTTTGTCTTAATCAATACTTACGACAGGCAAATTTGGAGACCACTAAATTTCTTCGAATCCCAGTTTGGATCAGAAGACATTAAAAATACAAATATACATGCCGAAGGCATAGGTTCAAAAACATAATCAAAATATGGGCTTGTTTTTAATTTCTACTACTTAGTTAGCTTCAATCGGTGATCACTGAAAAACTTACAAATAAGAGAATTTTTTGATCGATTTTATTCATCTTCACTTCAATGAACTCGTGTCATTTGTCAACATGCTGGTTTTAGATTTGTTACGTTTTTTTCCCAGGATTCACACAGGGCGACGTCGGGCTGGCAATGGGCAAACTGTACGGGAACGACTTCTCGCAGACGACGATATCGCGGTTCGAGGCTCTCAACTTGAGCTTCAAGAACATGTGCAAGCTGAAGCCGCTGCTGCAGAAGTGGCTGGAGGACGCGGACTCGTCGCTGGCGGGCGGCGGGGGCGCGGGCGGTGCGGGGGGCGGCGCGGGCGGTCTCGGCGCCGGGCTGGCCGAGGCCGTGGGCCGCCGCCGCAAGAAGCGCACGTCCATCGAGTCGGGCGTGCGCGTGGCGCTCGAGAAGGCCTTCCTGCACAACCCGAAGCCGACGAGCGAAGAGATCGCCGCGCTCGCCGACGCGCTCTGCATGGAGAAGGAGGTGGTGCGCGTGTGGTTCTGCAACCGTCGCCAGAAGGAGAAGCGCATCAACCCGCCGGCGGGCGAGCCGGGCGCCGGACCGCCGCCGGGCTCGTACCCGCCGCTGGCGCTGCACGCGGCACACGCGCATGCGCACGCGCACGCGCACGCTCACGCGCTGCAGCCGCTAGCGCTGCTGGCGCGCGCGCCGCACCGCGACTGACGCGCGCCCGCGCCTGCGCCTCGCGCGCCCAGCACATATCTCCCCTCGTTGTAAATACGGTCGGTGTACAGACTAGTGTAGAGTGTATATAGGTGTACATGGGGCGGGCCGGTGTTCCGCCCGCCGTCTCTATAGGTAGCTGTAAGTTTATTATATTACGTGAAATTATTATTTATGTGGAGGAGCGCCGGTTCTGTACAGGCTCATATCAGTAGCGCCCCGAGTATGTAAGGTGGATGTGTAGACGACTATCTAAATGTTACAATAAAACATGATAGACATTATAACAATATTTTTTCGCTTTTATTTACCGACCTTTTACCCCGATTCCTTTCTGAATATTCTAGTTAAGTTTCATACGTGTCTAAAATAACATAAACATAGTGCTTCTTAGAAACCAGTTACTTGGAAAAATAAAAAAGCCAAACCATTTACTTGGAAGTATAGAAAAAAAAACAGGTATTTGGGAAAACAGTTCACCGGTTTCCTTGACGGCCGAATCCAAAAAAACACTTACAAATAAGAAAATAATATATTCTTAAGGTATATTTTATCTTAGCTCGTATTGGCTTTCAGTCACTAAAGGAAAAACATTTTATCAGGTTGTTGTTACACTTAGAATGATTACTCTATTTTATACAGCAATGGACAGATTACGTAAAAGAGTAGGTAGATCCTACTTCCTACTAATATTATAAACGCGAAAGTTTGTGAGGATGGATGGATGTATGGATGTTTGTTACTCTTTCACGCAAAAACTACTGAACGGATTGAGATGAAACTTTGCAATAATATAGATTATATATCAGAATAACACATAGGCTATAAATTATAATGATGTTGCGTCAAAAATCAAAATATCATGCGGGCGAAGCCGCGGGTAAAAACTAGTATGAAATATTTTTAATGTTATCCATTACGTAACAACATTGCTTGCACGTTTTAGGGAATATACCTACGTAATATAGAATGTCTATCTAAGTAGTATACAACCTCGGAATAGAATACATCATACCTACTTTGCATTGCCGCATACACAGAAACAGAGAATCTTATGGTGTAGACGTATGTTTGTAGGTACATAGTTGTGTGGAGCGAATCAAACTCCTTGGCGCCTGTAAACACGAGGCGAGTCGTTGCGCAGTGACAATTTATTAATATGTTAGCGGCTGAGAGTGGTGATGTGCGCAGTTAACTTCACAACCGCCAAAAAGTTTGATTCAGCCTTTAACTGACCTGATTCCCAATTACCTAAGTTAATAAAAGATTGAGTTTAAGAAAAGCCGTGGTGGTCTGGTGTTTATGAACCTGTCTTACATTCGTGAGGTCGAGGGTTCAAATCCCGGTCCCGTACCAAAGAATTCTTGTGAATTTATGTACGGAATTTTACACCACTGACTTTTCGGTGAATGAAAACCTTGTGAAGCAACCTGCATACTTCCGTAGAGGAAATTCAATGGCATATGTGAATCCACCAACCCGCACTGGACCAGCGTGGTGGATATGGCTTAAGGCGATATACTAGTGACGAGGAAATTGAGAAATAGGTATTTGGACTAAACTATTGCCGTCGCGATGCGCCCAAACCAGGGAGCTTCAATGTTTGTGGTGATGCAATTGTATTTGTGTGCGTACTGCGCTCGAACTCTCCCCGCACCCTACCTGCGCCCCAACGAGCTCGCTGGCCGACCGATATTTTATTTTGAATTGTAGCAAAATATGATATTACGTAGAGTGCACGCGAGTCGTGGCGCCACATACGTTATATCACTAGTATTCTGTATTCCCTGGCAGCATTGAATTGGTTCCTGATTTTGGCCGTACGTAGAGCTATGTTGCGCGTATTCTACGTATGCTCCGGTTACCTAGTAGGTATGGCAGATAGGCGATCGATAGCAAACAAAAAGATTAAATTAATTATTTTAAAGATTTTTTTGCCATTAGGAAGCTACATTATTTGTGACATGGGTTAATTTTTCTTTATATGCTAATTTATTTTCTTTCAAATACTTAATTATTGTTTGACAAAAACGTAATAATATGTACCTAACTAACATCATGTTATATAATTAGATATTTGATATCTGTAGGCGCTGCAGTTTACATAATATATTTTACTGAAATTACTTCTTTTTAAGTATAAATTAATTATTTTTTTATGAAAATATCTTACATTACGTCGTTCTTCTACGGTCTATAATAAATATCCCAAATGCAAGTTGGACTCGCGCTCGAAAGGTTTCATATCGTATAAAAGCCAATTATTTCGATTCAATTATATATTTTTTAAATTGATACATTTATATACATGATATATTATAATATTACTAAATATTCTGAGAATATTTCAAGCGTCTACCTTTTGTGTACATTAATAAAAATCGTGCAAAAAATCACGTCTGAAATGAAAAAATATTTATTTCATTCTATTTTTTGACCGACAAAACGGAGGAGGTACTCAATTTGACGCGTATATTTTTTATTTATAACCAAGCGTAACGTTTTACACAGTAGTCCGATTTTGATAATTCTTTGTTAGAATTTTTTTCATTGGAAAGAATATACTTCGAAATTGATCCCATTTAAATTTTATGGAAATGGGCTGAGCCATTTTTGATAAATCAACAATAATCGATCCGTGCGCACTATTCGCGAATTCTGTACCTACACGGTTGAAGTAGATATTTATTTTACTCTATTTTTAGTTTTGTTGTTATAGTGGGAACAAATACATCATCTGTGTAAATTGTAACTGTTTAGCTTTTACGGTTCGTGACATACAGCCTAGCGATCAACGGACAGACGGACAGAGGAGTCTTAGTAATAGGGTCTCGTTAATCTAAAACTTCTTGCCTTTTATATTGTAGGTACCTATAGCCGTATTTGCATTCCAAAATTAGTCCTATAGTATAAAAATAATTGAGTAATTGAGGATTCAATTAAACAAATGCGAGTTTTACTGTTTAGAGAACAGCTTATCATACTTTGGTTCTACTTTAAAGACGTTTAAAAAAATGAAACAATTAGCTAATTAAAGCAGCAGCGGGTAGGGCACATATAATAGTAATACAGGATAGAACATTCACAATTATTATTAGATTAAAGCATTGAAAGCACTTCTAATTGAACTTTTTAGCAAAACTCAGCGGATTGGCAAGTTAAAATGACAGATGGCAAGGCACATAGTTCAATGAACGGATAGCCGATGGGGATGTTTTCTCGAATGGATCTCACGTACTCAGCATAGAACGTTTTTTGCTTAGGTGGACTAAGGATAGATTTATATGTTACAGTTATAATACATTTTTAGAGAGCACATGATTTTCCTAATTAGAACTATTATTTCGGCTTAGACTCAGTAATATAATGTAATGAATGAAGTAGTAAGAATAATGGCACATAGTTCCAAGAATGCTCAATTTTACGAATGCCCAATTTTATGAATGGCCAAATCTAAAAATGCTCAATTCTCAAAATGACAAAATAATTTCCAATGGGGAAAATCACATTTTCCTATAAAAAATCACCGGTAATTAAAGCACAATTTTAGGCAAGTTTTACTATTGAAGCAACTAACATATTATATGTATTATATTATCATAACTAAGTATTACATAAAGACCTAAATACCGTAACACATGAGATCATAATTATCAGTCAGAATTTGCACATTCATTATATTATTTCATGCTATATAAGGTATTTTCAGCGAGCCATTTTTTAAGCTATGCTTAAATTTGTTTGCATCTAAAAATTGTATGTGAAGAGGTAGACTATTGTACACTTTTATGGCTGTATTAGATGAACTTCGATGATACAAAGTATTATTTACTTGTACTACACGAATTTTGAATTTATGTTGAGGACGTAAAATTTGCGATCTAGCTGATTTATTATCAAAAAAGTAGTTTTGGTTATTTTAAACAAATACACAAATCTCTTAAAGTAAGATTTTTTTGTAAATTCTTAATTGAAATTATGTTGCCATTCAATTAAATTAAATAGAATTAGGCATTCGCAGAATTGAGCATTCCCGGATTAGTTGGGCATTATGAGAATTGGTCATTCTGCACCTAAACCATTTAGATGTCTGCCGATACAACACGATATATATAAACTAAAAAATTACTACACAGATTTGTGTAGTCGCTGCAATAAGTCGCAGTAACTAAACGCATATATTCCATACATAAGATCTTTTTCTTCAAAAGTAACAAAGATATATCAGTAAAATTACAAGATTTGTAAAATTAACTAATATTTTTAATAAACATCGATATCGATGGACATCACTAGAGCATCGACAAAAATTTCGTCTATTACTACATCCCTAGTGCATGTGTACGTATAGGTTTGAACCTCCCTCACCTCAACCCTACCTCCGCATCGTGCGATAGGGACAATTGCAGCTCAGAGCAATTTATACCTACAAAAATCTTGGCAAAACAACGTTTCGTATTACGCTGTTTTCTTCATCAAGAACTAAATTAATCAAATATTTTTTATATCAAAATTTACAAAAAATATGTGTTCATGATTATGTCATTTCATATTTTGTTAGAAATTAATAAGTTTATTCTGGTGGGTCTTTAAAGACGTCGGTAAAAATGGTGAATTTTTTTGAGACTTTGAAGGATCATATTTTGCCTTTTAATTAATTTATCAAAAAAATTAAAAGACACGGTAGTTTAAACAGCTAAATTTAATTTTATGGCAAAAAATTGTAACTCTAAAAGCATTTTCCAGAAAGAAAACAGCGCAATACGTTTGTATGGAAAATTACAGACCACCTCAGCTCTTAACCTCTCTTCGTGGGTAGGCCTACGTCCTGCAGTGGACTATTAAAGGCTAGTACAGCACAATAAAATCAAAAATATTTTATTTTCAGACACATAGGATCCATAATCATACACATTCAAATAAAAGTAAAGTTCAACGTGGTATTGATTTATTAATTTATTTAAATAGATACACCAACAGTGAACATATTGAATACAATCTTAAACTATTACATTGGTAGGTTTACAAAGATCAGATATGATCACCTTTAATAGGTGTATAAAGCATTTTTCAAAAAACTACTTAGTGGTTAGGCATATTTAGTTGTTACAAACTATTATCACAATTAAGAAGTACAAAAAAAATTATGTTATTGAAAATCAAACATTGAACGTCTCAAGTTGAGACTTGAGTAATAGTATGTAAAGTAACGTCTGGAAAATACTTTATGTTTATCTGCAAAAAAAATGAATAAAGCTCGAAACATACTATCGGACGCGACTGACAGCCGCGATCTAGACTATGAAAGTACACTGAGCCGTGCACACTATCGGACATATGTCGCGGACGTCACCTTCGGATGTCCGAGAGCGTTCGGACGTCCGAGAGCGATCTGGCACACCGGATGTCTTAAGACTGTGCACATTGCTAAATCGCGGCTGTCAGTCGCGTCCGTAAGCCGCGTCTGAAAGTAAGCCGGAAACATACTATCGGACGCGGCTTACGGACGCGACTGACAGCCGCGACTGATAGGTATCTAGACTATGAAAGTACACTGAGCCGTGCACACTATCGGACATAAGTCGCGGACGTCACCTTCGGACGACCTTGAGCGTTCGGACGTCCGAGAGCGATCTGGCACACCGGATATTTTAAGACTGTGCACATTGCTAAGTCGCGGCTGTCAGTCGCGTCCGCTAGCCGTGTCCGATAGTATGTTTCCGGCTTAAGTTTCTATATTTGTCAGCGGAGTTTTGTTTCTGAAATACTTACTAAATTGCCCTGCTGGAGCTTTTAGAAGGCCGGATAGGTATGAAATGCATAATATTATGTTATCACGTACGAATTAAAATAATCTAGAGCAATTACTTTGAACATTCTGTTATCTGATAACAGTAAGTATTTAATCAGCTATACTTAGCTGTGCAACAGTCAATGACGACCTGCCTTCATTTAATTGCGCACTGAAACCATTATTATCAGTGATTACATAGTGAAAAAAATATTTACATCGCTGTAGACTATCAGCTTTCGGAATAGTCCTTCTCTAACACAGATCTTCTAAAACAGCCATGATGAATGAGAACCAACCTGTGGAAATAGATGTAAGTGTAGTGCAATAACAATAATAACTCAGAATGGGGCTGGAGCGGCGGCCAATGCGGCGGAACAGCACAAACGGCGCAAATATGCTAACCTCGGCAGTGGTTACATATATTTTGAGCTTTTTGGAGTTGAGTCATTGGGTTCGTGGGGGCTGGGAGCCATTTTGTTTTCAAGCCTTTCTGAGCGTCTGCTGGACGCGACCCGTGACCAAAATGTTGGTGTTTATTTAGCTCAACGTTTAAGCATTGCCATTCAGCGTGACAATGCTGGCAGCATGCTAGGCACGCTGCCAACTGGCAGCATTATCTTTAGACCTTCAAGGGACTGTGGATAATCCAATTGCTTGGTATGTAGTAGTAGTTTTTGTAGTTTTAGATTGTGTAGGTAAGTCTTGCATTTAGTGGTAGTTAATAAAGACACTTGCCCTGTATAAAAAATAATAATAACAATTATATTTTAATCCATAATATAGCGCAAAATAGATACATAATCTGAAGCATGCTAAATACAGCGCGTCCGCTTTATTGGCTGACTAGGTATAAGCCAATTAAAACTTCTGGGCTTCTGTGAAGTAAGCTACAAGCTATGCATATCAGCGCTTCTCACACAGCTGACATAACGAATGTTTTACTGCATGTTGACTCGCCTCGTATTCACAGACGGCAAGAAATTTGATCCGGCGTAAGTGTAGGCAACTTCACGCTAATAAGTTCTGTTATAAAATATACCTTTATAGCTTGCTAGCTAACTTCACATCCGCCGACTTGTTTAAATCGGCCTGTACGTACGTACCATGGCCATTCTAAGTAAGCGCGCATAATGTGCCTATTTCTTACATTTAAAAACGAAAAACGGCCCTCCGATTTTTTTTTAAATTAATTTTGAATTTACTAGGATAAATAAATATATTTGGCACAATAGGTGTATTATCTCTAGCAACCCTGATTAAGTAACCTCCAAATTGTTAAATAAAAGCATTTTTACCAATTAGACACACTTTTTAAGTGTTTTTTGTCTCATTGTACCTACTAACTGGTCACACTGGTAGGTTATACTTTATAATTTTAGCAAATTAAGAGATGAATGTAGAAGAATCAGCTACGAATGCAAGTAAAATAACGATAGAAGCACTTTATTATTGCTAAACTAGAAAAAATAATAAGCTGAATTGTTATTTTTCATTCAATTTATTTTTCGCATTTAAAAAAAATTGGAGGGGTGAATAAATCTAAATTAAATATTTTTGGGAAGCCCATAAAACAAGCTTTCAAATGATGTACTCGTATATGTCATCTTGGTTCGATTTTTCTCTGAATAATATACCACTTGTGGACGTCACTTTTAAGCTGTATACGTATACCTATGGTTTCTTGCAGTTGTGTAAAAGAAAAACCTCTCAGTTATCGTATAAAAAAGTTAGAGCCGTTTATGTCGTAAAAAACCGTCGAAATATGACACTCACAAAAATCAAAACCTACAGGGTACTTCCCGTAGACATATAACTATGAAATTTGGCAAAAAGCATTGTCTTAGAGTACACACATAGGAATAAATCTGAAAAATGTACATTTTTATTTAAATCACAAAAAATAGGGCCTCAAAATTCACAAAATATGGGTTCAAAATTCAAAGTGAGTAAATCGTATCATGTAAGGTATCATATAAAAGAACTTCATTAGCACATGCTAAAACAGGTTTTTAATCATTATAACAATGTGTAATTTTCGATGTATTTTTATTCAAAAACTTTTTGTCGGTAGGTAATAGTATAGAGATTTTAAACTTAGCAATTTTGTGAAATTTTCTGGATTTGTACGGAACCCTCGATGTGCGAGCCTGACTCGCAACAAAAAACCAAAGTAGTTGTTTTTATTTTGTCTCATAAGACAAAAAAAAACAACGAGCTACATAGAATCTTAAATTACTATCTTCTATTTTCAACTGTGCACTACCGAGGCACGGACTACTTGATGTTGAATTCTAAGCACCAGTTGCTTTGTCATGTTAAAGTCAAAACGTAAAGTAGGTACTTACTCCATTAGTTTTATGACTATGTGTGGCGTACGTAGGCGCAGCAAGCGGCGGCAACATTATCCACGGGTGCCGCCACCGACGGCACCTCCGACCTAGAGGAGCTTGAAAACTTCGCCATCGCCTTCAAACACCGCAGGATCAAGCTCGGTGAGACTAAAGCCGAAACATACTATCGGACGCGGCTGGCAGACGCGACTGACAGCCGCGACTTAACAAGGTGCACAGTCTTTCACCATCCGGCGCGCCAGATCGCTCTCGGACGTCCGAACGCTTAAGGTCGACCGAAGGTGACGTCCGCGACTTATGTCCGATAGTGCGCACGTCTCAGTGTACTTTCATAGTCTAGATACCTATCAGTCGCGGCTGTCAGTCGCGTCCGTAAGCCGCGTCCGATAGTATGTTTCCAGCTTAACTCTTACATATAACGGATCCAAGACAAAGAAAAAGGCGACGCAGTGGCCATGTGTGAAATTACACGAACCATTTCGGGCCACTTTTGACCCCTTCATAACTCGAAAATTATTTATTATACCTTGTAAAAAATAGCTTAAAACGCGAGACATTGACATTGGCATACGCGTAATGACTCACACATATCAAGTACTATATTATTTTTTATAGTCAAAATGTTCAGTACAAAATATTGTACTTCATGGTCGAGATTCACGAGCATGAAGTACAACATTGTGTACCGATCCATTAAATATTAATTTATAAGATTAAGTTGGTAACACAATATATTCGTAAAGAAATAGAATCGACATTGGAATAAAAACTCGCATTGCTCGTCATGAAGCCCTTCGCCACTATCACACACACTACACTCGCCAACAAATACTTTCGATCAGTTACCACGCTACCTACCCACTAATTGAACTAGTAGTCCGCCCCGGACTTGAACCTCGCCCTATTCCTATTTTATATCATAAATACCTACTATTATTTGAAAAAAAAGCTAACAATATTTGTGAGAAAGTTATTTTTTTTTTATATTACCAGGATTCACTCAGGGCGACGTCGCGCTGGCAATAATGAAAGAGTACGGGAACGACTTCTCGCAAACGATGATATCGCGGTTCGAGGCTCTTAACTTAAACTTCAAAAATATGTGCAAGCTGAAGCCGCTGCTGCAGAAGTGGCTGGAGGACGCGGACTCGTCGCTGGCGGGCGGCGGGGGCGCGGGCGGTGCGGAGGGCGGCGCGGGCGGGCTCGGCGCCGGGCTGGCCGAGGCCGTGGGCCGCCGCCGCAAGAAGCGCACGTCCATCGAGTCGGGCCTGCGCGTGGCGCTAGAAAAGGCCTTCCTGCACAACCCGAAACCGACGAGCGAGGAGATCGCCGTGCTCGCGGACGCGCTCTACTTGGAGAAGGAAATGGTGCGCCTGTGGTTCTGCAACCGGCGCCAGAAGGAGAAACGCGTCAACACGCTCGCGCCGGCAGGCGAGGCGCACGCTGCCGCTGGAGCGCCGCCGCCGGGCGCCTTTATACATATACACATAGTATTATAAAAATAACTAGCTGCCCGCCCCGGCTTCGCCCGGGTACGACTGGTTAAAAAGACATTTTATAAGTATTGTACTTACATATCTACCTACCATGTAACCAAGTAACGTCACACACATGCGCACAGTTATTTTAGGGCGTTTTTATATTACATTATCATATTATCATACCTATACACAAATATTTTCACCATAGAACACCCACTGCTTAACATAGGGCTCCCTTATTAGATCTTGAATAACACCTAATAAAACCATTGCAAGAAGTTTGCATCCAGCTTCCATCTATGTATCCACCAAAAAATTAGGTTCTCAATTAGACTGTGTTTTATTTAGTAAGTACCTATGCGATGCGATCATTCCGTCAATTATAAATCAATTTTGAGTCTCAATAAAGTGTTGTTGTGTTGAAATGTACCTACCTATTATAATGCCCATTGCTAGACATACCTATTATAATGTCCAATACTAGATATATAGATGGGTTGAAAGCTACTCGTAGGTACCTGAATCGCGGGTGTTCCCGTAGTCTTAATCTGTTCAACTAAACATAAAATAAATATAGTATTGGCCATCTAAATAAAAGTAAGTTCGTATGTGTCGGGAGGCTAAACATAATCGATAGACCTGGTCTCAATTTTTAAACGGTTAGAATATTAGAAACCCACAGTCCATCTTCATTCTACAGACAGCGGCACGTAAGTGTAGCGCTGAGGGTACTGTGGAGGGGATGGGTGCGCATGTCGTCTGCCATACTAAACCCATGCGCAGCCATCCCCTCTACACTTCTCTCAGCGCTACACTTATATGCCGTGACCTGTACCTGCGTAAGTTAGTTAACGTTTCTACTATACACTTGTATTTGATATTTTCTTCATTTGATAACTTTGTAAAATGTTGGCCATCAGTTCTACTTCTACGAATTGTGTGCCCTATCTAAAGCCTCTTCAAAGAGTTAAACCCAAAGAGCTATGATTGAACCGATGGAAACGCTGGCATCCAACGTGATCTGGTGGTCTCGACCTTACTTAGATTCACGTGGATACCTTTTCTACACTTGCCAAAACATTGTCTACATTAGAGAACTTTAAAGCCCCATCTGAACTGTGTCAGTACATTCACTACCACTACAACAGAAATTATAAATAGTCGGTATGTCGGCTCGCCTAACTTAGGTTAAATCTGTAGGTATTACATAAATCGGATTCAAATCTTGATCCCGTATCAATGAGTTTCTTTAGAACATATGTACGTAATTTCACATCACTGACTTTTCCGTGAAAGAAAATGTCGTGTGTCAACCCGCATACCTATGTAGCCATGTACGTATTGTACGTCCTAAGAAGGAACTTGATGACGTATACGAATCCACCAACCCGCACTGGGCCACCGTGATGGATATAGCCCAATCAACTTTCATAAACAGACCTATGTTCTGCAGTGGACGATTAAAAAAGACTGATATAGAAACAGGTACTTTCAGGAATAGCGGTGATAATACATGGACAACGTCAGCGTTTATTTTTTTTCTATTTCTATGACTTATAAAATTCTTACCGCCTTAATACAAAAGATTTAAATACGCTTTAAATACTGTTTAATCGTGCAATTTGTACTGTTAAATAGTGTACAAAGCGTGCGTAAAACTTTTGCGGTAAGACGGTCTATATCTATTGAATAGAATAGCCGATTTCAACAATTCAAAAAGTAATCTATATGAATTGAAACAGTCTTGAAAACAATAATATGATTTATTTGGAAAAGGATTTAAACAGAAGTAAGAACATGGTCTAATTTTGGTCGGTATTTCTATTAACTTTTATTATGTAATAAGTGGTTATTGTGACATAACGATAATAGTTGGACATATGGCATTGTGAAGTTTTTTGTAGATATTGATATGTTCTTTAATATTGTAGAACATACTTTTGTTCTATCATCAATAGTTTCCGCAGCGCATGCAACGAAAGACGTTTTAGGGTATTTTTTACACCATGGGTTACGTTACTTAAGTTATAGTAAGGATCCGTAAACTTTTCTAGCAATAAATATAACCTATGTTACTCTAAGAGAATGTAGCTTTCCAATGGTGGAAGAATTTTTGAAATTGGCACAGTAGTTTTCGAGTTTATTCATTACAAACATGCACACACATAAAAATACAAACTTTTCCTCATTATAATATTACTATTAGTGTAGATGTAGACAGTGTAGAGTAATTAATTAATAGTGTAGAAGTGTAGATTATTTTCCTCGCTAGAGTTCCGATAAACACGTCCGATCGTTGCTAATCATAAAGTGCTATAGGGAGAAGCGCGGCCTTCTTTAATTATTGTACCTATTCTCATTTTATGATGTGAATGATGTGGAAGCAATTTGTTTGTTTGACATGATAGTGAAATAAGGACTGTTTTGTACATTCCCTGTACGTTTTAAACAATGTGAAAATGCCCTTATACTGCACACAATACCAAAGTGTCTACAGGGTGGAGAGATCACGCTTACGTTAAATGAAATCACATATTATTTGGATTCTGTTTCAAAGCCTTTGACATATTTAGAATTTAATAACTAGTAGTACATTATGTACCAAGAGAACCAAGTCGTGTCTTGGGTCACGAGGGACACATTGGACCCCGAGCGTGGTGTAATTTAATATAAATTTGATATTACCACTTTTTCTTAAATTTTATGGATGAAAGCTATAGTTCAATTCATGTACATAAATAACAGATTCAAAAAAATTGTAAACGTGTAGAAAAGTGGCCAAAAACTTCGCCATCGCCTTCAAACACCGCAGGATCAAGCTCGGTGAGACTAAAACCGAAACATACTATCGGACGCGGCTTACGGACGCGACTGACAGCCGCGACTTAGCAATGTGCACAGTCTTAAAACATCCAGTGTGCCAGATCTCCGAGTGCTCTCGGACGTCCGAACGCTCAAGGTCGGTGACATCCGCGACTTATGTCCGATAGTGTGCACGGCTCAGTGTACTTTCATAGTCTAGCTAGATCGCGGCAGTCAGTCGCGTCCATAAGCCGCGTCCGATAGTATGTTTCCGGCTTTATCATGGCCTAACACGGGCATTCCAAAGAGGTTTTATTCTATGCTCGTCGCCGTGTGATGTGAAGAGGTTTTATTCGATTTTACAAAATAAAACTTCTTTAGGAACTCATTAAATGTTCTAAGCTTCGAGGTTTGACATTTTTGACCTGCTATAGACCTCGAGATTGTGTTATGCTAATATTGACTTATTTTACGTTAAGATTGTACGACATTTATAATGAGTCATTTCCGAGCAGTTGGTATGAAAAGCAAGTATCCTACTTCCTACTAATCCTAAAAATGTTATAAACGTGAAATTTTGTGAGGATATATGGAAGTTTGTTACTCTTTCACGCAAAAACTACTGAACGGATTTGGTTGAAATTCGGGTATGGAGGTAACTTAGACTTTGGATTAACTGTACTGTACTGTACTGTATCAGCCTTTTTAATAGTCCACTGCTGGACGTAGGCCTACCCACGAAGGGTGATATCATTGGATTAACACATAGGGTAAATTTTAGCGAGCTAATGCGGATAACACCGTGGGGCGCTATATTATTTGTACTGTATTGTACCAGCCTTTTTAATAGTCCACTGCAGGACGTAGGCCTACCCACGAAGGGTGATTGGGCCATATCCACCACGCTGGCCCAGTGCGGGTTGGTGGATTCACATACGCCATCGAATTTCTTCTACGGACACATGCAGGTTGCCTCACGATGTTTTCCTTCACCGAAAAGCCCGTGGTGTAAAATTCCGTACATAAATTCCAAGGAATTCATTGGTACGGGACCAGGATTTGAACCCACGACCTCACGATTGTAAGGCCGGTGTCATTACCCCTAGGCCACCACGGCTATATTATTTAGTTTGTTCGAAAATTTAGTTTTGAATTTTTTTTTCTTATTGATTTTATCTACTATTTTTTTGATTACTATTGTGCTCACACCATATATCATATCCATAATACTTAAGCTGGAAACATACTATCGGACGCGATTTACGGATGCGACTGACAGCCGCGACTGATAGGTATCTAGACTATGAAAGTACACTGAGCCGTGCACACTATCGGACATAAGTCGCGGACGTCACCTTCGGACGACCTTGAGCATTCGGACGTCCGAGAGCTATCTGGTACACCGGATGTTTTAAGACTGTGCACATTGCTAAGTCGCGGCTGTCAGTCGCGTCTGTCAGCCGCGTCCGATAGTATGTTTCTGGCTTTAGATACTAAATAAAACTTATATACGGACATTGTTTTTATTTTTAGCCACCAATGAGAAAGAAGGTATTAAGTATATGTACCTACATTTGAGGTTTAGGTATATACAGGGTTATTTCTAATCAATTAGCAACCTTTTAGGGGCTTATTCTATACATAAAAACTAACAACTTTTGTCAAAACTCAAAAAAAATTGCTGTTGCATACATTTGGTCGCGGGTTAACGATATTTTTCTATGGAATACCAATTTTTTTTCGAGTTGTAACAAAAGTCTTAGAACAAAAGTTGTTAGTTTTGATGTACAGAATAAGCCCCTAAAAGGATGCTAATTGATTAGAAATAATCCTGTAGGTATTGGTATCTGTGTGTTATACTTTATACGTCTGTCAGTTGCTTGATACCTCTCAAACATCGACTTAACCTTTATAATGTTCTCAAAGGAATGAACTGATTCTGATGTGTTTTATAGCTAATCTATAGTCGAGACGATTCTTATACTCTATAAAATTTAACTTGATCTCTGCGACAGCTGTCAGAAAAATCATGCCTATGAAGTCCTGAATTCCTTAATAGTACAGACAGTACCTGTCATTGTCATATTTTATGGGCATGTCGATTAGTGATGGGCGACAAATGATCGTGACCACAGAGTTTTAATTAATATATCGATAGTTTATACTGACAATATTTTAAATAAAACTTAATTTATCATTAATTTTATTGTATATTTTAATATCATAACATTTTTTACATGTGTAATTAAATTAAGCCCAATTATATGTTACATTAGCATCGATAATAGTGAAAAACGTAGATATATACTATCGTTACATTATTATGTGTATTTAATTAATATCAAAACATTATTTACATGTGTACATACTTGATCTTAAATAATAGTAAGTAAATAAAATCCAATTACTCACCTTCAACTACTCATTCGATTTCATTACAACATTGTTTGAAAGTCGATTTTTTCCATCACCATCTCAACTCTAAATATGTCAATTTGTAACTGTCGCAGAGATCAAGTTAAATTTTATAGAGTATAGTATTTTCATAAAATCTATGCTACGGATTTTTCAAATTGCCTTTTGTGATATGAGCAATCACTTTCCTGAGTTTGCTATAACAAATTTAAAAGGCGTTATGGCACAAATAAATCTACATTGCATTTTTGACAGGCGTCACTACGTATTTCTAGTGGACTGTGTACGTAGGTAGGTAAATGAGAGGCGAGCACTTGAGGTGACACTATCACTTCAACAGGCTCTACGTAAGCTCTATACCTAATAGACTAATTGCTGATCCCAGCTCTAAAGCAGCCGGAGCGCTATTCGATTTGGTGAGTTGCATCAAGTGATCCGGAATATGTAGTAGTAAGTGACTAGTAAGTTAGAATATATAGGGTTATTTTTAATCAGTTAGCATCCTTTCAGGGGCTTATTATGTACATAAAAACTTACAACTCTTGGTCTGCGACTTTTGTCAAAACTAAAAAAACAGCTGGTCCATACATTTGGTCGCGGGTGAACAATGTTTTTCTATAGAACACCAATTTTTATTTTGAGTTTTGACAAAAGTCGCAGAACAAGCCCTAAAAGGATTCTAATTGATTAGGAATAACCCTGTATAATGGGACTGCCATGTTTGCTTATATAAAAGGCCCAACAATAAATTGGAATAAAAAAAAACTACAGAATACAAAATTGCAATTCGGAATCGACAAAATGTATGAAACATATTTTATATTTGTCGAATTTGGAGTTGGTCCCTGAGTTAAAGTTGTTCGTAATGATGACCATAATTACCCCCTTTCGGCTTGGTAGGTACACTAGTTCAGGATAACCCTGTATAGTCGTCGTGAGCGGTGTTGTCCGTTAACGCATGAATAGCTGCGGGACCTGGGAGCATTTGTTCTGTTCTGTGATGTATATACGTATCTAGAACGAGTGTTGTTTGTTTATTGGCGTGTTCCGGTGCACGCTGATGCCACTGACCAGATATTTGTCATCTTATAATGCTCATTTGGGCTCTTCTTTGTGACTTAATGTCGGTTAAATGCCGGTTGAAAATCTCACGAGTGTGGAGAATTCCTTCTTGTACATTTATAATATGTTGGTAGAGCCACTGACATCATCTTCATCTTGCATTTGTTTTATTATTCTTGAAGGACGTCTACTACTAAACATAGGCCAGCTTTATAGCTATCCAATATGACAGATCATGAGCGGCCTGTATCCAGCTGAAGCTTGCGATCACCACCACTACTATGTGAGTGGACGTCGTCCATTGCGCTTGCCAATACGTGGTCTCTTTTTAGAACTTTGTGACTTGATATCAAATCTCATTTGATATCCAAAGGAGTGCCAAAAACTTCATACTCTATCCTCATTTATATTAAAAATCCGATATTTTAAACACTTTTTTTTTTTTTTTTTTTTTTTCTTAAAATTTATTCAAAGCTCATAAATGTCCAGGTCATTTTTAACCTTTAATAGAATAAACTTCGCAGCACGGCTGTCTAAAATTACTTAGATAGGTACTTTTTTAATTATGTCACAGATAGAGCAACACTATATAAATCAAAATAGGTATAAAAGTTTTTAAAAATAACACTAATTAAAAAAATGTTATTTGAGCAATACCTATCAGTAATAGCTGCCCGTCCCAGCTTCAGACTCTTATGTTACCTACTCACAAATTAATAATGTAGCTTTCTTCCGGTGACAGACTTTTTTGAAATCGGCCCAGTTGTTTTTGAATATATTGATAACAAAACAAACAAAAACAAAA
This sequence comes from Hypomecis punctinalis, assembly GCA_949316475.1. Taxonomy (NCBI): domain Eukaryota; kingdom Metazoa; phylum Arthropoda; class Insecta; order Lepidoptera; family Geometridae; genus Hypomecis; species Hypomecis punctinalis. The sequence goes on from OX438802.1 coordinate 15,626,398, forward strand.
TAACTTCTCATTGTTAGATTAGTCTACATCTAGTTTAGTTATTACAACTACGACAAGGTCTAAAATTGAACATAAGCAAGCACTTGTCTGTGTACGTAAGCAATAAACATGGTATCATCGTAGGTTCGTACAATAACCTAGATAGCAGTAATGATTCAGCCGTACAGAGCGGCGAGCGGCAGTCACCGACGACCGGCCTTCGCGTCATATCGCGCAGAGAACGCAGCGTTATCAGTGCTTGATTAGATACCGGCGCGAACACACCTTACCCCGATCACTATAGGACTCTACCGGCCTGTACTGGTCCTGTAGGACTGCAAGGAGATGCGCACCAAGGACCGCCTCGCGGAGTTCCGCCATGTGAGTTTTCGTTAGTGCAGTGATGCAGTGTATCTACTTACATTTCTGCAGTGTAAATCGAGAGTGTATCTACCCGGCGGATTTCTTATCTCATAGTATCTACCTACGCGTGATCCTTGATCACAGCGATGCTGTCACGCTGTACCCAATAGTGTTAAGTGCTAAACAAACAAACAGGCTACAAGATTTATGGTATATGTGTACTGTCTTGGAAATTATCTACACGTGACTTCAGTAAGCCCTATAGGACTCTACGACATTTTACAACAAAAGTGGACAAAAATATTTTATTAGAAATCAGCATCAATTATATGATGCTTCACAAGAAGTCTAACTGTTGTCTGTTGCAGAAGAAGAAAAGTACATACCTAATGACTTATTGCAGAACATTAAAGACCAATAAAAATGTTTTTAACATTAGTATTACTGCGCTAGGTGCTTCAAATATTTGCATCAACTGAACTCTATTAGCAGTTGCATTATATATAATATATAACTATATACAATTGAATATATAATTATATATAATTTTCAAAGTTAATTAATCAGTCTGCAACAGAATATCAATTCAAACTTGTAGTTATTTGGTAATGTTCGCCAAGTACTCGTGTCATACCTCAACTGGCTCTAACATTTACATCTGCATATGATTTGCAGTTTTGCTAAGTACCTACCTAATTTGTTTTTGCAGCACTTTCACAAAAACCAGTTTGTTAGATGTGCAATTAATGGCACTTTGCGTCATTATTAGGGTCGTAAAATATCTTGGATTAATCATGCATGTAAATGTATAAAGTAGAGAACGAAACTTGTAGTGGGCCAGGTCGGGAGGGTCATCCTTTGTTTTGTCTTATTTGATGCAGATAAACTGAATACTTAATTATTGTTAAGCAATGAACACTTGTATGATGCACGATGTCTGTACATACCTACTTATTTATATTGACTCAAGTGTGAGGTGTCACGTTACAAAAAAATCGACAATGCTGATATTGCCGATTCCGCATTTGGAATGATCGCTTGTCACATGCTTATTAATAAGATATGGAAAAACCGTCTGTAAAATATTATTCAACAAAGAATGCATTTAGAAAACTGTGTAATTAAATCCATGCTAATAAATTAAAGTCAATTATAGAGTTGTACAATTTCTTCTGATTGACAAGTCGGATTAATTTCCTCGAACAGACAACTAAAAAATATTGAGTCATAGAACAGTTCAGGTAAGATTACCTACCTACAGCGGAAACTTTAGGATTAGCACCCACCTCCATCCAACTCCGCAACACAAAAAAACAGGCTTTGTTCTGTGCTATTTAAGCCGCATTAAACTACTCTGTGGACGTGAAGTTAGCTACAAGCTACGCAAAACCCATAATCCTAACTAAAACTCACTTATCTGCTGCCTAAGCCCAGCGTGTAGCAAATTTTGCAGTTACCAAGAAGTTTGGTTGAGCCTATATCTATTTTGAGCCCATGCAAGTAAGTAGTTGCAGAAACAAGATGTGCAAATGGGGCCTTGTTAATAAGGAACCTAAGTATAAATAAATAAATATAAATAAATATTTTTGGGACATTTTACACACTGTCTCTGACCCCAAACTAAGCAAAGCTTGTGATATGGCTGCCAGAGACTGATATACTACATATACTAATTTTTAAATACATACTTATATAGATAGTAACTAAATAACACCCAGACACAGAGCAAACACTTATGTTCATCACATAAATAATTGCCCTGGGTGGGGATCGAACCCACGCCTCTTTGATCCAGAAGTTAGGGTCACTAACCACTGAGCCACCGAGGCAGTCGTAATACCTAAGTAACCCTTAAAAGTAATACCTAAGTAACCCTTAAAAGTAATACCTAAGTAACCCTTTTATGGTGCTCATTCCTCATACGAACAGCCAGAACGTGGAACGCTTTGCCTGGGTCTGTCTTCCCGCTAAAGTACAACGTGGGTGTCTTCAAATCCCGAGTAGATAGGTATCTTCTAGGTAAGCGTGCTACACCCTAGACCGCATATCTGCTCAACATCAGGCAGTATGTAGTCAAACGCAATCCTATAAGGAATAAAAATAATAATAATGATGTTTTTGTTCTCAGCTGGCGGAGGGCATAGGCGGTGCGGGGGTGTATCGTGACACCGTGGAGCACGAGAAGCCCCCGCCACCTCTCGCGCAAGACATTGACCAGATGTTCCAGGAGGTAATATAGCAATCTGATAATTATCCACTGATTATAGGTACTAGATATAGTGCAAGACAGGTAGACTTTCTCGTTATTCACTACAAGTTCCATGACTGACTCTTCAGCTGGTCTGTTACGTAGTTTCGAGAGTCATGCTTTCCATGAATGGAAAGTTGACGGAACGATTGTTCTAAAGGAATTATTGCCAAATGCAGACCTATTAATTTAGGACGCCTCGAAAAAATGTCTTCAGGATTTTCACCCTGCGCTGCTCCTGGTAACGCTTTCTGTGTGCAGTTGTCCATTGTCTATATACGACAACATATCATCAGGTAGCCAGTCAGCTTATTTGCCACTTAATTACTGGTACATGTAAAAGACACTTGCATCAAAACCAAAATATATTCCTCACAAAGACGAAAAAGTTCCCCTAACTAGAAATACAAAGAAGGCCTATGTCCAGCAGTAGACGACCTTAAGGTTGATATAATGCCGATGATGAAGTGGACACTTTCATTTTGCCTACCTTTGGCTGCCTATGTCAGTTACACACATATATACATATATATATATATATATATATATATATATATATATATATATATATATATATATATATATATATATAAGCAATGTCAGTTTCTTTCGCCTTACTAGTTACTAACTATAGGACCAGTTAATATAAGATATGCACTGCAATTCAGTTCATGGTTATAAATTTATGCATCGTATTCGTCACGAGCACGTTCAAACTATCCTTACGTTTAAACCACTTTACCAGTCAAGTCTAAAGATCTTATGCCGGAGCAAAATCTGAACTACTTACCAGGAAAAATAAAAGTAACTTCTTTGTTAACTTAAAAATGTGCTGATTCGCATCTCAATGTTTGTATTAGTACAAAGGAAAGCTGAGGATGATAACTTGATGACGTACCTAAGACATGTGAGTCAAATATCTCAACGTCGAAGGTTCGCCCGCAAAAGTTAAGGAAATATCAAATACCTACTACTTATAGGTCTCTACCTATAAGTAGTATTTGAAGAAAGAAAGGCAAGATGGCAAGATTGATAGAGAAAAAAATAATGTACAATGCCTTTCTAACAAACCAAGAAGAGGTTTATTTCTGCTGACGGTTTCATGCTAGTGATTAAATAAATATTCGGAGACGCACATCACTGAAACTGAACCTATGTAATAAAAAGAAGTTCCTCGTGGACCAACTACTTTCGCACAATTAATTGGACATCCAAAATACGTATTCCTAATGGCACAACTATGTACAACTAAGCACAACTAGAACAAGCGTATTATAGACGTCGCCAGGCTCTAGTGCTCATGAAAGTTTTGTTTATTACTTGTTAATCAAATAATTTTATTTGTTAAATTGGTAATTTATGGAATTTCTTTGTAAAGGGTCTCAATTTACAAGCGGAGTAATTAAAAGTAATAGTAAATACTACTAAGTGTTATGTAACAAGAGGATCACGTAGATAAAGCTACATACTAACTAATAAAATGCTCTAAAATAATCTGAAAAATAAATAATATCTCGAAAAACCACCGTCAGATTTTCTAAGAAATCCTAGAGCTTCTACGAAAAGCATTTAATTCCATCATTCAACAAACAACAAAAGTGAATCGCTTGCGCAAACGTGTATAGGTGTAGCGATGCAATTAGTGTTCATGGCTACATTAGTGACAAAGTTCAATTATAATTAATGTGCGTTTGTTACGAATTGCTCATTGTGGTAATTACACTAATCAGTGGTCACTGTACCTACCAAATACCTACGTGAGTTAGGACTAGACCCTACTAAAGCGAAGCAAACCGACGCGATGTTTTGTAGAGCTACGTAGAGCGCTGTATTGCAGTCCTTAAACCCATAGCAGAAATGTTATATTTACTTGGCATGGAACTAAAACTGTATTTTTTTGTACAATTTTAATACGAATCAAATCAAAGTGTCTTTTGTCTGTGCATTTTTTATTTCATTTAAAACTACGTTCATGATTTTATTTTGTAATCTCAATTAACAAGAATAGCGTTTATACAGTGGAATCACACACTACTGTCCACAACTCCGCTTTGCTCCATTTTGGTGGAATCTGGGCTTTAAAAAACGCCCGACCGCGTAAACTGCGAGATATTAATGAGGGCATCCAATGAAGAGGAATGGACCACAAATAAACACACTATATCAAAATATGTATTGCACAATTTTCAGGGACTTCTGTCTATAAATTAGAACAACCGAGTACAAAAAAAGAGGAGGTTCTATTTTCGTCTGTATGTATTTTTTTTCTTTATGTTCTTCGATATATTCGACAATTGTGAACCGAACCAATTTTTTTTTGTTCGAAAAGGGGTATACTCCCGAGGTGGTCTCATTTCAATTTAATCGAAACCGTCTCAGCCGTTTTTGAAAAATCAACAATGCTATTAATTCTAGCGGTTTTTTCGAATTTTGTACACGATGGAAATTGGTTTTGCCATTTTTGCGATTTTTTTATTCATTGTTTTAGACTGATGACACATCACATCATCGTCTTTTGTTAGGCGTAGTCGGGTATAGATTAACCCACAGAACAGCGAACTACTTTAATTAGAAAGGAAATCGATGACAATTTTCAATGAAAACCGCTGTCGCCAAGTATGTATTACCACTGTAAAATATCTGCACAATAACTGTGCAATTTCCACTAGCTTCGGAAATATTTTTTTTACTTTAAAATAGAGCTTAGTATACTTTCTGTCACATCACCAAGATACGTTAAAGCCCATAACATTAATTTGGTCATAATTTAAATGCCGAGTTTAAGTTATTAAATACACTTTATTTTATTAATGTTACATCACAATGGCAAATGCACCAACATGCCAAGCCAAAAAAAAAAAATAATGGGCCAATCTCGAATTTGAATATGGTATCACAGTTATTTTTTGGCATTTAGCTAGTGATGAGCGATGTGATTGTGCAGTTTAATTTTATCGATAACGTGATTTTATACTTTTTGCATAATATATGGATTATGTAACTGAATCTATATAGTGTATAATTGATGACAATGATTGTGCAGTTTTATTAGTATTTAGGAAGTTTTGGAATAAACACTGAAAAATCATGTCAACGCGCCGTATTGTATTAATTTGTAAAACTTGTGTTTCTATCAGTGGTAATATGTGAAAATTTGTGCTATACGAACTTACTTACTTACTACCTACTATGTTCGTCTGTATGTATGTTTTTGTATATTTTCAGCGGTATTTTCGCCAATTATGGACCGTTTTATTTTTTATTTTAATTTTGAAATGGTATACAAGTACACCCTAGCTGAAATCATTTAAATGATATCAAAGTCAGCTGAGCCGAAAAAAAAATGTAAAATCAACAATAGTGTTAAAAATTACTACATGGATGCCACATCAATTCCTGCGAACTATTTGGATTTTGTAAACGGTGGAAGTCGGCCAAATGCCATTGTTGGCAAAAAATAATCAATTGTATCTAGATTTTTGTGCTGCCTACGACTGTGACTATTTATAAAATGATAATATCATAATAGAAACATTTTAATAAATAACACCATAATTACATGTAACAATAGTAGTAATTATCATAACATCATAATAGAACTTACACTTGACACTGGCAAATACATATTCCATGCGACGCCAATATTTAAAAGAAGCAGAATAATTTTATTACCATCGAATTGTTCTAGTTTGGAGCTCTATAATTGAATCATTGGATTAGCTGAATGTATACGTAAATGGTTACGTGGCCGAGTGAGAGCGCGTGCTTGTGCGAGCGGGAGATTTATTCGGGGTGATTCGTTTACATCTTTTCAATTTTAGCGTCTCTTAGTCAATATAATTATAATTATAGATATCTTTTAAAAACGGAACCGTTATACCTAGACACACTAAAAATTTTTATATCCTACTAATATTATAAACGCGAAAGTTTGTGAGGATGGATGGATGGATGGATGGATGGATGGATGTATGGATGTTTGTTACTCTTTCACGCAAAAACTACTGAACGGATTGAGATGAAACTTTGCAATAATATAGCTTATATATCAGAATAACACATAGGCTATAAATTATAATGATATTGCGTAAATTGTTCATAATATAACGATAAGTGTTAAGTAAGATCTGAAAACTCTGAGAACTATTCTAGAGTGCGCTTCAAGAAATGTCAAAAAAAAAATCAACTGTCGAATCGAAAAACCGTCAAATCGTTTTTTGATTAATTTTTTGGATCGGGTTTGAAAGACGGAGAGTGAGATTGTCTACTTTTTATCCCGGATAAATAAAGGGTTCCTATGGGATAGCACAAAAATCAAAATAACATGCGGGCGAAGCCGCGGGTAAAAACTAGTGAACTATAAAATTGTATTAGGTAGGTACTTCAGAAAATGTAAATCTTTACTGAATAATAGTACGGCCAAGAAATCTTTCAACGTGTGAAAAAGTGACAGATATATACATCGCCATCACGCTGGCTCGTTCTGACACGTCGAAAGAAATATTACTTCGTGGGCATCCTAGCCCAGCTGGGAACGTTTATTCATAAGTAGTATAACAGTTAGAATGTGGTGCAAATACAATTATGTATTACTAAAAAGTACACCACAATCACAAATATTTTACTAAATATGCAGATAACAATAAATGTCTAATTTCGATAATATTAACTTACTATCAAAATTTATCGATATCGATAATTTTTTTGATTATAATATGCTATAATTACAAAATATTTGAAATTAAAATAATTATATTGACATCGATATTTTTTTATTCCGACATATTATTAACTATGTAGCAAAATTTATCGATGTCGATAAAATGTTTGCAAGTTTTGCCACCACTACCAACGAAATTCTAGGCAGTAAAAGATAACGTTTATATAAAAAAATGCCCACAATTTAGACTTGCTATTGGAAGGATATTCCTCCTTTTTGTAAACTAAAGTCTTTGCTCTGTATTCGACTCGACACGTTACAATAGCGCGAACTGGCATTTTTTGGGCAAAAATTACCTCTGAAATCACTTGAACGACTGAAACAGTAAATGTCACGATTTCACGTATCTTGAGTTATAACTCATGATAGTGGCTACAAACCCCCCTCCACATTTCCTTTCTATTTCCTTCTCTTTTCTGTGGATTAACCCCACAAATGACAAGTAGGTACTAACTTATAACCATAAAATGAAAAATACTAAATAAAAAGTACACATGAGCAAACAAACCTAGAAACCGCGGCTCTATCAAGCGATGTGGTTAAAAACAATCCTATCTCATAAAAAACAGCTTTGTTTTCCTTATTATTGTTTTTAACTACAGCAAAACTTTGCTTACATTCCATATTGATGAACAACAGCAATAGACACATGCACCTTACAATAATAATATAGCAACAACCCTTATTTATTTTGTACTTACCTCAGTTAATCCTCAGTGTGTTACAAACTTTTATTTGCCCAGCGTGCCACGCTGCCAACTGGCAGTGGGCTTGAGCACTTGGATTATATTTAGACCTTCAAAAGATGATCCAATTGCTTTCTATATAGTAGCAGTGTAGGTAGTTCATAAAGATAATAAAAAAAAGCTTTAATTTACTTGCAATGTATGTAAGTACCTATGTAAGTAAGTACGAGTGGAATCTTACAAGTTAAATTTGACAAACTTTCCGGTTTTCGATGGAGCTGAAATTTTGCACACATATGTACCTATATGTATAGCGTGACAATCCAATAATATGGTACTATGGAGCTGATCTGATGATGGAATCGGAAGGCGGCCATAGGGACTCCTGTACTAAACAAGATATACCCGTCGTGTTGGGGCTCGTTGTCTTGGCTAGCGCTCAGATGCTATACTGAGCGCCACACAAATTGGCAGATGAGATGTTAGCCGCAGATGACACTTCGCCGTGATTGGCTAAATGTTGCATGTGTGCACCATTCCGACGATGCGTGTCGTAGTGTGCAGAGAGCGCGCGGGAAGCATGAAGTTGGCGGGCGGGTGTGCCCTGGCGTCCTGTCTCTCTGGCTCCCGCGAATGACTATATTTCGATTTTTGCGCAGTGCTCTGCGCATAACTTCCCATCCGTCGATTTGTATTTAAAATGAATCAGAATAATTTATTGACGTATCGAGCTTAATACTATAATTAAAAATACATAATCTGTATAGTAATACATACCTAGTACCGCCAACAATAGGTCTCGTCATTCAACAATGAAAATACAGAAAAAAAAGAATAAATGTTATATTTTTATAATAATTTATTTAGTATGGGTACATTAGGTACTTACTTAGTATAAATCTTTGTTATATTATAATAAATAGGTATCTTCTAGGTAAGCGTGTTACATCCTAGACCACATATATGCTTAACATCAGGCAGTGTGTGGTCAAACGCAAACCTATATGAAATAAAAAAAAATACCCGATAGTTAAAGTTTGGAAGTTTATTTGTTATTTTTTCACGCAATAAGGAGAGTTATGATTTTTTGCATTGAATTACTTTAATGATCAGAGAGTGTCAATTACTTCTTATCTCGAAAAAATTGAATGCTTCAACGGGATAGCACGATAAAAAATTTACACGGGCTACCACGGCTTAGGTAAAGGTTAGTATTATATAAGTCAAAACCAGTGCCGTATAATCATATACCTATCAAGAGAAGCAATCGCTACAGGTACCTACCGTGCCTAGATATATAAAGGGGGCCTCGTTTCTAAGCCCGCCTCTGCCCGAGCGTAATTTCTTGGTTGAAACTTATGAAACATCTTTGTTACCGTGTGAAACGTTAAACATTTTCTAAAAAAACGTCAATCCTTTCCCCTGTAAAAAGTGGAAAGGACTAAACATATCAAGGGCCTCTACCTACGGGCCCCGCGCTTGCTTAATTCAGAATCGTCAAAACTGTAGTGTACTAACACTGGGATAATGGTGGTTGCAGGTGGAACGAATGCGCGGCTGGATCCACGAGCTCAACGGCAACACGCAGCTACTGAGGCGTCTGCACGCGGACCCCACATTCCACACCAACAAACGTCGGTACTATCCACAAACACTATCACTTTCCATCCATCAGTCATACGACGTCCGCTGGTAGACATGTCTCACCTATGAATCTCCAATCAGATTGCTATCAGCAACGATCACTCTACCATTCCAATAAATCATCGCCATATTCCGTTTGTTCACTTCTGTTCATAGACAGCTGCTTTATCACAACCACGTCACCAGCCAGCCAGCAGGGCCGCGCCGACCCCCAGCAGCGCCTGTGTGCGATACCCACAAAGCGCCTCCTATTTTTACGAAGCTTCATGTTTCAATATTTTTCTATTATTTGTTAATTGTGTCGGATATTAAAATGTTCATCAGTTTATATCTACCTCAGAAAGAATAATATGTTGTTGTGTAAGTGTAAAATAAATAATTTCGGTAGCGGCGGCGCCTTCATTCTCTTGGCGCCTGTGTGCACCGCACACTTCGCACATAGGGGCGGCTCGGCCCTGCCAGCCAGTTTGAAAAAGACCAGCTGGAAGATAATACTTTATATCTACCTACTAAAATAATCAAAATACAATACTACGAAGAAGTAGTAGTACTTGTAGTCAAACGCAAACCTATTCGGATTAAAAAAAACTAAATACTTAAGCTAAAATACATACTTAAACTACCTTCGGAAAACGCAATTGGAACATCTCTATTGCATTGTCATCTGATTCATTTCAATAACAGCAAAATCAGACCAAACTCAACTCAATCAAAAACGAATCTTCTAATTTAGTAATAGGCACACACCGGAAACTATTTGAAAAGCTCGATAATAAATATCTATGAGGTATATAGTTACCTACCAACAGTATAGTTCGGGTATTTTTAGAGGGTTTGGTCGCTGTCTGCTGTTTTTTTCTGGTATTTTATGAGGTTAACCAAGCTCGCTATAGCCCAATTTTTCCCACTCTACGCTCAGTGGGTTTATCAAAACGAATCATTAAATAACTATATTTTAACATTTCAGATTTGCAAGATCAGCTAGAGTCAGTCATAACAGCATCAGGCAATGTGGGTTTGAAAGTGTGCGGCGCACTGCGTCAGTTCGAAGGGGTAGCAGCGAAGTCCCGACGCAACGACGTGGCGGCACGTATAGCACGACTACAGTACGCGGCGACGCGAGCTTTATACGCAGACGCTTTGGCGGCACATCATTCAGCCCTCGCCGCTGTCAGAGACCAGCAGCGGGACCTGTTGCAAGAACAGATCAAGTTGAGTAAGGACCTTTCAGATAAGTTCTCATCCTCTAGGATCTTACTGATATGCCTTGGGTGATTCAATCTGAGTTTCCCCACACAGAACCCCTGGAATGATAATATTTTCAGATATGTCAATTCCTGGGTTAAAAACCATTATTATAATTAGTCCGTTACTTAAATTATCAAATACTATTGTACACATATTTTTTCTTTTGTGACAAAAATATGTGTCTAATTTTTTGATAGATAATCTGACAGACCAATTTTTTTTGTCATCTAACTTATTATGATGCAATCTTCGATCAAATATCTACAGAGCCACAGTTCCTAAGGGAAATTAGTAAAAAAATGTCCGAGCGCCGTCATAAATACTGAATTAGATATTTACATTAAATAATTTACAATGACCCGTTTTCTCGAATCTCGACGTTATGTCACCTAATTAGTGCTTGTAACAGAGCACTTCGCTTCGCTTTTGTAACGAGGCATCGCGCGGCGTTGTAGTAGGCTTTACATTCACCTTACGACTAACTAAAAAGCCTGCCCAGTACGTAGCTTGGGCAGAGTTTTGGCTCGGAAAGATTTTTTGCACGATTGTGACTCTATAGATATTTGCTCGAAGAATGCAATCCGAATTTTGGCCCAATCACTCATCAAAAGTCTAAGAGCTAAGTCAAATAGTGTATTTATACAAATTTGGCTGATATAGTACGGTAGAAATCCTTCCCCAGTGGAGTCCAGGCAACGGCATGTTCAAGCGTGCAGCACAGGACCTCCAACAGGACATAAATTATGTCCTGATCCTGAGTGCACACCCGTTACGATTGGTTCTATTGAAAACCTATAGGGAAAACCAATACCCAGCAGTGGGCCAACAGATGAAGGATCTTTCAGTGATCCCTTCACGGTCGCTTCGCTTCATGGCTCGCGATCGGCACGCGAGTCGCACCGGGTGGACGACCGGTCAGTCCGGTCACTCGCCCCCAGCCGCTGCACTTCCATGCCAAGATTGCTAACCTATGACTGATGCTCGCTAATCATGATAATTAATACCGGAGAGTGTATCGGTTTCTACCGTTACTGATACATCGGAAATATATCTGTTTGATCTGAGGAATCGTAAGTTCATTTGGATCGAGGTCAATAGAGAGAACGAGATCTAATCATGAAAAGTCCTGCCTGCTATGAAAAACAGCTAAAAATAGAAGCTCTTATTTCGCAAATAGATACCATTCGTATCCATCCTGCATAGATGATGATAACTTAGTCACGTTTTGCTAGATGGTAAAGAAAAATAATAATAATATATTTGTTTTTGTTTCAGCAAATTTAACGATATCAGATGAAGAATGCGAAAGTTTGTTAGAGTCCAAGAATCTATCCTTGTTCGTTGACAATGTAAGTTTCAAAACAAATCTATCTAAATCTGAGTGTCTGAAATTGTGTGCTTACCAACAAACATAATTATAGTTTATTTAACGAGAATCAGATGAACATTTGAATAATGATAAACATGAATTAACAGTTAGTAGGTATATTCATCTAATTTAAGGAGAGTACTGCAACCAAAAAACTCGCTACAGCTTCCATGCTTTTATAAATTATCTGGCATGCAATAGCCGCTTCATTTATAGATTAGTAGATAAACTCTTTTTTGTTTTAACCAATGATACACAGATAATTCAGACATTATCCAATTCGGCACTGTTATTAATTATCGTACATTTATTATTTTTCATGGCTTTGAAGTAACAGGCATTCTTCAATAAGAAAGTTTTTATGTGTCCCAGTCTTCCAGAATATAATCAGTAATACTATCAAATTAAAATTTTAAGTTTGAGTTAAATCAACGAAAAATTAATAAGGGTACTAGGAACTAGGGTAATTAAGAAACAAAACGCCAAGTTGGAGAATGACCGACTTATGTATAAACATACACAAATAATAGGCTTAAAAAGTGAAATAGTTGGCGGCCTCTTTGCGTAAAACGATCTCTTGTTCCAAAAACCTTCGATATTTTCATAAGAAGTTCTCACACCTAAATGTAACTAAAGCGTCTGATATACTCGTATGTTACAGGTGAAGGCAGAGACTGCAGAGGCGAAACGTATGCTGCGCGAAGTAGAGGCGCGGCACGAGGAGCTGGCGAGGATCGAATCTTCGCTGCGTGACGTGCGCGACCTCTTCACGCAGCTGGCTGTACTAGTCGCGGCACAGGTACGTCTTCAAAAATAATAATTACTGCTCTAAAATTATATCACTGTTTTAGGCTCTTTGGGGAAACTCTAGGCTTCTAATAGCTCCTACTTCTTAAACGGATATAAGCCCAATTATGAAGGCGCCATCGTAATTATAATAGTTAATTAGCATATTTCTCTTTAGGCATTCCATAGATAGAGAGAACACTTTTTACGTTGATATTAAATTTACGATGGCGCCTTCATAATTAAGTCTATTGTTATATTCAGCTAGAAGACTGGCCACAAGCCTTCTGTTCTCAGACAACGGATAAACTCACAATATGTCACAAGATTTAGTTTACAGGCTACTGTATAGTCTTTAAAAGTAAAATTGAAATAGAGTATCGGAATTTCATGCCAACTTGACGTTTAACTTGGCGTTATAAAAAAACCGGACAAGTGCCAGTCAGGCTCGCACACCGAGAGTTCTGTACAAATCCAGAAAATTTCACAAAATTGGGAAGTACGTTGTTAAAATCTCTATACTCATCATCTTCATCGACTTAATTTTTTTTTTTTTGACTTTTCTCGTCATTCATCGAAAATTGTTAAAATAATTAAAAACCTGTTTGATATATGTATACAGTTTAAATTTGAACTCGATATCTTTACGCGTTCCCGAGATAAAGAGTCTTGACATACACACAGACGGACAGACGGGCCACAAAGTGATCCTATAAGGGTTTCGTTTTTTCCTTTTGAGGTACGGAACCCTAAAAAAGGATTTGATTTTGTAGAATTAATCTATCAACCATTCCCAAGATTACGGTTTTTCATATTTATCCAGCAGCACTGCACCAGGCACCAGCTATATATTTAGTCTATCACGCCCCTCAAATTGCAAACATTCGGACATCAAGGCTAGGCACTCAGTAACATACTTTCCATTTCACATTTTTTGGTTTCTCTTTACAGCAAGAGCAAGTTGACAGCGTGGAGTACTACGCACTGCAAGCGACAGAACACGTCGAGAGCGGCGGCCAGCAGCTGCTGAAAGGGACTGTCTCCAGAACCAAAACTAGAAAGGTCAGTAGACACTGCTCGAAACTATGATGCTACAAAAAGCTCAAGCTGAGCGCTTGATGTTTGCCTGCCTCAGCTAAAAATCGATCAGTGAGAGTATGAGAACAAAAAAGTAAAAAGTCAGAAGTTTGATTCTTACAATACATTATCGAAATAAGTTTTGAATTCGTGTCGAGACACGCGTAGATGGTGTCGATGATTATGATGATGATAAAAACCGATTTTATAATGTCATAAGATGGTTTAGTGCTAGAAAAACATAACTGGCTAAAAATGTATAATATTTGTGAGGTCAATGACCTCTGAGCTGTGTGCAAGCTTAAGAATTTCAATTTTTCTTTAAAACTCAAAAAGCTATTATCCCACAGTACTCAAAACAATTTTGAGATAAAGTTTTCAATGTGGTCAGTCTCAAAAAGTCAACTTTAGAAATTAAGGGTTACACTATTTTCTCAACTTTGGCGACTTATATCTCACAAATGGTAGGTACGCGCGACAAAAAATATTGTTGGGATTTCTAAAATGAATGAAAAGTTTCTTAATTTTCATTCATTTTAGAAATCCTATTCAATGATACCCCACACGAGGGGGTGGAGTTGGAAATAAAGTTTAATTCCCACTTTACATGTATGGGAGCTTAAATAAACTGTTTTGAAATTTTTAAGTGTTTGAAATTGAGAAGACATATACTAGAACTATTATGTTGTCAAATTTCATCTAATTTGGTTCAAAAGTGGAAATTATGTAGCATGAGGACGGACGGAAGGACACAACGAAGTTATAAGGGTTCGTTTTACGACGGAACCCTAAAAACCTAGTGTCCTATTACAAGTTCGGTGTCCAAGCTAAAGCAAATTTGTAGAATTTTAAAAAATGCATGACGCCTTACCTTTGGATGTGAGACAAGGGTATTCTAATTTAAATGGGACATTTGACTACATATCCCGTTGCCAGTCCTAAACTAGTTTCCACTTTGTCTTTTATAGACAGAAACAAAACAATTGATAACATAGCCATTGTATGTTTTCAGAAAAAAATGAGTTTAATCATCTGCCTGCTGGTGGGCGGTTTCGTGGTGCTGTTGGTGCTGGTATACACGTGACCACCGATGATACCCTGCCACGCCACAGCATTCTGGTACTTGCTGGCTCCATGAAGAAACTTAAAGACATTTTTCACGACTTTACAGTTTTCATATAGGTCGAATCAAACTTAATAGCGTCTGTGAAGTTGGCAGCAAGCTGCGCATAACGTCACTCCCCTGCTGACATGTGAATGTGCTACTGCGTCACGACTCGTCTCATATTCACAGCCGCCATTACATTTGAATCGTCCTGTACAAGGTATTGGTTGTTTTACTTTGTGCACAAAATTTGCAGAGGTATTATGTAACAAACTCATCAATATTCGCATTTTTTTCTATAGGACAGCACTGAAATCGCAAAAAGTGTCTCCGTTCCGGTTACTGACAGCTTAGAACTATTAGGCGTTTCACTTTCATCTACTCTTAACTTTGGCTCTTGCATAGAGTCTGGGCTTTCGACTCTATGTATTTAGCCTCCATAAACTTGGTGTTCTCTCTAAGGTGAGAGGGTATTCACACCTGAGGAACTGCTTAGTATAGTCTTTATAAAGCACAAGTCAGGTCTTGCATGGAATACTGCTCTCACCTTTGGGATGGCTCTGCCAAATATCAACTGGAGGCTTTGGAGTCGATTGAGAGGCGAGCCAGAAGGCTGATTGACAACGACACCTTGACTAAGACGCAGCTGCAAAGTCTTGAGCATCGACGCAAGGTAGCGTGTTTGTCGGCCTTTTACCGGATACACTTCGGAGAGTGCGCCACAGAGTTGCACAATCTGGTCCCCCTGCCCTTTTCTTCTATCGTACGGCTAGACAGACGCGACCAAAGCGCCACCCTTTTATGGTGGACATTCCGCGTCAGAACCAAGTTTCGAATCCTCATTCCTCATACGAACAGCCAGAATGTGGAACGCTTTGCCTGGGTCTGTCTTCCCGTTAAAGTACAACGTGGGTGTCTTCAAATCCCGAGTAAATAGGTATCTTCTTGGTTAGCGTGCTACACCCTAGACCGCACATCTGCTCAACATCAGGCAGTGTGTAGTCAAACGCGAACCTATTCGAAAAAAAAAGTCTGCGGTTCCATAGAAAAATTGGAACTTTCGGCTTGTGGCAGATTTTTGTTTTAGGGTTAGTACATAATCATATAACTGTGTATATGCATATAAATCTGTGCATAAAGCAAAACAACACCTTGTGAAGCATGTGCGGAAAAAAATCTCTTCATGAAGAAAAACAATTTATAACCTTATAGATTTAATGCGAGTTTGTGATTTCCTTGCAACTAAACTTTGGTAGGTGAGTGAAAGGTGTTTAGCTGAAAATGTACATAATATTTTATGCGTTGGTTGAGTAATTTAAATTTTATTTTATTTATTCATTTGGAAGCTAGTCAGTTTGATGTTCCAACAACGAATAAGATTAGTTTAACTAAAAACGTGTGACTACCTATTTAGGTAATTATAGACGGTTAAAAAAGTTATACGTTATATTAGTTCGATTATTTATTTGAGATATAAATAGTCAAAGTACATACTCTTTCTTTTATTTTAAAGACATCCGTACACAGAGGACGTTTTATTTTAATATTTATTTTATTAGGTTTGAGTAGACAGACAAGTACTCAAAGCTATCTACTCATCATCATCATCCACCGCCTTTTTTATCCCACTGCTGGGTATAAGCCTCTCTCTTATAGTGCCATCTACTCAATAAATGCAAAACATAAAGCATTCCATACACAGTTCATCTTTTACAAACACTGTTTCATCTTATATAATATTTACATTGAAATTATGAAATAGTATTTTATAATTACCTACCACACTTATTCCATGTGAGTATACAACTAAAATCGAAATACTTTTCAATACTACTAAGTACTTATTTTATTACTACATTATCTATTACTATTCGATTTACATGCAGTATCTTTGCTAACATTGTGTGTATCATTTGCGACGTCTTCGTGTCTTCTGTCTTTGTCGTCACCTTCGTTGCTTTTAGACAATTTGTTAGATTCTACTTCCTGAGAGTTAAATTTCTTATCAATAGCTGGCGTTTTTTTTCTATCTGCAAATGTAAAATTATCAACATTAGATGCACGTATTATTTATATAAGTCAAATCATCTTGAATAAATTATTCTCATTAAGTAGTGGTTCCAGCTTCGGGAGAGAACTAACGAAGAAGTGCTTAACCTTCTATGAATCTACCAAAGGACGTTCTTCGATAAAAAGTTTTAATGTTTTCGACACACAACAGAAGTAAATGATCAAAAAGAAATCAGGAAATCAAGAAATAAAATTGATTCCTGTAAAACGCGAATACTTAAGACTTAAACAAACTGAGTTAAATCAAATAACGTGATGGTTGAATATAATTATATATGGATAGTATTTTAAACTTACTTCCGTCTAAAAGCATCTTGGCTAGTGTTGAGAATGGAGCGTCGATCAGCAAAGTGGCAAAGAAAGCTACCACAATCGATAGCATTATGTAAGCCAAGGATTTGAACGTCTGAAAAAAAATGTTTTATAATAATATAGGTAATTATAATAAAAATTTACTTTGTGTAGCGTCATCTTACATATCTTAAGAGGGACTAATTCAAAAATTTGTTGGATAGAAGTTGAGAAAAATCCAAAAATACATATCAGAGAAAAACAGTTTTGTATAACAAAGTGTAACGTAGTTCGCAAAATTTTGAGCTGTAATAATAAGTACCAAGGTAGAACTGTTAGACGCGCCTGATTTAGTTACAGTAAGTAATTATCTTACTAGGATACTCTTTTGATTGACCACTATTGAACATATGGACCCACTTCATAGGGCGACTCCATATCTTCTATTATATAAAAGGCTTCCCTGAGTGACTGACTGACAGACAGCCTACAGCCCAAACCGCTTAAGACATAAACTTGAAATTTGGAACATAGGTACATTGTACAACGTAATGGAGCACTAAGGAAGAACAATTTGAAAAATCGATCTCTAAAGGGGTAAAACGGGCCCTTTTCATTTGTATGTAACTTTTTATTCCCTGTACCGAATGACTTGAAACTTTGTATACATGCTTTCCAAACAAAATAAAAGTTACGTTTTTTCCTGTTTTTCCGAATTTTCCTCATCTAAGGGGTCAAATAAGGTCCCAAAGTTTGTGCAAAAAGTGTCAATTACTTCCAACCAGCTGAACGGTTATGGTTGAAATCTGGTATGAAAGAAGCACACAGTATGTTTCAATACAGGAACTAATCATATCCAGGAAAATCTATAGGGTTCCTTAGGGATAGCAAAAATTAGTCATTTTTGGCTACAGCCCAAACTACTGAAGATATAACGTCGAAATTTGGAATATACGTACATCGTACGACACAGTGAAGCACTAAGGATGAAAAACGTACCCAACTTTAACTTACGAGGTAAAACGGGCCCTTTTTGTTTGCATCTAACTTTTAATTCCCTGTACCGATTGACATAAAACTTTGTATAGATGCTTTTGAGACTAAATAAATAATATGTCTGTAACTGTTTTTCTGAATTTTCCTTAAAAAAATCCTTAGGGGTCAGATACGTCCCAAAACTTCAACGCTCTTTTTTTAAATAATGTAGTATCTAGAATAGGATTAAGATAATGATTTATCTTTAAATGGGGCAAAATGGGTCCCCAATAGTTTACGATTTTTTCTATTTTGTGCGCCAATAGTCTTAAGCTTAGCGTACATACGGATCAATATACGTATTTTACTATGGGATCAACCCTGATAAGCGAAAATTACCTACATTTTCCATACATTTTGTGGCGGGTCGATGAACTTTTTGTGGTGAACAGCTGATTTTATTCACGTGATTTTGGGGTTGATACGAGTACCATTGTAAAAGTTAATCAAATTATGAGTATAATAGCATCCTAGAACATGCCTGACGAGTGACGTCTAGATATACACTATGTGTTTCTCAAATAAAATAAGATATAGGTACCTACTTGTGTGCCATTTTTTCATTTGCCTGGAAAATTAAATTTCTAATGACTTCATTAAACATGTTGAATACCTGTACCGGCTTTAATTAATAGTGCACTACTGAACATAGGCCTACCCGCGAAGGTTGATTGGGCCATATCCAGCACGCCGACCGAGCGCGGGTTGCTGAATCCACAAACGACATTGATTGTTTCTCTACGAACGTACCTATACAGGTTGCCTCAATGTTTTCCATCAATGAAAAGCCAGTAGTGTGAAATTCCTTACATAGTTACTCATACAATTATTAATATTGGCTCCCTCGGTGGCTCAGTGATTTATGAACCTGACTCCTGGGTCAAAGAGGCGTGGGTTTAATTCCTACCCAGGGCCAATATTTATGTGATGATCATATGTGTTTGGCTCTGTGTCTGGGTGTTATTAATGTATTTTTATTTATTTATTTATTTAACACTTTCTTGCACGCCATTTGTACAAAAGGAGGACTTAACGCTAAATAGCATTATCAGCCAGGCAACCTACAGGTTTATGTAGTTTATCAGTCTCTGCCAGCCAAATCACAAGCTTTGCTTAGTTTGCGGTCAGCGACCGTGTGTGAGATGTTCCCCAATATTTATTTTATAAATTTATTTATTATTGAGTTAATGTCAGAAATTCGGCAATTTATCATCCAAAAATTCACGTACTCCGTAATAAGCTTTAGATACAAGTAAATTAAATAACCAAATACTGAGACAATGCAGGCCAATCCGTCGGCTATTATCATTTTAGGCAAAAACTGATACAATTCAGGCTAAACCGTAGGCATTATCCTTGCAAGTAATACGAGAATAGGCTCAATTATGAAAGCGCCATGGTAAATATAATACCAACATAAAAAGTGTTCTCTCTATCGAATGCTTAAAGTGAATAAGAAACAGAAATAATTATGCTAATTAGCTATTATAATTACGATGGGGCTTTCATAATCGAGCCTAATGCGGGCTTAACCACGAGCTACTATTATTTTAAGTGCCAAGAAAACGCGAGCCAAACTATGGGTTTTATCATTTTAAGCAATTACGAAAATAACACGGGCCAGACCGTGAGTTATTATCATTGCAAGTATTACGACAACGCAGGCTAACGGCACGCTATTATAATTTTAAGGATTTATTAAGACAACGCGGGCCAGACCGTGAACTATTAGATATTATTATAAGTGAATGCCAAGATAACGCAGGTTGAACCGCGGGCTGTTATTTTAATCAAGTAAGTACTAAAACAACGTGGGCCAAACTGTGGGTTATTATCATTTTATGTACCTATTTGCGGCCCAAACCACGGGCTATCATCATTTTGAGCAAGTGCTAAGACAACACGGGCCAGACCATGGGCTATTATCATTGTAAGTAATACGACAATGCAGGCCAAACGGCAACTTTTATAATTTTAAGCAAGTATTAAGTCATCGCTGTCCATGCTGCGTGCTATAAATAACCATCTTAAGCAAGTACTAATAATACGCAGGCCAAACCGTGGGCATTATCCTTGCAAGTAATTTTAAGCAAGTATTAAGACAACGCGGGCCAAATCGCGGACTATTAGATATTATTATAAACAAGCACAAAGACAACGTAGATTAAACCGCGGGCTATTTTCATCTTAAGTAAGTACCTATGTACTAAGACAACGCGGGCGAAGCCGCGGGTTTTAAGCTAGTTCAACATATTGTTATACCTAGTACGGAAATTTCTCCTACGGACAATTCACATGCAGGTTTCCACACGAGGTTTTCCTTCGCCAAAACCTCCGAAAAGCCAGCGGTGTGAAAGATGTAAACCGTGGTGGCCTAGAGGTAGTGACACACACCTTGTAATCGTGAGGTCGTGGGTTCAAATCCCGGTCCCGTACCAATGAGTTCTTTGGAAATTATGAAGTTCACACTACTGGCTTTTCGGTAAAGCAAAAACATCGTGAGGCAACCTGCATACGTCCGTACAAGAAATTCGATGGCGTATGTGAATCCACCAACCCGCACTGGGCCAGCGTGGTGGATATGGCCCAATCACCCTTCGTAGGTAGGCCTAAGTCCTGCAGTGGACTATTAAAAAGGCTGATACAGTACAGTACATACAGTGAAAGACGTGGGTATAAGTTCCAAAAACTATCTGGTACCGAACCAGCATATCACCACGGCTCTCAGATAGTCACATGATCACTAATCACAAAGAAATGTATCTAGAATACTCACAAATCCCGCCACAGTGAAATACGCAGGAGCTATGGCAGATCCATTGATGGCGAACATGAGCGGGTAGTGGAATATGAATATCGCGTATGAGATGCGCGCCGGCAGCTTCCAGATGTCCAGCGTCAGGAACCAGTTCACTGGACCTGGAATAACACATCGTTTTTAACATAACTACAAATATAAATGTACCTACAATACGCTCTCATGTTGCGAGAAAATTTTGCGTTTAATTTGCTATGCTGCGAGTGCAGTCTTTTTTTGCCTGCCACTCAATAATTCATCTCATTGACTGAAGATCACTAAGTAGGTACTAACGTACAGAAAGGCCCACTAATATCAGTGTTCCATAATAATCTCACCCTAGCGTTCGAAGAATTTCCAAAATGATGAGCCGATGAGCCTGAAAATTTCCGCTGATAGGTGATGGTACTGGACGAATAGACGCTGAATTAAAATGTAAGGTAAGATATCAGACAGTCACGAACAAAATGCTGGAGGCGTATGACGTTCCCGGCGCAGTTCAGTTCTTGCGGCTTTTATGAATATGTTGCATTCATAAAAACCGCAAGAGCTGAACTGGTTTCCCTACTGTGTGATGATCATATACCCACCTCCATATCCATGCGTGCAAGCGAACACCATCCAGCAAAGAGCAACGGCCCACGCTCCTCGCATGTACGAGTTCATCACATTATCCACAACTTGGTTGTCCCAGTCTGATTGCGCTATGAAGTACGTGTAGAAGAATATTGTAGTGGTCACAGTTGCCGCGCAGGTCCATAGGATGGCAACTGACATCTGTAAAAAAAATTCAATATCAAAGCAATTTTCACACCGGCTACTCCCGAGGTTATCATCGTCATCCATCTATCATTTACTTACTTACTTATCTATCCATCAGCCATAGGACGTCCACTGCTGGGCATAGGCCTTCCCTGTACAGGGTTATTTCTAATAAATTAGCATCCTTTTAGGGGCTTATTTTGTACCTACAGCAAACTAACAACATTTGTTCTGCAACTTTTGTCAAAACTCAAAAAAGAAATCGGCTGTTCCATACATTTTGTCGCGGGTGAACGGTATTTTTCTATGGAACATCAAATTTTTTTTGAGTTTGACAAAAGTCGCAGAACAATATTAAATGTTGTTAGTTTTGATGTGTAGAATAAGTCCCTAAGAGGGTGCTAATTGATTAGAAATAACCCTGCAGATCTCCAATTAGATCGGTTGGCTTGCGTCTCTTCTCAAACGAAATTTTGGACCCCATAATTCATCATCAGTCTTCCCTGCTATGTGTCCTGTAATTTGCCAATTCGCTAGACTATATCGGTAAACTTGGTTCTTCTACGGATTCTCCTCATTTCTGAAGCAACTTCAACTCGATGTCTGATTAATCTTCAAATAGTTCTGTTAAATTGTATGTGCAATTTAAGAGATAGTGAGCTCCAGAGTAACTTAATGACACCATGATATTTAGTTGAAAAAATAAGTATAACAGGGCTTGCATTACTTAAATAAGCTATGATCTTGTTTTTAAACTCACCCAAGGCATATTTATGTTCTTTCCGCGGTATAAATGAAGCACGTACCCGAATATCATACCCACAAAGAATGGTGACGCCCGTGTCAGAGTATTGAAGTAATAGTATTGATAATATTCCACTCTGTCTGGACGATGTCTGAAAACATAAACTATATCAGTCTGGATCACACAACTTTAAGAAAAGTAAAGTTCGTATAGGCCGGGTGGCTAGCCCAGGTGTCAGAGTTTTTAGGCCGCCTGAAGACTGCACATCACATAACTTGGCAACTGTGATACACGCTACACGCAACCCAATCGTCGCGCACCTGTTAACTGTTTCAGCAGGATTGTACTATCCGCAGTTTGGACTTTTTCTATTTAAGGAAAATTGGCAAACAAGCTGATGGGCCACCTGATGGCAAGAGGTCACCGTCGTCTATGGAACTGCAATACCAGAGGTGCAACCAGTGCGGTGCCTACTCTCTAGAGACCGGATTCCGTTCACAGTTTTAAGCATCCCAAATTAAGTAAGTACAGATATACGGGAAAGCTTCATAAGAAAGTGTGTTCCACATTTCACAGGTGTGGACAGTAACGAACAAGGTGTATAAGTCTTCCACGTCTCTACGATGTGTGGATTAAACTTCTCTTGACTAGACTTCGACTTCTTCTTCGTTGACTAGCACTTTATTTTTCTCAATCTTATGCAATTTAGGGGCGATCGAAACTGCACTGATATCCCGCATAAATTGTTTTAAGTATTTCCCCCTCTAGCGTCTACCCAAGCCAGCCCAACTCAAATAACAGAGCGTGGCTGTAAGTCACTTGCATAACTGGTCCAATGGCTTGGATGGTGTATGAGATAGTGATGAGGATATCGATTGCTGATGACAAATCAGAATAGGTAGTCATGAAATCCGCAAGCGATAATAGTTTCTGCTGTGACCTTGCAATGCCACGGAACATGCTTTACCGTTTTTAGCCATTTTTGTAGTATTATCGTAAAACTATTTCTAGATATGTGCACAAATTGATAAAACTAACTATTCTAACAGGCTTGTCACTGCACCGTATAAGCGTTTTTTAATAGTCCATTGCAGAACGTAGGCCTACCCACGAAGGGTGATTGGGCCATATCCACCATGTTGGCCCAGTGTGGGTTTAGTTTGGATTCCCATACCTACGCCATCGAATTTCTTCTACGGACGTATGCAGGTTGCCTCACGATGTTTTCCTTCACCGAAAAGCTAGTGTTGTACATAAATTCCAAAGTACTCATTGATACAGGACCAGGATTTGAACCCACGACCTCACGATTGTAAGGTGGGTGTCACTACCACTAGACCACCACGGCTAGCTGCCTGTACTAGCTAGTTACTACACGCACGCACTAACCAAACTTACAAAGAAACAGTTCCAGACGGGAAATTATTCAGGAAGTTGTATATAGTAGAGACAGTCAACACGGCCAGCAGGCCTCCAATCAAGGCCGCCCAGGCCACCTTCTTGTTGCTTCCAAGGACCCAGTATAACACTATTGGTGACACGATGTATAGATGCACGTCTATTGCTATATACCACGAGTGAGATATGCACTGAAAATATCGAAAGAGTCAGAATAGAATAATTATCTAGCATGATAAATGACAAATTAGAATGAAAATCTCAGAAAAAAAAAATAAGACAGTATTACCACCAGTATATGCTTAAGTATCAAGGGATTAGGCTAAGTAAATGGGGTAATATTTCAACAACGTTAGTATAATTTATTCCAATTGAGTAAACTTAATTCATCATCATCATAACAGCCGTAGGACGACTACTGCGTCTGCGACATGGGATTCCCCTATGATTTCCAATAAGCCCGATTGGAAACTTGGAGGCTACTTGATTGCTCAAGGAATAAATATACCTAAAATCCGTTTTCCCGACTAGTAAAGCTGCCCGTTATTGAAAGTAGACAGGGCGAGTATATAAATAGATCACTGGTGCTGCAACTGCTCATGTCTCTGGCACTACCGCTGCTAGTTCGATATTAGTATGAACGCAGAGTATGGACTATGCACACTCGATCACGATGTTGCCGCAGAAGTATTTAGTAGCAAAATCCAGCAGCGGCAGATAGCAACAGCAAAAGCAGAGTATAAACGCTGGGTTAAAATTCGTAGATGTAAATACTTCTTACCATCGTCCAGGGTCCCACATAATTCTGCACGTGCAGTAGCGTCACCCACCAGTTGGACCGACAGAAGTTGGTCTGATCTTCCACAGTTGTCCAGTATGGGCCATCAGTCATCCTGTTGAAGAATGAAGCTTGGAGCAACACCGCTGCTGCCAGCAGTGGGAGCAGTCTGAGCAGTCTGTTCAGGTAGAATAGGTGGAGATTCCTGAGTAGTTGAGCTGAAACAATCAATCACAAAGTTAAGCCAAACTTGTCGATTGAAGACCACCCGGTCAAGGCTTGGTGCGTGATCTCCTAGGAAAAAAAGTCCCCAAGAAAGAAGCTCGGCATAGGATAGATAATCTAATAAAGATAGCAGAAAACGGTACTGGGTGCGAGCCATTCCCAACCAGTCTTAATGGAAATCATTTGTAGAGATCTATGTACAATAATGATAAGTCATATTTTTTAAATTACACGGTGGTTCAATTCATTTATAGAGACCCTTTAGAAAGTATGTACCTACCATCTTTAGCAGTCAGTATACTGACAAGCAGTAAAGCAAATACTGCGCTCTAGATTGAAAGCTATCCTCAACTGGCCAGCTTGGTAGATCACACTTATTACACTTTTGGCTTAGCACAAGACAAACATATTTAAACTTGTATAAGATGTGGACATGTGGACGGTATAAGCGTTTTGTGGTCGCGTTTGCGTCTCTTGTGATGATAGGTACCTATTTACTTAAAATTAGGCAAGAGTCTTTGTCGTATCACTTATCATCATTCATCACCGGGCGCTCAAGGTTAATAGAGGCCAAAAGCTCATTTAATTTTATCATAGACACGTAAATAATTTACAAATAATTAATTTTAATCTCTAGTCTACAGTCATTATCTGAAATCCGAATGGAAAACAACGGCACAATTTTATCTGATAATGGTGTAATACCTAATCTGGCGTTACTATGAAATCTTCTGATTCAGTGGCTGGCGGATAATAATCAATATTATCTATTTTTACTTCCCGCACCTGTTGCGATTAGGTATACGTTTTAAAGATTTATTTATCAATCAAGTTGATATAACATGGTATTAGTATTATAAATAATCACTTATAATCTCTGACGTCCGCAAAAAGAGCGCGCACAGACAATTTTGAAGTATTTTGGGAAATCAAAAGAATGTTCTATCCCGATATTGCAAACATATTGTTAGCTGCTAGTGCTGCTACTAATAGAACTATTTACACAAAGCGCAGAAAAAAAGCTCGAAAGCGATATGAAAAAAATCACTTGAGACTTGGAAATAACAAAGAAAAGCTTGAAAATTCTTTGATTACAGACTTCATTGGATAACAGAAGTCAAACAGACAAAACAAAAAATATTATTTTCTAAAAATGAAATTATATGAATGCCTACACGAATTACAGTTGATTATCGCAAGATCACTAGATTCAGGATTCACAGGCGAGAAGTGGATAACTACATGACATTAACTCAAATTAATATACGTGGTATAGAGTAACAAACAGAATTTAGGTATTAAAAACATTAGTGTGAAAACTGATATCTCGATAAATTAATCCTTGTTAAGGACAACAAAGAAAACGATAAATCGGAGAAATTCAAGGGCGCACTATTATAATTTTTGATCACATATAATGTACATACAAAGGTAATGCTTTCTTTAAAAAAAAATACTGTCATTACTTATACGATAAGGATACATAAAACGCATGAGTATCTAATGTTATCCATCGTATCGTCAAGGATCTATTTTGTTGTATTTGCCTTTGTTAACTAAACTTTACAATTATTTGATTATACTGTACAAAGAGAGTTAGTAAGTACTCTTGAAATCTTAGCCTAAGTCAGTTATTCGATGCACCACGTGAATGCCACGAGCAGGCCGGCGACCCGCAAGCACACAGAAGAGAGAAAGAAATCTAGTTCTGCTGTTCTGTGCGCAAGCAGCACCTGATACAAATGTGACACATGTGCCAGCCATTGCCCTCCTCGACCATATTTGAGGGAGCAGAACGACCCGACACATGATGCCGCCGCAAGAAAGAGCCTTCGATAACGAGTATGAATGCTTGGGGCATGCACGCAATGCTTATTTCTTAAAACATACACATTTTTCCCGTCCTATGCCAGAACAGCTGTTAAAGAAATTCTTCAAGTAAAATGGTTTTTTTTCGATGGTCATATTATGTCCATATTATATTTGACTTTAAATACGGTCTCCAACGTCAAGCCGAATGCTGGAATACCCTGTACATATGGGATCTAAAAGCGAATAGATTGGAAACCCCACCCTCTTGGCTTTTGATATATGGTCAATTTTAGAAATTTGACCAAAAATGCCACCCTTCGACACTCCAGTTCAAGCCGTGACAAGCAGCATCAAGGCAAGACTTGAACTTGAGTGCCGCAAGGTGGCATTTTATACAGGCTCCAGCATTTCCGGCTTGACGTTGAATTCAAGGACATCCTTTATATTTAACTTTTTTTTTTTTTTTTTTGTTGAAAATTTTTACAAACCACAGACTCCAGGGTCTGTGCCCTTTGTTAACTAAAATTACAATTTTTAGATGATACTGTACAAAGAGAGTTAGTAGGTACTTGAAATTTTAGCCTAAGTTAGTTAGTTGGTGCAATGCGTGAATGCCACGAGCAGACCGGCGACCCGCAAGCAGCACCCGATCACGAGTGTGACACATGTGCCAGCCATCGCTCTCCTCGACCATATTTGAGGGAAGAGAGCGACCCGGCACATGATGCCGCCGCAAGAAGGAGCCCTCGATGGCGAGCATGAATGCTTGGGGCATGCGCGCAATGCTTATAAAAAAAAATTCTTATAAATTACAAATACACATTTTCACGTCCTATGGGTTTTTTTTTGCCTTCTCCCGGCCCAGAGCCTCCATCACCGCCTCGTTCCGATCCCTGACGGCCATCTGCAGGTTGTATTCCCTGATGGTTTCCGATGACACAGACGACGCTCGCCGTACGAATCGACTGATGGCATCATTTTCGATGTCGTCGGCGTAGTAGATGAAAGTCCCAGTGTGCCGCGATAGTGCAACGACCGCGTGTGAGACGCCCTCATGTAGTCTCATTTTTTTTATAACGATTACCGATTCGTATGTCAGTCCCTGAGCTTCGTGAATGGTAAGAGTGCGTGATCCTGAGCCTCCCCCATAACCTTGGCTTAAAAGGGTCTCCTTTTCTTCCTGCGTATGCACTAAGAAAAGTGTATTGGGGAGGGTTTTGGATATTTGAGCCCCCTTGAACCTTTTCTGCTCAAGAGACCTAACACGAGGGGCTGAGGAATATATACCTGAGTATATTTCCCTCAACGCATACGCGACATCCATTGGGTTTCTGTGTGTGCAGAGCAACTCCTGGGTGATATTTGCAACCAGCGTTGGACGATGGTACCTCATCATATATTTAACTTACATCCTCTCATTTTTCCGACAGTTGTGTAAACTAGCAATATGCCCGCTATGCAGAAAAATGTGTCCACTGTTATGGGTGCAGCGGTAATCCAAATAGCTCCTAGTGATTGGTACCACTGAAATTAAAACATAATATTAATGTTTAAATAACATTTTAGTAAAGGTAAAGTAATGATTATTTTTTGCCAAAAACAGCATATCAAACTTTAACAGTGTGCAGACATTTTCAAATGTGGCTAGGCTTTCCAAGTTTTATTTGAGAGGTAAGCCGTTGTAAAAAAATCTTTCCACGGTTCACCCAGGTGGTCTCAGGAGGTGGGCGGTAGGAAAAAACTGATTGTGATGCTACTTGATGTACTAAAGTAGCTCTAGAGTAAAGAAGTTGTATGTAAGTTACCTCTAACTGAATAATATGATATGAAAGTAGGTACATATCGTATAAAGTTTAGTACAATATTTGTTTATATAATTTTGACATTTTATCACGATGGATCCCTATTATGTACAAAAAAATGTTGTGTGGGATTATAGGTACCTACATCGGTAAAGATTTCTAGGAGGTTGGCCAAAGCCACTTCTGTGGCGAATGAATGGCCGACCACGACCCAGAGCATGGCCCAAATCCTGATGCCGTCCAAGCAATGCAGCGTCCCTGGAGCAGAGCTGAAGTTCATCAGACGACGGCCGTTCGTGTACACTGAGAAACTAGTGTACAGACGGCTTAGTTGTTTCGGATCTGAAACCATTTATGCTACTAAGTATACTGAATGCTGATTCTTGCTAGATCCATTTATTTTATAGATGCTGCAGCCCGATATGTGTTTTCACATGAGACACTTTAAGAGCGAAGAAGAGAGATCATACTTTCCATTAAAAATAATAACTTAATACGATCAAGAATATAATGTTTTACCAAAAGAGTGTTAAGTTTAACGTGTCAAAACGTTTCAAATGAATTATCTCATTTCATACAATGTGTTTGTTTACTGGTGTCGGAGCCTTAAGCGGTGACATCTACGGCAAATTTTGAACAACTTTTTACTATGAGACCCACTCTGCAAAACCTAAAAAAGAACTGCTGTTCCATACGATTTTTTATAAGATTTTCAACAAAAGGTATGGAATAGCTATTTTTGCGTTTTCAGAGTTGATCCCACAGTAAAAGTTATTCAAAATTTGCCATATACTCGTGTGTCACCGCTTAAGGCTCCGACACCGGTAGACAAACACATTGTATTATGGATATTTCAACAAAATCTATTATAGGAGATTTTTAAAATCTTTCTATAATATGTACATTGTACATTGTTTTGCAATGAGTCTTTAAGCTTGGTATATTGTCAAGAATGGAACAAATAGAGGAAACCAATGATGCTACCATTGCTATCTTTATGACAGTTTACTTAGTTTAAAAGTTTCGTCCTCTTACCTTTCTTGCGAATAGTGGTGTTAATCAGATCATACGAAGTGGATATCAGTGTCACAACTCCAAGTGTAGAAAATATAACGCTGCAAATACCAAATCGTGTTAACAGACTAATAATCCGAAGATACAAAGTAAGCTCTAGTAGCTCTGATTAAAGAATATTTACAATACTTCTAAGCAGCTGTAACACAGGGTTTCCTAGTACAGCTGCTTACGAAACGCGGTAACCTACCGCTTTCATAATAACTAATTTAAAATGTAGATTTTTTTCTTTTTTTTTACTTCAAAACTTTAAGTATTCAACCAATTAAAAATTTATTTTGCAAAAAACTTATAAAACATCAAAACGAAACTTAAATAAATTATCCTATTTAAAATAAAATACCCTATCTAAAGAAAACTAGTTAAAAATTAGACAATGTTTAAACCTACAAAAAGTTTAGGTAAACAGTTTCTGTAATCTCAGGCAATGTGCCCAAAATGCTGGCCGCATTGCCTCGCTGAATTGCGAGGCTGAATTTCTGCCCAAAGTACAGGCCAGCATTCTTTTCACGTGTGCTTTCTTTTAATCTCCACGACAAATCTTTGAATATCTCTAGAGCACCCGGCCTCCACAGTCCAAGTGTCTCTCTACCCCAAATGGCACAAATAAATATCCTCTGTCGAGAGATGAATATTTGCGCCGTTTGAGGGATTCTGCTAGGCTGCCTTGATGTCTCTAGAAGATGTGACGGCGCCAAAGTATCGACACAAATAGCATCCCACACCAAGGGCCGTCCCATCTTCCAGGGAATCAAGGTCATTCCACCGTCTCGTAGCAAATTCAGATAAAAATATTTATCTAAGTAGGTACGTACCAACATTTGATGTAATTTAATTTTTTTCTTTTATTTTAGTATAAGTTTTTTTTTAGTATGAGTAATTAAAGTAGGTCTAAATAGTTATAGTTATTTTAACTGTTGTTTAAGTTTTGACAAATAAATGAATGTCTTAACTTAGCAAACCAATTTATTATTGTGTAATAAATGATTGTTTGACTTACAATACTTAGAAAAAGTATTTTACAGAAAATTAAAATATTTTAACACTTTCCATAAAATATATAGTGGACAGATGTATGTACTGTTGTGATAATTTAAAAATTAAATCTATTTCAAAATTTCCTTGTCCATTTGAGAGGGGCAACGCGGCGAGTATTTTGGGTACATTAAATTTGGTTAATATTAGGAACACCTAATTATCTATACCAACCCACACTGGGCCAGCGTGGTGGCCTAATCATCCTTCGTGGGTAGGCCTACGTCCTGCAGTGGACTGTTGAAAAGGCTGATACAAGTATCTATATTTTTATTGTTTAGATAGAATATTTCATTTTAGATAGTAATGTGAATTATATTTGGCACCAAATTGTTTTTGTACTTTGATTAAGAATAAATATTTCACAACTATCGTACATTATGATAGCTCTGATATGGACACTTTTACGAACCAAATTTTAGGAAATTATATTAGGCATGCGAATGTGCTACTGGACAATAAGAAGTGAAACACATAAAACTGGGACCACCGACACAAGAAACATTATTTTGGACTATGTCCTAGAGTGTGAAGCGTTATTAATGTTAATTAAGGTTCCATACCCAAAGAGTAAAAACAGGACTCTATTACTAAGACTCCGCTGTCCGTCCGTTATTCTGTCACCAGGCTATATCTCAAGAACTGTGACAGCTAGAACGTTGAAATTTTCACGATTGGCATATTTCTGTTGCCGCTATTTTAAAAAATAATAAAAACAAAAATAAAAATTTTAGGGGGGCCCATGTAACAAACCTGAATTTTTTTGCCGATATTTCGCCCGATATATATTTATCGGGACAATAGCTATAAGTTTATTTTTAAATAGTGCCACTTAGTATAATTTCGAAGGACTAGGAATGGTAGTGGCAACATTCCTGGGGTAACGCTTGTGACGAACGCTGCTGATTGGTTCCAAGGAGGTTTCAAGTGCATCGCATGACTGGCCGATGGGCGGGAAAATGCGATGATGACTTGACAGATGTCACTTGGGAGTTGTATAGAGAGCTGGTTCGGAGATGTTATGGTGAACTGTGATTAGAACGACTCGAGTGGTGATTCTCGATACAATGGTGGCAGCGTGCGTTACGCTGCGGAACGCCATGTCCTTCGCTTAAAGTTTTCTCTATAATTGTAATCATACGTAATCTTCTGTGAAATAAACTGATTGTTCGTGACGTCGCAATTTATCTCCTCGCCCGCTTAACCCACGCCACGCCACACTGAAGTATTGTTGGGTCAGATGGTATAAAATCTAGTGTTGCCCAAATTCAGTCTTGGTCTTGCAGTCTTGGTCTTGTTCTTGCGTTTTTGCAAGACCAAGACCAAGAACAAGACCGCGTATTTTTAGCAAGACCAAGACCAAGACTGACCGTGCAAGACTTGAGCAAGAACAAGACTAAGCCTGCAAGACTCTTGCGTCTTGCAGCTAGGACTTAGCGCTATTTCACGGAGTAGTTAGGTGTAACAGTTCCGTGTATAGGTACGCTTAGGAATTCTATGAGACGCAAAAAACTGTATCAAAGAATATGAAAACCTGGACCTATGCGCATTACGACTAATACCATAAACATACCTACATAGCGAATAAAAAAATATCCATTAAAATCAAACTGAGTGCATGCATAGTTATGTTTTAACCATCGGCACTTTGATAATGCGGCATCAAAGGTTTTGTACTTACTTCTCAAAGAAATTTGCCGCTTTTCGGAAGTACATGGTTATGATACACGCGCCGGCGGCTTCTTTTGAAATCATATACAACAATCGTTGCCGCCGCGCCGAAATCACAACATTTGACACTATTTGATTGAATAAATAAATAATTAGTAAGTTAATATAAGAATAAACAAAAAAAAGATTAAATGAATAAATTTTCTCTCAATACCTGCAACTTCAGTAAGTACCTGCTGAGAGATTATTTTCTAAAGCATCATTAGTAATTAGAAAACATAGAAATAGGTTAAGTGATGAGTCAGCCAGATGGTTACTTTGTATTAATTCTTGGTCAAAAGAATTGATATAAAGTAACATAACCTAATGATAAAGCTGTTGTGTACTGTTATGTTTGATTTGTGTTGTATTTTATTTTTTATTGAAATAAATGATAAACAGTAAAACTCTTTTATTAAATTTCATATAAGTTGAGGAATCTCTTTCTAGACAGATATTGTTCTTTAAAATACAGTCAAGTTATTGTAATTAATTTGTTTTTTACATGTTTTAGCAAATGTAAGCTTATAAATCATAAATGTTTATTAAGAAACAGTTACTTCCATGGAAAACGACATATAGGCCAGTTGATTTTTCGAATTTCTTATCAAATCCTCAGTTATTTATTAATCTGCTTGATCTTTACTATGGCTATGTTAATTCAAGCTCACAATGTTTCAATTTCTAATACGTTTTTCTAAGATTTAAAGTAAACTTTAATAAATAGTAATAGACTAATAGGTAATTGCAAGACTTGCAAGACTCTTGCTGCAAGACCAAGACCAAGACCAAGACTGGGAGCGCAAGACCAAGACCAGGTGTATTGGCGCAAGACCAAGACTGGCTAAGTCTCGTCTTGTTCTTGCATTAGGGCAACACTAATAAAATCATTACAACATTGAATCACCATAACTGATGCGGATCCTTTTATGGATTCGATATATTAATAACGGTGACCGATAGCAGCTTGAAATAATCACACAATATTTAGTCAAATAATGACTTCTTAAAAAATAATTAAAAGATAATAAATATTGAAAGGGGCGCTCATACAAGAAACGTGATTTTTTGCTCGATATTAATAACAGCAACAGGAATAAGCTTGAAATATTCACATAATATAACTATCAACAAAAATATAAACATAATTAAAATAAAATAGATTAAGAGGGGCTTCTATATTGTACGGAGCTGGAGCTGGAGTCCGACTTGAGCTTGGCCGATTATTTTTTATTTCATTCAATATCGGCGCATTAAAAATAACAAAGCGTTTCCTGTCTTATCTGCCTATCAATAACCCCAACAAAGTCTTGGAGGTATGTTGAAATTGTTGATACGTCAAGATAAATAAATAATGTTACAATATCTTGAATGATGTAGTAATCGTAATCATCACTGAATAAGTAATTAGAAAATATCGCATTGCATTTTGATCACATGGATCTAAAATAATTGACTGATAACTCTGTGAAAACCAACAATATGAAAACAGAAAAAAATGCCAAGTCATTGGTGAAAACCTAAGGACTGAGGTGAAAACATACTTTTCTAGATACATACGACACGTACGTGAAATATTGTAAAATTTAGGTACATTGTACAATGACTACGGTTATACTCGTAGATTCGGTATATCGTTCATACGATTCATTGATTTTTCATTGTTCATACTAGATAACCAAAAGATAGTCAAGAAAAGCTTATTACCTAGTTCATCTACTAGGGACAATGTTAATAAAAGCAACCTTAGAATCTAAAGAAAAGTGCAATAAAAAATAATACATAGGTATGGTACGATTCAAACTTAATGGTGACTGTAACCACGAGGCTTGTCGTTGCGCAAATCCTTAATAATAATCATCATAATCTTCAAATTAAACATAAATAAAAAACAAGAACAAGCTAGAAGTTTCAAAAATAGAATTAAAAAAGAACAGTAATAGTAAACAGTGAGTAAAACTTATAAAAGGCTTACACAGCGACAGTGTCCGCCGGAGACCAGGGCTTATCACCAGGAATACGACAGAAATGATCCTCATACTGGAAGCCAGCGGCCGAAATGTTGAAGAGAAGAGACGTGATGGCTTGTTGGGTAGTGCATGGCTTCGGGATGCAAACTGCCAGATTTAATGTTAATCCCGTGTTTTGGAATGATGGGGAAGTTCTGAAAGAAAAAATAATTTTATCGTGATATATTATAGTGATACATCATTATCATCGTTTCTAGCGTAGTATGCTTGGAATTAACAACAGTTTTATGTATTTTATTTAGTAAATAAGTGATTCAACAATTAAATAATAAGTAAGGAAGATAAATTAAGATATGCAACTAATGGCATTTTAGCACCAGGGAGAGCCATACGGCTTATACAAACGTAAGTAAAATACAAATATCAAAAATAATCTGTTCTCTTAGTTATGTACCAAGACATATTATAATTATGATAAAATATATACCTCATATATATTATTTTATACTTCGGCTATATTTTCACCAGTAAATGCAATATTAAAAACAACGCATAACAACAGATTTCAAAAACTGCTTTTTTTTACCTTAGCACGTCTTTATTCCAAACACCAATAGGTGCAAGCAATTGCGCTCTTCGTAACTTGGACTCTTGTACCTTTACTACCACTTTTTCGTCTACTTCTAAAAACGATGGATCAAATCCATGCCAACGAGAATTCTCAGGGAAACTTAAATTCTGACTTAATGGGACTTGGATAGTGCAGTATTTCCCTTGAATAGACATATTGTCTGTTTCGTGGTTTATACCCAAGCATTGTAGATAGTTGCCCATGTCTACGAAATTGCCTTGTAACACTCCTCTTGGCATTCGTATGCCTGCATCTAAAACTAAAAGGAAACGAAACGGGTTGCGATAATACGTTAATAGAAAAATATGTATGTAAAGAAATATAATTAGCGATAGGAATTATCTGAAAATTTTAGTGAATTAGTTAATTTTGGGTAAAATTATTGTTAATAGCTTTTGCCTGCAGCTTCGCTCGTGTGATATTTTGGTGTTGGTGTTATTCCATAGGAACTTTTTATATTAATACTAAATTATATTATATTTTGACCGATTTCGATCATGTCCATACTTTTTAAGAGTATGGAACGTGTTCTTAACTACAGGCTCCTGGCGTACCTGGAAGCGAATGACTTACTCAGTGACCATCAGTACGGCTTTCGCCGAAACCGGTCTACTGGGGACCTTCTGGCGTACACATCTGGAGTGAGGTCATCGAGAAATAAGGAGAGGCGCTGGCTGTCTCCTTGGACATATCTAAAGCATTTGACAGAGTTTGGTATGAGAGCCTTATTGGCAAGCTTCCTTCTTACGGCCTACCTGATGATCTCTGCGCTTGGATATCTGATTTCTTGAAGAATCGGTCAATACGAGTAGTTGTAGATGGTTGTTCGTCTAACCAAATGGCTATCAATGCCGGTGTTCCTCAGGGGTCAGTGCTCTCTGCGACGCTTTTCCTACTGCATATTAACGACTTGCTAAAGCCTGGTATTTTTGGGTACGCAGACGAAAGTACAGTCATAGAGAGCTACACATCCGAAGCAAGAACCAGTGGACCACAGATCGAGTCACTCAGAGAGCTCAAGAGGCTCAACTTGGAGTCTGGAGGCGGTATCTGACTGGGGTGCTGCTAACCTGGTCAAGTTTAATGCCACGAATACTCAAGGCCATCGGATACACATCGGTGAGTGCGCCCAGGAGTTGCACAATCTGGTCCCACCTGCCACTTTCTTCTATCGTACGGCTCGACAGACGCGACCAAAGCGCCACCCTTTTACGGTGGACATCCCACGCGTTAGAACCAAGCGTTTTGAGTCCACATTCCTCATACGAACTGCCAGATTGTGGAACGCTTTGCCTGAGTCTGTCTTTCCGCGAAAGTACAATGTAGGTGTCTTCAAATCTCGAGTAAATAGGTATCTTCCAGGTAAGCGTGCTACATCCTAGACCGCATATCTGCTTAACATTAGACAGTGTGTAGTCAAACGCAAACCTATTTGAAATAAAAAAACCGTGATCTCCAAAGTCAATCTTCAATAAACTATATCCTTGGCAGAAATCGAGACTATTCATTGTTCTGTTGCTGTGCGAAAGAGTGAACCAACAAACACATTTCAGATTTATAATATTAGTAATGATTTACATTTAAAATACATTTAAATGAAAACAGAGGCTATTTACTTTGTGAAAATAAAATTTTTGCTTCATAAATCTTTGTTTTTAATAATATACCACTTACATTCAAGTAGTAGAGCCGAATTTCTTCTAATAAATGTAATTTGTTCATGACACTGCTCCGCGTTTAACACATCTTTGTGCAGAGATTCATCTATCGCAGGGTAACGATTTTGTATATTTAAATTGACTCCTTTCACTGCCGAAACTATTGTCACAATAAGAAATATTTTTAATTCCATAATTAATTGATTATTAACGTGATTTGATCACTTATTCCGTTTCTCTACCTGTATAGTTTAAGTAATAACCGTCTGCAGCATTCTAATTAATACACCTTTATCTTATCTTAAATAATCCAAAATATACCAATCAAGTACTCAGTAAGTAATTAATCAAAATTGTGACTAATTTTCCTGTTGATACAAGATCTTTCCTATTAAATAGATAAAATTAATAGGTAAATTAATTATTTACAATTATGTAGCATACCTTGGCGATTCTGCTCCCTGTGCTGGAACCGCGGCTGAGAAGGCACAGAGGAAAAAACATCAAAAGTATTCACAGCTTAACGCACACTACGAATTTGTTGCGTTAGCTGTGGAAACTTTGGGCCCGTGGTCATCCGACACAAAAAGCTTTTGTAAAGCTTTATCAAAAAGGTTGGTCCTCGCCTCCGGAAACCCTAGAGCTTGCGCGTACTTCGCTCAAAGCCTGAGCCTTGCGATCCAGCGAGGTAACGCGGCCAGTGTTCTGGGGACCTTCCCACACGCTGCTGGTCTGGACGGCGTGTTTGTTTTGTAAATATGTATTTTTATGTTTTTCTATATATCTTATTTCTTTATGATTATATTGTCCATAATGTAGTTTAATTTGTTAATAAATTATATATTAATCGACTAATGAGAATTAAAAAATAAGCATGTTTAAAAAAAAAATTATGTACCACAATAATATTTACTATTGTAAATTAGATTCAGTAACAAAAATAGTAGCGAAAATAAGTAAAACCTCTATAATATACAAAAACATACTTCATTTAATCATTCATTTCCATTTTACACATAATATTTTATTTAAAGCTTGTGCAATATTCCTATTATTAAAAACATATCATCGATTCTTGTTATCGTTTAAATCATGTCCAATTTCTTCAGCATTTGTGTCTCCATTGCCATCATTCATTCTATTTCCATTAGGTGGGATATTTTTCTCCATTTTGTCAGATTCTACTTCTATGGTATCGAGTTTCTTATTCACGGGTGGTCTTGCTGGTTTCTTTTTATCTGCAAATGATTTTAACGTTTATAAATTATCATCCAGTAAATTTTTACTATCAATAAAAAACGTATAAATAAAAAACATTATTAACAAAGAAATACGGAGTTTAAGTTTTGTAAGAAGGTTGCTTAACTTACTTCCTTCAAGCAGTAATTTGGCAAGTGTAGAGAAGGGAGCGT
The DNA here is from genome assembly GCA_949316475.1 of Hypomecis punctinalis. Taxonomy (NCBI): domain Eukaryota; kingdom Metazoa; phylum Arthropoda; class Insecta; order Lepidoptera; family Geometridae; genus Hypomecis; species Hypomecis punctinalis. Next base: position 15,664,828 of record OX438802.1, read on the forward strand.
CGATCAGCAAGGTAGCAAAGAAAGCTACCACTATTGCTAGGGATATGTGTGCCAAAGATTTAAACGTCTGAAAAAGAATAAGTTTTCTTTTAGTAGAATCTACAATAGCCAAATGTTTTGTTACTATAATTGGATTAGGATACTCTTCTATGCTAATCCAATCAAAAAAGCTATTGTTCAAATTATTATGATCCACTTTTACCAATGAGATAGACTTGAAGTCCTAAAAGAACTGGCTGCTCTAACGAAAAAAAAAATTTTTAATTTTTGACAAAAAGGACCTATCGAGTTTTTTAATGTTTTTCAGTAACAGCTTTTAAATAACTTATATACTTAATACTTGACTACTACTTGACTACCTCGGTGGCTCAGTGGTTAGTGACCCTAACTTCTAGATCAAAGAGGCGTGGATTCGATCCCCACCCAGGGTAAATATTTATGTGATGTGAACACAAAAGTGTTTGCTCTGTTTCTGGGTGTTATTTAGTTACTATCTATATAAGTATTTATTTAAACATAAGTATATGTAGTATATCAGTCTCTGGCAGCCATATCACAAGCTTTGCTTAGTTTGGGGTCAGAGGCTGTGTGTAAGATGTCCCAAAATATTTATTTATTATTTATTTATATCTTATGATGATAGAAAGCTTTCAAAAGCGGAACTCAACTGAAACGAATGTTCGTCCGTTTTCTCGCAACTAACTGTCGTATTAGGTAACCATCTTCCGAATAATTAAATTTCAACCCATTTATTTTTTCAACTGATCATAATAACCTCTCGAATATTTGGGGAACAGCCCAAAAAAACTACTTACAAATCTTGCTGTTGTAAAATATATAGGCGCTATGGCAGATCCATTGACGGCGAACATGAGCGGGTAGTGGAATATGAATATAGCGTACGAGATGCGCGCTGGCAGCTTCCAGATGTCCAGCGTCAAGAACCAGTTCACTGGACCTGGAAAGTCATTAATCAACATTTTGAATTATCACATAATGGATCTATGGGTTAGGTTTAGTAAGTTTTAAATATATTAACTGATGTAGCTGTAGTTTAGCACTCGATTTTACACACACCTGTGTAATAAGCATTTCGCTCCACGCACAAAATGGCCTACTTAAAAAACCGGGAGCAGTGAAAGTAGCTTTTTTACGAGATGAAAAATTTAAAATCCAGCAGAATAGCGAATTCCTTTCTTTTTAGAAACTAGATGTTTATCGTTATTTAAAATTCTTAAAATATAGTTTGAAGGGGATTACTCCGTGGAATTTGGGGCCGCACCGGGGACGTCCCCTAGAGTAGGCCTGTGGTGGAAAATCCTAAGATTGCTAGGGATTTCCAAAGACTTGGAATCTTGAGAAAAGCCTAAGAAATCTGATATAGTGGGTACTAAGTGGTAGCGGCTCTATCACTCAATAATCAGCTAATGAGTAAAAGAGGAATAGGAATAAAATAATTTTGTAATTACTTTTGTTCTACAGCAAAAACCAGGTTGTGCGTATCGTACAACATATAAACCGGTTTTCAACACCCGGCGAGATCGTTTAGGGGGTCGGTACCCCTTTTTAGGGCGGTTTTGAGTACAATACAATACAATACAACAACACTTTTGACACCAACAAGAAAACATAACAAAAGAAACAAAGACAGAAAAGGCACAAAAGGCGGTCTTATCGCTAAAAGCGATTTCTTCCAGACAACCTCTCTTGGATGCGAGGAAACGTAAAAACGACAAGGACGGTGTAAACGTAAAAACAAAATAATAATAATAATAAAATAATGAAAGAAAGTTACCAAAAATTCCTAATCAACAATAAAATAAACTACATTATAATAGCCATACATAAATACTTCAAATAATACATACATTAAAAATAAACATACTTATACGTAAATATATTACAAACAAATTAATAACGAGGAGTGATATGTGGATCAGTCAGAGAGAGCTTTGCGAGATAATGTTGCTGAACCTGGGCCTTGAAAGATTCAACACTCTGTGCACGTCTGATGGTCACAGGAAGGTCATTCCAGAGCGCTACTGCTCGGACACTAAAAGAAAAATCATAAATAGTAAATAGTAGAATGAGATGGAGTGGCAAGAAGGATATTGCTAGAAGATCTAAGATTGACAGAGTGAGTGTCACAGAGAAAAGTGAAGCGAGAGCGTAAATATGAAGGAGAAGTAGGTTTGAAGAGAATGTTGTAGAGAAGGGAAAGTATGTGAGCATCGCGGCGAAGACGGATGGGGAGCCACTTGAGCTTATTACGAAATTGGGAAATATGGTCATATTTCCGGAGGCCGAAAATGAACCGTATACATAGATTTTGGAGACGCTCAAGCTTGTCGAATTGCTCTTGGGTTAAGTCAAGATAGCAAGCGTCGGCATAGTCTAAAATCGGAAGAAGAAGGGATTGTGCTAACGCAACTTTGGTAACCAGGGTATCAGGGTATCAGGAATCCAATAGAGTATACTACCCACCTCCATATCCATGCGTGCAAGCGACCACCATCCAGCAGAGCGCGGCGGCCCACGCGGCGCGCATGTACGAGTTCATCACGTTGTCTATCACTTGATAGTCCCAGGATGGCTGTATTATGAAGTACGGGTAGAAGAATATCGTCGTTGATATGGTTGCGGCACAGGTCCAGAGAATGGCTACTGACATCTGTAAAAAATATGAGGAATAAATTACTTGCGCTCATAGCGTAGTTTGACTAGGTGTTCGTTAGCGATCAACGAAGTTTAGCAACGTTCAGCACGGTCAATCTTCGGATGGGTGACCGCGGGTGACATTTACAACTGAGCGCTACCGTGGCTCGTATGACTCGTTAAATTGTAGGTCCCGGTTGTTTTAAACGTTTATCCTTGTCAAAGGCCTTAAAAAATCTGGCACCAGGGCTAGCCACCCGGTCGATCGAAATTAGATACCTACTAACTTTAAGGAAAGCAAGCATAATATACCTTGTATGGCTCTGCCTGCTCTGTTAGAATTTTTAAATGGCTTCTGATGCTGCTAAGACAACTAGGGCATACTGAGCCACAATATACTCTCGGCAGGAAAAGCCACCTGTGCTGCGGCTACAAAAATTTGAAGACAGACAGAAGTCGTCTAATGACCAACTGTACCAACTGACCGTCGCTTCACTTGAACGATTGGTAAGGGACACTTAATCTAGCTACACTATAGGACTCGTTAATACCATAGACTAACCTCCTCAAGTAGTTTAGTGTATGATAATACTATACTATGCTGTAAAAAATGTAAACTGAACAGAACTGTAGCAACTGGCATTTAGGTCAAGTAGAGCGAATTCAGTATTACTATCATGCACAAACATAGGAAATATTTGATTTTATTGCGGAAGAAGAAATGTAAGAAATGCCAGATAAATCAAAGATTCTCAATTTTAAATACATGCAATGATTCAGTTTTACGCTATGAAAAACTTCTATCTGAACTTACCCAAGGCATAACAAGTTTCTTTCCGCGATACAAATGCAGTACGTAGCCAAAAATCATGCCCACGAAAAATGGCGACGCCCGCGTCAAAGTGTTGAAGTAATAGTTTTGAAAGTACTCCACTATATCGGGGCGTTGGCTGAAAAGATACAGCAGGAGTTTTATACAAGTAGTAGGTACATAATTATCTTAATTATTTAAAAATCTGCCTATGAAAGAATAGTAGATTATGCAGCAAGGGGACAAAGTCTTCTGTTGCGGGCGATATAATAGACCCTGAAGGACTCTGCAGTTAACTCCCGAGCAGAGCAAAGGAGTTCAAAGTTAATTTACTCGTAGAGTTATTATTTAGAGGCCTGAGTGAAGCAAGGAGTTGAAGCCGCCCAAGATAAAGACAGACTGTTCCAGCGCGCAGCGGTGCATATTCTATTTTTCATACCTCCTGCGAGAAAATTCCAATATTACTAAATATTTCCGAGCACGTGGTATGAAAAATTACTACTAACTAAATATAATACTACATATTCTGAATTTTAGATACGTAACATATATGCCTTGATCCATTTTAACTGAATCTTAAGTCTGAAGCCGATAAATCTCGACTTGCTCTTGATCAGCTAGACAAGCATGCGACCACGAAAAGAACTCATTTCGACGTGTGAAAAATTGACATATACTTTGCCATAACACTCGACTGACACGTCGTTCTGTCTCGTTCTGACACTAGGTACGAAAGAAATATTTCGTACTTTTGCATCACGTTTGCACTAATATTACAAACGCTGCGCTGGCTCCTACCTACTTTTAATTAATCTCATGTCCATTTAATCATATGTCCTAGCAGATAGGACTATCGGTTTAAAGAACCTCACATCTGTCTCGAAAAACAAAATCTGAGGTAGGTAAATAAAAAATGATAAAAAGTTTATCAATATTGTGTCGGAGGTGGATGGACATAAATGGACTAAAATAAGCATATCGAATGTCACGCAATATCTACTGTAAATATTCCATTTACAAATGGAAGTTAGATAACAATTAGTTTTCCTGTTTTCACGTTCCATTCAGTCGACAAAGCAGTGATTCTTCCTTCGATAAGTTATCGGATTGGATATCACATTATAGCATTAGGTAAATCACGACAATAAATCATGTACCTACATCGTATGACATCATCGAAAACTGAGGGAAGTACTCGTAGGTACATTTTCTTTGTTTTCTGAGGAATAATTTCTAAGCTGTTAACCGGTAATTAACTGTTCGAAAAGAGATCATGCAAAAATATATCGAGATTAACTGGTACTCTATTCAATTATATATAATTTAATACAGTACCAGTTAAAATTAAAGCAAAGGTGACGTCCACAAGTGGTATATTATTCAGAGAAAAATCGAACCAAGATGATATATACGTCATTTGAAAGCTTGTTTTATGGGCTTCCCAAAAATATTTACTCGTGGTTTTATTTAACTATTTGGAGGTTACTTAATCAGGGTTCATAGAGATAAACTACCTATTGAGCCAAATATATTTATTTATCCTAATAAATTCAAAATATTTTTTTTAAAAATCGGAGGGCTCTTTTTTGTTTTTAACAGTTGTAATAGACTCAGAAAATTATGAACTTTCTCGAAATGTAACGAGTGTTGTGGTTAGAATTTTTTATGATTATTATACCAGCCTCCATACATTTTGTGGACATGTCCTTTGCTTTATTTTTTAAGGAAAATGATTTTTCTATAATTTTCTGGTAAGCGGTTTACATCTGACGCGAATATAAATAAAACTTAGCGATACAGTATTTAAAACCAAGGTAACTCAATAGATCAGCAAGTTGACGTAGCAGTGGGCTGGCTACATATTTAATTTCCATAACGAATGAGCGAGGGCGTCGCAAAGTCGCTCGAATGAAGATCGCGTACAGGCAAGCTTAACATCAGATGATCTAACCGACTCTTTTTCTTTGGACACTTTCGTCTTTTCATTAGTTTTAAAAGTTTTTTTGTACGTGTTATGCATGTGTCGAACAAAGATATTTCATCAGCCGGGCTATTATGCGCGCTACGAATTATTTCCTTCATAGTGTCAGAACGACACAGCGTTATGGCAAAGTATATACCTGTCACTTTTTCACACGACGAAATGAGTTCTTTTCGTGGCTTTTTGTGCGACATGCTTGACTAGCTGAGCTGCAGGAACCCGCTGGGTGCAGACCGCTTCCAACCTGTCATGTTGCAAATCAATAAGACTTATTATATCCAACAGCCGAAGACCCACACCTGATATAATAGTGATTAGTAATCCAAAGCCATGTTCAATAACTATGTAATGGCATACTAAGTATATAAAGATAGGTTGAATCATACAACATGGCGGCTCTGATGATATCTACAAGCTGCGGATAATCCAATCCTTGCGCAGCTGTTAAGTGACTTTAGGTCAGGATTGTGCTATCATATCCGCGTCTTGCAGCTAACATCACAGACGCCAAGTTGTGTGATTCGACCTATACTTGATGAAACTTACAATGCAATAGTTCCAGACGGGAAGTTATTGATGAAGTTGTAGATACTGGAAGCAGTTAACACGGCGAGCAGCCCTCCGACCAAGGCCGCCCAGGCCACCTTCCTGTTGTTCCCCAGCACCCAGAATAATACTATTGGTGACACGAGGTACAAGTGAACGTCTATTGCTATGTACCATGAGTGAGGTATGCACTGAAAATAACATTTAGAAAATTTAATACAAATAAAGGGCATGCAAATTCCATACTGGCTTTTCGGTGAAGGAAAACATCTCGCAAACGTTCGTAGAAGAAATTCGATGGCTTATATGAATCAACCAACCCACACTGGGCCAGCGAGATGGATATAACTCATTCACTCTTCGTGAATCAGCAGTGGAAATAACAAAATGTAAAAAGGTACTTAACATGCCCAGATTGCGTGGATCGACTAGTTCAATAGGTGTTCTTAAAACAACACTCTAGGAACAGTCTACAAATGGACGACTCCGTAAGAGTTTTAAGGGTAGTTGTTGGTGATCAATGGAAGTGTGGACCTTGCTTTATGATCTGATACCAGGCGTATTTTTACGATAAGCTATGCATTCGTCTGAAGAAAAGCATTTAGCATGCCCATGAAAGGTCTCCAACACCCTTAATTTTAAACTATACCTACCTGTGCAATACCCAACGTGGCACAACATTGTGTTCATCTCTCTGAGATATAATGATCTTAAAGGTGACGTCCACAAGTGGTATATTATTCAGAGAAAAATCGAACCAAGATGATATATACATCATTTGAAAGCTTGATTTATAGGCTTTTCAAAAATATTTAATTTTAATTTTTCCATCCCTCCGTTTTATTAAAATGTGAAAAGTAAATTTTATGAAATATAACAATACAGCTTTTTATTTTTACTAGTTTAGCAATAATAAAGTACTTCAATCGTTATTTTACTTCTATTTGTAGCCGATTCTTCTAAATTCATCTCTTAATTTGCTAAAATTAAAAATTATAACCTACCAGTGTGACCAGTTGGTAGGTACAATGTGGCAAAAAACACTTAAAAAATGTGTCTAATTGATAATAATGCTTTTATTTAACAATTAGGAGGTTATTTAATCAGGGTTGATAGAGATAAACTACCTATTGAGCGAAATATATTTATTTATCTTAATAAATTCAAAATTAATTTTAAACAAATCGGAGGACTCTTTTATATTTTTAACTGATGTAATAGACTCAGAAAAATATGAAGTTTTTCGAAATGTAACGAGTGTTGTGGTTCGAATTTTTGATTATTATTATACCAGCCTCCATACATTTTGTGGACATGTCCTTTAAAGTTGCCCCGAAATTTCGCTAGATATAATATTGCCGTCTTATCTGTTATGCTGCCGTTTTATGATGTGTAAACTTACCATCGTCCACACTCCGACATAATTCTGCACATGCAGTAGGGTAACCCACCAGTTCTCCCGGCAGTGGTTGGTCTGATCTTCCACCGTGCCCCAGTACGGGCCATCAAATATTCTATTTATAAACGACGCTTGGAGCAACACTGCTGCTGCCAGGAGTGGCCACAGCCTGAGCAGCCTGTTCAAGTAGAACAGGGGGAGATTCTTGAGTAGTTGCACTGAAATCGTTGAAATGCTTAAATTCGTCAGGTAATAACCTAGTAACTCTTCGCTTACAAAACGTTCGCGTTTGAACGTGGGTTAGGTACGGACTTTGACACCACTGGCTTTTCAGTGATGGAAAACATCGTGAGGAAACCTACATACATATTTGACTGCACCAACCCATAATGGGCCAGCGTGGTGACTCAATAGCCTATTGAGACCAGTCCATGTACAACAGTGGACTAAAAACGTCTGATAGGTATACAATACGATAATGATTTACATAGAGCAGGTGTCATTGTAATCGGTAGCACCCCTACACTGTCGATTTTCCTTCGATACGTACGAAGCGGTTTGACTCTATATTTCTGATTCGTACCGCCAGGGGATGAAACAGTCTTCCTGTTTTCCTGTTTCCTTAGAGATATAATGTAAAGCTTTCAAGATCAGTGTGAATAGGTATATCTTCTAGGTCTGCGTGCTTCAACTTCGACCCCAACGTCGCTTACCATCAGACGAGTTGGTGGTCAAGCGCAGACTTATTCGCAATAAAAAAAAAAACAAGAAAATAGGATGGTATTCATCACACATGTTGATGTTCTTTTACAATTCGAGACGCGCCCTGATACGTGATCGTTTCGTGGAAGATTATCGTAACATTTAATTTATTATCGTCTCCCAAAATCTTAATCACAATGGAAAATAATAACATAACCTTATCAGATAACTTTAATGCATCAATATCTTGCGCCGCCGCACAGAAATTGAATAAAATGACCGTGGGCGAATTCGCACATAGAGAGGTCCGTATATGTATACATTATCACGCATATATAATATATACGAGTATATACGTAATAATAAATATTATTTATTTAAACCTATGAACACCCTTCCCCCATCGTAGGTAGGCCTACATCCTGCAGCGGACTATTAAAAAAGGCTAGTACAGTACAGTAAACCTATAAATTAATGTATACTTACTTCCGCTCATTTTTCCAACTGTAGTATAAACTAGTAAAATTCCCGCGATGCAGAAAAACGTGTCCACTGTGATTGGTGCGGCGGTGATCCATATAGCACTTAGAGATGGAAACCACTGAAAAAATATTTTTGATATTAATTATTTTTTGTTTTCATTAATTTTAACCTTCATTTTTTTTTTTCATTTATTTTAGCATACAGTAAGAAAAACTATATTGTAGTATATTATTTTTACACAATAACGTGTAATAAGTCATTTCTCTAATACCCGCCAAACGGTTCATTGCCCAACAGAGTTATTTTATTATATTTCGTATTGATTCAGTGGCGGTAAGAAGAATTTTATGATTTGTCAAGTTTTTGAGAGAGGAAGAATACGTCGCGAGGGAAGTGTCCGAATTTCTTCAGACCCCGGCGACTCCGTTGGGTGGGCTGGACTTCATAGCCCCAACGGAAGTAGCAAGAGCCGTAAGAAATCTGAAGGTGAAGAAAGCACCTGGTCACGACGAGATGTCGAACACCGCACTGAGTCAGTTGCCGTCGAGAGTCCTGGTGTGTCTGACTCGGCTGTTCAACGGTATTCTTCGGACCGGACATTTCCCCACGATATGGAAAACTGGCAAGGTGATTATCCTACCTAAACCTGGCAAGGATCGACGATTGCCAGCCAGCTACCGCCCCATTATCCTGCTACCGCACCTCTCGAAGCTATCTGAGCGACTGTTGCTGCGAAGAATGCGTCCCCACTTCACACCCAGAGATGAGCAATTCGGGTTTTGGGCACGGCACTCCACAACACTCCAGCTGACGAGGGTACTCCACCATCTAGCACACGACCTGATCATGGGGAGACGGTTCGTCGCCGAGTTCCTAGATATCGAGAAGGCCTTTGACCGGGTGTGGGACGAGGGCCTCATTTTCAAGTTGATGAACAGCAAGATGCCGTTTGCGCTAGTGCAAATCGCGCCATTTTATCTGGCTGATCGAGACTTCTTCGTGTCCGTCGAGAACATACACTCCGGGAAGAGAAAGATCGAAGTAGACGTTCCACAGGGAAGCTTCACATCACCGTATTACTACGCCGCCTACACCGATGACATCCCGGTCTTCGAGGACCGCTCATCAGGAGAGCGGGGTGTGATGTATAGCCCTCTTTGTCGACGATAGTGCCTATGTCGCTTCCTCGAGAAGTGTCACATTAGCCGCGAACAGGATTCAACGAGTCCTAGATATCCTGCCAGAATGGCTCGACAAGTGGCGGATGGCTCGACAAGTGGCGGATGGTCAACGTGGGCAAGACGGCCGAGCTGCTTGTCGGCAGTACCAAAAGATCGACATACCCCAGACCACTGCAACTTAGAGGAGAGGATGTGTGATGGGAAAATACCGTTAAGTACCTGGGAGTCGTCATAGACCCGCTCCTGAGCATACGCTCGTAGACCACGCACGCTGTACACCAGGCGAAAGCTACTAGAGCGCTGCTGTGACCGGTTCTCCACTGTAAGTTGCCATTGCACACCAAAATGGGCATATACAAGACGTATATCAGGACTCAATTGCATTTAGGTACAAAAAGTTGAATTCTCATAATGACTAGCTTGGTACCCACTGTGGAACACGAGTCAACACGACGCAGAGGAAGCAATTCCATGTGGTACAGAATACTAGCCTGAGAATGATCTCGGGAGCTGGCTGGTTTGTACGGAACAATGTACTAGCACAGGATTTGAAGCCGAATCGATGAGGGAGTTTGTGGTCCGGTTGGCGCATCAAAGCTCATCAAAGCCAAGAAAGCCACCAGCCAACCGGCTGAGAGGGTACCACTCGCCCTCGCGGGCAGGTCGGATGCTCGCACCCTCCGAAAATTTCCCTGCGGGCAGTGTTCCGCAGCATCCAGCCGCAGTAATGAGTCTATGAGAGTATGATGGGCTGCAACCTTGCTCCCAGCAACTAGGAGCAAGATTAATCCACGATGATGATGATGAGAAAGAAGTAATTTTAGTGAATTTTCTTATACTTGTTACTTTACTTACACCAATATAGACATCGAAAGGGTTGGCTAAAATCCCTTCCGTACTAAACGTATGGCCGATTAAAACCCAGAGCATAGCCCAAATCCTGATGCCGTCCAAGCAATGCAGGGCCCCTGGTGCAGAACTGAAGTTCATCAGTCGACGGCCGTTCGTGTAAGCTGAGAAACTAGTGCACAGGCGGCTTAATTGTTTGGGATCTGAAACCAAACTACAGATTCAAGCCCAACTATTGTGTGAGATATTTTTTTAATGATTTGACAAAGATTCTTGGAATACCATGCGTGGACCAACTGTACCATCCTGTTACATGTTACCTTCTAAAGAAGTACAAAAACAAGAGAAAGAAGAAAAGAAACGAGAGCAAAATATCTAATCTTATTGATAATACTATTGAGAAAATAGCTATAAGTAAATAATTATGATGATTGAATAATAAAAGTAGCAAAGGAGTACATTACCTTTCTTAAGAATAGTGGTGCTAATCAGATCATAAGAAGTGGATAGCAGTGTCAAAAGTCCAATTGAAGAAAAAATTACACTGAAAAATATTAAATATTCTATTTAATAATGCCTAAAAAGAGGCTACACTTATTTACAAATAGACAAGTAAACGCTAGAGTCACTCAGGGTTTGCTTTTCTCTTTTTATTACGATACCCTAATCACAACAACCTGGCTATCATTAATAATTTTAAGGCCTTTTGCACACAATGCTACTCAAATCTTCGATACCAATGCTGTACATACATTAGTGTAGGTATTGAGGCGAGAATAGAGCAGTGCACGGTCCGTACACACTACATTAAATCGAAAGACGCGAATTGTCTATTCAGCAACTTTATATTAGGCGTAGCGGTTAAACAGATCACATGTTTACAAAATGTCTGACAGAAGTGATGATAAAACTACAATTTTGTACTATCTTAATCGGAAACCAAGAAATCCTCAGTAAGTACTGACTATATTCAACCCTATAAAAGATACCAAAATTTTAATTAACGGCTTTTCCTACTACTACCTATGCTTTTTCTTTGCACGCGTTGTGTGCAAAGGGTCTAACAATGAAGTCGTCACGGCAAATTCATAATGCTGTCAAGATAAACAAAACTTTGCGAAATCATGAATGATTAAAAAATACTGTAGTTCATTTTTGAACACTGATTGAATATTTCACGGATGATTAATTTGGCTACTTCCCAAAAATAATAAAGCTCGTTGATAAGGGATTGGGTTTTCGTAGGTATACATATTTTACAATATTTCCGCGGATTACGAAACTATTTGCAACTCGTTTGCTACACACAAATCGGCCATTTTCGATTTTTTTTCTCTGTAGATTAAACCTTTAAAAAATATAATATAAATGTAGAGACATCAACGTTATTTCTTAGGGTAAAATAAGAATCGTATCAAAAAAACTCACATAGCAACGGTGTCTGCTGGAGACCAAGGTTTATCATCAGGAAGACGACAGAAGTCATCCTCATACTGGAAACCAAAAGCTGTAACGTTGAACAGTAAAGACGTGATGGCTTGTTGGGTAGAGCAAGGCTTCGGGATGCAAACAGCTAGTCTAAACGTAAGGCCTGAATTAGGAAACACTGGTATAGTTCTGAAAAGAAAAAATAATCAAGTGCGCATTGTGAAATATCGTATGATGAAACTACATGCAAAATTATATCCACGCGGTATGTGCACACCGCATACGCATTCTATTATAGGTACAATTCAACACTTAAATTAGGGCAGTAGTAATAATATCCTTTTGGGCACAAACATATATTCCTGTCACTGCTGATCATGGATAACCACGAGAGCCGAAGAGATCTGGGGATCACAAGAGACTATATTCCACCAAACTGACCATATGCGAACAGGAAAACTTCACATATTTTCCAGAACACAACAATCTCTCAGAATTGCAGGCTTCCTTGGGTTGAGATGTTATATTTCGCCGTTTGCCTTATTTTTCAATAAATCTTGAAATTAAAATCCGATGAGAGAGAGTCAAGTGAAATTAGACAGATCACTTGATAAGGACTTATTTAGTGTTATTATTACTTATTAATATTCCAAATTATTTTTGTTTATTACTGTTCAAAAACAAACCTACCTTGATAAATCTTTATCTAAAACACCACTGAAAGCAAGCATTTGTGCCCTCTTAAAGTTGAACTTCTCGAGATTTGTCATCACTGTTTCATCCACATCCATTACCCATGGATCAAATTCAGGCCAGGGAGTGTTCCTGGGAATCAGAGTCAAATTCTGACTCAACGGGACCCGGATTGTGCAGTATTTCCCTTGAATATTCATTTCGTCTGTTTGGTGGTTGATGCCCAGGCATTGAAAATAGTTGCCCATGTCTAGAAAATTGCCTTGTGAAATTCCCCTCGGGGTTCGTATGCCATTGTCCGCAACTGAAATGAAAAGGAAGATAATAAGAAACAAAATAAAATAAGTACTCTACGAAGTGCTATTTTTTTATCATAAAATATGGTACTGAAAATAATGAACTTTTAATAGACATTTGTGAAGTCAAACTTATTAAAAAGGGGAGACTATAATAGTGAAATACCAAAAATATAATGAAGCCTCATAGACTTTAATATATTTTGGGTTTTGAGCGGTATAAATACGAATTAGCTATTGTATTCAACAAAAGGGCATCTCCAGAGGAGTGATCATACGCATCAAATGAGCATCTATAAAGGATAGCGCAAAGCAATAGGTATGTACAAGTGTAGCTATTTGTTTTATTTTTAAGTGCTTATATTTATTTTATAGTAATATTTAAAACTTACATTGAATAAATAAAGCCGTATTTCTTCTAATAAATCTAATTTGTTCATGACACTGCTCCGCGTCCAATACATCTTCGTGGAGAGATGCATCTAGCGCAGGAGACCGGTTATCCAAATCTAAATTAATTCCTTTCACTACCGAAATTATTGTCACAAATAAAAATATTTTTAATCCCATAACTTACTTCGTCTACCTACGCTATGTCATGATATGGCGGAACTGCCTGCGACATTCTTATTAATAGGTAGAGCAGGATATTATTGTAATCTTATCTCATTTTAGCCAAATAACAACAATTACCTAATTAATAATTAATCGAATTTTCTGCATAGTTTCCTGTCGATATCGACGGAGACGATTAACAATTTCAGGCAAATCTATCAAAATCCATTCTTGCATTAATTACTTCTTTATAATTATTTTTTTTACAATTTTTTATTTATTTATTGTACTTAATGTAATAATAAACTCTTGTTTATCTCTTCATCTCATATATTATATTATAATGGTATCTTATTTGATATACAAGTACCTATGCTATGTGTAAATATTAAAGTGAGGTGTCAGTGTTTGTGTTTATGCTAAGTACCTATATAGATACATAATTATTTATACTACACCTGCTCGGAAAGTACCTTGATACTTTATCAAATTTACGGTAGGAAGTACGTCTTGGCATATCGAACAAATATGCGGCGAGAAAACGCATCTGAGTGTATGAAAATCCATTTCTTAAGTGAACGAAAATCCTTTTCTTTTTTAATTTTGGGTTAGACTATGCGCTGGTAACCTAAATATCAAAAGCCAAAAAAGTTTTTACAGTGAGTTTTTAACTCCAAGTTCGCAAAATGACACTGGCCACTAGCTGTGTGTTGGATGGTGTCAAACAATTTGAAAAAAGAACATGTGAAAATTGCAGACGCCATTGGCGCCATTTTCAATTTGTGTGTTGTTTGAGGATTCAGTTTATTAGTAAAGATTTAGTTTTTTATTTTCCTCGTAGGTGTAGTATAAAGCACTATGTATCACTCGAGAGAAAGTGCGATATGATATTAAAATATACAATAAAATTAATGATAAATTAAGTTTTATTTAAAATATCGTTAGTATAAACTATCGATATTTTAAATAAAACTCTATCTAAAACTTTGTGATCACGATCATTCGTCGCCCATCACTAATCGGCATGCCCATAAAATATGACATTGACAGATACTGTCTTTACTATTAAGAAATTCAGGACTTCATAGGCGTGAATTTTCTGACAGCTGTCGCAGAGATCAAGTTAAATTTTATAGAGTATAGGTATTTGAAACAGTACAATATGTAGACGACGACTTTAGTCATTTCCTAGCTGAGGTTGAATGAAAAGTTACGTGTTGCACTTAAATGCAAAGATTTTTCATCATGTGCTCTTTTGTTTCCCTCACTAACTCTCAGGAATCTTGAGAGTTAGAGCACATGATGAAAAAGAAGTATAGTTATTTGACAATAGCGCAAAGTTGATTTTAACCGTGTGCTCAATTTTGATGACCGAGCAAGCGAAGGATTCAAAATTGAGCACGCGGTTAAAAATCAACTTTGCACTCCTGTCAAATAACTATACCTCTTTCTTATCACAACACTTAAATAGTAAGAATTTAACTATGTATATCTTCTAAATTAATATATGTTTCTTATACCTATAGCTTATATAGCTAGTAAAAACACCACCTACATAAATGATAGGATCACAATTAGAATATAATTCTTATTCTACGTACCTTCCTTTATAGTACCTACATATAGGACTAATATCACTACAATAACACCTGCATACCTCTATCAGCACATAAATTATGTCGTCTCCAGATAAACAAACTGTCTAGCTATATCTTGAATGATATACTAATTAGAAAATCGCAATGCAGTTTTGATTACTTTGATCGATAACTTGAAAGCGGACTGATAAGTCTTGTCACTGACTAAACAAAAAGATATGGATAGACACTTTTCATAGCTATATACCCAAACATAGCCCCGAATATTAGCAATATCTAATAGCGGTGAACAGGGCTCACATCGCGTTGAACTAAAATGCATACACGCAATCGCCCACTATTGAACATAGGCTTCTTTTCTTGTTGGTCACTCACTAACTGTTTAGCTAACAAAACAACAGTGTCTGCTGGGGGCCAAGATAGGTAGTATAATTATAATCTTATTGAAAACATAAATGTGAAATTGGAGCCAAAGTGTCGCCACCAAAAGAATTCAGATCTACACTGGGGCAAAGAAGATATAATAATATGACTGGGGCCAAGTGTTCTGTAGAAAATCCTGAAATTTTAGCTACAAAAATATTCCTACAAGATTCTAAAGACTTATGTAATTCAAGCTCAAGATTTGACTTGGCTAGTTTTTGTATATATATGCCCGACAGTCTACCTTGGTGCCAAATATCAAGATTCTAGGCCATCTGGAAGTGGGTTAGGTTTTTGATCTATAAGTCAGTGAGTTAGCGAATCAGCCGATGAATCACGAGTTTTTAAACGTTAATATTTCATTGACTGTTCGAGCAAAATTTATGGATTGGATTCTTAATAGGCTAAGGGACTTTAGTAAATGTACCAAATTTCATGTATATAGGCTAAATAGTTTTCGAGTTGTGATGAGATCAACAGTTGCTCCAAATGGTTCGTGTATAATATTACACACGGCCGCTCGCTGTGTCGCCAGTTGTCTTCGAACACTTTGACTGGACACACTGCCGCGTGTCTATAGGGCATGATGACTCGGTTTTATTATAATCAGTCCGTTAGTAAGATTATAGTCAAAAGTATTGAATACGTATTTTTTCTTTTATCAATCAAACAATAAGTAGCAAAAATAAACCTAGTCAAAGTTTGGGAGTGGGGACTCGTGACGTCACTAGTGCGACTTAGTCTATACATTTGTAGGAGGTAGGTACCCTCGTGACGTCACGCGTCTTCGTCTCAACATGTTAGACTGACTGACATATTACCTATAAACCATTCGTTGAACCGTTGAAGAGTAAAGACGTGATAAGCCCGATTACAGAGGCGCCAGCGTAACTATATTAGCTAAATAGCATAGTTCTGTTTCTTTTTCACTTTAGGCATTCGATAGAGATAACGCTTTTTAAGTTGCTAATTCATTTACGCTGGCGCCTCTGTAATCGGGCTTTGTCTTGTTGGATAGAGAATCGCTTTAGAACGCAAATGGCTTTTATTATTGTTTCTATGATCGACGAGATCTGAAAATATAACAAATCGAGTATAAATAGGTAATTGATTTTTAACCAAAACGGAACAACCGACTTCATGTTGAAGTCACAATAAATAAAATCAGGGTGAAAATATGTAGTAGGTACCTACTCCGGCTATACTCACAGCAATAATGTACTTTTTAAATTATCTGAGCAATTGCGTCAGGACGAGTTGCTATGTAGCCATCATCACGGTGGATCTGGATACAGTGGATACATACAAATAGGTACCTACATACATATCTACAACTTGATACATTGCTGGAGTTCTGCACATGTTAGTCAACAAATGTACCGAATATTGTTGCATCGAAACTGCGTCTTTGTTGCTCTGGGAACTATTTCTGGGAGTATTGGTGATTCTGTGTTCTGGGATACGACAGCAACTGTCAGACCCATCCATCATAGGCTTATGAATCATTGCCGTGTAGGTATTCTTTAAAAGTTATATTAGAAGTGTGTGCATTTTTTTCAAATTAGGTAGGGTAGGTATTCTAATTAGGTAGGTATTGTGGGGCAGGTGCCCCGGTTCTGGTTATCATAGTATCATTTGTGGCCACTATATAATTAGATTAATTAGACAATTTAATGTTCAAATGATATTTAAAAACTATACAATTTTAGATTCACAAAAACAATATTTATGTTGTTACATTGTTTATAATTACCATTTATGCAATAATTTTGATTCCAAAATGGCCACAACCGGGGCACCTGCTATACAGGGTTATTTCTAATCAATTAGCATCCTTCTAGGGGCTTATTCTGTACATCAAAACTAACAACTTTTGATCTCTGACTTTCGTCAAAACTCAAAAAAAAATTTTGTTGTTCCATAAAAAAATTTAGTTCACCCGCGACAAAATGTATAGAACAGCTGATTGTTTTTTTTGGTTTGACGAAAGTCGTAGAAATAAAGTTGTTAGTTTTGATATACAGAATAAGCTCCTAGAAGGATGCTAATTGATTAAAAATAACCCTAATAACCCTATAATAACGCCACTATGTCGGTCCGAGTACAGGAAAAGAGCTCCAAGGCGATCCATTTAAAAAGAAGCGTAAGACAGGGAGACGTAATTTCTCCGAAACTGTTTACTACTACTTTGGAGAACGCCTTCAAGCTCCTGGGATGGAAAGGATTCGGCATCAATATCAATGGCGAATACCTCACCCACCTTCGGTTTGCCGACGATATAGTAGTCATGGCAGAATCGATGGAAGAGCTCGGCAAGATGCTCAAAGGCCTCAATCGGGTTTCTCAACAGGTGGGTCTTAAGATGAACATGGAAAAGACGAAAGTCATGTGTAATTCTCATGTTTTACCCACCCCGATTTCTGTTGGAAACTCGGTTCTTGAAGTCGTTGACTCGTACGTCTACCTAGGTCAAGTAGTGCAGTTAGGTAGGTCCGACTTCAACAAAGAGGCCAATCGGCCATGGACAGCGTTCGGAAAATTGCGTAGCGTCTTCTCGTCCGACATACCTCAGTGCCTCAAGTCGAAAGTTTTCGACCAGTGTGTGTTGCCAGTGATGACTTATGGCACAGAAACGTGGTCTCTCACTATGGGCCTTTTCAGTAAGCTCCAAGTAGCCCAACGAGCTATGAAGAGGGCTATGC
Organism: Hypomecis punctinalis; assembly: GCA_949316475.1. Lineage (NCBI taxonomy): Eukaryota > Metazoa > Arthropoda > Insecta > Lepidoptera > Geometridae > Hypomecis > Hypomecis punctinalis. Next base: position 15,683,130 of record OX438802.1, read on the forward strand.
TCGGAGTCTCTCTGCGGGATCGAATCAGGAATGAGGAGATCCGTAGAAGAACCAAGGTTACCGACATAGCCCAACGGATTAGCAAGTTGAAATGGCAATGGGCAGGGCACATAGCGCGGAGGACTGATGACCGGTGGAGTCGAAAAGTTCTCGAGTGAACCGGCAAGCGCAGCGTAGGACGTCCACCCACAAGGTGGACAGATGACCTCATTAAGACCGCAGGATCGCGCTGGATGCAAGCCGCTTCCAACCGGTCTTATTGGAGATCCATAGGGGAGGCCTATGTCCAGCAGTGGACGTCCTTTGGCTGATGGATGGATGGAAGATATAATTTGTATCTACATGATATTAATTATAAGACTTATACTAAATGATATTATAAGTAGGAACTACTCACACAATATTATTACAGAAGAAACGTGACTACCTAATCGGGAGCCAAAATATTACATAGGTACCTAGAGTACCCACCCACTTATTACCTAACTAAAAATAAAAGTGCAGGTGCTCATTGAGTAGCCTAGTTCCAATAACGTCAATTATAGGTGAGTATTACTGTAAACAGTGGAATATTGCCAAAATTCATTTCAGTTTTTGGAGTTCTGTAACAAATTAAGAAATCCTTCGACTTTACTAGATACATCAAGATGAACCACTTTTCCTATGGACCAACCCCCAAAAAAAATCTTCCATACACTTTGTAGATAGTCATTAGTCAATGAGCTTTATCTATGGAACAGGTGATTTCAATCGTGATGTCGAGGTTAGTCGCATAGTGAAAATTGTTCATAATGTATCTGATGCGTGGTTTCATATTATTACTAAGCCTTACTCTATAGCAACCATGATTTTGGTCTCTTGCCTTATATCTACATTTCTAACTCTGTCTGATCGGTGGCATACCCACCAAAAACCCTGGGTGTTCCTCCACTGCGCCTGGTGTCGGAGCTACGGGCACGCTTTCACACTCCTCCGCGGCACCTGGCAGCACTGGCCCTACTCGGGCCCTACCTCGGAGCTTGCGCAGTCCCGATCCAACAGCTCCCTGCAACAGGAAGTATTCCGTATTTGGTATAGGCGCCGGTTACCAAAGGCACACAGTCAGACACCGACCCCGCCGGCGAGGTCGAGGACCCTCAGGATCTGTTAGAAGATCGGTTAGATTCTCTCCAAATAACCAAACAGCTCAACCTATTAGGGCCACAGGGCACACCCCTTCTGGGGTGCCCGGGAAGTCTCATCTCCCCCTCCGGGCTACGGCCCAAGCCGAGGTCCTTACCTTCTCAGGTGCCCTTGCGCTAGTAAAGGGTGACTAGCGCAAGGGCACCCAAACTTGGGGCTCAGCCGCCTTCTGCGCTCGCCCATGCCCGGTAAGCTGTAGAGGCCTCAGAGGCCAACAGCTCTTAGTCATTCAAAAAAAAAACTTGCGCTACCGCCAGAATGACGATGTGCCGAACACCAGACACATCGTCATCCACCACCTGAGACCAACCAGCACTGGGCGTCGGACAGCACCCGTATCCGACAGCCCTGGTTGGGTATGGAACCCTGCCATGAGAGCGCACAACTGGTTTTGGCAGAATTTGTGTTATTACGTTAGAAGTACAAGGTCGCGGATATAAATAACTTCAAATCTATAACAATATTTTCAAACATCTTCGCGTCGTCGTCGCTAAGAAGATGCTATAATTAAATTGTTGTTTACTGCGCGTAACACTTTTATTATCAGGCGCAATAAAAATAATTATAAAAGTACTTATTGAAAATATGATTGTTCATTGAACTATGTACTTACTTCACTCGGTCAATGCATATAGGTTGATAATTAATTCTTAGTATTTTTCTTTTTATTACAGTTTGATTTATCAACCTATTGTCGGACAACAATCTGAATACATTTAGGTAATGTTGGGTTTTGGGCAAAAATTGCATATTTTAAAATAATGTGCAGTTTTTGAACGGACACTATAGTTCGAGGGTAGTATAGTCAACCACAGACTTTTAAAAGTAAATGCAACAGGAAACGAGCTGTGGACGAGCTGTGGTTGGCTATTACAGAGGAAGTCGTAAAAATTAATAAATCAATTTACGAAGAAATCATGGTCTGGGACTCGCAGGGGTTTTGAAGACCATTCTGGTCGAGCCGTCGGAGCGAAGAACACGTCTTATTTTTGAAGCTTAAAGAACAATGTATTGGAAGAAATAAATCTACAAAGACTTGTTGAAATAATGGTGTTTCTACTGCATCGAGTCCTCGGTCGTCCTAACAGTTTCAATTTGTAAAGCACAATAGTAAAGCATATTACTTACAGCTTTCAATTATAAAGCACATTGTTTATCAAAAACTGTGGGCTCGGAAGTGAACAAGCTCAATTTTTCCTTACTATTTTACTGAAATGTAACTAAGTAAGTAACGTGACTAATAACCCGAGATCCCACCGCAAGAACATCCCGCTCATAGCGTACACGGTTCAAACCAATTGTTTACGCAATTGTATGAATAGTAGAATAAATTTTAACAGAACACAATTCGTTAGACAACCTTGTATATAGGTACTTGTATATTCTAAGCTCCGTAATGTATCTAAAAAACATGTGAATGAAATTTGAAAAAAAAAATATATACGCGTCGAATTGTAAGTATACCTCCTCCGGTGGTTCGTCGGTCAAAAATACTGGCGACCACATTTCGCAAAGCAGCCTGATTTCTATATGTATTCTCCTAGTCAATACATTTATATAAAAAAACAAATGAAGGATATGTTTCATATCATTACATAAAAAAATGGTTTGAACCGTGTACGCTATGAGCGGGATGTTCTTGCGGTGGGATCTCTGACTTTAATTAGGTACGTACCTACTAAGAAAATTAGACATTTCATTCGAAGTTAAAATTATCGCAAGACAAAAAATGTAGAGCTTTTATGATTTATTAAATATATTTTTTTTAAACTCGTCATATAATATATAAGTACCATATCGTCATATTATACGATTAATATTATATTACTCGTATTATGTGCAACAATCAATGCAGATAAGAACAATGTGAAGTCATTAAAACAAGATTATAATAGGTCATTACCTAGCTTTTTGCATAATACTCATAGTAGGTACAAAGTATTTAGATATGAAATCAGGGAATAGGGACTAAATATTTTATCATCAACATCGACTTGGCATTTGTTCTGTATTAAATTGACGGTGGAGCACTAACATAATCAAGTGTTTTTCTAATACCTAACTAGCTGTTTCCCTTGCGGTACTTTTAGAATATAATTAGGTATCTACTTACATTCTATATTGATGATCATCAAAAAGGAAGACAAATCACGAGCTTGTTGCCGCCACATTTTTCTCTGTTTTGTTTTCTTTGTTTACTTTGGCTCCTTGCTGTATGCTGTTTGCCTATTATTTTAACATCAAAACAATGATAGCTAATGTAAATAAGCTATTATTAGTTGCCATAATCCATTTTTTAATCTACTTATTATAATTTTACACAGAGCTAAAATCATGCATTTTTTACTAATTCCTAAAACGTACTTAGGTACCTATTTTTGACCGACGAACCACCAGAGGAGGTAGGTATACAATTCGACGCGTAAATATATATATTTTTTAATTATAACCACGCATTACGTTTTTTGTATAGTGATGCGATTTCAATAATTATTTTTTTATTGGAAAGAGTATACTTCGAAATTGGTCCCATTTAAATTTTATCGAAATTGGCTGAGCCATTTTTGATAAATCAACAATATTGTAAAAAATGTTATAATGATCTGTGCGAAATATTCGCGAATTCTGTACACGGGTGAAGTCGGTCATGCTATTTTTTGCAAAAAATTATAATTATATTTCTACTTAAACCTAAATAGGTAGATAAACTTCTTTACTGGTAGGTTATATAGAGGTTTATTTAGGTAAGTCGAAGTAAAGCCCCGAACCTATTGTATACCTATAGACGAACGACAGTCATTGCTTTGACAAACCCCTATTACTGTGGTAAGACTACAACACCGTAATTTGAGTTTTATGATGAATAACTTTTTCCATTGCGTTATGACACCAGCCAAACTAAGTAGGTAGGTACCTACCTACTTAAATTCATCATCCTAACATCTTCCCAGCCGGGAATTGAACCCAGGACTCCTGCGTCAAGATTTTGAATTGATATTTTACTGCAAAAACATTTTTTTAGAAAAAATGCGGTTAGCGGTCTTGAACCAATATATTATTTTCTGTGGAAGTTTGTTTCCAATTTACGTCGTAGATTTAATTTATACAGGGTTATTTGCTAACCCCTTCGATCAGTCTATTGGTGATCGAAGGCTAACCCTGTACTAAGCCGAAAGGAGGTGATTCAGACCATCATTACGAACAACTTTTACTATGGGGCCAACGCAAAATTCATACAAAATTGCAACTCAGAATCGACAAAATGTATGAAATAGGTATTATTTTTTCTCAAATTTTTTGTTGGACCCATGGTAAAAGTTGTACGCAATGATGGTCTAAATCACTCCCTTTTAGTTTACTACAGGGTGAGCAAATACCTAACTCTGTATAGGTACAATAGGTACCTACCTACTCTTACCGTAGTTTATAGTAGGCAAGTTATGATTATTAATTTGATGCCATAAGCGATTATATAGATTGTATGAACTATTTTACTATTTTTAATAAGGTGATTAAAAACGTATTATCATCTCATTAGTTTTAATGAAATTATAATAAACAGTTCTGCCAACGATAGACTTCCAGGGCCATAACCAGGGGGCATTGAAGGGGGCTCTACAAGTCTACCATAACACGTCGTATACATACTAAGCGCCTCACAAATCGGCAGATGAGAAGTTAGCCGCAGATGACACTTCGCCGTGATTCGCAATTATTGCACATGTGTGCACAATTCCGATTCCGCGTGTCGTAGTGGTCAGCACGGGCGTAGTGGTGTTACGGGGAGCGCGCGGAAGGCATGAGGTTGGCGGGCGGGTGTGCCCCGGCGTCTCGTTTCTCTGGCTCCCGCGTATACCTATATTTCGACTTTTGCTCAGAGCTCTTAACTTCCCAACCGCCGATTTGTATGGCGCTTATACGGTATACCTACGCTTATGCTTCCACACTAACTACGAGGGGCATGCTAAATGTAGGTAATTAGGTTCTCTTTAACCGTTTATCCAAAATTGACATCCTATACCTACGTCATCATAAACACTAGTTTTGCAGTAGTAATTTTCATGTTAAAACATATTTAAATTTAAGCGCTTTTTTCTTTTCAGACGCGCTTTCACCCTTTATCAGAAGGCATAATTATATTGTTATAAAAATATAACTTGTTAAAAATACAAGCTTTTGAGATCCTGGATATCATGAAGCAGCAGAATGCTTTCCAAGACAAGTTAAACGAGCCCAAACTCAACGGGTATATCTTGTTTAGTTCCTACAAGAGTTTCTATGGCCACCTTCCGACTTCATCATCAGACCAGCTCCATTGTACTGGTGTAACTTGTTGAGGGTAGTACAGTACATTTCTATTTTTTTATGAAAAGTTAAAGTACGGTGATATTATTTTTTTAATTATGGTTTGAAAAAACTGCTAATTTTAACTAACTTAGTAATTTGTGATTGCAATTCATTAGTAAGTTCACTAAGGATCATGTTAGTAAGAAAATCACCGAATAATTGTGAAATATGTGGTCACAGTACCTAAAAATATGGTTCAAGGTATTGATTTTCATCATTTTTTTTTATTTTGGCTGTAAAATTCAATTAACCGATTGGGATTTTTTTATATTTTTCCTGGGACTGGTGTGACCCCACCTCTCACCCCGTACCTTGACGTTGAGTTCAGGGACACCGTATATAAATAACATAAATAATCCATAAAACGTTTTGCATCATTGTATCAACCAATATTTATTATTTACCGTTCGTGTTCGTATCCAATTTTCACAGACTCCCAAAAAGGAGGTACAATGTTCGTCTGTATTTTTTTTAATTTTCTTTGGATGCATCGATTGAAAAAAAATCAAAGTCAATAAATAAATCTAATAATAAATACTTACTTAGAACCTATTTTTGTGGGTATCTAGTTTTATCCAAGATTGGTCGAGAATACGTAGGTACCTGTCTCTTTACGACCGTGGTTTACGAAGATACGCGAAAAGCAATATCCAAATCTACTTATCCACTTACTCATTTATATTTTTATAAGAACTAGACACTAGAAATATAATAATAATCTACGTTATTCTGTTTATTCTAGAATAATCTAGATTGTTTCTGTAATAAGCAAACTTGCAATTTGCAATACATTAAAAAGTCCGAGCTAAAAATACTCTTGGCTACTATCACCTATTCAAAAGTATAGTAAATAGGTAGGTACTTGATATGAACAGTGTCGTGAAAATCTACGCATTTCTTATCTATATGATAACGGGTTACGTAAATCTAAGCAACGTTATCACATTCGAGATAAAATAAAACCATTTAGATAATGAAAATCATGAGAAACTATAATGATAAAAAAATAGTTCTATAAAACTTAGATTAATAAATACAACTTTATACAGGAAATGTTCCAGTGTTACATAACAATAATATCAAGTTTAGTAATACATTGGTATCTCAAGTAGCATTAGCAACAAAAACAATATCTATGGAACGAAAACATAGATATGGCGTGTCGAAGAGTCCATAGGTCAGAGATCCATGGGTGCCTTATATAACCAGATAACAAAACTCATGGTATACCAACAATAAAAATATTGCCATACATAATTATGATAACAATGTGACCTTCCTACGCATACTTACATTACTCTTAGATCTAATTTTTCTAATCCTTACAAACAGCCAGAGCTTCTCCCTTTTCTTCGACAAGCTCTTTGCCAGTGTTGTCGAGCATTTGACGAGCAAAATCTGAGACAGTCAAGCCCTGGACAATCTTCCATTTGCCATTGCTGACGGTCACTGGGAATGAGAATACAATATCTGCAGGAGTGCCGTATGAACCATCAGAAACAACGCCCATGCTGACCCAACGGTCGCTGGTGCCAAGGAACCAGTCCCTCATGTGGTCGGAGGCCGCCTTGGCAGCAGACAATGCAGAGGACATCTTCCTAGCTGCGATAACGGCGGCACCACGCTTCTGGACAGTGCTAACAAACGCTCCCTTCAAGTATTCGTCGTCATTAATAGCTGCCGGTACAGGTTTTTCGACTCCACCGATAGTCACGACGGCGTTTGCAGGGTCGGGGAACTGGGTGGAGGAGTGGTTGCCCCAAATGATGACGTTTTTCACATCTTTGACGGGGACGCCGAGTTTAGCGGCCAGCTGCGACTGCGCGCGGTTTTGGTCGAGACGGGTCATGGCAGTGAAGTTTTCCTTAGGGATCGATGGCGCGTATTTGGAGCAGATGAGCGCATTGGTGTTCGCTGGGTTGCCGACGACGAGGACCTTCACATCCTTACGGGCGACCTTGTCCATTGCTTGGCCTTGTTCTTTGAAGATGCGCACGTTGGCGGCTAGGAGGTCTTTCCTCTCCATGCCTTCTTTCCTGGGCATGGCGCCTACGAGGAAAGCGGCGGCGACATCTTTGAAGGCCTCTTCTGGATTCGCGGTAGGCAGGACTCCGGCCAGCAAAGGCAGGGCGCAGTCGGCCAGCTCCATCACTACACCTTCCAGGACGCCCATCATAGGGGCGATATCAAGGAGGTGCAAGTAAACGGGCTGCTCCGGGCCAAAAACTGCACCAGATGCAACCTGGTACAGCAGGGAGTAGGCGATCTGGCCAGCAGCTCCGGTCACTACCACTTTAATTGGGGCGGCCTGGAAATAAACATGTTTTGTTATAGGGAATGCAATAGGCACCATTTTGTTATTCATTGATAAGTAAATACAAGTCATAATATAATAAAGATAAGCTAATGGATAATAATAAATTGTACTAGTAATAAAATAAAATTGGTAGAAACAAAGTTTAAAGTACCATTTCAACAGGCTTATGGACAACGGCAGATGTATCTTCTGCAGTTTTTGACGAGGAACAGCACCAAGCCATTTGAATGAAGATTAACAAATAGGTTAAATAATGGCAAAAATTGTTCAAATCAGATTAGGTAATTGTAGATAAGTTTATCAGCCCCATTTGAGACTATAGATTAAGCTAGTCATTATATGGTTAATCATGCCAGGAATTTTTGGTATCAAAACTACAAAACGCATCATTGTGATTTGGCAAACGTGGAAAAACTTGATGATAAAATAAAATAAAAATTGGTGGGTAACTGGGTGTATTGCAAAATAACGAAGGTCAATGCAATGTCACTGGAAAAATATAACCAACTCACCATTCTTTCTTTTCTCCTTTGACTTGACTCACAAAAATATGAGGTTGGGATAAAGTTGTAAGAATTGGCAAGTAGAGCCGGAAACAAGTTGCCTTGCCGGTACCGGTACTCGAAACGTCGACAGCCCAATAAACAGCCTCGATCGACTCGGTCTCACGGTACTAATTTTATTTTTATCGAACAAATTGAACAGGCAGGATTCAGGGGAGGTGAGACGGGGCTGTGCGGGGACGGAAACAAATGTCAATCGTGTGAAAAATACTTTTGACAGTTTTGAAGTTGACATCAATGACATTAGTCAGCTGATTCTCTGCATTCTATGTTCGTTACACGGTCAAGCAAATACGATGAAGCCAAATATTTTTTCTTCTCCAGATCTCAAAGGCTTTTGTTCTTGTTAGGCACTAATTGTATTCACATGTACGTATATCTTGCATAAATAAATAAACCAAACTAAAAAAACTAAACTAAACTTACTGTTATCAAAGAAGATATAAAATAATACTACGCTGTTACCTAGTTCAAAACCTGCCTAAATCAATCAATTGCCGTGATTTCACTACACAGAGCTATTACAACTAGAGAGCTAGCGCTGTTGTCGCTTGGGGCCACAGACTTACCAGAGGGATAATGTGGTCGATCGAGAAATGAAAGAATGAGATGCATTGATATAATATGGCGTGAGTAAGAAAGAGACATGTAAAATATCTCGATTCAGTGGCTATTTGCCGTGTTTTTGTCCCGATAGTGTCAAATTCCAATACATATATTTGACAGTTGATAACTAGTGATAGTGATTGTCCATACATTTTTGTGGTTGAGAATTGCCTCAAGCGACAACAGCGCTATCCCTCTTGTACTAGCTCTGTGCTTGAGGCAATTCTCAACCACAAAAATGTACAGAAAATCTGTCTCAGAGCTGTCAAATATACATAGGAATTTGAAACTACTGAGAGAAAACTAGCCGAATGGCTAGTTGCCGTGTTTTTTTTCATGTCAATCAAGATATTTTCCATGTCTCTTTCTAACTCATGCCATATTAAATCATTGCAACTCTTTCTTTCATTTCTCGATCGACCATATTATCCCTCTGGTAAGTCTGTGGCCTGAAGCGACAACAGCGCTATCTCTCTAGTTGTAATAACTCTGTGTAGTGAAATAGGCAGGTTTTGAACTATACTCTATAAAATTTAACTTGATCTCTGCGACAGTAGAAGATTGACATTTTTAGAGTTGGGATAGTGGTGGAAAAAATCGATTTTCAAACAATGTTGTAATGAAATCGAATGAGTAGTTGAAGGTGAGAAATTAGATTTTATTTACCTACTATTATTTAAGATCAAGTATGTACACATGTAAATAATGTTATGATATTAATTATATACTCATAATAATGTAACGATAGTATTTATCGACGTTTTTCACTATTATCGATGCTAATGTAACATATAATTGGGTTTGCTTTAATTACACATGTAAAAAATGTTATGATATTAAAATATACAATAAAATTAATGATAAATCAAGTTTTATTTAAAATATCGTCAGTATAAACTATCGATATTTTAATTAAAACTCTATCTAAAACTCTGTGGTCACGATCATTCGTCGCCCATCACTAATCGGCATGCCCACAAAGTATGACATTGACAGGTACTGTCTGTACTTTTAAGAAATTCAGGACTTCATAGGAGTGATTTTTCTGACAGCTGTCGCAGAGATCAAGTTAAATTTTATAGAGTATAGGTAACAGCGTAGTTTCTTTTCTCGATCGACCTCATTATCCAGCTATGGCAGAGCAGAATTCATGGCCGCGACCGCAGGCCATCTCAGTATATTACTATACATAGTATAACTAGACACGGCGCTAAATAATAATAATTACATTAAAGAGAAGTCGAGATGTGCATGTATAAAGAGTGAACAGGACGAAAGTAATATCTTTTGTCTCTATTTGCGTATAAGTTTTTTTTTGTCTGACGTACGGCTTAGACGTTGTAGTCAGACAAAAAACTACTGTTGAATTTTTGAAGAGATATTTAAGTAAATCAACATATTCATGAACTATTATCCATTTTCTACCACTTCTATTACTTAGTACTATGCAGGTTTTTACTATTATCTAGAGTCTGAATATGATAAAAACATAAACATCTTTTTTCTCACACCCTACACGCTAGTAGCTTCTCTAGTATATACCTACTTGCTCCAAGACATACCTACTTACTATAAGAATACGAAGTCATAAAGTTTGCAGGCCGCTGGCCTGTGAATCAAAGAACCGCTTGGGGCCACCAGGGGCCACTTTGATTTGGTGGACTGTGAAACCCCAAAAATAGTCTAGAGTTCACTATTGTCTATGGTGGGATCGTGAATGACATAACAAATAACCTTAAAATTCTCTGCTGTTCGTATGAGCAGACAGGCCGTAATTCCGCCTTTTTGACCGGAAAACTGTGCAAATCTTCATGTTTTAGCAGTGTTTCTATACAATGTCTTCTCTTCTACGGTCTACGAAGTTTGTACGGTACTTTACCGGTGCCGCAAGAACAATATTGCTGAACTCTGCAAAGACCGCAGAAACCAATTTAATTACTAGTTCAAAGGCTCTATGTGCTGCTAATAAGTAAGTATTTCGATTAATTTTCTCAAAAAATTCAAAATAAGACAATATTCCAATACTCTATGTCCATAATTATCAGTCACATAGGCTAGTGTACTGCATCCCTGAATAGCTTGTTTATGTTGAGTTTTAGCCAGAATTTTCCTAGTCCGAAAAGCATTTTTATAAATTTCATTCAATTTATATGCTATGAATTTAACAGATCTCTAATAGCCAATTCCCTCCATACATAATTAAAATCAATTCTTTTCTTAATGTGACCCATTTCTTTCTAGTGTGTTAATGCGCGACTATGCCACAAAAAAAGCCGAGAGTCTTGAGCCCTTGCTACAGAAATTGGACTCTGAAGTACGCAGATATGGCCGAATTACCAAAAAAGACATTGATGAAGTATTTGATGAGATCCGGTCAAGAAATGATATCACAAGCTCTCAATCATTACTGGTCATCAGGTGCTGTGGTAAGTTTAGGTTTAACCCAAGTTTAGTATTTCCTATTTGATTTGATTATGAAAATTAGCATGGTTTTTGCACATTTTAATTACAAAAGTATAGCACAGGTGTTACTCACACCATATTTTAGTAGATTTCTGCTACTATAGTTTTGATCACATTTGGCAATCTTTTTCAAGAGTTCTAGCATGCAGGCTACAATTTCAATCATGAAAAAGATCACCAAATAGGATTGCAACAATTGTAGCAGTAATCTACTATAATAAAGCATGAGTAACACCTGTGCTATACTTTAATAATCATTTCTATTTGATGTTAAATATCTGCTTATACTATATAAATGTAGTGTTTCAAAAAATTTGATTCCTGAACAATTAGTCATATTAAACAGTTTGTCTCTTGCCTTTGAAAGAGCATCATAACACTAAACTGCAGTAACTTAAATACAAAATATTTATTTGTTTGCTTAATGTTATGATTGCATGGTTCCCTGGCCCTTATACTATATCAACAATGTGTATTATACTTTTATGATTTAATTAATTTATTTTTTCATTTCCTCATCATACTTACAGCAACTTAATACTTAACATTTTTAGGAGAGCTAGTCCCGGAAGAGTTACCTGAACAGAGAACCCTGCTGGTCCAGAAAATTTGGGGTGTTCTAACAGAGAGAGGTATACCTATGGATATCTCACATTACAATGCTCTACTGCGAGTATATCTGGAAAATGAGCACCCCTTCTCTCCTGCACAGTTCCTTGAGGAGCTGGAAAAAAAAGGCCTGCAACCTAACAGGTAAATCCTTGCTAATATTATATATCTTAACTAGCTGCCCACCCCGGCTTTTCCTGGGTACGTATGTACATACGTATTGTGCCTATATACTTACCACGTAATGTAGGTATATGTCATACACATGCTAGACATACCGGATTAACCATTATGATGAGTTAAAACCTACCCAAATCGTGGGAGTGATTTGAAATTGGCTTTTTGGCAAAGTAAAATATTGTGTGGCAACCTGCACCAACCCGCACTGGGCCAGCATGGTGGATATGGCCCAATCACCCTTTATAGGTAGACCTGTATGTCCTACAGCAGTGCTTAAAAAGTTGCTTATAGCTATTGAAACAGTCTTGAATATGAAATTTATTCTATCATCAATAGTTTTTGCAGCACACGCAATGTAAAGAATATTTTAGGCATTTTTTTACACCTTGGGTAACATTATTGTAGTTTTAGTAGGGATCCTTAATTTTTTCTCGCAATTGAAATAGCCTATATTAATCAGTGATAATGTAGCGTTCAAATGATGAAAGATTTTTTTAAATCGGTCCAGTACTTTTTAGCCTATTAGTTACAAACATACTTACATACAAATCTTTCCTCTTTATAATAATCCTACTAATATTATAAACGTGAAAGTTTGTGAGGATGGATGGATGGATGTTTGTTACTCTTTCACGCAAAAACTACAGAACGGATTGAGATGAAACTTTGCAATAATATAGCTTATATATCAGAATAACACATAGGTTATAAATTATAATGATATTGCGTCAAAAATCAAAATATAATGCGGGCGAAGCCGCGGGTAAAAACTAGTTTATAATATGTATAACCACGCATAACTTTTTACATAGTAGTCCGGGTACTGGTTGTTTTAACCGTTTAGCCATGTCAAAGACCTTCAGGCGGCTTAAAAACTCTGACACTAAGGCTAGCCATTGGGCCTAGACAATACTTAAATCTACATCCATGCAATTTCCAGGGTAACCTACCAAAGACTGATGTGGCGCTACTGTCAGGAAGGCGACGTAGAAGGCGCTACTAAAGTTCTAGAAAAGATGCGGGAACTAAACTTCCCAGTGTCCGAGCCAGTCCTGAATGCTCTCGTCATGGGTCATGCTTTCCATGGAGACACCGATGGAGCTAAGGCAGTGCTAGAAACTATGGCCCGAGCTGGACTGCAGCCCACTAACCGCACCTACACACTGCTGGCTTGTGGTTTTGCTAAAAAAGGAGACATAGATGGAGTTAACGAGATCATCAAGCTGGCTACAGACAAGGATGCTCTCATTACTGATAAGGTGAGTTTTAACACCAATTAGTTTGCCAGGTGGCGGTAAGAAGACAATAAGATACTAGTCTTTCTCTGTCGATGTGTAATGTTTCATTTATTAAAGAATAACAACAGCTTATATACTAAATCATATCTATGAGGTATGCGCTATCTATCACGTAAAACATCTAACTCACGTCTGGTTAATCGTGCTACATCTAAAACATTCCAATGAGCTGCAACAGTACTTCCCCCTTGGAAAAAAAAATGTAATATATATTCACAAACAATTATTACCTAAAAATAGTCGAACCAAAATTAACAAAAGTCATATTAATCATGTTGCAGCGACCTTGCTTACGTCTGTTTACATTTGCAGTTTATAGTTTGCTTGCATCAGCTAAAACTGAACCTACTGGCTTAGTCAGCTCGTTAGGCTCTATTAATACATTTTAAAAATTCCGCATAGTTACACATTATTCTTCAAATCGCCTGAATTCTTTTGATCACGTAAATCGATTCGCAGTATGACGCTACTCGAAATGTGATGACAAAGCTCTAACTAAGTAAATACATACTACCTACTAGTGATCTAATTACCTACTAAAATACAGTTTGTAAACAATCTAAATATAACGATATAAATAAATTACATGCCTATAGTTAAAAAAACAAATACTTTACACAATTCACACAAAAATACTATCACTTTATCTATGGACTTGGACTTCGATATTTTGGCATTACACAATTTCCATCTAATTTTACGTTCCTATATTACCGTTTTCACTGATTTTATCCTGAATTTTCACAAAAGACTAAAACATTGTTGTCACAACACACTTTTTCCGTAATCTCTGAACATTTCAAATATCTTTGTGCGTTCCCAGCTTCAGCCATATTTCCCATATCACATATTCTCAATATAATTATATATATATATAACCGACCAGTCGTTTGGCAATGGAAACGTGTCTGGGCAAATCCTCCAGTACTACGCAATTTTCCGCCACCTTCGATTTGTCCTCGTTCGGTGGTGCCAACTTCGAAAAAATACTTGCAGATCCAACCTGAATTTTCGGCGGCAGCATTGGCATCTCAAGTTCATGTGGTCCTATATTCGGCTGCTGGCGACTGCTGATTCAATTTCATCAATTCACTCGTAAACAAAATACCAAGGGTTATTCGCGTTTCATTGCAGCTACAGAACCCTGGATTTGGCGTTCACTCATATATAACTTCAAAAATTGCGTGACAAACTGCTTCTCGTCAACCCTGTGATTTATGCTGTTGTCTGCAGGTACATTTTTCTTGCTGAATTATGCGTATTTGCCATTTCTCTGTCTTGCAAATTTGTGTTGTCCACAAAATTTCTTCAAATTCTCGAAGTCAATCAAAGCTTCCATAAGTTTCTTGTCGTTGGCCAAGTGTCGATGGTTGATGGTGTGGGGGTGCAGGTCTGACGTCATCCAGCGGATTTATCGTCAACCCCCAAATCTTCTTGCTTGTTCACTACATTGCGCGACACTCGGGTAGGGGGTCACCACTCTGCCGGTATGGCAGTGGGGCCCCCACTGATACTGCACTCGGGGTCACCAATTTGCCAGGTGGCGATAGGAAGACAAAAAGATACTAGAGTCTTACTCTCAATGTGTAAAGTGTCTCATTTATTAAAGAATAACAACAGCTTATATACTAAATCATATCTATGAGGTATGCGCTATCTATCACGTAAAACATCTAACTCACGTCTGGTTAATCGTGCTACATCTAAAACATTCCAATGAGCTGCAACAATTAGCATAATATTTCAGTAAATTATTCACAGAAGGGCATTCCAAAATAAAAAGTGGTTACTTCATTAAAACTCGCGTGAGAATTCATTATACTAAAGAAAACACCGGTTTTTACTCACGTATAATATCGCGGCCGGGCCGCTGGGAACCCGACCGGTTTCCAAGTAATTTCTACTCCTTCGTCAGGGAATACGCGCGCTCCCGTCGACTATATGTGAGTAAAAACCGGTGTTTTCTTTAGTATAAAAATTGGTTGTTTGTAAAGTCGATTTACGGACGATAATATAATTTTACTAACGTCATATGAAAACATTGTTGAATCAACAACTGAAACAAGCTGAATACTTAGGCCGATCATGCCTCTCTATCGCTTGTTCCGCGCTCTCGCTTGCACGCTTAGTTCGGGTGGATCATGACAAGTTTTCGTGTGTGCAGCTGGCGTTGATCGATTTATTAAATGTTATAAAGTAGAAAATCAACAAGCAGAATTTTGACTTGATCAAAAACACGTCATTGCAAAGCTAGACAAATATATTATGTAATTTTTTCTTACCAAATCAGGAAAATGCTCTAAAATCTAATGTGAGTTAATATTGCATCATATTTTCAGGATGTGCTAGAAATGATTGAACATTTGGCTGTGGGCGGACATGGCGACAAGGTCGAACAACTGTTCCCTCATTTACAGAAGGGCATGGGATATAACCAGGACGTGTGCAACCTTATTTTGAGATTACTTAATAAGGGCCAACTAGAGACAGCTAAGAAAATGTTACCCACCATGCCGAAATCGGCCAACGTAGAAGATACGCCTTTCAAAGGCGCATTCTTCATCAAACAGCTTCTTCGCGTCAGCAAATCAGCTGATGAGGTAGTCAAAACTTGCTTAGAACTCAAAAATGAAGGTCTCATTCCAAACGCTATCCTAATCGCCACAGAAAATGCCTTAATCCAAGGACGCGCCGAAATTGCTCAGAAATTGTTCGTTGAATACGAAAAAGAAGGTCTCGAAGTTCGCTCCCATTTCTACTGGCCTCTATTGGCACAGAAAGTCAAGGAAAATGACGAAGAAGGTCTATTACACATCCTCAAAGAAATGCAGCGCAAAAACGTCAACGTATCGGGAGAAGCGCTCAGAGATTACGTCATTCCTTACCTTATGAAGAAAGATCCTTCGAGCGTTATTTCAAAGCTCCAGCTATCCGATATACCGATCTCTTACAGTGCCAAAAATTTGCTTCATGAACAACTGGACCAAGGCAAAATTAAAGAAGCTGCACAAACTGCTCTTCAGTACAGAACGCGAGGGAGCTACGCCTTGATAGCTCGACCGCTGTTAAATGCTTTAGGAAAGACGAAAGATATAGACTCCTTTGTATCAATACTGCATGTTTTAAGCAGCAGACCTAACAATCAAACAGAAGAAGACGCTGCAAATGAAGACGGACCAAGAGACGGTAGCAATCTCAGTGAAGTCAGTCGCCTCGTCAAAACCGCTTGCAAAATCGTGACCAAGCCAGGCTTAGTCCAGCAATTGCTCAACAGCCTACACGCAAAAGGCTTGAGGATAACAGTCGAATGCGCCGAAGAAATAGAGCGCTATTTGGGCGAGAATTTGACCACAAGTATTTCGGAATTACTCTCGAAATTGACATCTACTGATTTGGAAACAGCACCGCTCGGAAATATCCGTAGAGAGGGTCCACGAAATGCCGCAGAGTTGGAACAACTGATCGCGCAACTTAAAACCAAAGAAGGCAGCAACGTTAATCGACTGCAAAGGCAACTACTATCAACCTACATTAGAGACAATAACGTGGCCAAAGTGATTAGCTATGTTGAAGAATTGAAAGCTTCCAAGTTTGAAATAAACGCGGCTACGAATGCCCAACTTTTCGAGTTCTTTTGCCAGAATGATGACATTGAAAATGCTAAGAAGTGCCATGCTGAGATACTTGCCCAGAATCCTGACTTCTTGTTAAATAAGTATAAGCTGGTACTGATGGCGTATGCGTTAGTCCGGGCGGATAAATTCGATGAGGCTATAAAGTTTTTGAAAGAAAGCAGGCTGGTGGACGACATGGAAACTGGATACCTGTTGAACTCCAAGTCTTGGCAGATACTGAATACTCTCGCTGAAAAGAAGGAAGCTGATAAGGTAATTATTCTGCCAACTTTCACTTGACAACAAAGAAGAGAATCGTATTGTTTAGAATATTTTTCTTGGTTTATTTCTTTTTTAAATGACACTGAATCTTACATGTAATTTACTAAGGATATAATACTTCTTTTTCTTGTCTTTCTTACTACAATCTTCACAGGTATTTACCTATTGTTCAACCTTTTTTTAAAATATAAGAGAGTTGTTACTCGCGCGTGATTTTTATGGCAAATTTGTCGATCTTGTTTCAAGATTGGAGTAAAATGGATACTGGATGATGAATGGATGCACGCGGGTTCGTCTCGCAAGTATAAGTGACATGCATCGCCAAATGCAGTCGAACCTATAGTTAACTTGCTGTCTGCTATAGAAATCACGCGTGTTTCATATCAATATTTTTATCATATCTAGTACGTAATTTAAAACCTTTATATGCACTTTTTTCATAATTAATTCACGTGTTTAGTAATCGTGTATAGTGACTACGGTCTAAACTTTAGACCGTATTAACCGACCTTTCGACGCGCGGAGCCATCTCGCAATACAGTGCTGTTATACTCGTATAAAGTATATAAAAATGTGTGAAGACCCCGTTCCAAAGTATAATATGCACTTCTCCACCCAGGTAAAAGAAATGACAAGCACGCTAATATCCCACAACTACACGGAGCCATCCAACGTGCTGCTGGGCCCGTCCATCAAGGTGCACCTCAAGAACGACGACTTGGACGGAGCGCTGGCTCAGTTTGAGAACTGCTGCAAGACGTATAGAAGCACCCCTTGGAAGGGCGAGCTCATGAAGGCTCTCATTATGAAGGAAGACGCTACTAGACTGCAGTGGCTGGCTGATATGAGCACTCAGGTAAACAAATATATTTCGTTTATTTTGCTTCCATACAGAATGTGTTTTTAATTACAAACAATTTTTTTACGTGCCCAGTTTTCTTCTGCACACTCCTTTAATCTTTGAGGGTACAATTTTCAACACAAACAAAAAAATCACTATTAATATAATAAATATTAAATCAATAAATATTATAAAATAATAAATATTAATACTTAACTTAATTCATAAAATCCATTTCAAAACTAAAAAAAATTTAAACAATTTTTCGCCAACTCGCACGCGTCCTCGCGTCTCAACGTCCCGCGACGGACTGACACCGCTGCCGGCAGGGTGCAATTGTGAAAAAATGAATTAAAAAAATAATAACAAATCGTACAAAGCGAAAAAAGTTGACTGTACCGTTTTATTGTTTTCAACTTTTCAATTTTTTAAAGTAACAACTAATGGCTACTCATTTTTCGTTATTGAGTATGAACCGACCTTCATAAAACATTTTTTCACAAAAACTTTGCACATAGATTTAAATTTTACACTATGGGAAATAATTAAGACAGATTAAACTTGTGTTTCTAATTTTTTTCATATTGGTGCGATTTGTAGTTTCGTCAAAACAACCCGTTAAATTGCTCTGTTTGGCCTCTATAAAACTTTAAGTTTGTTCCGATTTATACTTGGTTCATTTTTATTAAAATCATAGTTTAAAAATGTAGTCTGTGTTCTTTCTTCCTAATGGCTCCTCTTCACAATCGGCGATGATCGACACTCGTTGATCGCCTGTGATTGGCAAGGTAATTGTCACGATCATTGTGCAAGCATCCACACAATCGTCCGTGTTCATTTATTGAGCGGCAAGCCTTCAAGATGGATGTAGAGGTTATAGCTGCAGCTACCATTAATTTAATTTCCATATACAATCATTTTATCAAACTAGTTGAACGAAAAGTTGTGAAAAAAAAATGGAAGAAGAGAAGATGGTGGTGTTTGAGCATTCATCGTAATAGTAAAAGTAAATAGTAGTATAATAAAAAACGACGCGACGGACGTACGCATGGCTCCGCTGTCCTCCGGTGAATGAATGATCGGCGATCGTGTGGGCACGCGCTTCCCAACTACACGCGATTCTCTTTGATGCGTGTCCGAAAAACCGACAAGTCACCGATCGCCACGATCACGACGACGACTATGGACGATCATGGCCGACTACAGGCGAGTAGCCCTTCTACACGATCGTGTTCGCGTGTAATCGTCTATGATCGCCGATTGTGAAGAGACGCCATAACAATCAGTCCATTTTTGACTTTTTTGTGTTTCGATCATAGAGGTAACTCAACAACTTATAGTAACTTGTCTTCTAATGAGGGTAGTTTTGGAAAACCCAGTCTGGCGCCGCTAGGAGTAAATATTTTCTTTGGGTCTAGCGATTCCAACTAACCAGTCAACATGTGCTAGCGCGAATTCATGGAGAATTGGTGTGTATTTAATAGTGACCACCCATATTATGAAAACATTGATATTCGCCGCACAACTGTGTCAATTAAGGCTGATGCTGACGGTTAGCGAGCGAAACTTTTCTTTTTTAAATCCGTTTATCGCTGATAAACACCAAGTGAAGTGTGTTTGCCTTATGAAAAAAAAAAATATCGTGCTGTTTTTTCAGATCCACGGTGAAGTGAACATTTTACACGACCTAGTACTGGCGTTCGTAGAGTGCGGCCGGTTGAGGCAGGCTCGCCGGATCCTGGAGACGCCGGGGCTGCAGACCAGACATCGTCGTCTCGACGACGCTTGCCAGAGATACGTTGAGGTGAGGTTACTTCTTAATTAAGTTAAGAGACTGTCCTGGCGGAGTCACCAACTATGACAAAACATTTTCCAGTCGACTTGAGTAAATCAAGATGAACTACTTTTTATACCCCTGTTATTAAAATAACCCTTATTATGATACCCTTCAGGGGTATCATACTGATTTAACTTTTGTTATGATACCCTTCAGGGGTATCATAATAAAAGTTGAATCAGCTGGATCACGCGTGTATCTCTGTAATGATTATTGGACTTGACAATGTGTTTAGAATAGCTATTTTTAATATCTCAAAGTTAATATTGTTAATATTGATGTACTACATTCGCCCAAAAGAGGCTGTGAGTAAGTTATCAATAACTTTGTATTATGATGGCTTGTTGGTTAACTACCACTTACCAGTATACTGAGCGCCACACAAATTGAAAGATGGGAAGTTAGCCGCAGATGACACTTCGCCGTGGTTCGCTAATTATTGCGCATGTGTGCACAATGCCTATACAAATGACGAAGTAGTGAGCTCGGGCGTAGGGAGCGCGCGGGAGGCACGAGGTTGGCGGGCGGGTGTGCGCCGGCGCGAGTCTCTCTGGTTTCCGCGCGTATCCATATTTCGACTTTTGCGCAGAACGCTGCGCATAACTTCCCATCTTTCAATTTGTGTGGCGCTCAGTATACCACTTAAGTTGAAAGTGTCACCAAGCAATCAATGATGTGATTCGCGTAAAACATAAGACATTGGCAAAATTGTGAAACACCTTCACAGAAGCCACAAACAAGAATTGAATTAAGCATTATTTGAGAATTGTGCTTATTTAAATCCAAGTATGTGCATAGCACACTGCCACAGCCTGACTTTATGAATTATCTATATAATACTAGTCGTAATTTCAAATGTGATGTTCTCGTTACAGGAAGGAAAATCTGAATACCTGGAAGGCTTACTCGAAGCGACCAAAGAACTCTCGCACATCGACCGCTCCAACATTTTCTACCATCTCCTCGTCACATACTGCAAGTCCAACGAAACTGACAAAGCTTTGGGTCTCTGGACCCTACTGCAAGAAGAGGGAACGGTACCGAGCGACCAATTCCTCATCAACCTCGGCAACCATCTGAAATCAAAGAAAAGACCAGTGCCATTCGTCATGCCCGAAGAAAAATCTCTCAAAACGCCCAAAGCAAAAGAAAACGTAGAAAAAGTCACCAAACCAAAATCCTCAGCTAAACCGACCAAAACTGACGTCACTTCAACTATCGAGAATCTTATCAATGAGAACAAACTTTCGGAAGCATCGAATGTTGCATTGAAGTCAATGCAAGATAGCGTTATACCCAAGCCTACAGTATTAAAGTATCTTCTAAAAAATCTAGCCCTAGAAGGGAATGTTGAGAAGATACAGCAAATTGGTAAATTTGTCAACGAGACAATGAAAAGGAAGGTTACTTATGATGATAAACTGACCCTTGCGATATTTACAAAGGGAGCGGGTCCTCAACATGTTGATGGTTTGTTGGAGACGGTGCAAGCTGCGAAGACGAATGAAGACTTGGAATTGGCTTTGAGAAGGTTCCCTAGAAGCAATGCGCTTGCTAATATTGTTACCAGTAATGATGACCAGCTGATTTCTAAATGTAAGTGAAGAGATACTTTTTTCTAATTTCAAATAGGTTTGCGTTTGACTGTACTGTATCAGCCTTTTTAATAGTCCACTGCAGGACGTAGGTCTACCCACGAAGGGTGTTTGGGCCATATCCACCACGCTGGCCCAGTGCGGGTTGGTGGATTCACATACGCCATCGAATTTCTTCTACTGACATATGCAGGTTGCCTCACGATGTTTTCCTTCACCGAAAAGCCAGCGGTGTTAAATTCCGTACATAAATTCCAAAGAACTCATTGGTACGGGACCGGGATTCGAACCCACGACCTCACGATTGTAAGACGGGTGTTACCACTACTAGACCACCACGACTTGCGTTTGACTATACAGGGTTATTTCTAATCAATTAGCGTCCTTCTAGGGGCCTATTCTGTACATCAAAACTAACAACTTTTGTTTTACGACTTTCGTCAAAACTCAAAAAAAAAATCAGCTGTTCCATACATTTTGTCGCGGGTGAACTAAATTTTTCTATGGAACAACAAAAATTTTTTTTGAGTTTTGACGAAAGACGTAGAACAAAAGTTGTTAGTTTTTATTTACAGAATAAGCCCCTAGAAGGATGCTAATTGATTAGAAATAACCCTGTATATACAACCTGATGTTAAGCAGATATGCGTTCTAGGGTGTAGCACGCTAAGGGGGCGTCCATAAATTACGTGAGATGATTTAGGGGGGGAGGGGGTCGAGTCAAATCTCATATAATCTCACGTTAGGGAGAGGGAGGGTCTCGACAAATATCACGCAATTTTTGTTCTGATTGAAACAAAAATAAATTATACTATTTTGGTCCATTCAATCCAAATTGTATGTACATGCTTAAGATTTAATCTTGATAAGAATCTTAATCGTATTGATAATCCAATACAATTAAGATTATTCACTAATTCGTTCGAAAGAAAATATTTTCATTCATACTTCGACGTTTTACATCTACTGAATGTCAAACCACCATATTTATTTTATACCAAATAGCTCAGTTTTGTCTGAATTTACGCTACAGTGTAGCCCGTCCTTTGTTTTCGCGCCATTATTCCATATTCTTTTCTTTTTATCACAGTAGTCATGATGAAAGTATTCTATTGTTAAATTTTTATTACATTTATAACTCCCAGCAATATTGATTACTAGTCTTAACTAGTCGTAAATAAAAGCACGAAGCAAATTGTTTTTTTTCTTTCTACAATAACAACCAACGCGTTTACGTAAGAAACCAACATTCTGAAAAATCTCACGTGAGATTGGGGGATGGGGGAGGGGGTTGAACAAAATCTCACGACATCTTCCCAACGGGGGAGAGAGGGTCAGAAAATGTAAAAAAACACCTCACGTAATTTATGGACGCCCCCTAACCTAGAACGTTAATTTATATTTATAGTTAAGGTGTCATTCATACTACCAACACTTTAGTATTTGGGGTAATATGAGGCAATTGGAATACGTGACTCACATTACTGTATGTGTAGCCCAAAGCAAATTGGTAGCCAATGCATGTTAGGTACTGTTCTGTACTAACCTTTTTTTTAATAGTCCACTGCAGGACGTATGCCTATTATTATTATATACTACGGGACCGTGGTCACGGGTACACTGAGTCTACCCGTGACCACGGTCGATGCAACTCGTCCGAAACGTTGGGATGAGGAGGTATTTATTTATCTCGTAATTTTAGTGCGCGATAAGTCCCGTGGTATATAATTATAATG
Organism: Hypomecis punctinalis; assembly: GCA_949316475.1. Lineage (NCBI taxonomy): Eukaryota > Metazoa > Arthropoda > Insecta > Lepidoptera > Geometridae > Hypomecis > Hypomecis punctinalis. Next base: position 15,706,600 of record OX438802.1, read on the forward strand.
TGTTCAAAACGGCAAAAAAAAGACATGCCTAGTATGTCATTTGCCATATCCACCGCACTAACCGCTCCAGTGCGGGTTGGTGGATTCACATGCGCCATCTAATTTCTTCTGCGGTCGTATGCAGGTTGCCTCACGATGTTTTTCTCCACCGAAAATCCTGTGGTGTGAAATTCCGTACATAAATTCCAAGGAATTAATTGGTATGGGACCGGGATTTGAACTCATGATTGTAAGGCTGTCATTACTACTAACCCACCATATACTAATATTAATCTATGCATGTTATGTATCAACATAATCCCAACTTTTTAAACCCACAGGTCAACAAATAGCTGAACTAGCAGCTTCGCGCGGCCATCTGTCACCAGTTAACTTACTCTGGATGGAATACGTCTTAAACGGAAAAACCGAGGAAGCCGACAACCTCTGGAAGAAATACTTGACCAATGCAGAAACTATCATGTTCCGAAGACTATTACAAGAGAGCCACATCCGAAAGGAACCTAACCTAATCTACAAACTAATTGACAGCTTGAAATCAAATAAAGTTATCTCAGTAGGATCTTTAGGGAATGCGTATTCTCGTTTAATAAACTACTATGTTGGTGAAAATCTAACTCAGGAAGCGGAAAAGACTTTAGAGGATGCAACAAAAGCAGGAATCACAAAGGAACACTTGAACAAAAGCTGCCTTGCGAGATTGAAAACTGCGATTGAAGGAGAGGGAAGACAGTTCAAATATGAATTTTAGTTTTGATATAACTTTGGTTTGAATTTTTAGTAACGGACTATTTATTAGAAGACTTGAGCATTAATGTATGACAGAAGAGATTAAGAAGCGCAGCGTAGGACGTCCACCCACAAGGTGGACGGATGACCTCATTAAGACCGCGGGATCTCGCTGGATGCAAGACGCTACCAACCGGTCTTATTAGAGATCTAGGGAGGCCTATGTCCAACAGTGGACGTCCTATGGCTGATGGATGGATGGATGATGAGAAGAGATTAGATGAGGATGCCTATATCCAGCAGTGAATTTCTAAGATTGTGATTGCGATGATGATGGATTTCGATAATTAGTATTTTGCCAAAACTTATTTAATTACAAATGCACTCAACAGTGACTTTATTTCATTTGATTTATTATATACATATTCGTATTAGCTGTTAATGCTATTACAACTAGAGACAGTAATATAATAATAATATTGGCCAACTCTTTCGCACATATAAAAACCAAAGTAGATAAATGTTAGTTCAGGGCGTTGTCAGCGCTGAGTACAGCTTTATGGCTAGCAAAAAAAGTATGGTGGAGTGAGAAATGTTTTACCGCATTTATAAATGTAAAATCACTGACAATTCATTCATTCAGACACACCTAAACATCCCCGGATGAATTTGGGCGTAATTTTTAGAGTTCTGTACAAATTCAGGGTCAAATGTCATCAATGTGCATACCTTCCTACAGGGGCAACATTTTAAAATTTTATTAAGGGTTATTTTAATGTATAATTTGCGCAAATTTTGTTATCTTTATTTTGGTAAATAAATATATCCTTATTCTTTACGCGAGACCTTTGCAACCTGAATGCTATACTCGGGTTGCAATGTTCTCGCGTAAAGACTTAACGGAAAGCGTAGCATAGAACAGTCCCACGAATTATACAATTTTCATTTGTAACGAAACGTTAACGAATTCATGCTAAAGCCATAGTAATTTGCTGTATTGTATAATTTCAATTGTTATAATTATATGTGTAGGTAGGTTTAATATTATTCTAAATATAAAAAATAGCTATTATTTATTTCTTTTTCTTCTCGCGCCCAAAAACACATCAAAGACCTGGCTTGCTTTGTGGTAGCATGTAAACTCAGTTCTTGTACTGCAAAAACCAAAGATCTTGTATTTACTAACGTACAACGTCTTTGGCAAAAAGTGAGATCAGCACAAGACGATCTATTTATTCAGTACTTAGGTATATACCGTATACGGAGGCATCAAAGTTGCATAGATACTCCCTTTCACACATACTGAATAGTTAACCGGTTTGCGTTAATAAATGTATGTTCTCGGACCTCTAGCTTTATCCACAACGGAATTGAAGGGTTGGAGATAAAATGATTGATACCGTGCACATAATTTCCCTATTTAGGTTTGGTTCTTGGGGTTTTAAAGTAAATTACAAATCTCCACGATACTAAATTTTCTATAGTGAATTCATAGAAGAACTACGTTATAGGTGAAAAGTTGTCTAAATGGCTTGTATTGTTTTGAATCAAATCGCAAAAAAAATAAGATATTTCTGAATTTCGCGCGAAAATTGTTGAACGTTTCCTGCAAAATCCCCATGGAATATGTGCAAAACGCAAAACCATATTTTTGTCTATGGCAAAACTAATAAAAAAAAAATTTTCGCCTCTGACTTTCATGAAGATCAAAGCGTCTTCCATTTGGCGCAGCTGCGGCCTAGTCATCCACCACATCACAGATCTTGACGGGCTTTGTGATTAAAAACTAGGCCGTGAGGCCGCAGCTGCAGCTTATGGGGGACGATGGATCTGTACGGGTTTGAAGGTCTAGAAGCTGCTTTAGATGGCATGAAGTTATTTTCGAAAAAAAAAGGTTAGCGATGTCATTGTACTGTTCCAAATGTCATTGTCACTAATGTCAAAATATGTGTCAAATATTTTGAAGACGAGGAACAAGGGAAGGGAAAGGAAGGGCAAGAATCCTGGGATTTGTATGTTTTTAAAAAAATGTTGCTTTTTATTAAATGAAATTAATATTAATCGATTGCAAAAAGAATGCAACATTGCATTAATTTGTCGGATTGTGCTAACGAATGGACTGCCTGCAGTAATGTTATAAGTCGTGCCCTTAGAGATATTCCAAGATGTGTGTGAAAATTGTGTTAATAATTTCCTTTATAATTCACTATGCTTCTGCCACGCATATATCAGGGGAATTTTCCACCGGCGAGTTCTTCAAGTTTCTGGTGAAGTTCGGCTTCCAGAAAACCGATATACACTATCAAAAGGAAACATATGGTTATATATTTGGAAATATAACATCCAAAGAGCAATTCAAATACCCTATCACATTTGCTGTTCTGGATAGAGCACATTTTTTACATTACTACAAAAGTAGAGACATTATTGATAAAGAGTCAGCATGTCAAACTATGTTCCAAAACCTGAATGCTACAGCATATCACCCGAAATGCAATGCATATGGCCAGGATTTATTTAGGCGAATACCTTGCCCTAAGGGTGAATTGTGTGTGGATGAAGACACCCCGTGGAATGTAATAAAGAAAAATCAGTTTACTTATGTCATCCAAAATTCTGGTCAACCTAGGTAAGTCCGAAAAACTACTAAACAAACACCTACCTATTTTTTGTGTCTTTACCACCAGATTGCTATTTAGCAGACCGTTTCAAAAATCTTACAATAGGTATATTCTCAAGTCAAAAATCTAGTAGATATGACATTACCACATAAGTCCACATCACCAAGATCTTACAGTAAAATTCATAAAATTGTTACCAAAACAGTAAAATTTCATTCATATTTTCAATTTACTGCCATAGCTATTAAAAATTGTAGCAGTCAATGAAATACTTTCCCAATAGTGTTACAAACAACCTTCAAGCAATTTCACTACACTTGCAGTGCACTTCACAACACCTTTCATTTATTAAAATGATTTTGAAATCCACAGATTCTGGTATGTCTCAATGGTATCATGTTACTTGGACGAGGACACATGTACCTGGCACCACTACACTGGAGCCCCATCAAAAGACAACAAAACTTTGACGAGCATGCCTCAAACTGTCCAGTATGACTTTTGGCTGGTCAATGGAAGCCCCAACCTGTCTTTCTACAACACACTGCTGTATCAATTTTCGTTTGATAGACAGAACACACTGGAGTTGTACTTAGTATTCTGGCTGTGTTATATTGTTCTTTTACCAGTACAAATTTATGCAGTGAGGTAAGTTTTGTCATGCTTATTATACTACAAAATTATTCAGCGACCTTTTCTCTAAAACAAGGTGCTGCATAGAAATTTACCAGGAGACCAAATCTTAAGGAAAAAAGAGGCTAGTAAAAACATAATCAAACACCACACCTATACTTCCTACTATAAACCCTATATAAAGTATGGGTGTGGTCTTTGATACCACATAATGACATTGGGGTTTAAGTCTTAATGTAGCAACACCTTCACTTTTCCTGCTATACTGACTAGGAAAAGTTGATTCTACCTATATTCTACTGAATTATTGATTGAATTGTTTTAAAAACTTTCAGGAATAATATTAATTAAATGCTCTACTAATCTTGAACAGCTATAGCAGAAAGAATAATAATTATTCTCATTGATGTAGTTAGAGATTTTCTCTAGGTGAGCAGCTGTCCACCCTAGAAAAATAGAATATATTAACTTTCAAGGATTCTGTTGTAGGCAAACAAGTTTCTAAGTTGTGTACCATCCACCTATTCCTCCTATAGCTATGCCCAAAATATATTCTCTCAAATATCCCTTATTTTATGATGGGTAACTGCCTTTCTATCAAATTCTATCAATTTATAATACAACAATAGACTAGTTGACAATATTTTTTGATGTCCTCTTGTAACAGCTAACCATAAACAGAGCCGATTAAAGAAAATAAAAATAAAATCAACTTAGAAATAAAGAAGTTACAAGTATATTTATTTTCTTGCTAGACAAATAGCGAACGATGACGTCTACGTCACTACTATGACTATGACGTCTATGACGACTATGACGTCACTGCTTATAAGTCTCATACATTCGCCATACTGTGTTATGCTTTGTGGGAGGAGACAAGGCATCCCCCTTTATCCCTACAAAAATATTTACAAGCTCATATCTCTGAACTTTTTTTCTCTTTACAAATCATAATTAATTGCAGAACTAAGTAATCCTAACTTCTTTTAATCAATTTAATACCAGTCAACTACCAAATTCTAAGCATCCATCTATCAGACATAGGATTTCCACTGCTGGAAGTCTGCCCTATGAATCAATTGAAATTGTGTCAGTATGTTCCTGCAATCTGAATCAGGTTGTTAATACAACAATTACTACTTAATAAAATGCACCTAGATTACAGATAATCCGGATGGTCAAGCTCTCTCACATTTACGAGTAGATAGTAGTAGTACGGATTACCTATTAATTAGTTATATTAATAGAAGTACTATAAAATAATAATTACTTGACTGCACAGGAAAAGAAAAAATTTGAATATTATTTAATTTATAGTTTATTTACCCAGCCTTACTGACAGTTTATTATGATAAGAAGTAATTTTTAAAAACTTAAATTAATACATAATTTTAGTATTTTTGCATCTGACATAATCTTTTTCAAATTTTTATAGTGAACTCTCTGGGCTCTGCAACTTCCTAACTAAAGTTCAAAGGTGCACTGTAATAAATAATAAGTTTCAGTAGTTTATTGCAATAAATGACTGTTTATGCTACTACGGAAATCCTAACAGATAATTTTTATCAATATGTAATATAATATGTAGTAAATACTAGAGATACTGTACTTTGAGAGCAGTCAATAAAAAAAGATAAGATAGATAGTAGATAGATAACTCTTTATTGTGTGCACTAATACTATTAACTACACCAGAAGGTACAAAGTAGGTACTTATCTTAAATTAATGCCACAAATGGCGGCCTTATCGCTGACAGTGATCTCTACTAGGCAACTGAACAGAGAGAGATCTTGTGATATCTTACAAGAATATTAATGGGAGGTACGAAACACAATTTATAATAATAGAAATGTAAATAATATGTAAATAAATATGTACTTACTACAAAAATATAAATACACATACATATTATAATACATAATAAGTACCATCTACCACACTACTTAGTTTCCAACTAAGCGCTTCTATAGCTTAATTTGGAATTTATTAAAGGAGTTACACACCACTGGCTTTTCGGTGAAGGTAAACGTCGTGAGGCAACCTGCATACGCCCGTAGAAGTAATTCGATGGCGTATGTTAATCCACCAACTCGCACTGGGCCAGCGTGGTGGATATGGCCCAATCACCCTTCTTGGGTAGGCCGACATCCTGCAGGATCATTAAAAAGGCTGGTACAGCTACTATGGCTCGGATGACGAGTTAAATTATATGTCCCGGTTGTTTGGACCGCTTAGCCATGTCAGAGGTCTTTCGGCGGCTTAAAAACTTTCACACCAGGGCCACCCAGCCTATACGACCTTAGGGTTGGCTGATTCCAATATGCTATTGAGTTTTTTTCTCTAAACATAATATTCAGGTTTCTTCATGACATTTCCAGTCACAGCAAAGCCAGTAATGTGAGAATTTGTTTATTAATTCCAAAGAACTCATTGTTATAGGACTGGGAATTGATATCCACTTACTATTCCTCCCTATTCTAAGATGGGCATCCTGCCAGGCTAATATGGCTACACTGATAACCCAATCAGATACTCTTTCCAATTATTTATAGCTTTGATCAATCACTCAGTAAATTAAAATGCAATCCTCAACAAGTTTCATAAAAACATTCACCCACCGAACGCCCGCGATTGCCTGGGGTGCGTTTTTTGAACTTCGAACGCCTAGGAACGTATACGTAACTTTGGTAGATTGTATGGATAATCTCAATGTTGTCTATGGAAGTTGCGAGTACTTCATTCAAGTTCCGTATACGAACAAACCGTGTGAAGTTCAAAAAACGCTCACTTGAATCCTATTTATTTTTTCTTGCTCTAATTGAGTTCTTATCTGGATTACCAGTCTGGGGCATGATTTTTCAACTTCGCACGCCTCGGTCGTATACGGATCTTGTACGGAGCATCCGCAACTTCCATAGATAACATAAAGTGTTTTCATACAATCTGCAAAGTTCCGTATATTGTACTAAGTTGAAAAATAAGGCCCCTGAACATTATTATATCTTCTTTGCCTGAACTCTTTTGATTGACTTAAAACCTTACTTTTTTTTCCCAGAATACAAAAGCACCCAGTGACAAAGCTGTTCACATTCAGTCTGTTGCTGGAGTTCATAGCTCTGTGCTTCAATGTGCTGCACACGGTGAAGTTTGCAGCTGACGGCGTCGGGTTCAACGGGCTTGCCGTCGCCGGTGACATACTTGATATTATGAGCAGGGTAAATGCATTATTTATACTTAGTTTCACCTGTATGTTTGCTTGCTTGTAACCAACCCCTTTGAGCTCGATTTTGACCTACTTTGAGCGTTCAGATTTTCTTTAAACTTTGCACACCTATCAAAGACATGCATTCATTAAAAAAGAAAAAATGTTATAAATTGATGAATTCTAAGCGTGTTTTTTTAGTTTTTATAAACTATTTTTTTATATTATTCAAATCGTTTTTTGAACTTCGCACGATTCGGGGATCGTTTTTTGAACTTCGAACGCCAAGGAACGTATACGTAACTTTGACAGATTGTTTGGAGAATCTCTCTATGTTGTCTATGGAAGTTGCGAGTACTCGATATAAGTTCGGTGTACGACCAAACCGTGTGAAGTTCAAAAAACGCTCACTTGGTCGTCGTGTGATTAGACCTGTACTGCGCAACCACTAGCATCGTGTTCACAGACACCAAAAAGTTTGATTAGGCCTATACACATATTTTAGGAAAATCTGTGGTCAGGGTATTAAAAATTTTGAATTTTACACTTTATTAAAATTATGGCTTCTGATGTTTAATAGTGAGTTTAAATAAATTATCTGGTATATTACAATAATGCATTGTTCTTATCAATTCAACAGTATAAATAATGTCGTGAGTTATTGCTCTCAAAATAACATCTTTTTATTAATGTTTATGATACTGGTAATTTATCTTTGTATGCTCATGTAAGACAAGATAATGTTTGTTATAAATTAAAGCTTGCTGTTTTTATTCTATATATCGCAGTTTATCGACATTTTACCTACTTATTTTTATATTACGGTTCCTAATAGATATAAAAATAATATAGGTACTCATATGTAATTAGGAATGCCATTAACATTTTTATTTATAAAACAATAATATGCAGCTTCTTGCACTTCAAAAACTGACGGATTTTTATAACAATACAAGTTTTTACTCGCGGCTTCGCCCGCATGATATTTTGATTTTTATATTAATATCATTATAATTTATAGCCTATGTGTTATTCTGATATATAAGCTATATTATTGCAAAGTTTCATCTCAATCCGTTCAGTAGTTTTTGCGTGAAAGAGTAACAAACATCCATTCATCAATCCATCCATCCATCCTAACAAACTCACAAACTTTCGTGTTTATAATATTAGTAGGATTTATTTTACCCTGTTGTCATACATATTGCAAGTAAATATACCAAACTGCAGTGCACTTTGTAGTCTATTTTTATTTTACCTGGCATAAGGGGTGTCCCATAAGAACAAGAAATCTTTATTGGCCTCAAATAACATTAAACATCACAAGTCGTGATTTACATTTAATGTCTTACTACCTTAATTCTTTGGTACATGTAATAATATAATTGATATATTTTTTCTGAGGATTCTGATAATTTCATTGACATATATATACACTTATACACTTTATTGCCCCTTTACAGCATTATTAAATAATTTTGTACTTGCATTAAATGACGAGACCTATTGTTGGCGGTACTATGTATTATTATACAGACTTTGTATTTTATTTATAGTGTTAAGCTCGATACGTCAATAAAAGTTTCTGATTCTGATTCTTCTGATTCTATATTCACTTAATTTATTAACTTCAAAGAAATGTTTTATTGCATTTTTTAATCTAGCTGGTAATTTATTATACATAGATATTGTATTGCTCAGTTCTTGTTTTTCTACTTTAACTAGCGTAGTGGAAGGCTTATCAAGCTTTTCCTATATATCATAGGATAGCCTACTACGGATTTTAGATTGGAAAACTCTTTTGTAAATTTTAATACTTTCATTATACTTAAACAGACCTACGTTCCCATTTTTTACCGACTTCAGAAATGGAGGTTCTCAATCCGACTGTATGTTACGCGATTACTCCGCTATTTATAAACCGATTTTTATGATTATTTTTTTGTTTGATGATGACGAAATGGGACCTTTGAAATATGATCTCATACTTCAAAGGTCCCATTTTGTTAAATTTTATCGAAATCGACTGAGTCATCGTATCTATCTATATTAGGGTGTCCCTTATTTTTCGAAGTTCTTGTTTTTTAACGCATACCCCCTAATTTTGTTCTCTTGACCATAAAACAGATAAAAATAAATTTTTGGTTCATTTGGACAACTGCAACCCGTGCCGACATTCCTTCAAAGTTTCTTCATACAAGTTGCGGTGCTTGCGCCACGCGTCGGCGCTCTATTTGTCAGTTATTCCCGTATTATCGCGTGATTACTTTAGATTGTATTATTTTTTTCAAGATGTCAATAGACTTGTTAAATAAATAGTAAAAAAAAACATCTTGGTGAGATAAATTATCCAATAACAGGTGCAAAATTGCCGCCCAATCGTCAAGTTCTCGCAGTTCTATTCTATAATATGAGCGAAATTAAATTCACTGACAGTGAAAGTGAGAATTTAGTAATTCGGGAGTATATTATTTTCTGAAGAAAAGAAAGGATACCTAAAAAGTACAAGAGATGTATCAAACTTTGTGAAATATCTATAAAAATGTTCCTTTATCAAGTTTGGCGAGAGTACACAAATTTGCAAAAAACGCAGAATGATTTTATGAATAACGCGAGAGGATTTTTAGAAGGAATTGGATAATTTATCCGATACCGCACACGCTTATGCCCTAAAATCATGAAAACAGACGAAGATAAACTCTTTCTACAATATCAATCAAATAGTGAGGTACAAATAATGCGTTGCCATAAGTACGACAGCTTCTGATACAAAGGACGGTTTAATGGAGCTTTGAGTTTTTTTAGAACAGGGCCTAGAAAAAGAACTGACAGTGTTTTCTTATTCCCAATAGTATTATTGTCGTGATAATTCTTGTGAATTTTTGGCTAGAATACTAATACTAGCTTGGATATAGACAACGAAAGCATCGAATCAAGATATATGATTTTTGAAAATATCGTAACTGTACGAAACTATTGACAAATCTATTTCTAAAGCTGCCCTGAAGAAATTCAGTCAGGTATTGAGTGTTTATCAGTAGAAATAGCTGTGATATCTATTTGATGCTGATTTGTCCATGTCGAAACTTAATATCGTCGCAAACTTACAGAGAGAAAGCTTACATGACTTTGGTAAGAGATACTTCCCTAAAAGAAAGAAAACGCCGTGCCCATAAGGGCACGGCGTATAATAATAAAACGTATAATAAAACGTATAATAACGTAAATAAAGTATAATAAAATTTTATTATACTTTATATTTCTTAATCTACCTACCTAGTTTATTTAATGCGATACTTATCCATTAATTATTTATAAATTTCAGACCTTGAGCAATTTGTCGCTGACATAAATAAAATTATGCTTTCGTGGTTGAACATTCTTCTTGGGAAGAAAATCTTATAGGTATTCACGGCATTTAAAATAAAGATTTATAGTTTTAATGCAGTAAATGACACAATAAAACAAGCTTTTACATTAATTAAAGATTTCCATGGCATAATCACTGCCAAAGCAATAAAAAAACTATTTTTGTTGCGTTGTGTACAAGGACTCAAGAGAGTGTATCCAGACTGTAGTAAAGATACCTTGAAAAAAAAAATTACCTGAAGAATTATGTTTTATATAATAACTACGCTTTATATACGCAATTGTTTTACAATTTTATCCATGATTAATTATTATCCACACATTTTTATGATAATCTAGTCTCATAATAATTAGTGTCCAAAAGGACCTAATTCACGTAATCTTTGCGGTCTTGTCGGCACGGGTTAATATGCACCTAGGAAGCTGAAATTTTGTATTGTAATATTATTTTGTGTATAAAATAAAATTAGGGGCTATGCGTTTCGATATCTGTAAAAAAATTTTTTTTGTTCATATAAGGGACACCCTAATCTATATATATAAAAATGAAACCCGTTTTCCGTTGTCACGACATAACATGAAAACGGCTTGACCGATTTGGCTTATTTTTTTTTTGTAGTTTTCTAATACTCTGTACAAGGTTCTTACGGAAAGCGAAACGAAGTTCGCCGGGTCCGCTAGTAATATTATAAATCCGTAAAGTTTGTTGGTTTGTTTCTCTTTCACGCAGCAACGGACTGACATGATTTTAACATGGATATAGTTCAAGGCCCGGAAATTGACATAGGCTACTTTTTATTCCCAAAAAATAAAAGGTCCTGTGGGATAGCACAAAAGTCAAAATACCACGCGGCTCAAAAGCTATTTTTTGATAAATCAATAATTATGTAAAAATTACTTCATGGATTACAAAAAAAAATTCAAAGTTACCTATTCGCGCGAACTATTCGAATTCTGTGCACGGTTGAGATCGGTTGTACCATTTTTGACTAAAATAATTATTAATGTGAAATATTTAATTTCCAGACCCTATTTATGCTGCTACTGTTGTTGCTGGCCAAAGGCTGGGCGGTGACGAGGCTGGAGCTCTCCTACAAGCCGCTCGTGTTCGGAGTCTGGCTGGCTTACGGCATCGTCCATATATTGCTTTACGTTTGGAACACTGTAAGTGGTTCTTTTTGTTGTTTTTAAACTTTCGCGATTTGAACACATTATTATTATATACTACGGGACTAATCGCGCACTAAAATTACGAGATAAATAAATACCTCCTCATCCCGACGACCCTTAAAACCATGGTCGATGCAACTCGGCCGAAACGTCGTGATGAGGAGGTATTTATTTATCTCGTAATTTTAGTGCGCGATTAGTCCCGTAGTATATAATAATAATGGTTCTTTTTAATACAAAATAGGACTATATTTGACTACAACCGCCGCTTCGACTAAAACGCTACATCCTATGGGGCCGTTCAAGTATTACGTAAGCGCTATAGGGGGGTGGAGGGGTCTATTCGTTGCTTATTTTTGATGACATGGGGAGTGGGGGTCTATACGGTGATTACATCAGCAATAGTTATTTATTTCCTGCATGAATCTGCCTTAATGAATCAATAAAAAAGCAAAATGCATATACCACTACCAATGATTACGTAAGAATGGGAGGGGGAGTGAGAGCTTTTCTTACTTTTGCTGACAAGGGAGGAAGAGGGGTAAATAATTGTAATAAATCTGCTTACGTAATACTTGAACGGCCCCTATTCTGTAATTTATGTATCAGTTTAGTACAGATCAGGAATTATATCCGCTAAGGGCACTGGCTTTAGTTTTTGAATCACGTCTCGCTCAGTCATGTGGCGCGAGTAATTGTTGCGAGGAAGATAATACACGAAGTCTAACTTCACCACGCTAAGCCAATAACGAAGGGAGCCGGTCGGCAATCAGAGGCTATTCTAAAGGTGGTGACAATATATATGGTACATATGTCTTCACCACTCAAAACAAAAAAAAAACCTACTTCAATCTCCATATTTATTGCTAAATGCGAACCGCCAGAGATCGGAATGCCGTACTTTCGTCATAGTTTCCTAACCATTGCAATCTAAATATGTTTAAAGGTGGGTCCAGACATGTATCATTTGCCCGATCCGATCACCGTATCCGTATCGTCGACGCGTATCATGATCGCATATGTGGACGGGTAATGATATACGTATCATGATACGGGATCTCGATACGCCTTTATGATACGGCCCATCCCATGTCATGTCGGTTTTTGTCCGATCATCAAAGGTGATACAGATACGGTAACTGAACTGGGCAATTTGATACACGATCATGACTATTGTAAAGATACGGATACGGAGCAAATCGGAGGCGTCCACAACTTGATACGGGGCTTGATACAATACGCAGATACGGATACGGTGATCGGACACGGTGATAGGATCGGTCAAATGATCTTGTCTGGACCCGGCTTAAGGCGGGAGTGAATATAGGTTGGTCTTCTTGGTCTACAATTCTACACTCTCAATCCTCGGTACAACATCGCTTTCCATCAGGCCAGTTGGTGGCCAAATGTAGCCCTATTAGGTATGAGACACGCGTATGATAGGGTTCCGTAGATGGCTACGATGATTATAATAATGATAAAAACAAATTTTTATGATGTTATTAGATGGTAGACTGCTAGAAAAACATAATTGGTCAAGAAATATGTTTGTGAGACCAATATCCTTTGATTTCAATTTTGAGAGAAAGTTTTTAATATGGTCTATAAACTTATAAAGTTTGAAGATTCTATCTTGGATGTTTTAAAAATTGTGATCCCAGTACTCTTAGAATTTTGTACCAAGCTCTATGTCAATCTATTCTAAACTATTGCATAGTGTGTTGGGGGTCCGCGAACAAAACATTGTTCATAAAAATTGAGCGTGCCCAGAGGCTGATACTTAAAGTCGCATACAAGAAGCCATTCCTTTACCCAACAGTCGAACTATACAAGGAGACTAAATACTTAACGGTTCGGCAGCTTTACATTCTTGCAGTGGCTTTGCGGTTTCATAAGACAGCCTTAAACACGATCTCCCAAACAAGAACAGTGCGACGAAATGTATGGTCAACCCCTCGAACAAGAACCACTTTTGCGCAGCGTTCATTTTATTTTAGAGGACCATTCGTATACCAACGTATCGACAGCTCCCTCAAAATATTGCATACAACGCGTTTTGTTTGCAAAACTAAAATCAAGACATGGCTGTCTTGTTTAGATCGCAACGCAACTGAAAACATACTAATAATCAATAGATAAATATGTAACCGAAAACATTCTAAAAATGACTCCATAGGAATACCTGCCACGTTAGACACTCTTAAAAAACACTAAAATCTCGTCCCACCTTATCCACATCTATTAAAATAAAGAATAAAAAAATAATAATAATAATAAACACGCCAGTTGCTTCAAAGTATTAATTAAGCAAAGCCCTCACTGTACAGACACACTCGCAACATACACCCACTTACACACCAACATGCACGCTACACACAAACATTACGCAATCGAAAAATGGAAATTACTTGTACTTTTATTTAAGTAAATTACTAAGAACTCATTGTTAAGTCACTCTTTTCATTACATTAGGTAATAATTATGAGATGTCTTATCTAAAAGCGGAAGAGACTAAATCTCACGACACAGGACCACCCTAGTGTGAGATTTAGGGTTCCACTCTGGAAGTTTGTAAATTTAATCTAAGTACCTACCTACTAACATTACTTTAAGCATCATCAAGATTTACTAACTCCAAAACCTGTAACTTTTTGAGCAAAATAAACGTTATCTTATCTTATCTTATCTTAAAAATGAATTGAAAAAATAGTGACCTCCATACCTCACTAACGGTATGAGTATGTGACAAAAAATGGTCAAAGAAACCTAACATTTATTTAAAAAACCCTATTCAACGATAACACACCTGAGGGGATGGGGTTGAAAAAAATATTTTATCTCCACTATACATGTATGAGAGCCACTTTCAAAATAAACAAGTTTGAAAATTTTAAGTATTGAACATTGAGATCTATACTAAAACTATCATAATGTCAAATTTCATGTAATTTGATTCATAAGTGTGGAAGTTTGCCTTTGTAACATTAGGCCGGACACAACGCAGTTTCTCATAAAGCAATAAATAGCTCAACGCAATAAAGGTTTCTCATTTTACTACGGAACCATAAAAAATGCCGCTGTCACTGATATATCCAATCTAAATCGATATTTAAGTTAACTATGCGCTTAATTTAAAGAAAATTTTTGAATTTCGATTCCAGACGGAAGTAGACATAATAGAAGAGATAGACGAGTATCAGACGTGGCCCGGCTGGCTGATTCTCGCACTTCGCGTCGCCATCATGACGTGGTTCGTGCTAGAACTGCGCAACACCATGATGTATGAACACAACATGCCGAAGCTGAACTTTCTACTCCACTTCGGCGCCTCGAGCCTCGTGTGGTTCGTCTATCTGCCCGTCATAGCGCTTATAGCGCTGCAGATTAGTCCGCTATGGCGATTCAAGTTTTTACTCGGTGAGTAAAATTGCTTATGAATAGTAAGTAACATGTCATCGTGACGTGATTTGTGCTAGAATTATTCAATGCAATGTTGTTAGAACCCAACATTCCGAAGTCCGAGAACTTTCTGCTTCACTTCGCCTGGCGCCTCGAGCGCTACAAATAAGCTCGCTATAGTTGGCGAGTTTTTACTCGGTAAGTAAAGCTTTTTTGAAAAGTGACATGTCATGATGCGGTTTTCTTCTAGAACTATGTATAACCCGGAGCACAAACATAACATTCCGAAGTCAAACTCTCTGCTTGAGTGAAGCAGAAAGTTTTACTTCGGCATGTTCCTAGCGCTACAAATGAGGTCGCTGTGGCTATTCAAGTTTTTACTTGGTAAGTAACTGAACTTTAACTTCATGCGAGGTTATATAGCATGCTATTATTGCGTAGTTCGTGCTAGAATTGAGCAACACCATGGCGTATGAACATAACATGCCGAAACTGAACTTTCTGCTCCACTTCAGCGCTTCGAGCCTCGTGTGGTTCGTCTATCTGCCGGTTATCTGCCGGATCATAGCGCTGCAGATTAGCCCGCTGTGGCGGTTCGGTACTGTGGTTTGTGCAACTCCTGGGCGCACTCTCCGAAGTGTATCCGGTAAAAGGCCGACAAACACGCTACCTTACGTCGATGCTCAAGACTTTGCAGCTGCGACTTAGTCAAGATGTCGTTGTCAATCAGCCTCCTGGCTCGCCGCTCAATCGACTCCAGAGCCTCCCGTTGATATTTGGCAGAGCCATCCCAAAGGTGAGAGCGGTATTCCATACAAGACCTCACTTGTGCTTTATAAAGGCTAAGTAGTTGCTCAGGTGTGAAATACCGTCTCACCTTAGAGAGAACACCAAGTTTTTTGGAGGCTAATTGGGTTTTTGACTCTATGTAAGAGCCAAAGTTAAAAGTCGATGAGAGCGAAACTCCTAATAGTTCCAAGCTACCAGTTACAGGAGCGGAGACACCACGGAAAGCGGGAGACAATTGGAAGGGTCTCTTTTTGGCCGAAAACAAAAAGCCTTGAGTCTTCGTGGCATTAAACTTGACCAGGTTAGCAGCACCCCAGTCAGACACCGCCTCCAGACTCAAGTTGAGCCGTTCGACCATAGCCTCTGTGAGTGACTCGATCTGTGGCCCGCTGGCTCTTGCATCGGATGTGTAGCTCTCCACAACTGTACTGTCGTCTGCGTACCTAAAGATCCCGGGCTTTAACAGATCATTGATACAAGCTAGAAATATGCTACCTTTGTGAGACGTGTGAACGCAACATTCCAAAGTCAAACTTTCTACCTCACTTCGGCGCTTCGAGTACTGCAAATGAGGTCGCTGTGGCGGTTCAAATTGTTACTTGGTAAGTAACTGAACACTAACTAAACATGAACTTTCTGCTTCACATCGGCGCTTCGAGACTCGTGTGGCTTCTTGATGGCTTCAGATATTCGGAATATCTCAGGTGGAAGCGAAATATCACGTGCATTTATTTTATCGTTGAACCTGAAATTGGTAGCGCTTCGCCCTCCACCACACGATACTCAATACTTCATAACGTCGTCACTCTCTTCGCTTTATTGATGGACAAACAAATTACCTATATTAGTTTTAGCTATCCAATGGTGTAATTGAATTTTAGATGGAGATGATAGATAAATGATGGAGCTGCAACACCTAACTCAGGGGTGGAAAATGGTCAGTAAAGTCAGTAAAAGTCAGTTTTTTTGGGTAAGATCAGTAAAAGTCAGTTATTTTGAAAAGTGGTCAGTAATGTCAGTATTTAGAGGATCAGGGGCTAAGGTTAAGGTAAAAGTGGTGTAGTTTCTGTAGATAGAGGTGACAAAAATGCTGTTTTGGAGTGGGGAGTGCCTTTAAAATATCTTATTAAAATATGATGCTGATTTTTAATTATTGAGAATATTTTCATTTCTCAGAGGCATTTTATTTTATTAAATAAAAAAGTCTTTGTTTTGTCTTTAATAACAATCAATACATTTTGAAATCATGTATACGTAATATATATTGAAAGATGAGTTATTGATGATCAATAAATAATCTTTTATTCCTTGGTTTTCTTGGCAACATACAGTCCGTTCACAGTTATGATAGTTCTTCTTATTGTTTCTTATCATCAAATCATGACGCAAAATTTAAAGCAGCGGGGTATGGGGATGGTAGAGGCCAAACACAAAAACATTTTTCTTACTTATTTACAATCATTCTCCGTACACACATATACTTAACTAACAGCAACTAACATTCGTATGGTGTTATATTGACCGACCAAGGGTCAATATTATAGAAATTTGGTCAGTAAATGGTCAGTATTTAAGAGAGCTTTAGTCAGTAAAATCAGTATTTTTGGCCATGGCCTCAGTTTCCACCCCTGCTAACTTCTTCCCCTGATTTTGTTATCATTCCTTATTTTACCTTGCTCCCAACCATGAAAGCAATTTTAAAGACGTATTAACGATTGAAACTATCGTTTGTGATGTATTTCCAGGGATAACATACTCGGCGGATTGTCTGGCCTTCAGTATCATGGCGCACCTGCTGTGGCCCACGCGCTCCGAGCAATACTTGCTGCTGGCGCCTCCTGACTACACAGGTAAATATCATCACCATCACCAATATTGATTTTCGTTACAGGGAGCCTGCCTACCTACTTTTGCCCACACCAGAAAAATCAAATAAGTTAAGGCAAGCACTTATTTCAAAGTTTTAAGCTGCCTGAGACGAATCGGCCTAACCCACCCCAAAAAACCTGAAAGTTATTCTATTTTTTGTAGCGCTCGTGGCGTAGTTTTGACTAAAGGTGTTTGTCTTTGGATATATGACCGTGGAATGCATTTACAACTGAACGCTACCGCGGCTCAGATTCAAATTGTAGGTCTCGATTGTTTTGACCGTTTAGCCGTGTCTTCCGACGGCTTAAAAACTGACAAATTTACTTGTTGATTACTGATTCTCTGTCCACAAAATCGTTTCGAATGATTGCCTTGGTTTAAGCTCAAGCTGGTTTGAAACATGACCTATTTTGTCACATTTATAGCAATTCGCAGCGGGCGTAGAAGAGTTGGACAAGTTTAACAAATCGTGTTATTACATCAAAATCAAATATGTTACATTGAATTGTGATCAAACCCAAAATCACGAAGAATTACACATTTTGTCGATGTTCCACAAAGTTGTGGTATGGAACAGTATTGATCTAAAATATAAAATCCTCATAACTAATAACTATATATCATGACATGTACCTAAAACATCTTTTTGAATGATTCCTGAGTCTAGGCTCAAGCTAGTTTGCTTAATCTAGAAGTATGGTAGTTTGAAACGTGACCTTCCTCGCCACGTTTATAGCAAACGACTTTATTTCAGCGGGCATAGAAGAATTGGACGAGTTCAACGAATCCCCACACGTGGTGCACAGCGACACGGTAGCGCTCACAACAGCGGAGAGCATCAACGCAGACGACGAAGACGTCATATTCACCCGAGCCTCGCACAAAAACGGCGTTGCGTACTCGTAGCACACAGGTAGGGAAAACAATACCCTTCCTATGCAGTCGGGTAGTGAACTCTCCGCGGGATAGAGCTTATAATCGAGTAACGGAGTCAATTCGAACCTTGCTTTTCGTTTGAAGCTCGGGAGCTTATTGGAGTGTCGATTGAGTTGTATCGCCAAAGTGAATTTTATTACGTCGATGTACAGAGTTATCCAGGCCAGCGAGGGTAGCATGGCAAAGGGAGGAAACCATTTTATCCACTTTTAATGTCAGTTGTCATTGTCAATCCATAATTTATTTCCTCATCGAGGGGATAAATGGTGGAAAGATTATTTGTCCCTTACCATGCTATCCGTGCTGGGGTACTAAACCAATAGGAGGTCACATAGACCATTATTATTAAAAACAACTTTTCTAAGGAGCTAACCTGGAATTCGAGAAAGAAATGCTGTTTCATACATTTTGTCGTTTGAGCTTAGGGAACAGCTGTTTTTTTTTCTCTAATTTTTGGTTAGCCCCATAGTAAAAGTTGTTCATAATGATGGTTTTATACAATCACCCTCTTTCGGCTAACCAGATAACCCTGTAGAGTCGTTCTTTTTAACATGGATCCAATGTGACCAATTTACATGTAGTTGAATGAGGTCACCACCATCGTATTTGCCAAACGTCCGAAGTATCTGGTTTCTCATTTGGCGAACTACAATTGTTTGCTTATTGTACAAAAAAAAACACAGGATTTTTTTAATTTAAATACGTCAGGAAAGAATCTTTTCTACAACATGCTAATTTGACTTCATCTTTACAACAAGGTTAAATTATACAAATTGAAGGCGTAAACAATATAATTTATACTACACCTGCTCGGAAAGTACCTTGATACTTTATCAAATTTACGGTAGAAAGTACGTCATTGCATATCGAACAAATATGCGGTGAGAAAACGCATCTGAGCGGGAGAGAAAAGTGTATGATAATCCATTTCTTACGTGGTTTTTCTTTTTTAATTTTGGGTAAGACTATGCGCTGGTAACCTAAATATCAAAAGCCAAAAAGTTTTTACAGTGAGTTTTTATCTCCAAGTTCGCAAAATGACACTGGCCACTAGCTGTGTGTTGGATGGTGTCAAACAATTTGAAAAAAGAACATGTGAAAATTGCAGACGCTATTGGCGCCATTTTCAATTTGTGTGTTGTTTGAGGATTCAGTTTTCGTAGCTTCACTAACTGCAAAAATTTCAATATAAATTTCAATTAGTAAAGATTTAGTTTTTTATTTTCCTCGTAGGTGTGGTATAAAGCACTATGTATCACTCGAGAGAAAGTGCGATTCCCGATCTCGGGTGTTTTAAAGCAAACGACACCCTCGACGGTAATCGGTCACATTCTCCTCTCGGTGAACAATGTACTATTCTTTACCTCTCTATCTGACGTATTGAATACAGACAGAGTAAATTATAGGCCGAATAAAACTACTTGGCGGCTGTGAAGCTAGGTGCAAGTTGCGGAAAAGCCAATCCTGACTAAACACGTACTGGTCACGTGACAGTTGCGCGAGGATCGGGTTCCGCAGCTTGTAGCTAACAGCCGCCAAGAAATTTGATTCGGCCTATACTATGTCTCATGTAAATTACACAGCATTAAGCTGGAAACATACTATCGGACGCGACTGACAGCCGCGACTTAGCAGTGTGCACAGTCTTAAAACATCCGGCGCGCCAGATCGCTCTCGGAGTCCGAACGCTCAAGGTCAGCCCAAGGTGACGTCCGCGACTTATGTCCGATAGTCATTTTTTCATTTTTCATTTTTTTTTTTTATTTGGCATAATATAAATATGTGCAGATACATTGTTCCAAAGGCTCCCAAACTAGTCAGAGACTGTATGTCAGGAGCCAATGGCTTCTCCTATTATGTCACAAAAAAAGATTACAATGATAGTGTGCACGGCTTAGTGTACTTTCATAGTCTAGATACCTATCAGTCGCGGCTGTCAGTCGCGTCCGATAGTATGTTTCCGGCTTTAAGCTACCCTTGGGTAATTTTTGTCGCGTTATAAAAAAGTATGAATGTTGTCAATGTCAAGCCGTTCGAATACAAATTATGAATACACTGAAAGTGTACTTTTAGCACTCGTAAGTAAGTAACATCGATTATATGTATTATTTTCTAAACGATAGAGAATATTATCGCACAATATGCTTTTTGATTTATTTTTGCACCTTCAAGCACACGCATAAATACTAATCGCGAAATATTAGCTTTAAAAATAACCTTATGAAAAATGCAATTGGCATGATGACTAAACAAACATAATTAGTCCGTCAGATAGATTAAAAAAAAATTAGACACGTATTTTTTCTTTTGTAAATTAAACGTTTTGTTTTTATTTCTATCTATACAAATGTACAGACTGCGTCGCACTAGTGACGTCACGAGCCCCCACTCCCAAAGTTTGACAAGGTTTATCTTGGTAATTTATTGTTTAATGAAATAATTTTTATCGTGTTTCACACACTAGGTGTATAGAAACTTCCTTTTTGTGATAAAAATTTCAAAAATTGCCGCGTTCGCAGGATTTGGACCTGCTTCTCTCTGGGATTCCGGCCCAGATGCTTTGTCCAAATTAAGCTAAAACGCTGTCTGCGAAAACGTCGAATTAGTGAAAATGTTTTATCATATTTTACCAACTACTACATTGTTGGCAGCGCCATCTGTGAGAACTGCTTTAAACCAGTTAGTCACTTAATGTGAAAATATTAGAATTTCTTACCATTAACGAGAAATGGCGCATTGCTTAATCAATGAAATGATTTTTATCGTGCTTCACACACTAGGTGTATAGAAACTTTTTTTTTGTGATAAACATTTCAAAAATTGACGCGTTCGCAGGATTTGGACCTGCATCTCTCTAGGATTCCGGCCCAGATGCTTTGTCCAAATTAAGCTAAAACGCTGTCTGCGAAAACATCGAATTAGTGAAAATGTTTTATCATTTTTTACCAACTACTACATTGTTGGAAGCGCCATCTGATCAAATCCTGCGAACGCGTCAATTTTTGAAATGTTTATCACAAAAAGAACATTTATTGTTTGATTGACAAAAGTAAAAATACGTGTACAATATTTTTTAATAATGTAACTAACGGACTAATAATAATGATTTTATTATCCAGTTTTCATATCTATTGCAACCCTGCACTCCAAAGTGCACCTTTTCTTGCTGTCTTATGTTAATTGATCTAACCTTAGATTTTATGGCGTTCAAAAGAGGGTCGCGATATGTATACTGAGCGCCATTCAAATTGAAAGATGGGAAGTTACCCGCAGATGACACTTCGCCGTGATTCGCTAATTATTGCGCATGTGTGCGTGCACATTGGCCAAGTAGTGAGCTCGGGCGTAGGGAACGCGCGGGAAGCACGAGGTTGGCGGGCGGGTGTGCGCTGGTGTCTCGTCTCCCTGGCACCCGCTAACGTCTATATTTTGGCGTTTGCGCAGCTCTCTGCGGCTAACTTCCCATCTTTCAATTTGTGTGGCGCTCAGTATACAGAGGGTTATCCAAAACTGGTGTACTAAACCGCAAGGTGGTTTAGTATAGGGTAATCAGATAACCCTGTATCTTTGATAAGAGGCATACGGCATAAAAGAATACATAGAATCGATGTCAATTTTGAAGATTTTAATACAAAAGACTTTATACTTTAAAATACAGCTTAAACAATGTCTTGATACGAAGAGGCTGTGGGTTTGTCTTTGGATCTTTTTGATTCTATAATCTGAGAATTAAATCAAGAGGTAGATGTCGATTTTAAATGTCTATGGCAGAAATATAGAGAAGTTGAATTGCTGTCATTGTCTAACTGTACTGTAACGAAAGAGTCAGCGATATGTTTAGTTTTTCTGTCAATAAAACTTTTAAAATGGACATTACGGTCAATGTAAATAAATATCTTATTATTTGTCTATTTACTAATGTAA
Organism: Hypomecis punctinalis; assembly: GCA_949316475.1. Taxonomy (NCBI): domain Eukaryota; kingdom Metazoa; phylum Arthropoda; class Insecta; order Lepidoptera; family Geometridae; genus Hypomecis; species Hypomecis punctinalis. The sequence continues at coordinate 15,729,242 of OX438802.1, forward strand.
CAAAATACTTAAATATAGAATAAACTCGAGGTCAATATTCGAATGTCTGAAATAGTTCCTAGTATTGCCATTATTATGAGGAAACGCTTTACGGAAATTTAATTATACTGGATCATTACGTTCACTAGCATTTAAACGATAGTACAGGGGCCTAATTTTTAAAGTTCAGACGACTAGGAACGTCATACGGAACTTTGACAGATTGTATAAAAATAAATAAATAAATAAATAAAATAAAAATGAAGTTCTCTAAATGAAGTTAGCAAAAAGTCGGATTAGAAATGTATAAAAATACTCTATATTATCTATGGAAGATGTGAATATCAAAAAGCTCTATACAAGTACCGTATACGACCAAAACGTACGAAGTTGATAAATAAGGCCCGCGCGTTATGTAAAAAGAACGCTGGAGTTTCAAGCTGCGCAATTTTGACTCTTATTGCACAGTAAATAAAAGTTAAATCTCCTAGTACGCAGCTTTAGCTGCAGCGAGGAGATCAGCAAGGAAGTTCAACTCCTATGATGTGTACAATAGGTGTTAAATCTCCTAGTACGCAGTTTTAACTGCAGCAAGGAGATTTAACTCCTATGGTGTGTGCAATAGAAGTTAAATTTCCTTGTGCGCAGCTTAACACTCCGGCATTCTTTTTACATAACGCGACGTATATTGAGGTCCAACTATAGTTATTCGCTAACGCCGTGCACGCCAATTTCGACTATAAATTATAACTCATAAAGATGATATTGGTATACCAATTCTGTTTTTACATAACTGAACCATTACGTCTTAAACTGTAATAACTTTTCGGTAAAGTAGAGCTCATAGTGTAACTTGACGAAGTATTCTTAACTGATTTCCGAAGTTAAGCTACGGTTGGCGCGATCAGTCTTCGGATATGGGTAGCTTTTAAAACAGAGGACTACCGTTTCTCGGATATTACGTGAAATTAAGCCTCATTTGTATAATAACACCAAAATAAATCAATGGCCGGTACCCGGGGCAATGTTTGGATGGGTGACCAAGGGTGCAGTTTATAACTGATCACTATTGTGACTCGAATAACAAGTTAAATTGTAGGCCTCAGTTGTTTTAACTATTTAGCGATCTCAGAGCCCTAAAAAGCACAGGGCTAGCTATATCTGTATTTACGATCTTACTATTGCTGTCAGTATGTAAGTGCTACATAAAATTCGGCGTGTATAAGGTCTGATAATTTCACCAATCGATTAACTACGATCCTTTATTATGACAGTCTTATAGTATAAGAAGCCAAGGGCTTTACATTTATTATTGTTTTTATGCTAGTGAGCACCATTTTACTAGATATTCATTTCACAGTTAAATGTTAGCCGTCTATCTACAGAAACATGGATGTTGAACCTATGTTGGTATGCAATTTATTAAAAAAAAGTGTTCCGTCATTGTCACACACCAGATCCTTGATACTTCGAATAACTAAATGGAAACGCCACACTTCACAAAAAAACTGCTATGCCATCCAAAAAGATACATTTACTTTTGACAAAACTTATTAACAGCTCAATTTCAGGGTTGCTTCCATAGAAAAAACTGATCATAATGATTAGTATACTAAATGCCGCACCAATTGAAAGATGGGAAGTTAGCCGCAGAGAGCTGCGCAAACGCCAAAACGTAGACGTTAGCGGGTGCCAGAGAGACGAGAAGCCGGCGCACACCCGCCCGCCAACCTCGTGCCTTCCGCGTGCTCCCTACGCCCGAGCTCACTACTGCACCATTTGTACAGGCATTTTGCCATGGAGGAGACTGGAGAGCGCGTGGGCCCCGTTTTTGTTGAAACAATAGGTCACCGATTTTAAGCGGGGGGAGAGGTAAGCTCCGCTGGCTGTAATTGGCTGACGCCAAAATGAAGCAATGACAACAGTTCTTGTAGTGGTGCCAAAAATGTTACTAGTAAAATATCGATATCGATATTTTTGACTTGGATGATAAAATATCGTATCGCAACAACACATCTTTTTAACTATTGACACGATACTGGAACAAATATCGTATTTTTTTTTAATTTTTTTTTTTTTTATTCCTGTTTCCCTCGCATATAGACAAGGTCTTTATTTAACAAAAATATTTTGATCCTCCATACATGGTTTTAGATATATTTATTTTAATAGATGTCCATCCTGAGTATTATGTATCTTATATATCCTATCCTCCAATTTGCAGACTTTTCAGCCCAGTGTACATACTCATGGTTCAATAGAACCATGCGTTGTCCACTTCAAGCTCCCAAAAGCTCTTCTGTTTTCCTTCATCTAACCTTGTTATATCCACAGTGTATCTATATTTTCTTAATTTGAATGTATATTTACATATTATATCTTGTATATCGAGCCACGTGCTGATTAATTGATATAACTATATCATTAGATATAGATATTCAATTACATTTATTTATCTATTTGTTTCTATTTATTACCTTTTTGGCAATCTTTATACCAAACTCTAAAAAACTGTTTCTCATTTCATTATCCACCATTAACTCCTTCAAAGTATGTACATCCATTTTTCGGCCGATTTCTTGTTCCAACTGGAAACGTTCCGAGCCATAGGCAGGACACTCTACCAAAATATGAGGTACGGTTTCCTCCTGATCGGGTTCACAGACGCACGATGGGCTCCCCTTGCATTTGAACCGGTGCAAATATTCGGAGAACCCACCGTGCCCCGTCAGGACAAATATCGTATTGAAACCACACAATCGTATCGTCTCAACAAAGAGCGGCTTTAGAAAATATTATTTATGTGTACTTTGCCGCTTACAGGTTGGCCGACGTAAATAAGTATTGTTTATGTACCTAAAACAATAAACTTTGATGGTATAAAAGACAATATGTTCTATTTTTTAAAATACGATACCGGATCGATCCAAAATATCGTATCGAAACAAGCGGATCGATACACTGCGATGCAATCCATTGCAATCCAAAGTATCGATACAAAGCACCTGGATTAAGCATCCCTAGTCGGTTGTCTACTAAAGCGCCTATCGATGGTGAGCGAGGCCGCCCCGCGCACTTTCTCCACTGGTTAATATGCTCCTTGTATTGTGCACACATGCGCAATAATTGGCGAATCACGGCGAAGTGTCATCTGCGGCTAACTTCCCATCTTTCAATTTGCGTGGCGCTCAGTATATATATTATTTGCCTCTGTTCAGTAAGAATCCAAAACAACATGTTGTAATAAGCGCTGATCCAATATCCATGTTTCTCTAAATCGATGACGATAGCACAAACAATTTACATATTGGTTATAGATATTACTGTAGTCAAGCTAGGATGAAATTACAATACAAATGATTTATTTTGGATCTAGAGATAATTTTATCAACCAATGTACCACTGAGGGTTTTGTGCTCGATTCAATAGACCTGTGCAACTTGAGATATGAATATTAGCATAGAAGTAGAATATTGTGCTTGATGGAATAAAATACAACATTATTTTGGACTTCTTAATCATTCTAAATTTAATTTTTCGCTATAACTTTAAATAACTTAGCCCTTATAGTGATTAAACTAGATTTTTCTCATTTTTAAACTTTCGCGATTTGAACACATTATTATTATATACTACGGGACTAATCGCGCACTAAAATTACGAGATAAATAAACACCTCCTCATCTCATTTTATGTTTAGTTTATGGAACGATTTTTGCTAAATAAAACTAAATTCAGGAAAAAGTTGTACTTTTGGAGCCGTTATAGTCAAAAAGGCTCCAGTTTTTTTTTAAAAGCTACTCCTAAATATTTATGTGAATCTTTAAGCATTTCAAGTTTTTCAAGTTGCACAAGTTGTCTTATCGGATAATTATTTGTACCTCTAGATAAATATATTAGAAATCTGAGTAATTTTAAAGTATTTTATAACGTGGTAAGTTATGAAAATATTACAATTTTATTAGTGTAAGTAGATGATCGATTTTATATGTATAGAATGAGGTTACCTAGTTTTATTTTGACCAAGGAAATTAGAGGTGATATTGTGAATGTGTGTACCACGGGGATGCAGATGCCAGGATAATGGAGGAATTTTGGAACAAAAACTGATAATTCTGATGTTTTAATGAAAAATATCTATGCTCGCTCAATCATTGGTCTTGTATAGGATGAATCAAACTTAATGGCGTCTGAAGTTAGCTACAAGCTGCGCAAATCCCCACCCTTTGCGCCACTGACATATGAATAAGTTGCTAACGCTAAATCACTCGCCTCGTGTTTATAGGCAAGTTTGATTCAACCTATAGCATGTAATCCACCAACCCGCACTGGGCCAGCGTGGTGGATATGTCCCAATCACCCTTCGCCGGTAGGCTTTCGTCCGGCAGTAGGCTATTAAAAGGCTGATACAGTACAGTATAGCATATGAGCTCAAACCACCCTCGAATAAAATTGTAATAATATAATTTTATTATTGTAATAGTCATAAATGCAAACTCGATTATTATTTATTTATTATGTACGTAATAAAACGTGGAGTGACAAAAAAAACAGCCAGTGTTTTGTGATTTATGAAATATCTGCTTTTGTTCTGAAGCGCCTCAATTATTTCATATAACTAACATTATATTATGTGCCAACAAATGAACAAATTAAATATACTATAAGATGTATACCTAAAGTGGTCCGTGTAAATGTTGTATGTTCCGTAGAATTATTAATATTGTCTTATTCGCTAATGACATTCTGTCAAGCACGATAATGAAACTCTAATGGCGGGTTTAGATCTATGACACGGACAAAATTGACAGTGACAGACCGGCAGTTCGAATGTGAAACTATCAACTATTTAGAAAGAGATAGTAGATATTGGCAGTGCCATACAGACAGTTATCGCTGTATCTCTGTCTAACCTGTGATGGTGTGTGATGAATAGACAGAGATAGCGACTAATGTCAGAGGTAAAATACTGTACTAGATACGGCACTTGCATACTATTCTTGTTCTTATTTTTAATCAGAAGTTTTGGTGCTATCGTTTTCTATTTGGATTTAGGTAACACCAGTTCTTTCCATAATACCTCACTGCACTATATAGGGCCATAGGTATTAAACGCGAAACTTTTTAAGGGCAGGTTTAGAACATCTAGGCAAACAACTTTTGTTCTAGGACTTTTGGAAAATCACGAATATAAAATCAGCTTTTTCACACAAAAATTCGTCAACGCGCGGCAAAATGTATAGAGAAGCCATTTTTTGTGAATTTTCAAAAGTAGTTTGTCTCTATATACTAGACCCGCCCTTAAAAGGTTTAGCGTTTAATACCAACGACCCTGTATAATGTATATCAATAGTAGCGTTCCATGTCTAAAAAGTGTTCAAACTTTTTCATTGTTCTAAGGTTAAAACTGGAGCGAATTTATTTTGTTCTTGTACTCTATGTCCGTCGGCAGATCTAAACGCGCCATAATAGTGTGTCACACCACAATGCTTTGCCAACGCGCGACGCTAAATATATTATGCATATGATTTCTACTCGTATGCTGTGTAACACAAATCTTCAGATTTTCCTCAAAATCCTTTACATTATCATTTTTGCTTTGTGTAGCCCCGCGGCCCGCTCTAATTCAGCAATACGCAAATCTTTTACATAGTTTTGTACATTTGCACTCACAAGTCTTATGAAATTATTTAAAAAACACTACATGGGTTTATGTAAACTGATATAATTTTATGTTGATTACTTATGTCATGATTTTCAGTTAATTATGTCGTGATTTTTTAGATTATTATATTTAAAGTACAATTAGATCTCAATAGTAGTATCAGTATGAATTGAATACCCGCGCTCATATCATAGTATGACTAGGTGTTTCTTAGCGATCACCGAAGTTGAGCAACGTTCGGTACGGTCAGTCTTCGGATGGTTGACTACGGGTGGCATTTACAACTGAGCAATGCCGGGGCTCTGATGAAACTTTAAATTGTGGGACCAGCCCCCCTACCGCCTAAGCAATAGCAATCGTAATAGCAGTCGTTTATGACTTCATTTTTGTCATTTGGCACCGCCTATGTGACGTTAGCCATCAAAGTTGTTCATTCAACTATTGCTTTCGCAATCCGCGCAAAGCAATTGATGGCTAACGTCACATAGGCGGTGCCAAATGACGAAAATGAAGTCATAAACGATTGCTATTACGATTGCTATTGCTTAGGCGGTAGGGGGGCTGGTTGTTTTAACCGTTTAACTGTGACAGAGGCCTTCGGCGGATTAAAAACTCTGGCACCAGGGCTAGCCACCCGGCCCATTTGAACTTGCTTTACTACTTAAACCTAAATACGTATTACTTATATGTAACAACCCCTATATTTAGTCTAATGCAATTCAATTTTGCAAATCATTGTAATAGGGCTATGAATATACGAATTATTTATTGAATGTAAAGTTAAACAGGATATTTGGACAGACAGCAAACTCACTATGACAATGAATTCTTCGTCTGTTATCTTTTCTTATCAACATGAATGACTCTTAACTTTAACCACACTTATTTGTAAGCTATAGTTATCAGCTGAGCACTGTAAAAGTGCATACATAGTTAATATTTATGTAACATCGCGTATTTTTTTTAGATTATTAGGTATATACATTTTATGGTATTTTCGTTCTTATTGGTTTACTTACTAGCTGCCCCGGTGAACTTTATGTCACCATCTGTCAATGACAACTTTTACATGCAGGAATATTTTGTATGTGAAAATTAAATTCACCTCGGTGGCTCAGTGGTTAGTGACCCTAACTTCTGGATCAAAGAAGCGTGGGTTCAATCCCCACCCAGAGCAAATATTTATATGATGAACATAAGTGTTTGCTCTGTGTCTGGGTGTTATTTAGTTACTATCTATATAAGTATGTATTTAAAAAAAATAAGTATATGTAGTATATCAGTCTCTGGCAGCCATATCACAAGCTTTGCTTAGTTTGGGGTCAGAGGCCGTGTGTAAGATGTCCCAAAATATTCATTTATTTTATTATATTACTCACTACATTTTTATATTTTCTCACCGTTTAAACCTTCCCTTAACTTCCACAGATATTTCAAAACCAAAATTAGTCAAATCGGTTCAGCCGTACTCGAGTTTTAGCGAGACTAACAACCACGATTCATTTTTATATACAGGTTTATTGCTAATCAATTAGCATCCTTTTAGGGGCTTATTCTGTACATCAAAACTAACATTTGTTCTGCGACTTTTGTCAAAAGTCAGAAAAAAATAGCTGTTCCATACATTTTGTCGGGAGTGAACGATATTTTTTTATGGAACACCCAATTTCTTTTTGAGTTATTACAAAAATCGCAGAACTAAAGCTGTTAGTTTTGATATACAGAGTAAGCCTCTAAAAGAATGCTAATTGATTAGAAATAACCCTATATAAGAATATAGATGAGTGAACATTTAATGATAAAGCATGTTGAGTCGACTTTGCTAAAATTTACGAAACTATTATAAGAACCAATGTTAAATTGTAAAGAATCAAAAACGAATTATCGAATGTAATCTTATACAGGATGTTTGGATAGACAACTAACTGGCTATAACAAAAGTAAAAAAGCCTGGTAAAATGAGAACATAACGTAATGTTAACATTTTTTCGTAAAAATGTGATACAGTATATCAGGATGCTCACGTACGAAAGCATACACTTTCAATATGATGCGGTACAAATTACTTCACTGGCCTCACTTTTGTAAAATCAGTTAGCGAATCTGCTAGCAAAACAGCGCTGCACTCTTAATAAAGGGCCAAATCAGCACTGCACTCTTAATAAAGGGCCAAATCAGCACTGCACACTTAATAAAGGGCCAAATCAGCACTGCACTCTCAATAAAGGACCAAATCAGCACTGCACTCTTAATAAAGGGCCAAATCAACACTGCACTCTTAAAAAGGGCCAAATCGGTACTGCACTCTTAATAAAGCTCGGACTAATAAGTTTTTAGGTCCGTTGTATTACCGAACATCATGTATTATCACAATTGCTACGTAAGACAACTTCTTCAATAGTTTTAGTTATAAATGTACAACACATTTTTTCTATTTACATAATTTATTTCTGCTGTAAAATATTAGCGTTATTCGAACCTTTAAGCTACAAAATAAAGGCCTCAGATCGCAAACCTACGAAAGAAAATTAATAAAGAGAAATGTATAATTTTATTATTTTGTTAAATGTTCGTCCAGGCAAGACAAACACTAAAGGTTTCTTAGAACCCATATTATAAAAACAATGTAAACATACTTCTTGGTGCTTTGAAACAGTTAAATGTATTGATAAAATAAAGTATTTCCACACACAAGCGACAAACAAACGCCGAGACCAGTCAAAAAACGTTTATTTTTTTTATTTCAAACATGTTTTCGTTTGACTTCACACTGCCTGATCTGCCCCCCGACCGCCTAAGCAATAGCAATCGTAATAGCAATCGTTTATGACTTCATTTTAGTCATTTGGCACCGCCTATGTGACGTTAGCCATCAATTGCTTTGCGTGGATTGCGAAAGCAATCGTTGAATGAACAACTTTGGTGGCTAACATCACATAGGCGGTGCCAAATGACTAAAATGAAGTCATAAACGATTGCTATTACGATTGCTATTGCTTAGGCGGTCGGAGGGCAGGGACATATGCTTCTGGACACTAGAGCTCTGTTTTCCTAGCATAGCGGTGTCCGCCATATAGCGGCCGCAATATAGCGTTGCACGACGTCACTAGAATGTTGTCTATGCGTGCACAATAGCGCGGTTCCCTACAGAGCGATAATTGACACCGTAAATTGAGAGAAAACTTGTAACTTCAGAAATATTATGGCTGCTATATGACGGTGTCGCTATGTTAATACCAGAAGCTTAACATTTGTGAGAAATTGTATAAAAACTCAGTGGTGGCGTTTTGATACTGTGGCGTGGCGAGTATACGGTTAGCCAAAGTCACTTGATTGGTAATGTCATTGCTGCCAAAGGCCTAGAAGATAATTTATTTTGAAATTTATTATTATGTACTCAGACCAAATAAAAAAAATCAAGACGATACGAGAGATAAAGAGAATAAGAACTGTGAACAAAACAAGTGAGGCCGGCAAAACTACGCCTAGCAGTGTACAGACACATTTACACACACATACATGTACAAGGACACTACGCCTTGGATCGTCAGTCAAACTATGGCGGTGCAACACCGGCGCACTCACTACATGTATAAAAGTAAGTAAGTAAGTTCGTATAGGCCGGGTGGCTAGCCCTTGTGTCAGAGTTTTTAGGCCGCCTGAAGGCCTCTGACATGGCTAAACGGTTCAAACAACCGGGACCTACAATTTGACTTGTCATCCGAGCTACGGTAGCGCTCAGTTGGAAAATGCCACCCGCGGTCATCCATCCAAATACTGACCGTGCGGAACGTTGCTTAATTTCGGTGATCGCTGACAAACACCTAGTCAAACTACGCTACGAGCGCTACATGTATAAAAAACCGGCCTCACTTGACTATTCACGACGTTCTGTCTTGTTTTTTTTATTCGGTCTGAGATTATGTAGTCAATGTTTGTTTATGCACAGTTTCATAGATGTGTAACACATGAGTTGTATTTGTGTTGTAAATTAATTGATGTTAAGTTATTGATTAATTCGTAAGGGGAGAAATTGCTACTCAGATCTGCTAAACTAAATTAACATTGAATTAAAAACTTTGAATTGAATTGAAATTTTTGAAACGAAAATCACAATTAGATCTTTAAATTATTTTTGTTTATTCATTGATCTATGTAATTTTTCTTGGTAAAACACAACGACCTCTTGCAAATTACAAGAAAGTGGTTAAATATACAGGTATTTGTTTTTAGTTAAAAAATGTCAAGTAAATACTTGGTCTAATCTAATCTAAATTATGGTCATCAAGTCGTGCAATTTATAGAAATTCATTAGATAATGACTAATTTCGAGGACTCGCAGGTATAATATATACAATGTTTAGAACATACGCAGCACATTCACTTGTGCTGCGTCTCTTTTCGCTCGCTTGGAAGAAAAAGAGACGCAAATATAGTCTTAATTGAGGGTTGCTACATGAATAAGCGGGCCGGCACAGTCGGTTCGGCAGAATTTGTCGAACGACAAAGCCGACCCAAACCAGTTACTACGTTACGTTCGACAGCACTCGGTTTGTACCGATCAGCACGTTCCTTCGGGTCCAATTGGCATCATTCGGAAATCACACGTATCGAACCGTCGCAGCATTCATCTACCATCTACATACATTCAGTTTTTATGCTTCGGCTACATTAGCGGGCTATGGCGAATATTCGTGTTAACGCGATAAATGTGGCCGGGTTCATCGTGTCATCGCGTAGTATTCGGGCGCAGACGATGTAGTATCGGGGAGCTGTCGGTAAACTGGCGCGAATAAAAGGGATTTGTCGCGCCAATATTCGCTTAGGTGGCTACATCTACGTCATTTCAGTGTCGTCCAGACTTTGAAGCGAGAAGGACGTGCATTTAATTTTTTACACTATGGAGTGGAGTAACGAAAAAGTGTTAGAATTCATTCAATTTTATGAAACTGAGAGTATTACATGGAATCCTAGTGACCCCAACCATAAAAAGAAACACTTGGTACATGATGCGTGGATTCGAATTAAAAACATGCTCAATTGGCCTACCACAGTAGAAGAAATGAAGAAGAAGAAAAAATGATACTCGTACAATTGTAATAAATAATAATTTACTGACATATAATGCAAAGCCACTATTTCCTCCATTTGTAAAAACAATACAATCCTGCACGATGCTTCGCGTCAACTTGACACGAATCTTCGCCCGCCTTAATGTAGACAAGAACATCGCCTATACACGATGTTTTTGTCTCGCCAACACGATTCGAATCTTCGCCCGCTAATGTAGCCGAAGCATTACCGTCTGGCTTTGCCGAACATGCCGACTCGGTGCCGCCCGGCCTAGCGAAAGCCGATCGGCTTTTTCTCCCGAACATTCATTTACACATATTGGATTGCCGCCCGGCAGTGCCGATCGATGCCGGTCCGATTATATGTGTAGCAAGCCTGAACTTATATGGAAGTGACCGTATCGCCTTTCCTGTGCGGCCTCGCCCTAAAACTAAACATTCCTTACGTATCTAAATTAGCTTAGTTTGTTTACGAATTATTTTTGTCTATAACAGTATTTAAAATTCGAATGAATATTTATGAATCTACGTCAACGTACCTTGTATAAGTGTTTTATCTTTAGCTCATAAAAGCATGTCTGTTTATTCATAACTCTCTTATTTTTCTGTTTATATAAGAATTTATTTTTGCTTTCATGTTTATACTGACTATTTTTTTTTTTTTTAATAAAGTACTTAGTTACTTACAGTTATGAATACTAAAAAACTAAAAATATACGTTGTATGTAAATAATTATGTACTTATTATATGAATTTCTCTTTGCGAACTCGAGACAGTTTTATGAGCAAAGATTATTTTATAGATGTAATACCTATTGTATGTTCTTTATTTAATGTTATTTGTAAGGTCTCTCTGTAGCTGTGAATTGTAAATAAAATTTTCTAGTGTTATCTATGAAGCTGCATTTTCATTTATTATCTCTCATTCATCCATTAGCCATAGGATCTCCACTACTGGACATAAGCTTCCCCTATGTATCTCCAATAAGACTGGTTGGTAGCGGCTTGCATCCAGCGTGATCCTGCGGTCTTAATGAGGTCATCCACCTTGTGGGTGGACGTCCTACGCTGCGCTTGCTGGTACGTGGTCTCCACTCGAGTACTTTTCGACCTCATCGGTCATCAGTCCTCCGCGCTATGTGCCCCGCCCATTGCCATTTCAACTTGCCAATCGGCTGGGCTATGTCGGTCACTTTGGTTCTTCTACGGATCTCTTCATTCCTGATTCAATCTCGCAGAGACACTCCGAGCATAGCCCTCTCTATTGCTCGTTGTGCTAGGTAAGTACTTCATGTATTATCTATATTTTTCTGTTAGGTAAGTGCAAAGCTACAAATCCCGTCAAAAAAATTGTCATGTATCCGATGGCAAATGTATGAAGATCTCAATCGAAAAATTTCATTTTGATACTTTATTGCCGAATACTTACCTACACATTTTAAATCTTTAACTTGTCCTACAGAACACACGATGTCTTAGTGTCCGGAAAACGCATCGCATGACATCGTGTAAACATGCCCTAAATTTGAAAGGAGCAAAAGCAATACTACAATAAAAATCAAGAATGTAATTGCCAACAACAATAATTTATTTCTCACACACAGATAGTACATAAATACAAAAGAATGAAGCTAGCACAGCACTTAGGGAGATTTAACAATTTCATAACAGTATTGATAAAACATTAAATTACCTACATTAGCAAGCGTACCACAAAGAAACTAATCGAAAGAACATTGCATTTTAATAAAGGAACACATACCTAAGTAGGTACTTAATACTTTTTAAATGTATGTTTGAAAGTATTTACAATGTTGCGTCATTAAAATAAGTATACAAAATATAAGTCACTTAAGGGCTATTACATCTTGATCGAATGGCTATATGGCCTAAGAGGCGCTGCAGACCTTCACCCATGTGATAACCAGATTAGACGTAATTTTTATAAATTATTATTTATTTATAAACACGCCTATGATAGCTTGCCTATCGAAGTGTTCATGACTATATTTAATTCAATGAAGTTTTTATGGAACTTGTTTTTACTTCACTCTTTTGATAGCTTCTTTTGAAACTATGTTTCATCTGGCTATCAGATGGGTGAAGGTCGTTTTTCCACGTCTCTCCCCCTAATATGTCAACGCATGCGACTCCACCCTATGCGTGACGTTAGGTCGCCACTTGTCACAGGGATGATTTGACACACCTACCAGTACCTAGTTTATTCATAAACAAAAACTACAGTTGTCTCCGTGTGGCTCTTTTGTAATGAACCCCAGGTGGAAACGAAGGTGTTCTTACAAAATTGTAGGGAGTCACAAAAAAGCGATAATAGTTTTTGTTTACTATACAAACTGATGCCAAAGATTCTTGATTTTTAGTACCTACACGATAGATAAATACGAAATCGCGTCAACATCCGTCAATTAGCCTTACCTAACCGCACCCAGATAAAGTTATTTCTGAACTGATACCTGATTTTGATGTTTGAAATGACTATTGTATCGTGTGGAAACACCTCCGTATGACGAGACCCTTTTTAAAAAAGGCGAAAACACGCTTATTCTGCACAACTAGAATACCCACCACGACATAATTAATTATCGACAATTCAATTCAATTAATCATTTATACATCAAATACTTAAACTTCAGAACTTTTGTTATGTACGTAATTAATTAGATATCAGTCATACTTTTACGCGTTGACAAACTAATGTCCTGGTGCGTATGCTAGCCATGCTGATCTAATTCAGAAGCTTTTATTCTTACGACACGACATCAAGTTTCAAGAGTTTGTAACAGGTTAGCAGTTTAAAAATCAAGTGTTGATGAAAACGTTGGAGACTATTGAAAAGAAAACTAGAGTCAAAATGGAAGAACGTGGTACCGGACCCTTTGTTGTAAACCATACAAAAAAAAAACACTATGTACCTATTCTAAAAATTCTTACATAGTATCTAAAAAATCTGTTGACTTACATTTCGTACAGAATAAAGAATATCGACTTATGACAATTAGGTACATAAATATCCAAGAGTTAGAAACTAGACCCAATTATTTCAACTGTGCCTAAAGAAGTCAAAGCCGAGTATATTGTAGCGTATTAGCTGTTGCCGTGAACCACACGCCCCGACAATTAGCTAATCAAATAGGAACGTGATTGAATTAATGATAATGTAGTCTGGACATTCATTCAACTAGGTATTTGAATGAATGTCCAGACTACATTATCATTAATTGACTGCACACGTGCTGGAAATGGATTCAAGCAGAGGAACCACGACAAAATTATCTAACGTTCTAATTTTACTCACAATAGCCTTTTCTTGACAAAACTGTTTGACGTTGCCAATGATGCGATTTAGAAATTGAACTCATATGCATAGCTATGGGCCTTATTAGTAAGCTCCAAGTAGCCCAACGAGCTATGGAAAGGGTTATGCTCGGAGTCTCTGCGGGATCGAATCAGGAATGAGGAGATCCGTAGAAGAACCAAAGTTAACGACATAGCCTAGCCGATTGGCAAGTTGAAATGGCAATGGGCGGGGCGGCACATAGCACGTAGGAAAGAAGACCGATGGGGTCGAAAAGTTCTCGAGTGGAGACCACGTACCGGCAAGGGCAGCGTAGGACATCCACCCACAAAGTAGACGGATGACCTCATTAAGACCGCAGGATCGCGCTGGATGATAGAGATTTTTAGGGGAGGCCTATGTCCAGCAGTGGACGTCCTATGGCTGAAACAAATAAACGAACGAGCATAGCTACATCTGTAATGACTGACGCTCACCGACTTTCCAAGAAACAGAATTGATTAGGTAGAGTTCAAAGGTCACATCTAACTTGTGATACTTGCATGTTACGATGAATTAACGGAAATAACATAATAACACTAATGGAACCAGTTTTCCAAACCGCAAAGTCCAATGTTTCTAATATGAAATCAACGTTTTTTTTAGGCAAACAACGATTACTAAAATGAACGGATACGATTTTGCCTAAAGTAAACCATACAACGAACAGACAACTCTAAAGTGAGGCAAATGTGCAAACAATCAGTTATGCACGTCAGTCGACTATTTACGTACGATAGCTTTTTATGATGATAAACAAACGTATCATACTATCATGAAAACCAGGGCTTCAGGTAGCCAATAGGATAAATTTAGACTAGCAGTGTACCGGCCTCGTGGGAAGCCAAACAAAAGCAACAATGTGCTTACACGTTGCACTTATATCCGACGTAATCTGCCTCACCTTCGGGTAACACAATTTAATGCTTTATTAGCACATAACAATGAAGAGGTAAATTTAATTCGGCCTTA
This sequence comes from Hypomecis punctinalis, assembly GCA_949316475.1. NCBI lineage: Eukaryota > Metazoa > Arthropoda > Insecta > Lepidoptera > Geometridae > Hypomecis > Hypomecis punctinalis. The sequence goes on from OX438802.1 coordinate 15,744,285, forward strand.
TCAATCTGTATGCGTCAGGAGTTCTGGACAAAACATCTAGATACATAAAACGTAGAGTAGGTACCTCATGTAAATTTTAAAAGTAATCATAGCTTAAAATGAAATAAAATACATGGATAAATAAATGTCTTCAATCACAAGATATTTTTATGCCATTATGCCTGAACATCACATTAGCACATGTGAAAATCGTCGAATAATAAAAAACAAGAGTCGAAAAATAAAAAAAACTACAATCATTTTCTCCAGCTACTAAAGCCTATAGGTACCACAAAATTACAGACAATACTAATTTTCAAGTGGCTGAAAGTCGGTGATTTGTCAAGAATCCTGAAACAAAAATGTACCGGCGGTGTCACCCTTCATGTTGTCTGAGAAATCATCATGTTTTAAAATATGTATGAAGTCTGCCTGAATTTTAGCCATCGAGGAGCACTATAGTCTAACCCCCTTACCCTATCCTTCTGATTAGTTCTGATAGAACGAGAAGAGGTTCGTGCTCAGAAGTGGTTCTCTGAGGTGGGAAGAAGTCATACAGTTCAATATAAAACTGATAACGAAGCTATCATATGACGGTGGAACCCAAAGGCCAAGCAACTCAAAACAGTGGTCAAAAATGTAACATCAGTATTGATAGTCAATTTGATACATTTGAACCAATTTTTGGGCAGAGCCCAACAAGGCATCAATTCTATTTTATAATTTAATACCTAATATCAGAGCAGAGATTTATATCAGATACATAGAGCTGGTCAATATTAGGAAGCAAATAAAATAATATCCTGTAAATATGCTCGATCTCTTTCAACACCAAGCACGTTTTATAAAAACGGTATTTCGTTGCCAACAGATGTAAACTACGTCATAATAGGTTGATATTTTTGCTGTTGGATTAGACGACAAATTCGAATGCCAGACTAAAAATTATAACAGTAATCAGAAGAATAGCAGATTCCGATTTAGATATAAATTCCTTGGGCGCTAGTGTTTATCTTATCTCAAGTCGACGAAATCATAAGACTAGACACGCATCTAAATAGTAACCACAATCTATGCCTACGTAAAGATAATCGATTTATCTGATACCTATTTGTAAATTCGAGTAAATTAACATAATACTGTAATAATATTTTACGAAGCAGCAAATAATAATTTTACTGTGCAACTGGAAACTACCATGGATGTATGATTATATTATTGAAGATTGGTGATTATATATAATACTAACTAAAAATAATTATTTATACGTCACGTCTAACTGCAAATAATTACTTTGATGATACGGCATATCTTAAACACCAGTATATTTGTGTCTGATGGATTTTAAAAAATTGTTTAATATTTTACAAAAATAATATAGAACATACATTTGCTAATCACATTGAGAATTGCAATAGCTTAATACAAAACATACCTGTAAGCAACTTCGCAAATAATAAAATTTGAGACTAGAAAAAACTTATTAAGAATGATAAACTAGATGATGTTGTTTTTAAACTTTTGCGATTTGAACACATAATTATTATATACTACGGGACTTATGGCGCACTAAAATTACGAGAAGTTTATAACTTAAATTATTTACGAGATAAATAAATACCTCCTCATCCCGACGTTTCGGCCGAGTTGCATCGACCGTGGTCACGCGTAGACCAGTATCAGTCTACCCGTGACCACGGTCGATGCAACTCGGCCGAAACGTCGGGATGAGGAAGTATTTATTTATCTCGTAATTTTAGTGCGCCATAAGTCCCGTAGTATATAATAATTATAGATAATGTTGTACGATTTACCAACAAACATCATTTTTATTAATTAATCATTTTTCAAAATAAAATAAAATATTTTACACCAGGAATGTACAAAAATGTTTAGAACAATAAAATTACTATAATGTAATATTATGCTGCATTTATGATACAAAAATAAGATACTATATTCACAGAAAGACATTACGCGTGTAAACATTGATTTATAATCATAAATGGTAATCTCATTAAAGGATTCCATGCCTTTCATTCAATCAAGCATTCCATTTAACAAGGCCGAATTATAGTCGACGTATGTGAAGATAGCTACAAGGTGCGCAATATCCAATCCTCAGAGCAAATAAAAAAATCAAGAGAGAACGTCGTTGAACAGTCAAGTGAAGCCGGTTTTTTATACATGTGTGAGTGCGTCACTGCTGCGCCGCCATAGTTCGACTGACAAGCCAAGGCGTAGTTTCCTTGTACGTTGATGTGTAATTGTCTTTACACGGCGAGGCGTAGTTTTGATCGGCCTCACTTGTTTGTTCACAACATTCTCTCTTGATTTTTTTATTTGCTCTGAGATCCAATCCTGACTGAAGCTCACATGAAGCTGCGCGTTGATTGGGTTTCGCAGCTTGTATCTAACTTCACATCCGCCAACTTGGATAATTCGCCTATAAAGAAGTTTATCCTTATTTATAAAAGCGCAAAGTGTACGTACTAAGGGCTGCGCAAAGTTTTTGCCGATCTCCTCTTTAGCTGCTATAGCTAAATTGAAAGCTTGAAAATTTATGAAATAAGTATAGAATAATACCATTCTTCAGTTATGAGATGATCAATAAATAAATGCCATCGTAAATTTAATAGCAACGTAAAATAGTGTTCTCTCTATCAAATGCATATAGTGAATAATATTATAATTCTTTTTTGCAAAAAAAACAGCATGACCGACTTCACCCGTGTACAGAATTATTACATAGTATAAAACAAAGTCACTTTCCGCTGTCTGTCCCCATATATGCTTATATCTTTAAAACTACGCAACGGATTTTGATGCAGTTTATTTTAATAGATAGAGTAATTCAAGAGAAATGTTTATATGTATAATACACCTGTGCGAAGCCGGGGCGCATCGCTAGAACGCAAATATTATGCACGGATCGATGTAACATTTTTCACATTATTGTTGATTTATCAAAAATAGCTCAGCCAATTTCGAAAAAATTTAAATGGGACCAATTTCAAAGTATACTCTTTCCAATAAAAAAAGAATTAATTAAATCGGACAACTGTGAAAAAAGTTATGCGTGGTTATACATTAAAAAAATATATATATATACGCATCGAATTGTATACCTCCTCCAGTGGTTCGTCGGTCAAAAAGAAACAGGGCTACTCTAAATTGCTATTATAATTACGATGGCGCCACTAAAATTGGGCCTAATGTTAATGCATATACTAATACTGCTTTTCTAGACGACGGACATATCCTGGAACATCATTTTACTCGTCATTATGACCAATGTTTACTAAATTGGGATCAAAAAACTGTTTCTTACTAAAAGATCATCGAATCTCGACCAAAGGTATGAGATAGCAGATTTTTTTTCACCCCGTAATCGCCCTTATAGGTACATACTTACAGCATTTAAAATTTAGTAGTACAAAGATAACCAAAATCTAGAATATATTCGTCGTCTACAAAAACAATGTGTACCTACATCGTCACAATACTCTCACGTACATAAATGGCTTAGACGCCTAGATTGCAAAAAAATACTAAAAAGTTCTTTCATGCAACTAAACATTCAGCTTACTTATAAAAAATATTCTTACTAGAATTATTAGATATATTTTAAAATAGCAACTCCACCACCAAATTGCCTTCACCATTCTAGCGTTTTACATGAATAATCGTGAAACATATTTCATTCTCAATTTATAAACTCATATTTAAAAAAAACACATAAATTACCCTACCCATTACAAATAAATAACAAGATTAACTAAATTTTAATATCAATCAATATTTTAATCTTAGTTTGAGACTACGAGAAATTCATTTCATTTAGATGTAGTTACTAAGAAAGTCATATTTTAAAGATAAATAATTCATAGGTGGAGTGAAGGCGCTTTCACACTAGCGGCTTTGAAACGGAGTGCTACGGGTCGCGGGGGTCGCAAGACATATTTACACTTGCAAATTAAAAAAAATGTCGAGTGGATGACATTTGTTTATAGCTTACACATGAAACAAAACATACGAATGCATATCGAAGCACTCACTGCGTATGTTTTTTTGTTTCGGTGTTTAATTTTTTTCTTTCCGCGAATTTCGTTTGGAGATATCTTTTTTTAATGTTAATTTGCCTAAAATGAATCATAAACCTAATTTAAGTTAGTTTATTTCAACAGTAAAAAAACTCGAATTTCTCAAAAACAAAACTTAACTTACATCACGTTGAGAGAACGTTTCCATACAAAATCACCCTGCATGTCTGAAATGTTTATTTACGCTTTCTACATCATTTAAAATCGCGTCAACATCATAATTTGACGCCAATTTCAACCAGGTTTAGACTTAGGAATACGATTTTAAAAAAACGCTGCAGCCACAGTAATGAGAAGGTACTTGCTTTCGTGACGTTTTTACTGATAGGCGGCTAAGTCATCTAATGTGAAAGCCCTCTAACCCCATTTTTTTCCACTAAATTGTCTCAGTTGGAACAAAATTTACAATACATTATTAAAGACATAAGTGTACAATTAATTCACAATAATGATCAAAGCACACTATATAACATTTACTTTACAACTAATTAATTATACATGTAATATATTAATTTTAATCCGAAATTAGAATAACAATAATTTATTTTATAAAGTTTAGAATTTTTTCCTTACATTTATATGTCATTTTAGAATAAAAATAAATAAAGTAACTGCTCTAAAACTTTACATTGAGTAGCAACATAGTTTGCTAGAGACAGACAATTAAACTGATTTTTAGGAGTAAAATTGTCATCTGCATCTCTTTTTATTCTATAATGCAAGAGAAGGCCAGAAACAATTTTAGTACTGTCAAAAGTTTAGTCTCCGGAGTTGTAAGACGATTCTAAAAATCGTAGGCAATGCAACCCAAACAGAAATGCTCTTAGATCATCAATTATATTATTTACAACAAAATACTCTGCATTATTGTTTGCACTAAATACGTACTTACTAATATATGAAATAAAATAATGAATTCACAGATGTGTCTACAACAAATATTAATTATATTAATAATACATCCAAATAGACTAGAATTATAATAGAACTGTTATTATTGAGATTCCTCTAACATCATAACAATATATAATTTTTACTATCATTTAAAAAATAATACGATCTTATAACAACAACTTTGTGAATAAGTTAAGTAAGTTAAATATTTAAAAACAGTCAATTACATTTTAGTTACATATTTTTAAAGGTACACAGTGACAATATATTTTCTAATTCTTATCAATCATTACTATCTTTACAAAAATAATATTATGTAAAAATTATAATACATAAAAAACCAAGTGTTCTACTTTCGTCGAGATCTGAACTATACACAAAGAGAATAAGTTTAGTAGATAAATTTACTATAAGTATATATTATTATATTCTACAACACGTAATATAAGCGTCAGTTGTTACTGTTATTGGAAATTAAAGAGCTTTAATACTCTAGTTTATCGAAACATAGATTCTATTCCCGCGTCACGAATATCTGTAAAACCCGTACATATACATAAATTCATAAAACGCGGAGCGCGCGCGAATATAGAGCAGACATTTAACTCATGGAAGAATTCTAAAAACAGTTGGTTAAATATTTGCCTCGATCAGTTCCTGTATGGTGACTTAAAAATACGAGTACTAAAGAAGTAATAAATTAAAAGAAAGATACATGTCAAAAGACGACCTCTTAGATTAAATACTAAAATAATTACTATCACATATACACCATCTAATCCAGGAAAGATTAAGCGTTTCAAGAAATTCTAACAAGTTGGCAACTAGCTTTTGGCAATCTAGCGTCGGCCGCGATTTGCAGAAGCGTTGTTAACGGGAGCCAGCAGGCGGCGAGGCACGAGGAGACGAGCGTTGCCCCGAGCGGGCCGCACCACCCCAGGCTGCTTCAACTCGGCCAAGTGCAAAGCATACCCATCGTTCAACGTCGTCGCCATATTACTATACTTCTTACTTATTCGTCCAATCGCATAAATCTGTCTCTGCGATAATCCGCAGTTATTATAAACACTGATATCTTTTCCGGAACCGTAAGCGGCGTGCAAAATGATACCGTGTTCGTTTATCAGACTGTTCAAGTGTGCCGCTTTATGACCCAGCGGATCAGTGGAGAATCCGTCGGAAAAGAATACGAGACCGTGCGGGAAATTGTGTTCTGCCAGCCAGGATATTACTTTCCTCTGTTGCATGTCCGGACGGCCCGTGATGTAGAGTATGATGTACCCTAAATCTTGCCAAAAACGCACGACGTCCACGGCACCCGCTCTTACTTTGGGATCGCGACCCGTTACCGATACACTAGCGGTAAAAGAACCATCTATGCTGAACACTATACATTCAGTTTGCGGGGGAACCACAGCCAGATGGAAATTGCAGTGCGTATGATCGCCTCGCACTACTGCTCTTACAGGATATATCCCGCAACCTACACTCTGCCTGTCTGTCAAAGTATACATGACCCTTCCCGTTTTGTCCGTCACGACGGTGGAGAGCATAACCCATTCACCGGCTGGTGGATCTTTCATCATGTAAATATCGACTTTCTCGCCAGTCAGCGTGATCATATCTAATGGCCCGTACATAAATCGAGCAGTGAAAGTTTGAGGGTTTCCTTCTTTTACGAGAACGTCATTGGCTCTATGATTAGCGGCGACGTTCTTCAATTTGACTGATGTTCTTTTTCTCATCCATTTTTCTCTTTCTTGACCGGGTTTAAACATCGAACATTCTTTGTCGTCAGAATGGCCATACAAAGCTAGATCGAAATGACCGATTTGGCGCAATATAAACGCTATGACATCGGAGCTTTCCCAATAACTAGCGTGGAACAGATGTGGTAGTGCATTAGTAGGGAAATTCGTCAAACCTTCGGGACAATAAAGTGCATAGTCCAACCTTTTCGCTCCCCACCACTTGTGCTGTAATGCATTCATGGTTATTAGAGGAATGTTATCAACGAGCCCGCTGACCGTACTCTGCACAGACACTTCTGAGAGTCTTCTCAAGACTGGCGTTGGAGGCATTTGTAAGTGGTCACCGAACAATTGAGGATGGCTTTGTATAAGTTCCATCAAGTGGTATGGCTGGCCGTTTCCTAGAGGATATTTAGTATACCTAGCCACATTGATTGGTGGCAAATTCGTAAATCTAGCAGACAGTAACGGTTCTAGTCTTGAAGAAACAGGATCCGTGGGATGGAACAAATTGAACACTTGTTGTACTGGAGGTTTCATAATATCCTTGCCTTTATCGTCAGATATTTTCCTAGAAGCTAATATAAGCGAAAGCGGGCTGCCGAATGTAAAAAAGTCACTCACTTCAAATTCGAACTTCACATGATTTTCACTCGTAGATGACGATCGTCTTCTCGGAGTTGGAGCTTGTAGATGGGACTTGTTCAAATAGCTTTGATCTGATGGATCATTAGGAATCGTAATTTCTGTATCTAAAATGCTGTTTTCACTGTCATGTCGCGACTGGTATTGCAAAGTACGATTCAACGCGTCGTAAGCTAAAACTGAGCCCATACTATCTCCTACAACACAGACTTGCCCATTAAAACCTTTACCGTCATCTGATTTAAGAAATTCGCTGTAAACAGCATTGGCACAACTGATTGTTTTCGCAACAGAATCGGCATAATCGGGAGACGATGTGGCGATTAGTGGTATAGCACCAATAGGTATCAGATCATTGGTAAGAGAGGGGGTTTCTATTGTCGATGGTGAACAATCAAAGCTGTACGGACTCAATGTCGATAGAACTCCCAAAGCTTCGGTGCAAATAGATGGACATGAGACTAGTTTGATGGCTACATGGCCGACCAGTGACGGATAATGTTGACGCATTACAGATTCGAAAGCACCTTTGAATGTAGTTACATCAGATTTTTTTGCTGTCATGTCAACATTAGCATCTAAGACACTGCCAGCATGAAACACTAGAATAAGCACTGTTGTAGGACAAGAGTTGTGCACCGGTGTTTCAGGACAACCATCTATGCTGTGATGGCTGTGCAGAGCCACCAATCTCCGCGAACCTCGCTCAGAAGTTACTCTCTTTAAAAACGTTGGATTAAAGATACTGTCATCTTGACCTTCGGCAGTTGTTGGCGATATATCAATATCTGCTTCATCGAGAGAGCACATAGATGACCACTTATTAAAGGATGATTCACAATCATAAAATTCATCTTCAGAACCTGTCTCTGTTTCAGATTCCCTAACGAGAGTCTCCATTCTCCAGTTTGCTGCTTGTGCATGAGCTTGTAAGCTTTTGATAGATCCTGAAGATGATGACCTGAGATTTGTTTTTGAGCTCTTATGCTCGGAAGGTGGTGTACCTTCAGGGGTCAAATGTTGCTGAATCCTTTTTTCTGTTGTCGTCTTTTTAGTCACAACAGGACTCGAGATATCTTCATTCTTCTCTAAACTACTCATAGTAGCTGCGAGTGATTTTGAATTTTCTTCTGAAAGGTCGAGTTCATCACTAGTTTCGCCGGCCATCTTTTTCTGTAATGCTAGCTGAGTTTGCCTTTCGATTTCTCTGATATCTTCCATGGTGAGTCCGTGCCACTCGTCTTGCCAAGCCCATGCTTGCCGGTGCGCTCGGAGCATAGTTTTTCTTAGTGCCACATCATGTATAAACTTTTCTAGTTTTGTCTGCATACCCCAATATCTAAATTCAACTCTGCACAATTTATAGGCACACATCAGAGATTTTCCATTAGGGAGTGGCTGACTCTTTCCTTGAACCTCCCTCCAATATTCATCTAGCCAGTTTTCAGAGAGGGGACCTCTGTTACATTTTTCAGATACAAATGACTTAGGATCTTCTTCTTTGACATAATCTGCACCATAGAGTTGATCTTTAACTACGTCTATCAGATCAACAATTCTATTTTTCAAATCACTTCCAGAGAGATTGAAAACATTATCCTGATGACCATTGTCTGCGTAGTAGTAGGTTTCTATTTCGAGTGAAAACTTCTCGACAAAAGGGCAGGTATATCTGGTTTTTGTGTAAGGATAAGCATTCCAAGCTTCTTCGGACACGGTGAGGGCTGATTTAGGGAGGAGACTTTTGAACCATCCTGGGAGGTGACTACCAACATGATAAATTTTTTGGGTATACTGACCTTTGCCTCCAGGGCCATCTTCGTAAGGTTCATTGACTAGGATTTCTACACCACTACCTTCACCAGAGCTCTCCTCTCTACTCTTCTTAGCTATCATGTAGAGTTGGGCGATCCGGTACTCCTCTACAGTGAGGGGTAGAGGTATTCTGTATTCTTTTATCAACATCTTGATTTTACTGTTTCATTCTTGAATTAATAACATCTCAAATTCTTAGGATCAGCACACTGGAACAATGAAAATAATATTTGTTTTGCTACAATAATTAAGGTTTTTTTTGGTAACAAACATATTTTAGTGCAGAAAACTATGAATTTGTATTACAGGATATCAATCTTATTATGCAGGTACTTTAAAAGATTAGGTAATAAAATTATCTATGATTAACAGATTAATTTTATCGATTGTAGTTAATTGTATTACAAATAAAATCTGATTTCATAGTGTGAAACAATTAATAGGCAATTATTTACGAGGAGAATAGACATTTCCACAATTATTATAGGTACTATAAAATTATAACTTAAATAAAAAAATACCTATTTATATTTTTGTTCTCTGCAATTAAAATTATTATTGTTCTTTTTTCTTCATTTCAATGTTTGGTGTGTAAAAAAGATATTCTCACACTTCCTATTTTTCACTTACTTTTAGTTTCATATCACAAGGTAGGTTAATCAGTTTTAAGCTAGCAAAACACAACACAAAACGCTCACCAAATTGCATGATACTCTTAAATTAATGATTAAAGTAAACAACGCTTTTGGGAACGTGGACGTACTTTTAAGCTGAACGATTTCATTACTAGAATGGACTAATAATAACGTAAGTAATCCCAACGAAATGAACCCCTCTGCCAATTACTAAATTGGATGTTTGCGTAATACATGATCATCATGGTTTATTTACACGTATCTATTCCCGAAAGTAATCAAAATGAGTTTTATTTTCGTTGATACGACTGAACTTACATGCTAAATTTTTAACAAAATGCTTTAAATTTTAAACAAGTAAACAAACACAATATTCGCAAAAGTCACAGTTACCTTTTGAGGCTGAATATCACGGCATTTTGCACAATATCTCTATCACTTTATAACAAAAACACATTATTTTAATTGATTATTTTTAAATCACAATACAATCCGCCACACCACAAATCCACCACGGATGCGATGAACTTTGACATTTTCAGATGTAAAATGTCAAAAACAAAACGTCCCAAACGCCATTCCTTTCCTTTTTACGTACTTTTCTACTAAAAAGACACGCAAAAAAACTAACTTGCGACATTATAAGCCATAAAATCACGAAGCTATTTATATTAAATTTAATAGGAAAATGTTCTCATGAGCAAATTGTGTAGTTGTAACTAATTTCCTCCAATAACTCTAAATATATTTACTCCACGAACTACAGATATGCGAGAACGTAGATTGGAACGCTTTTTTAGGCAATGAAGTAGTATTCATAGATGTTACCGCAAAGCGATTAAAATTTTTAATTTCTTTATATATTTTATACATATTCTTTATTTCCAAATAGAGGAACTTTCTAGTTTACACCTAAACGTTGCTTTTTTTATACTTAATTAAATACATTTGAAACAGGTAGCGGCACGTTAGTTTAGCTCTGAGAGTAATATGTGGAGGGCATGGTCTATTATCTTCAGGTGACTAGACCATGGGAGGGGATGGCTGCACGTGGTGACCTCTATACTAAATCCATGCGCAGCCATTCCCTCCACACTTCACTCAGCGCTAAACTCTACGTGCCACTACCTGTTCAGAAGATAGTGAGAAAAAACATCTAAAGAAGAAACAAGCACTCCTTATACAGGGTTATTTCTAATCAATCAGCATCCTTTCAGGGGCTTATTCTGTACATCAAAACTAACCACTTTTGTTCTGCGAACTTTGCCAAAACGAAAAACAAAAAATGGTGTTCCCTCACAGAGATACCAGAGGGATAATGTGGTCGATAGAGAAAAGAAAGAAAGAGATGCAATAATAAAATATCTCGATTGAGTGGATAGTTGCTGTGTTTTTCTCTCAGTAGTGTCAAATTCCAATACATATTTGACAGTTTTGACAGCGCTGAGCCAGATTGCCCATACATTTTTGTGGATGAGAATTGCCTCAAGCGACAACAGCGTTATCTTTCTAGTTGTAATAGCTTTGTGTGTTCCATAGAAAAATATCGTTCACCCACGACCAAATGTATGGAACAAATGATGTTTTTTTTTGAGTTTTGACAAAAGTTGCAGAACAAAAGTTGTTAGTTTTGATATAAAAAATAAGCCCCTAAAAGAATGCTAATTGATTAGAAATAACCTTGTATATAGTAAATAGTAATTAAATGATCTGCTTTTCCAAATTAGAGTTAATTTTACTGTACTCTAATGAGCTATTACAAAGATAGGCCATTTGTCAGGAAATAAATCAATCGGCCTAAGATTGTGCAGACACTCACATAGAGGTGTCGCGTTCAAGCACGCGCAAGAGCCAGCAAGAAAAAAAGATAGAGCATGGAGTCCCTTCGCGCAGAAAATTGAAACTTCGAAGCAACAGTGCTTTTATACCCCCTCCATGGTATCGTTAAACGTTTAACGCAACCAGCAGGCCAATCGCGTTAATTTTAAACAGCTGCGTTCCATCTGTAAGTCAGTTAAAGTTCGGTTGCAATTGTAGTGTAGTTTCGATTCAGCTTCAAGGAATTAGGTGTTGCGCTAAACATCATGCACCAACCGTTCATATGACACAGGTTACGTTCCAACTCTGATCGAGTTGCGTTTTTAGTCAAAATCATTAGTGCGATACGAAAATAGACAAAAAGTCGAAGTTCAGTTAAAGTTTAATTGTAGTTTAGCTGTCATTTTTTAATGCGATTGGCCTGCTGGTTGGATGTCGCATTAGAAGTTTCACTTCAATATAAATCACGGCTATACTAATTTTTTTGAAGGTTCATTTATCTACACATAATGACGTTCTTACAGCGAAACTGCTTTTTGATCTTTTCTAATAGTACTTAAGTGAAGTTAATTCTGATTTATTTTGTTGTATTTTTCCGATAAAATGAAAAACATATAAGAAAGTAGCCTATAAATAAGGGTCTCTTTTGCTGGACACAACAAAATCGATATCTGCTGGCTAGTTGCCAGAGTTGCCAAGTGGCAAAGTAACAATACTTTGGTGACAAAAATATTATGAATGAGCTGAGAGTGTTACGTATTTATAGATTTTTTTCTCGAACTTGTCCACCAAAAATTCAACTTTTTACATACTTAATTATCACCTACGGTATTGCAAATATTTTTCATCATAAATCAATTTTAGCTGCTTTTCTCTGATTGTAGGCACCTACTTCAAGATTTACTATGAAAAAGGCAAAAGGCAGAAGAGCTAGGATCTATTTAGCACAGACCACAGGCCTTCTACGCCCAATTTTAAAGAAAGAGGGCTACTCTAAATTGCTATTATAATAAAGATGGCGCCTCTAAAATCGGGCTTAGAGATGACAGAGGGATGTGATCGACCGAGAAATTGCAAGAGAAGAGATGCATCGATTTGATGTGGCCCGAGTTAGAAAAAGACAATATGAATCATATTGTCATTCAGTGCCTGTTTTCGGGATTTTGGTTGTGTAACGACAAATTCTGGTCAAATTCCAATTCATATTCCTCTATTTGATAGTTTTAAGAACTCTAAGCCAGATTTTCCACACATTTTTGTGGTTGTTCTCTATAGCACTGACAAGCGCAGCGTAGAATGTGATGACAAGCGCAGTGTCTTCTGGTTTGTGATTCGGTGTTCATATTCCGTGTTTTTCAAGTACCTACCCAAGCTATAATTCAACTATACAAACGGCTAAACTTATGCTTAAATGCGTACGTGCCAAGAGAGTGGGAATGGGAGTGAGAATTGAAAATTAATGATTGTGCGAGTGGGATGACGGAACTTATTTTTCGAATCAATCAAGCATCCCAGGACCTCGCCGCTTAAAAACAGTCCTACTGTGCGGCCTGTAGGCCCACGGTTAATATAATGACGACTTCTAAAATGTATTTTTTTCACAACTTGTGTCTGTGATGTTCTTTTAATAAAAATCTATCTGGCAACATTTTGCTGTCAAGTAAGTTTCTTTTTTAAATAAAAAACTTGGCGTCACGTTTCAAATGCATTTGCCAGCATCATGTTCTTATATAGATAAGAACTCTCGATTCAATCATCGGTTTAACCGTTTAAAGGCTCCTTTACACATAGGCGGTACGAGCGGTATAGCAGACGGGCGGGCATCTGTATTGTACTGGTTATATAAGAAGGGCTCACACAGGTCCGGTCGCGGTACTGCCGTACCGCCCTTTACCGCTCGTACCGCTCTACCGCTCATACCGCCTGTGTTTGATGGAGCCTTAATACTTTAATTAGAGGTGACATATTCTTCATAACTGCGGGTAGCAAATAATTTATTTATACCTTGAAAGATGCTCCAAATAAGTCCGTGTGTATAAAATCATTGCTTCTATTGCACATGAACATTGATAGCAATGGAATATACATTATTAAATTAAAGACTGGTATATAAATTATAGGATTCTTTATTTAATAAATGTACAAATATTGCTCTTTAAACAAGAATAAAAAACTGAATAACATCAAAATTTCGGACATTATTTCATAAATATTTTTACCTGATCATGAAGGCCTCTGTTGTAAATATAATATTTAACTTACATTCTAACTTATAATAATAAAATATCAAATACAAAAAGTCTAGTTTTACAAGATTTTTTAAAAGTTTACAATCTTAGAAAAACGGACGGTTATCGAATGTATAGTTGAAATGCAATTACAGTAGCACAAACTGAGTGTTTCCTGGAGCGCTATAATTGAACATACGAACGAGTTGATCGTACATGTAATTGGTTACGGAAGGGAGCATTGAAAGTCTGTGCTTGTGCGAGCGGGACTGCGGATAGTGGTTGGTACAGGGGTACCATTTTTTGAATTAATGAATTATAGCGTCCCTGACCAGTTACGGTCCTTTTACGTATACTACTTGGCGCGTCACCTCCACATATTTCTTATAACAATAATGAGCACGATTGCGAACAAAAACCGTAGAGAAAACCGGCAACCTTATTTTAACGACCTTCTAGTTAAACGTGCTACGCTGAACGTATGCGTCACAAGACCGAGTAAGAATAAGAGCATAGACAAAAGTGTTTGTCTATGATAAGAGCGAGTTCGATCGAATGGATTTATTTATACCATTAGATCATTGATGATTTTTCAAAAACAGCTCAGCCAATTTCGATAAAATTTAAATGGGACCAGTTCTGAAGTATGATCTATCAAATAAAAAAAGAATCCATAAATTCGGTTCATAATTGGCTATGGTTCATATTGGTTATGATAATTGATTTTGTCAAAGATGAAGATTCTTCGATCTTTGGTTGATTCGAAATAATCAAGTTACAGTTGTTTGTCTAGATATACTAGACCCACCCTTGAAAGGTTTTGCATTTAATACCTATGACTCTGTATATATCTGTCACTTTTTCACACGTCGACAAAACTCTTTTCGTGGTCGCATGCGAAGCAAGCAGTTCTCCTAACATAGTCATACGCAAATAATGTCGAATTAAGAACAGAAATGACGCACCACAACACACTATAGAGTATTGTTAAGATTCACCCGGATAATATTTTGGTAATATCTATGAAAGATTTGTGTAAGGCTTCGATGAATTGAGCGCTGTCATTATGCGGCTTGTAGCTAGTCACGGCGGCTCCCAGCTTGTCGGGAAACGCCGAATATCTGAAAATTAGAGATAATTCATCGGAAAAATGTTTGATTAATATAGGCTATTTGACAACATTGAAAATATATTATTGATTGTGGTTATCCATACAGACAGCCTGAAAAATACATATTTCACTTTATTTAAACTAAAATATGTCTGATTTTCGCAAATCGCACGAAATAAAATACGAATATTTTTTTGATATTTTATCTGTGACGTGAACACTCTAAGAAGGACGGCAACTCTGGTGACGTTACATGCTAGTAAGCCAAAATTTCTCGATTGACTGTTATTTGTGTAATTAGTGTTTTGTGTTTTTGGGGTAATATTATTGGATACTTTTAAAGTATTTTTTGTAAATTTTTAGATGTGAACTAGCGTATTTACTAATATTAACTAACGTTATTTACTAGTGTGTGACGTCACAGACCAACGCCATTACAGAATGTCGTTTTGGCGGGATCTTGAATATCTATTTATTTAACACTTGATTTTCATTGGTAATACATTAGATCTCTCGGAAATATAAATGTAGTGTGCTTATTATGTACTAACGAATAATTTAAAACGATTTCCAAAAACTAGTCAAATAGCCTATTTAAGATATTGAGTATACAGGGTTATCCAGGATTGGTGTGTTAAGCCGACAGGAGGTGATTAAAACCATTATTGTGTACAACTTTTACTATGGAGCTAATTCAGATAAAGTAAAGAAGCAGTTGGGTGGGGCCAACCTCGAAATCGCAGAAGAAAGCTATTAAAAATTTAAACCGCAGAAGCTTTTTTGAGGTAGGTTATTGAAAAAAAAATGGCCAAGTGCGAATCGGACTCGCGCATGAAGGGTCCGCACCGTATAGAAGCCCCCTTAATATATTTTATTTTAACTTATTAATTATTTTTTGGAAATTTTTTAATATACCACTCAATATTACAAGCATCTTCCTGTTGCCGTTATTAATATCGAGCAAAAAAATCACGTTACTTGTAAGGGATCCCCTTAAATATTTATTTTAATTAATTTATTTATTTTGAAAGTGAAATGAAATGAAATATTTATTCCACTAAAATAGAGTACATATAAATGGTGTTTCAGATTGATTCGTTCCTTCTACTTGCCATTTACTAGCATGTGGAAAAAAGCACTTAAGTAAATAATAAAGTTATAACAGATTATTCCTAAAATTAATTAGGTACAAATCATGTCAAAGTACGGTTAAATTAAATAAATAACAAAATGAAATAAAATTAAAATAATAAGTCAAATTAAATAATAAACATGTTGAAATCAAACAATTAATAAATGTTATCGTTTACGCATAATTAAAAATTCGTTTAGGCTATAGTAACATTTTTCTATTAGCCATGTCTTAAGTTTACGGCGAAACATTCCATAAGGGAGTTCTTACAATGATACAGGTAATTGGTTATATACGGTGACACACATGGCATAACAGTTCTTTTGAAATAATGTCAGTGCATTTTTAACTAAATATTCTGTGAATATTTCAAACGTCTACCTGTCACCATTATTAATATCGAGTGAAAAGGTATCAGGTTTATCGAATGGGATCCCGCCCCTCTCAATTATTTTTTTTTCTATTTTTAGTATTTGTTGATAAATCGGTAACAGAAATACGTTATCAGTGAAAATTTAAACGTTCTAGCTATTACGGTACATGAGACATAGCCTGGTGACAGACAGACTAAAAAGAACACTAAAAAGCAGCAAAAAGTGTCCCTCTAAAAGTACCTACATCACTGTAAAACCTGCATATTTTTAATTTGACAAATGACTAACCCGATTCCGAAGCCATCCTTGGCGACCGGGCCAAACCCTCCAGCCATGACACTCGGCGACGACAGCGTGCTGGTGCTGAGTATAGACTTGTTCAGGAACTTGTACTCGTACGAGTCGAAGAGCTCTGGACGAGGCAGGTTGTTCTCTTCCGCGATTTTGTTCAGCGCGAACATGTGCCGATCGAAACCTATTAACAATTAAAATTAACTATAGAACCAGTCGAACTGCGTGGCATTTTTTTAAAAATAGAGCATTCTTTGATATAGATGCACGCAATTGACAACATTTCAAATTTTTAACATAGTTATATTTATTTATTATCTGAAAGAATATTGCAAAATAACGTATACGTATTTTTTATTTTTCCAATACGACTTATATTTTCCGTAAAATTAAGTTTTGAAAAGTAGCTTATTCTAAAAGGACGTAACTGCAAAATTTAGGACTCATAAACAATTTTACTGAAGCCACATTAGAAAAAATAGGTGCTAGCGTTGCTGTCACTGTCAATGCCAATCAATCCGTCACAATTCACAACAAATAGGCCGGGAGGTCAGCGCAAAAAGTCCACTATGTACCGCGGTATACTATGGGAAGAAAAATATAAAAAATGTTTAACATCTGCCAATCACCTGAAATAGGTAACTGGGTCTGCCATACAGGCTTTAAATTAGCACCACTTAAAAGAAGAAGAATAAGTTGTACTAGTTCCAAGATACTTTTAAAATTCAAACGGATTTTTCCACCAAATGCTAGGGAACCCAGCTGACTGACTCCAGGGTATTGATGTACACCATTTTGATAACTTAGTACCAATAATTCAGCTTTTGGAAAGTATTTGCATTTTTTGCGTTTACCTCTCGGGCTAAAGCAAAATAAGTAATTTGAAAATGACACTGACATTTTATTTTTTAACTACATTTTATGTGTCAACACTATCAGTGTTAACTGTCATTTTATATTGTAAGTATTTTTTTTATCATTGGCAACTGAACTTTGAGTATAAATCCCGAAACGGCTTGGGTGAGAGTTTTTATCTAATATCTTAGCAGTAACTGCACTAAAAATTTTGGAAAAATAAACATAATGATCAGCATCCCGATATCTCGAAATGGTTTTGGAATTTCATAGCCTTGTGAAATATGAAAACTTGTCAATTAAACGGTTTTCGTAACACGAATAATTATTTTCCGCAAAATATCGCAACACCGACTTCCACCGTGTACATAACTCAAATAATTTGCACGAATCGATCTGACATTCATGGACACTTTTGTTGATTTTTCAAAAACGGCTAAGCCGATTTCGATAAAATTCAAACGGGTGGTCTCATTTAAATTTTATCGAAACCGGCATCGGAAGTAACTATATTCTTTTGAACTAAAAAATATTTTTTTAAATCAGTCCACATATCGATGAATTTATACAAAAACAATTACTTACAGAAGAACATAGTGTTAGAAATTACGTGTTTCTCACTAGCAACACCACCTTGATTATCTGTGGTAGCGCGGCCCCAACGAGAGGGTTGGCGCCAACTTATGGATTATCTTAAATTACGAGAAAAAACAAAAGCCGCCGATGCGAATCGTCGTGAATTTCATCTTTACGATTATATTACAACGTGTATTGTATTGGTGAGGATGTAAATATCAGTTTGAAGGTATGGTAAAGCTTTTGATTCGACTAGCGTAGAATCGGTTTTTTTTTGCATTGAATGTTGCGCCTCGACAATATGTCACCTTGTTTTGTTAATGTACCTTGAAATTCGACACTCACAAAAATCAAAACCTAAAGGGTATTTCCCGTTGACATAGAACTATGAAATTTGGCGAGAATAATTGTCTCAGAGTACACATATAGGAATAAATTTGAAAATTGTACATTTTTATTTAAATCATAAAAATAGGGCCTCAAAATTCACAAAATATGGGTTCAAAATTCAAAGTGAGTAAATCGTATCATGTAAGGTATCATATAAAAGAAATTTATTAGCACATGCTAAAACAGGTTTTTAATTATTTTAACAATGTGTAATATTCGATGTATGACGAGAAAAGTAAAAAAAAAACTTTTTTATCGATGGTTATAGTATAGAGATTTCAACAACTTACTTCCCAATTTTGTGAAATTTTCTGGATTTGTATGAAACCCTCGGTGTGCGAGCCTGGCTCGCACTTGTCCGGTTTTTTGTAATAGCAGTAAAATAAATACATCATCTATGAAAATTTCAACTGTCTAGCTATCGCGGTTCATGAGATACATCCTGGTGACAGATGGTCAATGGAGTCTTTGTAATAGGTCCCGTTTGACCCTTTGGGTACAGCCCCCCGACCGCCTAAGCAATAGTAATCGTAATAGCAATCGTTTATGACATCATTTTAGTCATTTGGCACCGCCTATGTGACGTTGGCCATCAATTGCTTTGCGCGGATTGCGAAAGCAATCGTTGAATGAACAACTTTGATGGCTAACGTCACCTAGGCGTAGCCAAATGACTAAAATGATGTCATAAACGATTGCTATTACGATTGCTATTGCTTAGGCGGTCGGGGGGCAGGATTCAAAAAAGGGACATCATACTAAATAACAACGGCTATTTCGTACCTTGCCCCATCGCCGCTTGTTTCACTAATTCAGAGTGTAACGAGGAACATTCGGTCATCAGCGCTCGGAGTTCTTCATTGGACATCTTATTGCTGTGCAGTGCTTCACAAAATGCCTGGAACATTATATATTAATGAAGAAAGAAGTTTAGGGTTAGGCAAAGTTGTACAGTAATTACGAACAAAGAATGAACATCGGCCTTTGGAAAATAAATTAAAATCAAAATCCTTTTATTTCGACCATTCAATGAGTTTTTAAGCAGTTATTATACCATACATAAATAAATATAGCACAACATCAATATATTTTTTTTTGAAAAACATATCGTCAATATCTAGAGATGGATAGACAGATAGATAGATAAACTCTTTATTGCACACCAAGAAATAAACAAAATGAAAAAACAAAGAAACATTAACAGTGTAACAATGGGCGGCCTTATCGCTGATAGCGATCTCTGCCAGGATATTAGTCAATACCGACATGTCCTACGTGAACCAATAGAAAATGGTTTACTAATTGGCAGTAAAAATCAATATAATTCGAAAGAGATAATCAGCGAGTTAAGTTAGTAAGTAATCGGCAAATAATTCATGAGAAATGAAACAAGCGTGTGAAGTTAGTCTAATGGTGATTCGTGAAAGAGAGCAAACACTTTACGAAACCGGAATTGACAAGTTTTCATATTTCACAAGGCTATGAAATTCCAAAACCATTTCGAGATATCGGGATGCTGATCATTATGATTATTTTTCCAAAATTTTTAGTGCAGTAACTGCTAAGATATTAGATAAAAACTCTCACCCAAGCCGTTTCGGGATTTATACTAAAAGTTCAGTTGCCAATGATAAAAAAATACTAGCAATATAAAATGACAGTTAACACTGACAATGTTGACACATAAAATGTAATTTAAAAAAAAAAATGTCAGTGTCATTTTCAAATTACTTATTTTGCTTTAGCCCGAGAGGTAAACGCAAAAAATGCAAATACTTTCCAAAAGCTGAATTATTGGTACATAGTTATCAAAATGATGTACATCAATACCCTGGAGTCAGTCAGCTGGGTCCCTAGCATTTGGTGCAAGAATACGTTTGAATTTTAAAAGTATCTTGGAACTAGTACTACTTATTCTTCTTCTTTTAAGTGGTGCTAATTTAAAGCCTGTATGGCAGACCCTGTTACATATTTCAGGTGATTGGCAGTTGTTAAACATTTTTTATATTTTTCTTCCCATGGTATACCGCGGTAATATAATCGCGGAATCAGTAGCCTTGAATAAGACCACGACAGTAATGCAAGCGGAGGCCATGGGTCTTCTGCTGGCAGCGAAAACGGTACTCGCAAAAGACCACATCAACGACGTCAGTAACGTCGATAAACAATACGTTACTTTTATCACTGATAGCGCAGCAATTATTTACGCACTACAAAAACATTCAACTAGATCCAAGGTAGTATCAGAATGTCATTCTGTCCTACAAAATCTTTCAGATAGATACAAAATCACCGTGGAATGGATAAAAAGCCACAATGGTTGTGAGGGAAACGACAAAGCAGACTCACTTGCTAAAAAAGGCACACAAAAAAAGAAAAGAACAAGTATTTCTGAACTATGCAAGCCAACTGCCTTGGAAACAAGGAATCTATTAACTTTAAACTCAGAAAAAGAGCACCAAAATCTATGGAATAAAACAAATGAATGCAAGCACGCAAAAGCTTTCTTTCCATTGATTGATAGGAATACAACTAACAAATTACTTAAGCTAACAAGGCCTGACCTTCGTCTAATGATTGGTATAATCACAGGCCACTGTGAGCTAAATTATCACATGCACAAAATAGGCGGTACAGACAGTCCTCTATGCCGAGGCTGTCTGCAGGAAAATGAAACCGTGGAGCATGTCCTACTGCACTGCAAGGCCACTGAAGATACAAGAAGAAAGACAGGACTCCTTGAAGGAACTACACAAATCTCCGGCAGCGAAACACCTGGCGCAATAGAGGTGGACCAGTTATGTCAACGACCCAAACCCGTACTCCGTTATTTTAAGGAGCTCGGATGGTTTGAGTAGGCTGACATCGGGGGGAATGCACAAAACACCCCAAGCGGGACGTCAGTGCAGGACTCATCGCCCCCACCTAGAATTAGAATTAGAATTAGGTATACCGCGGTACATAGTGGACTTTTTGCGCTGACCTCCTGGCCTATTTGTTGTGAATTGTGACGGATTGATTGGCATTGACAGTGACAGCAACGCTAGCACCTATTTTTTTCTAATGTGGCTTCAGTAAAACTGTTTGAGTCCTAAATTTTGCAGTTACGTCCTTTTAGAATAAGCTACTTTTCAAAACTTAATTTTACAGAAAATATAAGTCGTATTGGAAAAATAAAAAATAAGTATATGTTATTTTGCAATATTCTTTCAGATAATAAATAAATATAACTATGTTAAAAATTTGAAATGTTGTCAATTGTCTACTCGAAATTGGCTTATCCCTCCCAAGGCCCGATGCCATTATTTATTCGCGAGAACTGTACAAAATTACTTTTTAGACAGTTTATGACAGCGTTGCCACACACGCTGCCGTCCTTCTCGGACCCGCTTGAGTGGATGGCCAGAGCCCCAATTAGTAGGCTCTTACTACAGGCAGGGGATACCGATGCCGTATTCTAGTGCCCCGGCATCAGGGCAACCCAGTCATCATGCCTACTGCCATGGTGGTCTAGTGTAATGGGGGTAATGACCCCCGCCTTACAATCGTGAGGTCGTGGGTTCAAATCCCGGTCCCGTACTTGGAATTACACACCACTGGCTTTTCGGTGAAGGAAAACATCGTTAGGCAACCTGCATAATACGTCTGTAGAAGAAATTCGATGGCCTATGTGAATCTACCAACCCGCACTAGGCCAGCGTAGTGGATATGGCCCAATCACCCTTCGTTGGTAGACCTACCTCCCGCAGTGAACTATTGAAAAGGCTGGTACAGTACATGCCTACTGCAGTCAAGATAATGGGTAAACAATATCTAAATAGGAATAGGTTAAATCGCCTGTGTTAGGCGATGGTTGATAGCGCTCTAGAGATTAGCTGAGGTAATGTAGAAGTGTTTACCTACAGGGGAGGCCTATGTTCAGTAATATGATTGTACCTTTGTATTCTCACCTTAGTTTTATCGGTGCAAGGCCGCATGGTCTCCGTTCTCCCGTGTTTGAACGCAGATGTGCTGCACGATTCATAAGTCCCCACAAACTCTCCTTTCAAAAGGTGGTAAGCGGCCTGAAAATAATGTTATTTTTTTTATTAATCCACTTAAAATTGTTTTTCAGACGACAGAATATTATTCAAATAGTGTTGTTTGGATAGTGTGTGAATTCAGATAGTGTTGTTTGGCGTAGGGAGCGTGCGGGAGACATGAGGTTGGCGGGCGGGTGTGCCCCGGCGTCTCGTCTCTGTAGCTCCCGCGCATCCTATATTTTGACTTTTTTTTTATACTAATAACTATTTGTATACTAAGCGCCACACAAATCGGCGGATGGGAAGTTATGCGCAGAACGCTGCGCAAAAGCCAAAATATAGGTACGCGCGGGAGCCAGAGAGACGAGACGCCGGGGCACACCCGCCCGCCAACCTCATGTCTCCCGCGCGCTCCCTACGCCAAACAACACTACGACACGCGGCGTCGGCATTGTGCACACATGCGCAATAATTAGCTAATCACGGCCAAGTGTCATCTGTGGCTAACTTCTCATCCGCGATTTGTGTGGAGCTTAGTATACCTAAATTATTATGATCAACTATTACTATAGGACCAACATCATCCATATTCCACATTCTGAACTAAAATGTCCGTCGGCGTCCTGTATAAAATAAAATCTTTAGAATTAGAACATTTAGTAAATTCTGAATTGAAATTACTAATAAAATATCAGAAAAGTTTATGAACAAAGATTATGTAGAAAATTCAATCTTCTATATTTGCAAGATTCTGAGGCAGCATTATTATGGTATTGAATTGATTTACTTGCATAGTATACAGAGCATTCTTAAACGCTAAGTACATACCCTGCCTAATAGGGCATAGCAAACATATGCATCTATATGACGCATAATGACGTCGTAACACATCAGACTATAATAAATTCTTACTTCCTTCTATTAATTCTTACTTCTTATTATAAATCCGAAAGTGTGTTTGTTGGTTTGTTACTCTTTCACGCAGCAACGGACCCACGGATTGACTAGATTTTTGGCATGGATATAGTTCAAAAGTTAAAAAGTAACTTTTTGTCCCAGAAAAATAAAAGGTCCCCGTGCAGGATAGCACAAAATTCAAAATCAACGTAGACGAAGCCGCGACCAAAAGCTAGTCAACTATAATATATCTCAACGTCGAATTCTTGCAAGCGTCTAATTTTTATTAGTATTATTATGTGTTAGGTATTGTATGTAGTATTAGCATTTAGGTCTATAATGTATTTTTTTTAGTATTTATTGTACTCCTCGTCAATTATTTTTAGCACATTCCTTTCCGTACATGGGTTGCCTGGAAGAGATCGCTTCCAGCGATAAGGCCGCCTAGTGTTGCACTATCTTAAGAATTTCACTAATGTATTGTTAGTTTATTTTGTGTGTACAATAAAGAGTTATTTGTTTGTTTGTTTGTAATTTCATGTATAGAGTACATATACATTTCATTGGGTTACCTGGAAACCAAGTTGCATTATACAGTCGGGGCTGACTTTGAACTTCTTACAGTCACCCTTGTTGAGGCCCTCGTACAATATGTAGTCGAAGCTAAGTGTGTCGCACCATTCCTTGTATTCTTTCTTTGCGTTGTCTACAAACTGTTTCGACTTGTCGTCTAATTTGAATTCTGAAAACATTAGAAAAATATAAAACAGGGGCTCTGTATTTGAATCATTAGAACGACTGAACGTATGCGTAAATGGAACGTGACCGTGTAAGAGTAGGAGCGAGCATTGAAAATCTAGGCTTGTGCGAATGGGAGAGCATAGCATGCGATCTTCTGCGAATGTAAGAAATGATTCAAACGTTTTAAAAATTGAGCTCTATACTCCGTCCAACGAGACGAACGAATGGGGAAATCAAGCGCTGAACGTCATTGGTTGGAGATAAGGAACTTAGGGCGCGTACACGTTGCGACCAAATATCAGTCCGATTCTATCTCTTGAGCAGTGTGGACGTATTTTTTGGTGCTGATTTCAGTGTATTCACAGTGTTTGGTTTTACGTTGACCCGACTTGTTTACTGGACTGATTCCTACTTACTTGTTGACTTGGCGAGTTTTTTAGACTGATTCTTGAATTCTTGTTGGCTTGGCGTGTTTTTGGACTGATTATTTCCTATAATGGTCTCTACACAAGCATGTCCAGCTGTTGTTAAAAGGCAGCAACGCCCTTTTTTATCTAGCGAAAAACCTCGGCCAACAGTTATAGAAAAGATCGACAGCTTTACGAAAAGTGCACTGCGGAATGCAGTCCACGATTTTTTTTAGAAGGAATGAATTCCTACTTTGGATAAAATATACAATTTGTATACTATTTGTACACAACAACTCAATATTTGTTACAGATTATGTTAAAGTAGACTTTTGTAATTTGTAAATAAAACCTATTATTTTTAGATGATAGAATTAGTAAGCGATTTAGATCGGCGATGTAAACGCAGCCTAACATTTTCAATAATTAGCCATGCCCATTGACCAATCCTGGCCATTTAAGTTGGAGTTGCGTCCTTATCACTTTCATACGATTGTGCAAGGGAGAGAGCGCCATATTAGTTTGTCTCGTTGGACGGAGTATAGTTCCCACTGTTTGTGAAAAAAAATGATTACATTGAAATAAGATTATATTACTGAGTGCTTAATCTTCAAAATGTCCCTACCAACAGAATTTCAAAGGAAAATAAATATTTTTTCCTTTAATGGATTTGTCCTATTTATCTTTAACGCTATCTCAATTTAACTACTTTGTAGATCATAAATGTTAATTACTAGCATTTATGAAGAAACTGTTTAAAATACCAACTATAGTAGGTGTACCGATTGTGGCCATTGACCCGGTTGTGGCCATATTTTGGTGTCAAAATTATTGCATAAATGATAAGTATAAACAATGTAATACCATCGATATTGTTTGTGAAAATCTAAATGTTTGAAAAGGAGACGTCTACAAGTGGTATATTATTCAGAGAAAAATCTAACCAAGATGATATATGTATCGTATGAAAGCTTGATTTATGGGCTTTTTAAAAATATTTAATTTATATTTTTTCATCGCTCCATTTTTTTAAATGATAAAAGTAAACTGTATGTAAAATAGAAATACAGCTTTCAAATTTTTCTAGTTTAGCAAGATTCTATCGTTCTTTTTACCATTTTGCATTTTTACCTGAACCTTCCATATTCATCTCTTATTTTGCTAAAATTATAAGAATCTTGTGTGACTAACTGGTCACACTAGTTTCTTATTTAATATACAATGTGTCTAGAAAATGCATTTTTACTAATTGGACATACTTTATGTCATTTTTACCAATTGGACATACTTTATGTCCAATTGGTAAAAATGCTTTAAAATAATCATTTAAAGGTTACTTAATCAGAGTTGCCAGAAATAATCTACCTATTCTGTCAAATAGGTATATTAATTCATCCAAAAAAATCTAAATTATTAAATAAAATCGGAAGGCTTTTATTTGTTTTTAACTGATGTAATAAACTCAGAAAATCATGTACTTTCTCGATATGTAACGAGTGCTGTGGTTAGATTTGTTGATTATTGTTATACCAGCCTCCATACATTTTGTGGACGTGTCCTTTCTATAACAATATTATTTTAACATAAAATTGTCTTATTAATCCTTAAAATTCAAAGTGGCCACAAATGATAATAGGATGGCCTCAACCGGTGTATCTACCCTACTTGTCTATATTAGGTAGGTCCGTACCTAACTTCCGCACACTAATATTGCTATCCGCAGGCTTCGAGTCGGGATGAACAAATGGCCTCGTGGTGGTTTCAGTAAAGAGATCGAGGAAGAACCGAAGTACGGCCACCCCGTCGCCCCAGGAATGCTCAAAATTCACTCCGGACACGCCATCTTTGGTCACTATCAGACTGCATGACTTGTCGAACCATCTGCAATAGTAAAAGATTATAATTATTTTTCTTAAAAACGTGTCGACGTTTAAAATAAACTTAGTTACTTCTGCAGTGTGTTATTCTGATGTTCTGGCTAAAGTGATAAATTATAGCTATTGTGGGTCTACAAAAATAATTTATAGAGACTACTTAATGATTGGACACTGACATTATTTTTTATTTGTGTCCTCAGAGGGCACTGAGGGATTATTTATCTCAAATAAATGGTATAACCTCAGAAGAATGAGGAGTGATAGAAATATTGCTAAATTTTACTCAAATAAAAACTAAGTTACAGCTGTCTTATTCATATCTGGTTATACAGCATATGCGAGAGTGAGTGGAACAAGAAAAAAAACGCAATGTCTGTCGCATACGTCAAAATTAATTAATTAATGCTATACCTTATAAAAAATAACTTGATACGCGAGACATTGACATTGACATACGCGAATTGACTCACGCACATCAATTACCATAATTTTTATAATCTGAATGTTCGGTACACAATGTTGTACTTCATGCTCGTGAATCTCGACCAAGTACAACATTGTGTACCGAACATTTTGACTATAAAAATTAAATAAGACCACCTTTGAAGTATGATCTACCATAAAAAGAATTATCAAAATCAGCCCACTCTGTAAAAAGTAATGCGTGGTCAAACACAAATTCGAATAGTTCGCTCGAATCGATGTATACAATTTTACATTATTATTGATTTTTCAAAAAACGGCTCAGCCGATTTCGATAAAATTTAAATGAGACAAATTAGGTAGTAGATCCCTTAGCCTTAGAGCCTAGGCTTATGAAGCAAGTTTATTAATATTACTCATTGGTTTATAATAACATCATCATTCTACTAACCAGGCATAGATTCTTATGAGTATGTTTGGGTAAAGCCTTTTATCTAGGACTTATCACTTTTTGTTTAAAGTTAAAACTTAAAGCTTAATGTTAGAATGCAAATGCAAATGAGGAGAACCGCAAATGAACCAGAGTTACCGACATAATACAGCTGATTAGCAAGTTAAAGTGTCAGTGGGAAGGGCATGTAGTTCGAAGATTGGATGGCTGAATGTAAAAAATTAAAAATAAGTTACCTACTAAAATTAAGTTTTAAATGTATGATTATTGTAATATTGGTAATTGTTTGTAATTTTTTTTAAAATTTTTTTTTTCTCTATTAATGTCCTTAATGCACTTAATGCCCATAAACTTATTTGCCTACAACAAGATAACGGAAATACACTAAATATTTATTCAAAACATAGATTTGAAGATGAATTTCCGCAAAGTAACGCCTGATTCAATCAACTAATTCATAGGGAAGGCCTATGTCCAGCACTGGACGTCCTTTGACTGACGGATAGATGATAATAGAAATAAGTTACCTATTTAATCCATCATCATGCAAATATTTCTTCAGGAGCTTATGCTTATCATCATTCAAGACGTCATCATCAAAAACAAGGTTGAATATAGCCGAGTCTATTAGTTGTAGCGGCTCTCTGTTGCCCGTCTCTTCTAAATGAGTCCTCTGTCTCGCCCAAACGTCTCTGTTCTGAGCCGTGAGGACTCCAAGCGGGTGCTCGGCAAATGGAGTGGAGTCATTCAGGATTAAAGACAAGTTGCCTAGCAACTCTGTAGGCGATAGAAGGTTACCTGGAAACATTTTTTATTAATAATATTATTAGACTATAGGTACTTGGTTTCATAAAAAATTTAATAACTCTGATCCAGTAATACATAGTTAGGTTTCATAGAAACTTGATTTACTTGAATCCAGTACTCCTGAAGTAAACCAAAAATTTAAGATAAAGATATAAATAAATCTGACCCAGTGATACATAGTTTGGTTTCATAGAACCTTGATTTACTTTAATCCAGTACTTTTGGTGCATTACCAAAAAATTAAGATATTGTAGCCTTAACCTTACATAAATTGAATATCAGTATTGTTACTTTCATTTGATACTTTCAACTTCAGGTTGATTGTATGAAGTTGGTTAGCAAAGTTTAATCAAAAAATATTTACTTTTATACAGCTCTTCTCTAGTTTTATAAATTTTTCTCTTACTATTGCTTCATTGTACCTAATTTAGGGATATTTTAAAGTTGTGTGTTAAAGTATTGTTGCAACAGGAGAAAAGCCTGTTTTTAATTTTTTTTTGGACCACCTGAGACATTATAATTGTTAGCCTGCTGTCCCACAGCTGGGCAAAGGCCTCCCCGATCTTTCCAGTTTTGGCGATTTTGTGCTGTGCTGTACTGTACTAGTTCCTGTCAAAGGTGTCAAGTTTTTAGCACCTTTCTGGGTCTGTCTGGCCAGACTGATAAATTATAATTTTGAGTGTTGCTGAAAATGGTGTTAAGCTTAAGTATATTAGAAACTTTACCATCAGAATCGAGCACATCAAAGATGTAAAAGTTGCCTCTCCTTTGCACAACTACATGTTTGCTAGTCGGGTCTCTGAAGATTCTATCTTTAGTGATTTGGGGAATTCGAGTCGCTCCAAACAATCCATCAAATTGGCTCATGTCCAGAGGAAATGCTTTGAATAAATATGCCCCATACCTGCAATATGGCATAACAGGAAAATAATTATGGTAACAGTATTATGGTAACTGTGTACAGCAGTGGACTGTTAAAAGGCTGAAAAATTTTACAGTACATAAGGGGCCATTCAAGTATCACGTAAGCAGATTAATTACGATTATATACTGCCCCTCCCCCGTTGTTACGTAAACATTAGTACCTGTATTCTAGAAATAAGAATATAGATTTAGCACAGAGGACTTTAACACACATAATATGCGAAAAGAAACTAAAAACTATTGCTGACGTAGTCACCTTTTAGACCCCCCACCCCCATGTCAACAAAAATAAGGAAATGATAAACCCCTCCACCCCTCTATAGTGCTTACGTAATAATTGAACGGCCCCTAAGTGTACAGGCCAAATCAAACTTTTTGGCAAATGTGATGTTAGCAACAAGCTGTGGATAACCCAATCCAGACTGCAACTCAACAGTTGAATGAGGATTGGATTTCACAGTTTGTAGAGCTAACTTCACAGCCAGCATGAAATTTGATTCGGCCTATAGTACTGATTAAATCATACTCACCATGACACTGCCTCAGGGAGCAACCTGACTACTCTCCTGAACATTTCAGTATTACTTTTCTTAGGATTCAAATGGTACACTTCAGGTTCTAATATCTGATCTCTCAGAGACAGCATGAAACGCACTGCACTAGTCAACAGGTTTGTTGCTCTCACTAGCTGATCATTGTACTCTGGTCTAGTATCATTTTGCATGACAATCAACGGGTTATAATTTATAGGCAAAGGTGCTCGGTCTCTCAAGTATAAATCAAACCAGTACTCGGAAATGTAACTTGTATGCTTATTTGCCTTGTCTTTTAGAACAAGTTTTTCTTGCAATATTTTTCCTTCACCATTGACAAAGTTTTTAGTGCGTTGGACAGCTTCTTCGTGCTGTTTATTGCTGAGAAGAGGTCGTAATGCTTTCAGATAGCGCTCACCGGTTTTAATTAGTTCCGGAACTGGTAACCTTGGTAAGGACTTTTGGAAGTGCATTGTCGGCACTTTACTCCTCTGCATGTATTGGTATTCGACATCTCTGATGCTTCTTTTGGTAAAGTTTCGGTGTTGATAAAGTTTCTGGACTTTGATGTTGTTATTTGGAAGTAACTTGGACGCACTAAGCATATTTTTTTAATTCTATAGATATTTTGTTAAGACTTTTTCTTATATTAGACGTAAACTTAGAAATACGCATATAATATTAATTTAAAGTTTTGTAAAAAAATATTGAAATTAAACTTAGGTTGATGGTTGATTCTGTTTTCCGATTTCTTTGAGTTGTCAAATCGTTATAAAATTCAAAATGTCATTGACCTAATGAACTTTGTCCTGTAGAGTTCCGTGCACGGCTATTATAGTAAAACGAATTTATATCACGCATTGAATATTTTTCTGTACGCAGCAAAACAATAGAGGAATGCATTACCTTTTTCCATGGCTGATGATATAGTTAAATGGTCGAAAAGTGTCACAAAATTAACAGAACTATTGTACCTACCGACCGCAACGAGTGCCTGCCACAAGGCCACAAACAAACCTGATATTGACAGTTTTTATAAACGAACTTCAAACGTTTTTGTGGTGAGCGGGCACCTCAACTGATTTCACGCGTTAGGTTAAGCTGTTTTGTTCTGTGGGTCAAAATTAATAGATTTTGTTTAATCATTTTGCATAACAAACAGCGGGTTATAATTTATTGGCAAAGGCCCGGTCTCTCAAGTATAAATCGGAAAGTAACTTGTATGCTTATTTGCCTTGTCTTTCAGAAAAGTTTTTCTTGCAATATTTTTCTTTCACCATCAACAAAGTTTTTATTGCGTTGGACAGCTTCTTCGTGTTGTTTATTGCTTAGCGGATTTCGTAATGCTTTCAGATAGCACTAGCCAGGTTTAATTAGTTCCGGAACAGGTAACCTTGGTAAGGACTTTTGGAAGTGCAGTGTCGTCACTAAACACATTTTGTTTTTGTCCTTCTAATCTGTTTTTAATGTAATGTCTAATAAAGTGTTGTTGTTGTTGTTGTCAGCACTTTGTTCATCTGCGTGTATTGGTATTCGATGGCTAATCTTATCTTATCAAAATATACGGAACTTCTAGTTAGATAACACCAGTCGCTCTTGACTTAAATTATTGCTTCATCGTTGTCAATGTCATCAATATCAGCTGTCAATGTCAACTATTGGAGTAACATTTTTTTTTTCAAAATGTCTGAAGGATCATGATTCATATAGATAATCTTATTTTTACAAATAAAAACATTTTGATGTCATTTTGTTTCAAAGAAATGCTGCTGAGAGCTAGCTATGTAATAATTACATGTGCCGAAACTATTAGCTAGCCAAAGTCTTTGGTATGTCCATATTTCAGTTATAAAATGATCAAATGAGCGGCCACCGGACATAAGGACCACAGAGTAATGACAGAGTACTTTAAAGACCAAGAATCCAGGTCGATATAATTTTAAAAAAGTAGAAAGAAAATCCGTGAAAAGAAAAACAGAAATCGGAAAATAAAATTCTTCTCATTTTTTCTGCTATTTGTCTTGGGTCTTGCATTATCGTAACTTCGGGTTTTCAGCCAAATGCAAACGTTCTTCGTTTCCGTAAGGCACAAAATTTCTACGTAGATATCAAAATGGACGAGTCTACAGAAAGTAGTAATGTGTCTGGCGGTGCAGATCTTGATACTTTGGACTATTTGCGCGGCGTAAAGTCGTCAACGTGCCTTCTGCTGCCTACGACACCGAGCCCCACACCATTGGATTTTAAGCACCCGCTGTCCGAGGAAATGACTGACCGACCTTTCTTGACCCTCAATGATGTTGAGGAGCCAACTTTAGCCAATATTCAGACCGGTATGTACTTAGCACGGTAATGTACTAAATTAATCGAAAAATAACCTGAATTCTACGTGCGCTCTGGGCTTATATTGTGTATTCTATCTATGGTCCAGATTTTCAGGCCATCTATTTGCGTTGACAGTAATATTATTATAGTTTTAATTACCTACATATTCTTGGCATGAATAATACTTGAAAGAAATATTTTCTATTTGAGTGCAAAAATGTAGTTTATTTTCTCAAAATAATAACATAGTAACTTAACTCCATAGGAAACACTTTCTAGGATATTTTGAGTGGATTTTAGCTCTTAAAAGTTCTTTGACTATGAAGGTCCTGAAAACAAACCTTTAGGTAGTAAACTATTTTTTAAAATGTACTGTTTGTACTTTGCTGAAAGAAAACATTGTGTGGAACATTTAAAAGTAACAGTAAACAGGTGTTACTAATGCATAATTTTAGTAGATAACTAGTACTAGCATGCGGGCTAGTACTCCATCCTTGAAAAAGATTGTCAAATGCGATAAAAACTATAGTAGCAGGTATCTACTAAAATAAAGCATGAGAAGCACCTGTGCTATAGTTTAAATGTGCAAAAACCACACTAGTTTCCATAATCAAATTGTATGGAACTGTACTAGCCTTTTTAGTAGTCCACTGCGGGGCGTAGGCCTACCCACGAAGGGTGATTGGGCCATATCCACCACACGGGCCCAGTGCGGGTTGGTGGATTCACATACGCCGTCGAATTTCTTCTATGGACGTATGCAGGTTGCCTCACTATGTTTTCCTTCACCGAAAAGCCTGTGGTGTGAAATTCCGTACATAAATTCCAAAGAACTCATTGGTCCGGGACCGGGGATTCGAACCCACGACCTCACGATTTTAAGGCGGGTGTTAGTTAATAGTTTTAACAGTTCTATAGTTCTTTAGTACTTAGCCAAATACTGGGAAAAAATAATTTAAAAACTGAGGATCATCGACACAACGAAGAAGAAGAAGAACAGTTCTATGACTAACTTTTCATGAGAAGAGGGTAACTTCTAGTAGTGGGACAGTGTAACTTTGAGGTCATGACCTCAAAGTAATATTATTAGTCAAACAAATAATGTTACTAATTAT
Organism: Hypomecis punctinalis; assembly: GCA_949316475.1. Classification (NCBI taxonomy): domain Eukaryota; kingdom Metazoa; phylum Arthropoda; class Insecta; order Lepidoptera; family Geometridae; genus Hypomecis; species Hypomecis punctinalis. The sequence continues at coordinate 15,777,404 of OX438802.1, forward strand.
AAACGGAGAGGCTCTAGGTATAATTTCTAGGTATGCTTATGGTGGTGATGTTCTAGTAGTTAATTAAATAATGACCAATACTTCATTAAATATATCATAGCCAAAACATATTGTGTGTAGCTGTGATAAATTGAAATAACCTTGATATTTCATTATCCTATAGATCTTCATTCAAGTATTTGAGAAACTATGTGGCATGACATAAATGAAACTCTATGGTTCCTCAGATATATCTTTGAATTACATTTTGCCCTATTCAATGAAAATATTAAGTAATTGATGTGAAATTCCAGATGGTTCAGCCGGAGACTCCAGCTCATCGGGAGACTCAAACTCAGTGGTCCAAGACCCTGTAAGTGCTCAGCTGATCAACAACATCAGCATGCTGGACTACCAAACCCTCAGCAAAAATGGAGACCTTATTATGGGCCCTGTAAGTTAATAATTTCTTATTGGCTAAATAGGGCTGATGCAATGTGGTCACAACATTTAAGTGACCACTAGCGGCACTAGCATCACAAAGTGTGCCATTTCACATTTATGAATGACAATGACCTTTAAGAATTTTTAACCAACTGAACCATTAAGGTACAGACCCTAATGGTTCAGTTGGTTGATCTCATATCTATGGTATCTATGTCCAATGGTAGTCATCTTATAGCTGATAGTATGATGATATGAGGTGCATTCAATAAGTGCCTAGCCTCATCGCCAGAGGGCGCTGTAGTTTCAAAAGAGTTTTACCACAGTGTAGCACATTCTTTTTTAATTCTTTTTTCAAATTTTCATTCCAATCCCTTCATTTGTTTTAATTTGACAACTTATGGAAGCGAATGTATCGATCGGTTTTACAAAAATGGAAAAAGAGCAATATCGTTCGGTGATTAGATTCCTATTTTTGGAAGGGAAAACACGCATCGAAATCAAAGAGCGCTTGGATGCTGTGTACGGTGACTCTTCTCCATCGATGGCCACCGTCAAGAATTGGTTCAACGAGTTTGCACGTGGCCGTCGTACGTCGGTTTTTGATGAACCACGTCCAGGTGCACCGAAAACAGCTGCTACGGAGGAAAACATTAAAAAAATCCATGATCTCGTATTGGCAGATCGCCGATTGAAGGTTCGGGAGCTAGCTGAGACTGTAGGCATTTCAGAAGGAACAGTGTATCATATTCTTCACGAGGAACTCGGCATGAGAAAGCTGTCGGCGCGATGGGTGCCGCGTTTACTCACACCGGAAAACAAGTGCAACCGTGAGACCACATCGGAGACGTGTTTGGCGCTGTTTAAGCGGAATCCAGCGGAATTTTTGCGTCGTTTTGTGACCGTCGATGAAACCTGGATCCACTGGTACACACCAGAGACCAAGGAGCAATCAAAACAATGGATCCAGACCGGGGAACGTGCTCCAAAGAAGGCGAAAACTGTAAAATCGGCCGGAAAAGTTATGGCCACCGTTTTCTGGGATTCACAAGGTGTGATCTACATTGATTACCTCGAGAAGGGTAAAACAATTACAGGGCTTTACTATGCCGATTTATTTGGCCGATTCGACGCCGAATTAAAGAAAAAACGACCCCATCTGGCGAAGAAAAAAGTGCTGTTTCACCACGACAACGCACCGGTTCACACGTTTGCCGTTGCCATGGCCAAATTGGTCCAATTACGCTACGAATTGCTGCCCCATCCACCGTATTCTCCAGATTTGGCCCCTTGTGACTTCTTTCTGTTTCCTAATCTGAAAAAATCTCTCGCCGGGAATAGATATGGATCAAATGAGGAGGTCATCGCCGCCACGGAGGCCTATTTTGCAGAGTTTGACAAAAACTATTTTTCGGACGGGTTAAAAGAGTTGGAGCATCGCTGGGCTAAGTGTATCGAACTAAAAGGAGACTATGTTGAAAAATAAATTGCCACTTTTCCAAAATTTTCGTTTACTTTTTGTAGGCTAAGTATTTATTGAATGACCCTCGTAGACCTCAGTTTAGAAAAAAATGTTTGGTAAAACGTTCCTATAACATCTGTATATCTGCAAATGCAGAGTAGTGATGAGATCCAGACCTAGCTGATAGTTGATGCCCCCTATTAACTGCACAGTGTTTAAGGCTCTGTAGAAAGAGTCTGGGTGTGTTCCTTGGTTGTATTTTTACTCCTTGGATACCTTATTGTATATCTCTTATTCAGGGGGTCCCTGAAAGCTCAAGGGTCCCTTATTGTCACTACTTGTTATTCAGGGATCCTTACCTTAATCCTTTAGAACTTAGGTAGGTATGGAATTTCACACCACTTTACTAGCTTTTCAGTGAAGGAAAACTTAGTGTAGCAACATCCATAGAAGAAATTCGATGACATGTGTGAATCTACCAACCCACACTGTGTCACAGCGTAGTGGATATGGCCCAATCACCCTTCATGGGTAGGCCTACATCTTGCAGTCCTGGACTATTAAAAAGGCTGGTACAGTACAGTACCTTACTCATATTACTATTCATTGGTACAGTACAGTACCTTACTCATATTACTATTCATTGGTACAGTACAGTACCTTATTCATATTACTATTCACTGGTACAGTACAGTACCTTACTCATATTACTATTCATTGGTGCAGTACAGTACCTTACTCATATTACTATTAGCTTGAGCAATGGTGCAAATCTCCGCTGAGTTCTGTCGAATTCACAACCTCTGCTGCTACTCCCGTCGTTCCTCAGCCCGAGTGCATAAACGAAGAGTGTTTATTACTATTTTATTATCTGTCATTTTGCAGGCTGTTGAAGACATGAAACTCAATGGAAGCTTGAAGAGCAATAATCGGAAGTTACCTGGCTTTGTCAACTGGAACTGGGGGCTTATCAGAAAATTCTTGCTGTGGGTTGTGGTGTCAGGATTGATTGCCTGCATAGCAGCTATTATTAGCATGGTAGTCACCATTCCCAAGACTTGCAACCCTGATCTACCCTGGTACCAAGGTAAGGTGTTTTATGAAATATTTCCTGCCAGCTTTAAAGATTCCAATAATGATGGCACAGGAGATTTGAAAGGATTAATCAAGAAGCTAGACTACATTCAAGATCTTGGAGCATCGGCTATTCGATTAAATTACATGTTTCAATCTCCAAGCTATCCTGACAAATACTTTAACATCACCTCTCTAATGGATATAGACAGAAGTGTCGGTGTGATTGAAGATTTTCAGAACTTAGTTGAAGAAGTACACAAAAGGAACATGTCCATTGTTCTGGACATTCCTGTGAAGTCTATGGCTAATCCTGGGGTTTTGTCGAATTTTTCCCACATTCTCCTTCCTTCCAATGGATCTCTAGATAGCTATGATGATGAAACATCAGCTGCGATAATGTTTTGGGCTCGAGCCCAAAAAGTTGATGGCTTTTATTTGAAAAACTTAGAAAAGCATGTTGATGACGTTAATTTTGGCAGATCTCTGCAAATATGGAAACAGATAATAGGCAATGGTAAAATTTTGATAGCCAGTGAACAGGCTTATGAGAAGGCTACTGGTGATGCTCTGAACGTCCTTTTGTCGAGGATTGATCTCATTGATGTTCATCTGGATGTTAAGCAAGGTATCAAGGCATTGAAGACTCGTATTGACGAAGTGGTGTCTGGCACACTATGGTCCAAACCACATTATCCGTGGGTACATTGGAATATCGGAAGCATTCATAACGAAAGAATATCAACAAAACATGAGAATAACACTTTAGCATTGCTCGCACTCGAATTTGTTCTGCCTGGTACGGTCAGTATTTTCTATGGAGATGAGATTGGGCTCGGAGGCATACCAGAGCACAAAGTTGAAGGTGATTTTTATGAACACAAAGATGTCCATAATTTAGTCCCTATGTCATTTTCTGACAAGAATTTGAATGCAGGGATATTACCTTGGAATTCGAAGTCTGTTTTGGAGCCGAAATACCATTTCCTGGATGTAGTCAAGAGATTATCGAAATTGAGGCTCGATACGCCGACTATTTACTTGAGAGCTACATATAAAGAAGGTGTTATATCGAAGAATATGGAGATTCGGAAAACTGATGATAACTTGATAGTGATCGAGCGTTGGTATCCGCGAAGAAATACTTGCGTGTTCGTTGGGAATTTCGAGAACAACTCTATAACAACAGATCTGTCCACTATGTTTTATGGAGGGACAGTGGTAGCAGGCACTAATGCGACATTGATAGGGCAGGTCCTTTACTTTGATAAGGTAACATTTGCTCCCAACTCTGCTTTGATTTTGAAGCTTGAGAAGTAGAACTCGAATATATTATGATCTTATTTTTTATACATATTTTCTACACTAATATTTAAAGAAGCTATTTTTTTTGTTTATTATGAATAGGCTCTAAAAATACTGGGCCGATTTCAAAAAACCTTACTCCTATTTTTAACCAGGTGTAGCTATGATGGGCAGCTAGTATACTATAAGTTGAGATTGTTTTAGTATCTATTAAGTATACTTAATTAGTTTATTAATTTTTGATATTACTATTCTTTAACAAATCCAGTATTGACTTGAACTAATCTCTTATTTAGTTTTTTTTAGTATTATATTTGATTAGCATTATTGTGCTTAAAAAGCGTTATATTTTTACGTTTGTCGCCATTAAAAGCCATCTGTATTTAGTTCCTATATTACCAAAGATGTACCCATGTACTTAATCTCAGTGTTATATTGTTACGGACGAATAATATGGAATCTCAGTATCAATGAAAAATTGTTTAAAGTTACAAGAGTTTTATTATACATTTGTACATATTAGAAAAAAATATTATGTACTACATTGTTATGTTATGTACAACATTATGAAAAATAAATAGTTGATGAAATTATCAAGTATCATCATTCATCATGTTACATACAAAATACAAATAGTTTTACAGTGAAAGTTGGCCCAATTTTAGTGGCGCCATCGTAATTATAGTAGCAATTTAGAGTTGCCCTGTTCATTTTCACTACATGCATTTCACAGAGAGAATACTATTTATTTTGCTATTAAATGTACGATGGCGCCTTTAAAATTGGGCCTAGTATCTATTATCTAAATATCAAAAGATATTTAACAGCGAGTATTAATTATTCACAGATTGGTACAAAAATAAATTCACTATTTTATAGTGAATCCTGTGATAACTACGCGTTGTTAAGTAAAATTGTGAATTAAAATTTATGATTAAATTTTAAATGGCAAGCGGATTGTACCCTATTGACTAACCATGAAGTGATGCCATGTCTGTTATACTTTTAATTTAGTTAAGCAATTTAATTTTTTTACTAAGTTTGATGAATTAGGCATTTTACCTAATGAAACTAGTAGTTAACACAAATTACTTAAACTTGTCCGTGAGCTACAAACGAGAACAAAAATAAAATTAATGGATACACCTACTTCCCTGTTATTGACATTTTCGATGAGAATAAATTAAGTAACCTACTTTGTATCCAGCTTTGCTTACGTTTAGTACGTCTTTATTTTTCAAATTACTATAAAGTAACATAAATATGATAAATATTAAGATTACTGTTTCTAAACTTATCTTATTTTGGACCCGTATTTGCCAAACTATCATATTAACTTAAGATGTAATCCAACATTTAATTTGGCTTGCCAGATATTGTAATCAAATAATCACCTAATAATATTGTGACATTCGCAAATAAGGATCCAAATGGAAATCAGGTGACAATTATGATCAGTCTTATTATGTAAAATCGGTGGATGAAAGTTCATAGCACTGGAAGGATTCACAAGCGGTTAGGTAGATGCGGCGCGTTCTGTCATGAGTTCGGTTGAGTTTTCTTAGTTTTGATCACCGACGGATGCATGACATACGTATTCGACATCGCCCTCGGAGTGTGGGGTTCGGAAACTGGCAACGCTGGAAGTTTGTCAGTAGGATTACGTATCAATATCTTCTTTTGAGACCCTGTCATTACCTTCCTAGCATTACATTCTTGCCTACTCTTAACATCTACGATTTCGGTGGTGTTCGGAACACATTTTCCACTTTTCTGGTCACTTTCACAGTCACTACCTGTCTGTCTATTTAGTTTTGGAGCACCGAAAGCTTTAGTCTGTTTTAACAACGAACGGTCATTACACAAAGCCGCAATGAGCGGCAGATCGAGATTTTTACTTTTTTCTCTAAGAGTTTTTATATCTAAATCACAATTCGAGTCTTTCGCTTTGCTCGCACTCACTTCACTCACTATATTCGAACTACTCGGCGGATGTTTGAACGCTCTTAGATGTGTGGGGAGCTTCTTCTTGTGTTCGTATGGCGGTGGCGGAGGGGGCGGCATCCGTCGCATTTTCACCGGGGGCGGGTCTTTCACTTTCAAAATGTTCTCATCCGATTTGGTCCGTGAAAAATACGATAAGTCAGATAGACGCGTCGGCATCGGCGGTCGTTCGTGATTGATAGAATGATTGCTCAGAGACGTCCTGCTCGTCAGAGAGTACCAGCTCGCCCTGGTTCCCGGGAGCTGAACGTACGAGTCCGAGAGATTCTGTATAGATCCATACATAGATGACGCCGATAAAGACGTCGATAAGTAAGGAGTACTCCTGTACTGTAAGCTGCTTTTATGCATGTTTGATATACGTGTTTCTGTCAGCTTGTGATCAAGGTAGTTTTGTTGTGATATCGCTGGATCTTGTAGCGGATAGTACACGTAATCGACGTCGCTGTACAGTTGCTGATGGAATATTTGATTGTGTGGTGGTGGGGGCGGGGGAAGACGCGTTACAGGGGGCGGGGGCGGGAGGCGCGTCCTGCGCGGAGGAGGGGGCGGTGGCGGCAGCTTCATCATCGCTACCAACACATTGGTGTCCACGCCGTGCGGCGGCACTTCTCGAGATGGCGATAAGTTATGGTTGATGCCTTGCGCCAGTTTAGACCTCTCAGCTCGACGACTGGATGCCTGATGTCGCTTCGACTTTTGGAACCTATGTTCCAACACCATGGGACTCGCAAATGTTCTTTCGCTCGAAGCGCTGACTTCACCCGCCTCTGCTTTTAAAATTGTTATCATCGGTTTTGATGTCACGACTCTCGCGGCTACTTCTTCGTTTTCATTGGGATGTTTTAACGACGTCGCCGATGTTCCGGGATAAGCAGGCGGTTCTTTAGTAACTTTTGGAACGTGCGATGGCACAGTTCTGTGATTGTATTCGTATGGTGGTGGAGGTTTGTTAGGGAACGGCTGTACCATGGCTTTCTCTGCTTCTAAATCCAAAATGTTCGGTAAAGATAAATGTAATAACTTTCGACTGTCTGTGCGTGTAGGTGGAGTCGGAGGACGATCAAAGAATGCGTTATTCAGATAATTGTCGTCAGAAGGAGCGGTATCCTCGTGACCTTTAATATAACTGTCTCCAGCAAAAGGTAAAAGTCTGACATAATCTGACACTGAATCTAAGGTATCACTCACTGATTGACTTTTTGGGTAAACTCCTCTACCCACGATGAGGTCACTTAATTCGCTCGCTGTTAGTAAATTGTGTTTGTTATCTGTGGGATCGCTCCCGTCTCCGTGAAAAGATACTGCACTCACATTTGAATTAGTTCGGTCTCTGAACATCATTTCCTTGTTGATCTCTTGGTTACATACAAAATTAGGACCACCGTCGACGCAATCCGAACTAGGCGTTAAAGGTGCTTGCAATCTCAGTGCTGTGGCTTGATTACTTCTATCCGATTTATTTTTCAATATTGACGAGACGCTGTCAAAATCGGCCAGATCATTTTCTTTCGCAGGTTTATAACTATCATAGTGAGACCCATCGTACTCTGTTCGGCTGGCTTCCGACAAAGCGTCCATTTTAGATCTGCCTGTTAATTCAGAACTAGCCATTGTGTAAACTCCACTTGTTTCACTCGATGCCGCGACTGTAACAGGCTGTCCCAGTCCGTCGTACAGAGCCGACGCTGTATCTTGGGTGTATTCCGCATCGATTCCCACCGTGCTATTGTCACTCAACATAGAATTTTGAGCTGTGTGACTATAGCCAAGTTCTAAACTGCTCGCATTTGAAGTGCGGCTGAGTGTGCTTAGACCCGCCCTCGCCATTATAACTGTGCTACACGACGATGAACACTGAGAACCAGTACATTTTAGCTTGCTGGATGTTGGACTGTCTGACAAAGTTTCTGTCACGTTCTGGTCGGGTAAAGAGTTAGTATCTTCTAATTGACTTATGGAATGTTGCCCTTCAGAGGATGGAATGTCTTTAGTGGTTGCATTGTCCAGTTCATCTTTGTTTCTTTTTACTCGGCTTTTTCCTTTCTGGAGCTGCATCGATGCCGATTTACCGAGTGGCTGATTATCCTGAGGAATGTGTCGAATGAAGTATGAGTTAGAACTGTCTAGTAGATGAGCAAACGCCAAACTTTCAGTTGAAGGAGCCGGCGGTGTGTCTATCATAATTTCCAACTCGTCTTCAGATTGGACTCTATCGCTGACGATACCCGATGTGGTGTTGGAGCTCGTGGACGATATAACCGATATCCTTTGCTCACTTTTATTCTGATTGTATTGTAAATTAAACGATTTGGAATAACCGAAACATATTTTGCGCTCCTCTTCTTCTTTCCTTACGACTTCGTTGAACTTCGGAGCTATTTTCATCGAGAATTGATGAGTTTCTTTGCACAGAGCAAATAAATATTTACACTTCTCTTCACTCGAAGAATATAACGTGATCTTACCCTCTTCAGTTCTTATCTCAAACTTTTTCCTGTCGAAACTCAGTTTTCCTATTGCACTCCATATGAAATTTGAGAGGGTTCCGTTGTCGGGTAAGATTTTGATGCCTTTGGCGGTGACGAGAAGCCACACGGTTCCCGGTTCAGGTTCCGATTTGGATTGCTTCAGTCGGTACCGGTGGGAGTTAATCGTGTCTGGTAGAAGGCAGACTTCTCGTATGAATCTGGTTTCGGCGTCGGATTTGGAGAGGCCGCGGTGCTCGCGGTGGCAGGCGCGCATGGCCGCGGCCACCCAGTCTCCTGTGAGCGAGGGCGGAGCGTACTCCTCCACCTTGAAGTAGTCTCGGTCCTCGTAGGAGTCCGCGTCGCCGTACTGGGCCTGCAGGGCGAGCCCGGTAAGGAGCAGCAGCACCTCGGCCGGCAGCGCGTCCCGCCACCGCACGTTGTCGCGCAGTTGCAGGAAGTACAGGTGCCGCCCGATCTCATCGTGCAGTAGCAGGGGACTCTCCACGTGGAACTGCACGACAAGGTGAAGTTCGAGGAGTGGTCTCCCGTTGGCGTCTAAGCCCTGAAATAGATAATTAGTCAATGTGAGATTTTAAATATATTTAACTGATTTATTCATGCTATAAAAACGAAAAGCTGTAAGCTCTTAACGAGTTGTGTAGTAGGTATACTTACGTGAGTGTGCGATGATCTCCAGCTCTTTGGCGCATACTTTGACAATTTGCTCTCCAAATCAACAAACAAGTATTCTCCATCTGGAATAGAAAATGACATTTATAAACTAAAGTTCGCATAACCATCTAGCCACACACGTACACACAGAAATAATTATGCTGCCGGTCTAAAGAATTTGCAATTTGTATTTTATAATGCGCAGAACACGCTTTTAGAATTAAACTTGACGGTGTTGTGATCCTTGTACAAATATAGAACATTGATTACTTAACTACGTTTGTTTGCACATATACCTAGGCAGAATGCTCGAGGTGGAATGTGTGACGCCATGAATACATAATATTGGTTTTGTGAAATCATGACGGGACATGACTGAGGCGAGGCGATGATAAACGCGCGCCACACCAAATGTGGTGTAACTTCGAATGACTAAAAGATTGATGAACGCGTCGCAATCTAATGAAGAAATAGGTATTACGTAGTCGGAAAGAAAAGAGTCTCACTTTGATGAATGGCTAATCCGAAGAGGTCGGTGTCGATCATGCCTTGTAGCTGGGCGTGCGCGCTGGCGAGCGACTTGAGCTCCTTGACCCTCGCTTTGGCTTCGACCACGAAGTGGATGGGTTGCGGCTGGCCGGGCATGCGCAGCGCCAGCAGCCGCGCGCCCGCGCCGAGCGCGCGAGCCTCGCCCGCGCCCGCCAGCGGCCCGCGAACCGAACACAGAGCGCGCATGTCGCATCTCGATACCCCTTTTACACGCTCTGCAACAATACAAAACACATTGGTTACCTATTCATCATTCGAAACTATTCATATAATTATTTAAATACGAATTTTAAACTTCTTCTAAAAGAGTAAGAGTCCGCTCAGACTGAGGCGAAATGCCATGAGCCGCATCGTAACGTCGATAAATTACTTTATTTTTGACACAAGGTATATTATCAATAGGACAATTCAATAAAGCGTCGCTGCACCCCTGTTGGCTACTGTATGCCCGAGGCGCTTCATAGCTTTCTTGATTTGTCTGTATTAATGAACAAAAATGGGAAATTTGATTAAAGTAGATTAATTTGTTTTTGGCCTATATACAACGCGTACAATATCGATATGAATTTTGGAGCTGGTATGAAACCTGAACTGGAGAGGTGCAACTTTTCCATTTTCCACAAACGGCAAAGATATTATGTAACATAAAAAACCAGCCGAATTTAAAACATCCTCTATAACAATCGATTGAAAATTCGAATATCAATCTCTACGTATAAAGAGTAGTATAAAATCGAGTACAGAATCGATTTACAGTATCGATGCAAATTTCCATTCGGCGTTCCTTTTCGGAGCCTTCCTATTCAGGCTTCGCCGACCCAGGAATGTCGGATCTGCACCATCTGTGCATTCCATTGCTTTTTTTTACTCTTTATCTTTTTTGTTCATCTCCAGTTTGCTACCTGCTGTCTTAGCGTACATTGTAGCCTTTAGATTCGGTATTGTGTTTTTGAACGTGTTGCGTTCTTTTTGCCATTATTATTTGTACGGAATTTTAATGCCGTAGGACGCAGGCGCTAAATTAGCGCTAGAGTGTACCGTTGCTTTTAATGACTTGGAAATGTTGAAATGGTTTTGGTCTGAATATTTCTTTTTACTTGGAATTCTTTTGAACGTTTTTGTCTTGCTTCCATAGGTACCTACTTAAGTGCTATTATTTAGGACTACCTGCATTGCCAAAATTATTTTATTAATATGGTAAATAAGGAATCCATAGGTACGGAACGAGTAGGCTATTTGACTAGTTTTTGGAAATCGTTTTAAATTATTTGTTAGTACATAATAAGCACACTACATTTATATTTCCGAGAGATCTACTGTATTAACAATGAAAATCAAGTGTCAAGGAATAGATATTCAAGTTCCCGCCAAAACGACATTCTGTAATGGCGCTGGTCTATGACGTCACACACTAGTAAATAACGTTAGTTAATACTGGTAAATAGGCTAGTTTACAACTGAAAATTGACAAAAAATACTTTAAAGTAACTTACAGATCCAATAATATTGCTCCGAAAACACAAAACACATATTATAACAACAGTCAATCGAGAAATTCTCGTTTACTAGCATGTGACACCACCAGAGTTGCCACCCGACTTAGAGCGTTTTCGTCACAAATAAAATATCAAAAAAATATCGTATTTTATTTCGTGTAATTTGGGAAAAGTATACATATTTTAGTTTAAATAAAGTAAAATATGTCTTTTTCAGGCTATTATCTATGAGGATTACCACAATCAATAGTATATTTTAATGTTGTCAAATAGCCTATTCTCGCGTTTTGTTAAAAATATAAAACCGATTTCTCAACTCTACTGTTTAACAATATTAAATTAAAGAAAGAAATTCAGATGACGCATTTGGTAATGGAATGCGACTAATGGATAAACATTCATTCGTATGGTAATCATGACGACAATCATGCCTATCGGAACTTGTTAGAAATACGTGTGATGTTAATCATTTACCTCAGAAAAAACACCACGCGTGTATTCAAATACGTAAATACCTTCATAACAACGAACGTTCTTATATTTTGGCTTATGTAAAAGAAGACATCTTGCAAAGTCGGCCTAGAACTTGTACAGTAGCCCAAAAAGCGTTAAAATATGGTTAACAAATTTACAGAAAAAACAACGGTATTTAATGCTTAATTATTTTGGAATTTCATATTTTCTGATTTGATTTTTGTTCAAGGGCGCCATCACGCCGCCATATTTTACAAACATGTGGAGATCGTTCATGCAAGTGGAGATTGTTTTTAAAGAAAATAATGGGAAAATTATTTTCCAAAACAAAGCAAAATAAATGCTGTAGGTACAAGGTGTGTAGTGGCAGTCATTCTAGAGTCGAAGGAAACTTCAAAACAAACTATTTTGTACAAAACCTATCACATCGGCGCTTTTAAAAAACGTTAAATGGAATGTAGAGCCTCGAGATCACGTTTTGAAAAACTAGACGCGAATAAATTTCATCCCATCCGGTACCTCTGGCTCGCCTCTTGATAGTCATAGGAACATGTTTTGTTTTTTGTTTATGAATGTGCGATAGTTTGCGACGGCGGCGGTGTTGCCAGCTTTGCTGTTTTAAATATGTGTGCTAAATGTAAATTTAATGTCAGGTTTATGTATAAAGCCGGTATGGCTTAGTTTAGTCGGTTGTGCGGCAGAATTATAATAAGCTAGAGAATTGAGGTTCATTTCAGAATAGAGCCCGGGTGTCAGACCAATCGGTTGTCCTGTGTACAACAGTTTCCAGATACCCTGAGTTCGGACTTAAATAAAAATTGTGTCTGCATATTAGTAGATATATCAGTCGAATACACAGTAATGCTTTAGCTAGTACAACTACTAAGTAAGTAAGCATGTACCTACTGTAATTATTTTATATACTAATGCTTAAGAGCAGTACCTAGCTACTGTGAGTAGTTAAGTAAGCACTTAACATTATCATTGAAAGATGTCTATGACATTAAAAATCGAAGTGTAAAGGAAGTCGGATAGTACGAAAAACGCATCGAAACGTATAATCTGGCAAGTGGATGGAGGTCCAGCGAGCGGGGCGGGGTAGACCGGTCGGCGCGGCGCGGGCGCGGGGCGCGGGGGGGCGGGCGCTACGTAAGCGCGGTAGCCGCGGACCGCCGAGGAATGCGGACGACCTTCAGATGCCGAGCGCCCCTCCCCCGAACCCGGCCGCATCTTGCGTCCTCGCATACCTAACTCACTGCCTCCACTTTTCGACAACCAATTTTTGACACTAACGTCGAGTATGGCGGTGATAGCTCGGCGACTCTGTTCGCATTTCTCGTGTGGATTCATATCCCAATGTTGTGCTTGAACTGTTAGAAAAAGGTGAACTACAAAATTGTAGAGTAGGTAATTTTCCGTGCTGTAGGTAGGTAACTAATAATGCTGCACTTTTCGACAGCCAATTTTTGACACTAACGTCGAGTGTGGCGGTGATAGCTCAGAGTGGATTCATATCCTAGCAATGTGTTTGAACTCTTTTTGAACTGTAGTAAAAGGCGAGTAGAGTAATTTTTCGTCCTAGCTTGATTTTTCCCAGTTTTCCTAGTTCCGAGATTTGTGGGGGTCTTCAATTGTTCTGGATCCGCATCTCAACTTTGTACTTGAACTTAATAAAACGCAAACGAACCACCTATACATTTGTAGAGTAGATAATATATTTTTCTGTGCTGAACAGGCTAGCTGTCTTAATTTTTCTCATTTTTTTTGTTTTCATTATTCCAAGATTGCACGTAGCACGTATATGTATCTATCATTGCAATGCGACCGTTAGTTGTAAGTTTACATCTCAATTTAAACATAGTGCTTGAATTGTTAGAAAAACGTGCAGGAGCAATAAAATTATAAAGCACTTTTAGTGCTCGACTACAAGAGAAAAAAGCCAAATCGAGGACTAGCTAACTGGCTTGTTTTTTTCCATTTCCTACATTTCACTAACTAATCCATGCTGGGTGACATTACAATACCACTGTAAGCTATGGATAAATGCGTAACATGTTAATTATAAAAAAAAGTGTGGGAGATGGGTTGATCATGAGATCTTTGAAGCCACCTTGTTTAGAGCATTCAAAATTAACTAATTCTAGAGTATACATATTAACTATTATACTAATTAGCTGCGAATGAACTTTTGATCCCAATACATATTGCGAGTCAAGCCCGGATAATATATAGGTAGGTATAGAGATCTAGTAGTGCATTCAAAAAAATAAATCCATAATATGGCCTTCTTTTTATCTACCTACCGCTTATTAATTTTACCCGCTTACATAATATATTTTTTAATTATTCTACACGACAGTGTAACTTAGTACTAATTTCAGTTATTTTATTCTGTAGTATAGCTTTGATTTCAACTTGTTCTACTGACAAAATTTTATAAAATAGTGAACAGAAAGTAGTCAGAAAAATAAAAACAATATAGCACTATATGTATAGTGAATCACCTTATTGGGTAGGCCTACGTCCTGCAGCGAACTATTAAATAAGGCCGATACAGTACTAGTATGCACAGATCGACGAATACGTTTAGCGTAAAATCAACCGCTCTGCTACTTTATGCTTTGACACAAACATTTCAAATAATATATTGGCAAACAAAATTATATTGAATATTTTACTCAATATTTGAGATGTTTACATCTTACGAGTATGATAATTTAAATATTTTATACAATATATTGAAGATATGCTTAACGCGACGGATATCGGCTTTTAGCGACTTCCGTGAAGCTCACCGCATTCTTCGCGATGTAAAAAATTGGTCATCTGCGAAATAAAAACGCGCGCCGAAGGTTTTGGACCAGTCACTCGTTTTTTTTTCTATAATTTTTTTTCATATTTTTCATGAAACAAAAACTGTGGCTTTATACATTTTTGTTTCATCGCCTTCGTTTCCACGTATTGCAAAATTGGAACCACACGTAAACTAGCACAGTTTTCGAATCGTGGTAATCTAGGTTTTTTATAGAGCTAAAAAGTAACTAACTAACCGTTTAGCCAAGTCAGAGGCCTTCAGGCGGCCTAAAAACACTGACACCAGGGCTAGCCACCCGGCCTATACGAACTTACTTACTTATAGAGCTAAATACAAGAAACTCCCCGACAACTTTATTTTTCTACGAGGATATCTGATTTCTATTTGAATCTTTTTATAAATCTGCAATAGCAACACAGTCAATGCAAAATTTTAACTGGCTCATATACCTCTCCCCGTATACCATACCAGGGACCGTTATCTTTGTTATTAAACATACAAGGTAGAAAGCCTCCAATTCCTTAGTTAGACATTCAGAAAGCTTTTGATACTGGAAACTACTCCCCATCTCTTTCATCACTGCCATGACAAGGATGATTAACTTTAGGTTTTCCAATAGTTGAGAATACGAAAAGATGATTCGAGGATACAAGATGGACACGACGTGCCTACTTTTACTAAGAGGATTTCATTTTACCGTTTCTGTACGGAACTCCAAAAACCGAAGTCTGTCCAAACAATAAGACTCGACATTCCTCACTCTGTTGAATGTTGATTGACATCAACATTATAACAATCAGTCAGCGAGTAGGTGGACGAGGAAGTCGAAATTAAACATTTTGATCATGAATCATCGCCCATTGTAACCAAGTGCCGCGGTGTCAATGTAGACTGATGCTTTTGTAAACATGTCTAAAAATTCGATGCTGTCATATCTGATTTTTACAGTGAATCAATCAGAATCAGACAATCTTACAGTGATCTAGACACGCGGAAGCGTGTCCAGCCAAGACAAAGAAAATGCTGGCGACGTGACGTGTGTAATATTACACGAACCATTTCGAGACACTTTTGACCCCACCATAACTCGAAAACGATTTAACCTATTTTTTTATTTATTTACTAGCTTTTGCCCGCGGCTCCGCCCGCGTGGTATTTTGACTCTTGTGCTGTCCCACAGGAACCTTTTTATTTTTTCGGGATAAAAAGTAGCCTATGTCACTTTTCGGCTTTTAAACTACATCCATGCCAAAAATCAAGTCAATCCATTGCTCCGTTGTTGCGTTAAAGAGGAACAAACCAACAAACTTTTCAGTTTTATGATATTAGTATGAAGTATAATTATTTATTTATTAGCGAAACTACTGAGGCATCTCGTGCGGACCATGATTCCGCAGGGGATGCCTCCAAAGTATATGACCAAATAAATATTAACTAACCCTAGTTTGTAAGCATATGTTACTAACAAAAGATAGATCATGTTTGAGTTGTCCGAAATAAATTAATTTTGAATTTGAAACAGCCTAGCCGCATATATTGACTAAGCTGTAGAGTTTGGAGTAAGGACTTGTAGAGGCTCTACATAAGATCTGACAACTTTTTGAAAGTGCGAGCTGTGGTCTTGGCTATATTTGACATGAAAATGTTTTTGTTGGATTTGTATATATCTTAAAGCGTAGTTCAACTAAGTGTCCGTTAGTTATGATCTAAGTTATAGGCCGAATCACATAAGTCGGCGACGGCACGGTCAGAGTACGAATGAGTGAACGCGGGTGGCATTTACAACTGAGCGCTACCGTGACTTGGATGACAAGTTTAATTGTAGGTCCCAATTCTTTTAACCGCTTAACCATGTCAGAGGCCTTTAGGCGGTTTTAAAACCTAACACCAAGGCTCACTTAGTGGTTCGAAGTTTAGTATTTGATGGGCAAAAGGGATTATAGCTATCGCTTAGCTGTCCGTATGTCACGGGATTCTAGCCCGGGAACAAAATGCCCCCTGTATTCTTCTCTCTCCCTCTATTCTTTAGAATTTTAATTACAGTGTTCTAAAGAATGTGGACTCAAAAAGTCGATACACAACCTAATACCTCTAAATTCGACTATTCATCAAAATAAGGGGGTTCTATACAAATAATGGAAAATATTCTCTAACTCTTTTTGACCCAGAAGAAAACGTGTTTTTTTTTCTAAAATCTGTTGTTGTCGGGGGTTGTCTAAGTTTTATTAACTTAGTTCATTATCAGTATTTCTTTATGTGTAGGGACCTGTATCCGATTTTGATGCTCCCATAGATACCTACTCGTAGGTAGGTACTGAATAAATCTTGTTTTCATTCAAATTCACAAGTTTACGTTAGAATAAATTTGCGTTTCAATGAATAAAGTTAAAGAGTCGTTGCATTTTTGATACTATACGAGTACTGTACTTTACCAGCCTTTTTAATAGTCCACTGCAGGACGTAGGCCTAACGACGAAGGGTGATTGGGTCATATCCACCACTATGGCCTAGGGCGATGGTAGATTTACATACGCCATCGAATTTCTTCTACGGACGTATGCCGGTTGCTCCACGATCTTTTCCTTCACCGAAAAGCCAGTGATGTGAAATGCCGTACATTAAAGAAATCATTGGTACAGGACCGGGATTTGAACCCACGATCTCACGAATATAAGGCGGGTGTCATTACTTTAGACCACCACGGATTTTACGAGTATGTTTTTGATATTAAATATATGATACGAAGAGGATCTATGGTGAATCATCAAACATCATAGGATTAAAACCAAAAAATAATTATTTTTATGGATGAAGTAAGTACTTGGACAAGTCGGTATGACGTTTCTTTTCACACAATTAACATACCTTTGAAATTACTTCGAAAGGTAATGGTCTCGTAAATACAGTACCCTTTTTGAGCTCCGTCAGAAATTTATAACAACATTCCATAGCGCTTCGCTCATCGCTTCACTGGTTGATTGATTACAATGTAGGTATGTATTTATTGGAATATAAGATCAAAGTATATAGGTACTTACTGCAGGCATTAGAAAACATCGTGAGCACCTCTCAGTACTAAATAACCGAAATGAACAAGGTCTATGTTTCCACAATACGATTTTGCTTTCGTTTATCCAGATGTTGATTTTTGACTACAGGTCGCAGTTTTCAAGGAATCACGACGAAACTTGTTACACAGGCTCTATGTATTAATGGACTTTTTTTCTCATCAGCCTCAGACGATTTTTTTATTTGATCTCAGTTGTCAGCGATTTTTGATATGTCCATCTATCCATCAGCCATAAGAAGTCCACTGCTGGACATAGGCCTCCCCTATGGATCTCCAATAAGACCGGTTGGAAGCGGCTTGCATCCAGCGCGATCCTGCGGTCTCATTTAGTGCGCAATAGATGAATTAACATTGCGTTAGATTTTTCTGACAAATTTTTAAATTAATTTGAAACTAATTCAAATGCTCATTGGTTATGCTAGTGAAGCATTAGTATAAAATGACTGAGCATCTCTTCAGCGATTGTTCTTTACTCTTAATACATTAACGAGGTCGTGTTAACCAGTTTATAATGCACAAGTCATTACCTACGCTTGTTTGTAAATATTCGTGGTGAAGGTTCATTCGCTGCTAAAATTCGCTCTACATTTTGGAGCCCGCGTAAATATTATTTTATTTACTTATACGAAAGCAGCTTGCGGCCACGCACCACTTTTGGCCAATACGGTGTCAGATATGTTTTTGTCTTATTTATTTTATTTCATTGCAGTGGAACGAGATAACATTTTTACAGCGTTTTTTAATTAGTTAATTTTTAATGCAGTGTTAATTTTATTTTGTTTATTTTATTTACTTCTTATAACGGTAGTTGAATTTGTTTGGTTTACCTTAAAGACACATACATTTATGCACTATTCAAATTTAAAGAGGATACTTTAGAAAAGTGAAAATGATTTAGTGTTCAGTCCCCTTATTTTTTGAATACCTAAAGTTTTAAGGATGCATTTTACTTATCATTACGAAAAACTTTTACTATGGCATCAACTGCGGAATCGTGAAATAAAATTGGTTGAAATTAAATTGACCTTGAGCTCTTCCCAAACTATTATATATATATCGACTGCCTCGGTGACTCAGTGGTTAGTGACCCTAACTTCTGGGTCGAAGAGGCGTGGGTTCGATCCCCACCCAGGTCAAATATTTATGTGATGAACATAAGTGTTTGCTCTGTGTCTGGGTGTTATTTAGTTACTATCTATATAAGTATGTACCTATTTAAAAATAAGTATATGTAGTATATCAGTCTCTGGTAGCCATATCACAAGCTTTGCTTAGTTTGAGGTCAGAGACCGTGTGTAAGATGTCCCAAAATATTTATTTATTCGTGTGAATATTAGATGGGCCCTGGAAAATAACAAACAAAAGATGCATAGGTAAGAAACCTAAAGTTACGCCCCCAGAGTAGTAGAAACACTTTCTAAAGCTATGCCTCATTAATTCAGGGCAGCAATAAAGGTGTTTCGATATGAACTTTTGTTGTAACTTGTGACCGGAAAAACGCTATTATATACTTATACTAATTAAATTATTTTAATTTTATAGTGCATCCCACACTAGGTTTATCTCAAAGAGTTATTTTTGTGATAAACAATTCAAAATTATTCACGGATGCAGGACTCGAACCTTGCGTCTTCGGAACACTAGCCCGACGCTCTGCCCAACTGAGCTAATCCGTAATACTGCATACGCGTCGAATTTTTGAAGTGTTTATCATTTAACCAACTTATAGCGTTGGCGGCGCCACCTGTGATACCCGTATTAGACAGGTTATCACTCAATTGAAGTTATAAGAACTTCTGTATATTGACGAGAGATGGCGCACTGCTAAATGAATTAAATTATTTTAATTTTATAGTGCATCCCACACTAGGTTTATCTCAAAGAGTTATTTTTGTGATAAACAATTCAAAATTATTCACGGATGCAGGACTCGAACCTTGCGTCTTCGGAACACTTCCCCGACGCTCTGCCCAACTGAGCTAATCCGTAATACTGCATAAGCGTCGAATTTTTACGGGTACGGGTATCACAGGTGGCGCCGCCAACGCTATAAGTTGGTTAAATGATAAACACTTCAAAAATTCGACGCGTATGCAGTATTACGGATTAGCTCAGTTGGGCAGAGCGTCGGGCTAGTGTTCCGAAGACGCAAGGTTCGAGTCCTGCATCCGTGAATAATTTTGAATTGTTTATCACAAAAATAACTCTTTGAGATAAACCTAGTGTGGGATGCACTATAAAATTAAAATAATTTAATTCATTTAGCAGTGCGCCATCTCTCGTCAATATATAGAAGTTCTTATAACTTCAATTGAGTGATAACCTGTCTAATACGGGTATCACAGGTGGCGCCGCCAACGCTATAAGTTGGTTAAATGATAAACACTTCAAAAATTCGACGCGTATGCAGTATTACGGATTAGCTCAGTTGGGCAGAGCGTCGGGCTAGTGTTCCGAAGACGCAAGGTTCGAGTCCTGCATCCGTGAATAATTTTGAATTGTTTATCACAAAAATAACTCTTTGAGATAAACCTAGTGTGGGATGCACTATAAAATTAAAATAATTTAATTCATTTAGCAGTGCGCCATCTCTCGTCAATATATAGAAGTTCTTATAACTTCAATTGAGTGATAACCTGTCTAATACGGGTATCACAGGTGGCGCCGCCAACGCTATAAGTTGGTTAAATGATAAACACTTCAAAAATTCGACGCGTATGCAGTATTACGGATTAGCTCAGTTGGGCAGAGCGTCGGGCTAGTGTTCCGAAGACGCAAGGTTCGAGTCCTGCATCCGTGAATAATTTTGAATTGTTTATCACAAAAATCACTCTTTGATATACTTATACTGTATGTATATACTATTAAGCAAGTATGTGTCGAGTATTTTGTTTATTTGGCGACCGGAAAAAGTTCTAGCTGAAACCCACTAACACTAAAAACACTAACAACGTATACATAGATTGTAATTACTGTATGAGTATATAATACTTTCACTAAAACACTAATTAATCATCGACTAAACATCCAACATCCTGACTATAATAGATTGCCTCGATTAAATTTCGCGCGCGTTGATGTCTTTTCAACGCGGTCACCTTGAATAGAGTTCAACGCGTTTGCGAAATCAAAGTGTGTGTCCCAGATATATTATAGTTATAAATAATGTTAATATGTGAATGTTATCCGCAATTTGCATACCTTAACCGACTGCCAAAAAGGAAGAGGTTTTGTTTTCGTATGTAGGTATATTTTTTTTGTATGTTCATCGATATTTTCGCCAATTGTGAACCGAATCAATACAAGATTATTTTTTGAAAAAAAATTGCATGACCGACTTCACCCTGTACAGAATTCGCGAATATTTCGCACGGATCGTTGTAACATTTTTCGCAATATTGTTGATTTATCAAAAATAGCTCGGCCGATTTCGATAAAATTTAAATGGGACCAAGTATACTATTTCCAATAAAAAAAGAATTATTGAAATCGGACAACTACGAAAAAAGTTATGCGTGGTTATACATAAAAAAAAAATATACGCGTCGAATCGTATACCTCCTCCGGTGGTGCGTCGGTCAAAAATCATTATTAGTTCAAAAAAAAGTATACTCCCGATGTCCCATTTAAATTTTATCGAAATCGTCTGAGCCGTTTTTGAAAAATCAACAATAATTAAAAAAATGTGTATATCTATTCGAGCGAACCATTCGAATTTTGTACACGATACTATGATATTTACGATAATATATATGCGAAAAATAATTATTAATCTAAATGGTGTAAATTTTATCAATTGCATAAATACTAATTGCACTATCCACGGCCTGATAAAACGATAAAAGTAGAGATAATCAAAATGTTCAGCTCACTGCCAGTTGACAGCACAACTTGCAAGCTGAATGTATTACACTGTCATGTTGAATAGTAAAATTAAGTTCTAAATGAAAACCAGTTGAAACCTAACGCATGAAATAACGCATTTTTGGGCTATAACCATCAAGAATATCAAAAATTTAAGGATTCTGAGCACAAAATTTTACTTCACCCTTAAAGATGAAATGCTCTTTCAGAATACTCATCTCGAATCAGCATTATAACTTTGGTACCTCTTTGTAATCAAGAGACGTTTTAAGAAATATATATATCTCTCTCTACGCAATTGCATGACTGACGAAAAAGTTATTGTAACCTATTCTAAACAAATATAGCGAATAAATAATTTTGTTCAAAAATTTTTCTCACGTCACGAGCTCCCAAACAAATTAGATTGGAAATTCAAAAGCTTGTAGATTATTATCGCGATGAATGGAATTCCCGCCACAGATTGTAGATTGTGTGAATAGTTGTATTTTCTTATTCTTTAAAAATTGTTAAGATAAATTAAGGCTAGTTTGAACTACTGAGAAATAACATTTGGAACTCTACATCTACAGTAGTCTGTTTTTTCGTGAAACATAGATCCTGATTATTCGAGATTTAACATTTTTTCATGTACCTACGGGTGACGCTCTAGCCGCTTAGAATTTAACGAATCAAGTATTTGACGACTGTCTGCGTAATTCCCGATACGAGAAGGTACTCTTTGAAATGTGTGCAGTAAAAATCGATCGATTTTCTCGCGAAACTTCAAATTGATGTAGAATTTTATGAAAATTATGTCCCGAGTATCCTCTACGTAATAAAAATCGCTCTAGAGACAGTTTTGGAAGTGAAAACTTCTATAGCGGCGTTGTGCACTTTTTGGGATGGGTAAAAATGTTAAACTCGCGTCAGATCGTAACCTGATCGAAAATCCGTAAGATGAACGACGTAATGTTCAAGTTTTCGCTTCCGCGCACTTCGTTGCAACCCGTTTTTTTTTTCTAAAAGCTTCATATTGGATGCAAAGTTCGTACTAAAGTATTGACTACAAGTGTTTTGGCGAGCAAGATTCCGATTTCCGATGATTGTATCCACAGCTACGTGGAATTTTCTAACAAAATTCGGATTTTAAATTTTTACTAAGGTCTACACTAGTGTAGTTAAAATAGAGCTGGGGGCGCGGCTTTTCCTAGAAAACTCGGTATCCCACTCCCCCATACAAAAAAAACCGGACAAGTGCGACTCAGGCTCGCACACCGAGGTTACCGTACAAATCCAGAAAATTTCACAAAATTGTGAAGTAAGTTGATAAAATCTCTATACTATAACCATCGACTAAAAAGTTTTTATTTTCTCTTTTCTCGTCATACATCGAAAATTACTGAAAATGTTAAAATAATTAACAACCTGTTTTAGCATGTGCTAATGAAGTTCTTTTATAATTATGATACGTTACATGATACGATTTACTTTCTTTAAATTTGGGACCCATGTTTTGTAAATTTAGAGGCCCCATTTTTTATGATTTAAAAAATATATTCAGTTTTCAGATTTATTCCTATATGTGTACTCTGAGACAATGCTCCTCGTCAAATTTCATAGTTCTATGTCAACGGGAAGTACCCTGTAGGTTTTGATTTTTGTGAGTATCGAAATATGCGGTTTTTTACGACATAAACGACTCTAACTTTTTTAAACAATAACTGAGAAGTTTTTCTTTTACACAACTGTAAGGTACCATAGATATACGTATACAGTTTAAATTTCAACTCGATATCTTTACGCGTTCCCGAGATAAATAGTCTTGACATACACACAGACGGACAACAAAGTGATCCTATAAGGGTTCCGTTTTTTTCGTCCGAGGTACGGAACCTTAAAAAATGGAAGGAATTTTATGCTCGTGTTTGTAGATAGGTGCATACTGCATACGAATAAGTGCGCATCCCAGCAAGTTCAGTTCTACAAAAAATTCTAGCTACGCCAATGTACAGCCTAGATCAGCGCGCACGACTGCCTTACGTAGGTATTGTAATACCTACCTTTATTTACCTAGTCATTGTGCTATCGGAGGAATGCGGTCGCGGCCGTGGCTGTTACTGGCTAATGAATCATCTTTATCAATCTGTTTAACCTTCCGTCGTTTATGTTCTGGTTACTATGTTCTGTTTTATAGTGAGTGCTCTAATTTAATTAAATGCTTGCATCAAAGGTCCTCAGTATTGTTAATTGATCTTTATTGTCATATCTATTGCATCTATGGTTCTTTAAATGTCTTTTTATTATGGTGTTAGTTTTAGATTTTATTTTATATCATTGAGTTTACGTCGAATGTCAATAATCGAAAATCCTGTGCTTTTCTCTTGAGTAACTATAAGATTTTTTAAGGTACTCTAAACTGAGAAAAATAGGGTTTACGTATTGCAAGTGTTATTATGGATTATATCCCTTATGTAGCTATGTTTTTGCATACCTAAAATTTTAAATGGCCTATACGCTTGGAGAGGTCGTTATGTTCGATATTCTAAGCGGGATCAAAATAATTTTTGACCCCTTTTACATCTGAGGAGGTTCTGATTTATCATTTGACTGCCTCGGTGGCTCAGTGGTTAGTGACCCTGACTTCTGGATCAGAGAGGCGTGGGTTTGATCCCCACCCAGGGCAAGCATTTATGTAATGAACATAGGTGTTTGCTCTGTGTCTGGGTGTTATTTAGGTACTATCTATATAAGTATGTATTTAAAAATATGTATATGTAGTATATCAGTCTCTGGCAGCCATAGCACAAGCTTTGCTTAGTTTGGGGTCAGATACTGTGTGTAAGATGTCCCCTAATATTTATTTATTTATTATCATTTATATCAGTTTCGATATATCTCTAAAATACCCCCCCTATAAAAGTAAGCAAAATTCTATTGGTATCAAGTAACTATGAGCATTGCTATGACGACAGTGTACTCGATATCTAGATATTATGCTTTTCGACTTAAATATTTTATTCTAAATAGCCTTTTTAACAATTGAGGGGGTTGACTTTGCTTGTTGGGAGTACCACTACCGTAAAATATTCTGCTGTTTGAGGTTATTTCCTCAAATATTTGAATATTTGCGATGAGCGTCTAAAATGCCTTACGAATCCCGCAAAATACTGATGTGCTTACTATTTGGATGTATTAACTGTGTATTATTGTTATTCACATGCCATAAAGGTTTTATGGTTCAGAAATATTCTTATCCAGGTCTAATAGGTAACATCTAATGGCTTGCGATAATAATGTGAATAATTTTTTTGTTTAAATATTTAGAAGAAATATTTACTTATGTAGAGAGTCAACTATATTTAAATGAATCAAAGATTCGAATTATTAAGCCTATCATATCTAGCCATGTAAAGAAGAGGTTAATGTAAACAATACCTACGTTAGAACATAATTACAGTAAGAATTTTCAATTAGACATATGTACATGCATTAGGACATAAAATATTGTCATTTTACGACTGCGACGCATAGTGGAAGGAATTTAATCAACGGAATTACGTTTCATTAATCTAAAAATAGCCTTAAAAAGTCACGAACGTAAATGATATTTTATGACTAACTCAATGTTTACTTTTGTTATCAGAATTTTGTTTTATAGACTCTTTGCATAGGTAGGTCTCCTGACTCAGTTGTTTTCTGATACTTACCTGCGTAAGCGTAATATGTACCTATTCTGTTTTATTATTGTATCTTTGGTCATTTTACTTCAATGGTTGATGTGGATAATAAATGAATCTATGTAATTACGAAATAATTTGATTTAGGGATAATTATGCCATCAATCGTTTCCTTTCGTATTTGTCGTATATCAATGGTTTAGTCTTAAACGCTTATTTAAAAGATTCAAAACTAGGTATTTCTTAAATAGTGATGTAGTTCCTAGTCTTACTCTACCACACGCGTCCTAAGCATAATGTTTTATCTTTGATAAGCTTTGCCTACATTTTCTAGAGGCAAACGAAATACCAATTCTCCTAATTGCTATAAAAATGATGATACCAAAAAAAATGTAGATATCTTCGGTAAAATAGACGAATGTCAAGAAACGTTAAACTCGTATGTTAAGCCTGTTTGCGTAACTCGTCCTAAATACGCGCCCGTGGGGCCCCGGCCAGTAGGTACGCACGCTGTTATTGTTTTCAACTACGGTGATCCGTGGTGTGATAAGTCAGATGGATCGGAGTGGTGGTGCGGCGTCGAGGAAGGGCGCGGGAGCAGGGTCAGCGCCCGCGCGGTCGGACCGCCGCGGAATTCCAGCTATGCGTATGAAATGAAAGTGGTCGCATCGTGAAAGCGCGCGCTTCTACTCCGTCCGCCGGGCGCCATCGACGTCCACGACACTCACCATGAATAGATAAATCCGACACTGCAGAAAGCGATCGCACTATATTCCGTGGGGAACCGCATCCATTGGCACTTCACTTCACTGAGGGTCGCGATCACGACTGGAGCGGCGCGAAGGTTGACGCGGAGGCGCACAGATTGGACGAGCGCGGTGGCGCGACTGAGCGAGGCTGGCGCGCCGGGGCTGCCACCTCTGTTCTCGAATTGAACGCTAAAATTGCCGAAAAATGCGCTATTTTTAAAACACGCAAAATGTTTTTAAATGGAATCCAAGCGCACTAGGTGTAAGTAGCTCAGAAAAAAGTTTTAGTTCCTATTGTGATTTGGGTATTTTTCTAGGAGACGTAAATATTCTAGAATATGATTGCAACTACGCATTATTAAGACTAGACATTTTAGGGTTAGTCCCATAATAATGGGTAGTCAAGATGATGAAATTACTGATAGCGTACACTAGAATATGTCCGTCGTCTAGGGATACACTTTGTATTTTTAAGGACCGCTTTTCAAGAGGACACTGAATACAATCTGAAATTAGATTTTTTTTAAGTATATTGTACTTCCCTATATCAATAATGTTTAGCAAAGTGTCTTGATTGTGCTCCTAGGAATCGAAAAAAAATACCGCGCAAATTAGCTCAAAATACAGTTTTTATTTGTGTTAACTTTGCAATTATTTGATGAAAATGTGATTCCAAATCCTCTGAATAATAATAACTAAAGCGATTATTGTTCTAAGACAAAAAAACATCTACATCGGGATCGAAGCTTTGAAACAAAATCGCTCCGCTAGCTTAAAAAGCGCTAAATCTGGGTCGGTAACATGTATATGGCAGCACCGTAGCGCGGCGAGGCGGGCGCGTGGGTCGCGAAGGCACGCGCGGGGCGCGCCGCTCGGCTGTGGAATGCGGCGAGATAGTGCGCGGGTACCGGCCGGGGCCCGCTGCAGGAGCCAGCCTCCATGTGCGCGCCGCGCCGCCGCCGAGCCGCCGCGGAATGCGCGCGGTCAACCCGAGCCACATTCAAATCAAATAATCTGCCTTTTAGGTGGTACCTAGCTGGATTCGACGCTCGATTCAAATTGCTACCGATCGGTTAGAGCAGTACTCGTCTAGCTACATTGATAGCTATATAGTCAGATAGTCTAGCTACGTAGCTTGACTATGGGCACAATTTAAAAGTGTTCCTCTCATTCCCTAATTATAGTTCAATGAAACAAAAAGTCATGTTTAGTAAAATTAGGCCTACAAAATCTACTTTTTAGGTGGTACTTACCTAGTTTGGATTCGTCGTTTGATTCAAACTGCTACGGGCTACCGATTGGACAGTCTTTTAGCGGCAGAAGTCATTTTGAACGCATTTCCTTAGTTTTAAGTAAGTAAGTACCTATGTATATGTAATTTTTAAGGGTTCTTTTCATTGCCTCACTTATAGATCCATCGACTTGGCTAGATCGTAGATCATAATGAATAAGCTATGCTTAGAAGTTTAGACCTGTAAAATCTGCCTTTTAGAAGTTTTAGGTCGAAAGCCGTGGTGGTCTAGTGATAGTGACACCCGCCTTATACCTAATCGTGAGGTCGTGGGTTCAAATTCCGGTCCCGTACCAATGAGTTCTTTGGAATTTATGTACGGAATTTCACACCGCTGGCTTTTCGGTGAAGAAAAACATCGTGAGGCAACCTACGTCAGTAGAAGAAATTCGATGGCGTATGTGAATCCGCCTACCCGCACTGGGCCAGCGTGGTGGATATGGCCCAAACACTCTTCGTAGGTAGGCCTACGTCATTCAGTGGACTATTAAAAAGCCTGATACAGTACAGTAAGTCGTACCTAGCTTAGATTCGTAGTTCGATTCCAACTGCTACCGAACGGATAGCCTTTAGTAATATACAGTATTATTGTATCTTTTTTGGTATATAGTAGGAACCTACTTGTCTAGCCACATAGTTATAGCTAAAAGCAGTTTACTATGGGAACAATTATTATTTTGAAGGCATTTTAACAGTTTGCATACATCCAGAAATGATGTAGGTATCAAGTTGAAAGGAGGTGATTGAGACCATCATCATCACATTAAAGGCAGCTACAATGGGACCCAGAAATAGTAGATTGTATCATATGGGAGCAAAATATTATATACGGCGAGGGCGCATTTTTGAATCCAGAGCGAAGTGAGGGATTCTAAAGTAGAATCCTGAGCGCAGCGAGGGATTCCTTTAGTAGAATCCTAAACGTAGCGAGAGATTGAAAGTACGTCGCCCGAGCCAAACATATATTTTGCGCCCGAGTGGTACACTCTACTTTTCATCACCTCTATGAGAAAATAAAAGGCTCCTTATATTTTATTGTAATATTAGTATTTAATAAAACGTAGAGTAACAACTAAATTGAAATTAAATGGTATCTAATAATAAAACAAATGAAAACTTATATTTACATTCTTTTCATTTATTTTCTTGGCGCTGAACATTTGGAAGTAATTGTAATGTTAGTGTTCAGTGAACAATAACATTACAAATACTTCCAAATTCAAAAAGTGCACGGCAAAGATCATTTCGGCGCACTTATATTATGTTCCAAACTCAAAAAGTGCGCGGCAAAGATAATTCCGGCGAACTTAGGTATAAAGTTTCATAAAGAAAACACCACCTTTGGGCACACTTAAAGGCGAACCAAGTAGTCCTTTTCGAATAGATGTGATGAAAAAAACGTTACTGGGTAGGTACGTCTGATAAATAATTCTACTAAAGATACGAGAATAATCAGTTACTTTTGATGCACGTTCTTTATTTATTTTTTCATAGATCGAGACCGTGGTCTTTCTCTGTGGGCATTATATAAGATCAAAATAGCCCAACGTGCTATGGAGAGGGCTATATGCTCTCTCTGCGAGATCGAATCAAGGATGAGAAGATCTACAGACGAACTAAAGTTACCGATATAGCCCAGCGAATTAGCAAGTTCAAATGTCAGTCGACAGGGCACCTAGTTCAAAGAACTAAGAATGATTCCGCCGCGTAAAGTTCTCGAATGAAGGTCACGTACCACAAAGCGTATAGAACGTCCACCTACCTACAAGGTGTACCATCTATATAATTAAGCCTGCAGGAGCTCGCTGGATACAAGTCACTTTCAACCGGGTTTAATGGAAATTCATAGGGGAGGTCTATGTTCAGCAGTGGACGGCCTAGATCTGATAGATGGATGGATAAAAATCGAGATCTCCTAAAGTCGTGTATTTTTTAATTTATTTGATACACAAAACAGATAACAATCAAATTCTTATTCTAAACTTAGTAGCTTAATTTTACACTGGATTGTCGTCCAAGGTATGTGTATACAGGAAAACTAAAAATTAAAAGTAGACGAATACTTTGAAAGTATCCTTCTGTAGCAAGCTTGCAGATGGGTACTCACAAAGCGGCACTGAAATTATGTAAAGTCTATTGATAAAAACAATGAAACAAAGAGTGCATATGTAAAATAGAAAAGTCACTGAACTGAATTACTCAGGTGTAGCGTATTTGTGGCGTCTGAACAATCTTGTTTGCGATTGAAATGGAGGATATCAGTTTTTTTATAAGCATTGAAGTTGGGATGAAATATGTATGTCCATTTGGGAGTGTTATTTTACTAAATCGTTGTATTGACGAGTCATTCTGACGATTGTGTTAAAAAAGATGTGTTATTTTTATACATTTGAAGTGAAAAAAGATGGTGATTTTTGCTAAACGGGCGCTATATAAGGTATTAAATGTTAGGTGAGACAGAAGGTGAGGGGAATCGACAACCGAATGAAAAATGTTATATAAATATACAAAATCGAAATATTACCGACGCGTTTTTAGGGATTTAGATATTGAATTTGATTGCCTTTCTTTAGTTCAAGGTTCAAGATAAATGTCTTTCTACCAAAGTATATTTATGAGTGCCTACCTAATGGTCTCTTATGTAATACGGGAGACAAAAAAATGTGCACAGGCTCGGTGCGTCCGAACATAATAAAATTACCTATTATGATCACCACATTTCTTGACAACATGTTTGCAGCAACTTGTATTTATTTACTTAGTATTTATAGTAGTTTGTGATTTAGTGTTTGTGCGTCTTCACCAAGATTCTTCATTTGTGCTCGTGTAAGTATTAGGTACATGTCATTACCTATGTACCTACAGTGAGCTACTCAGTTAACAAATCTCAGTTAACGTTGGCGGTTGGATTCGTCTTAGTATCCGGGGTGGAATCCAACCGCCAACGTTCGTTACCTATACCTAAGGTGTATCTATAGAAATGTAGACGCGAACAAAGTGAGTGAAGTCTCAGTTTTGACTCGACGATTTTGCTTTCGTCTGTCCAATATTGATTCTCCCCTAGGTACATCTACCTACAGGTCCCATTTTTCAACGAATAGGCATCAGCGAATTTGATATTTGATCATAAATCTTAACCAGATTTTCGAGTATGAACCAAATCCGTCAAGAACGCGTCCATATATACCTACCTGTAGATAGGTTTATGAAAATTCAGTTACTTAAAGAGATGTGTCGCGAGGTTTACTGTTCGGACAACTACTAGTAGTTAATGTTGATCACATGGATGACTATAGATATTATCCACCTCTTAAAATCCCTGCACTTCGCAAAAAATACCCTTTAGGTATTTGTAGATGCACATCTACAAATACCTAAAGGGTATTTTTTGCGAACGAGAGGCCTCTGCGACTCTAGGCTTGCGTTTGCTAGATACCTATATTGGGAATTGACTGCCTCGGTGGCTCAGTGGTTAGTGACCCTGACTTCTGGATCAAAGATGCGTGGGTTCAATCCCCACCCAGGGCAAGCATTTATGTGATGAACATTGGTGTTTACTCTGTGTCTGGGTGTTATTTAGGTACTATTTATATAAGTATGTATTTAAAATATGTAGTATATCAGTCTCTGGCAGCATATGACAAGCATATGACAAGCTTTGCTTAGTTTGCCGTGTGTAAGATGTCCCCTAATATCTATTAATTTATAATTACCTAAGTTTCTGAATAAAATATTAGTAGGTAAGTGGGTATAGGCCGAATCAAACTTCTTGGCAGCTGCGAGCACGAGGCGAGTGGTTGCGCAGTAGCAATATAATCATAATATGTTAGCTGAATTAGTTGCTGAATTAGCTGAATTGTTTGCTGTTGAATATGAATCAACCAGGAGAAATTATGGTACACATAGAAGGCCTAGTAAGAAATATAGTTTATCACTCCAGTTTGAGAAGGATAAAGAAGAAAGGCTGAATGGAAACCTGAACAAAAGGAAAATCATTATCCTAGCAGATCAAGAAGGGTCTAAGGTTGCGGAAGGTTTAGTAAAGGAATATAGTGATTTCTTCGACGTATTCAGTTATATAAAGCCGGGAGCACCTACGAAGGAGGTTCTAAAATCGGTGTCCAACTTAACCAAGCCATTGACAAAGGATGACTTTATCATAGTTATGACCGGTTCAAATGACACAAATCCAATGGACTTGCACGCCAACCTTTATTACTTTTTGCAACAAAGTTGTAATACAAACATAATAATCACTGAAGTTCCGAGAAACAAGACCCTCAGTGAATTTAAGTTAAATAACATGATTGGCGTTATAATCAAACAATTTAACCACACCAGCTATTTGGAATTAGGCTACGGGCAAAGTTCCTATCATAAGTACAACTACTTAAAAAATATCAATGAAAAACTAATTACAAAAATCGCCACTAAATTGTACAACGAACGATATATTATATCAAAAAATGCTAAAAGAAATGAGAACAAAGAAATGCCTAAACGATTCTGCGATAAAGAAACTCAAGTACAAGAGCAAGAATTTTTTCGTGACCAACAAACCTAGTAACAATGTCGGTATTATTCACCAAAACATAGCAGGAGCATTGAGTAAACAAGAAGATCTGTATCATTCAATTCTAAATCTAAGTGAAAAGGGCCTTTCAATTAATGCTATAATTATGCTTGAGCGAAACTTTTCTTATAAATGGAACAGAGAATAACTTAAAATTAAAAGGATATACGATAGCAGCTTCATTCTCAAGAAAAAAATCAAAAAGAGGTGGCGTAGCGATACTGGTCAAAAATGGAATAAACTTTAAAGTTGTCCCTGATATTCAAAAATAAAAGAAAACTTTATTTGTGTTATACCCACAGCAACTATAAACCTAGTGAGAAGTTAAAATATTGCAAGTATTCGAAAATTCTAAAAAAATGTATGTTAACTTCACAAACAAAATGTAACAATGATTTTATTAAAGACTCATCAAACAAAGCAAAGGCTGTGTAGCAAGTAATCAAAAAATATACGAATAATAACCCTAATCTAAATTCAATCGAAAAGATTATTATCGATGGCCACGATTGTGACAACCCGATAGAAATTGCGGACGGTTTTAACGAATTTTTCATTAATGTGGTTCATGATAGCTGCTCCGTGGATACTGATCTTAACGATATGAACCCGTACATAGAAACATCCGAAAACAGTATATTCCTCAACCCATTAAATCCCGTAGAGTTAAAAAAAGTTGTAATGTCACTAAAAAATTCTAAATCTGTCGGTTATGATGAGATTAGAACTGACATTGTAAAAATATGTATTGATCATATAATTTCACCGTTAACGTATGTGATTAACCTCAGCATGGATCAGGGTATATTTCCCGACGCACTAAAAGTTTCTGTAGTCAAACCATTGTTTAAAAAAGGGGACAAATCAAAAATGGATAATTATAGACCTGTGACGCTCATTCCAATTTTCTCTAAAATATATGAAAAAGTAATGTATAATAGGTTAAGTAATTTTGCAGAAAAAAATAATATACTAAGCGATGAGCAACATGGTTTCCGGAAACACAGAAGCACGTCTCGAGCAACTTTTCATTTAATTAAATATATAACAGAGTGCTTAGATAAGAAGGTACCAATATCGGTAATTTTTATGGATATGAGCAAGGCTTTTGATTTTGTTAATCATAAAATACTCCTTGTTAAGATGTATAAGACAGGTATTAGAGGAACAGCCCATGACTGGATTAAATCTTATATGTCTAATAGGACCCAATACGTGGAAGTCACTAAGTATAATGATTGTAATAAAATTATGGAAGTCTACCAATCTAAAGTTCTACAAAATAATCATGGTGTACCTCAGGGGAGCATTATGGGACCATTGTCAATCTTATGGTACATTAATGACCTTCCCAAGGCAATAGAAGAAAAAACTATTCTATTTGCAGATGATACCACCATTGTCATAGAGGGTACCAATCAATCTACATATGAACAACAAATTAACGAATCACTATCTGCAGCTGTAAATTGGCTGGCTTCTAACAATCTAAAAGTTAATTTAAGTAAAACAAAAATGATGCAGTTCTATCCATTACAAGGAAAACCGAGAGCACTTAACATTAGTCACAAAGGGAAAGCCATTGAAGAGACATCGTCAATTAAGTTCCTGGGCATAACAATCGATTGCAACTGTTCATGGAAATAAGTATCATATATCAAATGTCTGGTCAAAATTGAATAGCTTTGTATACCCTCTTAGACGAATATCACAGACCGTATCAAAAGAAGCCGCCTTGACTGCCTATCATGGTTACGTAAACTCTGTTTTACGATATGGAATATTGCTATGGGGTAAAAGTGTGGACATAAAAAGAGCTTTATTTATACAAAAAAGATGCATAAGAGCAATTTTTATTCTTACACGCAGAAACTCGTGTGTACCGTATTTTAAGAAATATAATCTTCTGACAGTTGTTAGCCTGTATATTTTTGAAGTGAGCATCTTTGTATTTAAAAACAAAAGCCTCTTTCAGGAAGCCAGCGTTGTAAGCGATAGGACTAATTATGTACGTACACAACATAAGCACAAATTATATCACCCACCATGTAGACTACAACTAACATGCGATAATTGCTTTATAATGTGCATTCGAATATATAATAATATACCAAACGCATTCAAAGAATTTCTTTTCTATAAGTTCAAACACTGTTTGACTCAATGGCTGGCTGAGAAATGTTTTTATGATTTGAATCAATTTTTTAATGTAAATTCCAATAGAAATATATATATGTGAAATCTTAATGTAATCATGACAAATGTCCTTAAATGAAATTTTTAATTTTTCTTTGACATAGACTATGACTTAATCTTTAATGCATCTGTGACATATTTAATAATTGAATTACTATTCCATGACATTTACGCACTAATCTTAAATATTTAATGACATTTGACAAAATGCTATGTATTTGAACCTAATGTATATAATAAATCTATTTGTTGCACGCCCGCAATGGGTAAGCTGTCAGGACGTTTTAGTTTTAAGATCTTGTTTACTCAGTTTTATGCAATAAAGAAATTCTGATTCTGATTCTGATAGCGCGGCCCAGGACAGGGGATGTGCACGCATGAGCACCTCGCAGCTTGTGACTGGTTTTACAACCGCCAAGAAATTTGAGTCGGCCTATAGTATAGTTATACATGGTTATACCTATAAATCTTATAATGTAGGTATAGATACCTATAAGATATGACAGAAAAACGTGACCTATCGCTATGGCTCATGTTAGTAAGCTCCAAGTAGTCCAACGAGTTATGGAGAGGGCTATTCTCAAACTCTCTTTGCAAGATGGTATAGGATTTAATAGAAGTAGTAAACTAAAGTTTCTGATGACGTAGCCCAGTGGATTGGCAAGTTGAAATGGTAGTGGGTAGGTAAGAAAGGAAGCCGGGGTGGTCTAGAGGTAATGACACCCGCCTTACAATCGTGAGGTCGTGGGTTCAAATCCCCGTCCCGTACCAATGAGTTCTTTGGGATTTATGTACGGAATTTTACACCACTGCACTGGCTTTTCGGTGAAGGAAAACATCGTGAGGCAACCTGCATAGGTATGTCCGGAGAAGAATTTCAATGGCGTATGTGAATCCATCAACCCGCACTGGGCCAGCGTGGTGGATATGGCCCAATCACCCTTCGTGGGTAGGCCTACGTCCTGCAGTGGACTATTATAAGGCTGATACAGTACATTACAGTACAGTACAGGTAAGAAAGCACATAGCACGGAGGACTGACGACCGATACGGTCGAAATCTCGATTGGAGATAAAGAAAGTAGGCGCATCGTAGGACGTTCATGAGGCGGAAGGATGACCTCATTAAAAACGCAGGATTGTGCTGGATGCACGCCACTTCCAACCGATCTTATTGGAGATCTATTGGGAGGCCTATGCTCGGTGAACGTTCTAAAGCTGGAACGATGATGACGAAGTAGGTACAGGGTAATCTGCTTACCCCGTTCTAAGCCGAAAAGGGGTGATTAAGATCATCATTACGAACAACTTTTACTATGGGGCCAACTCGGAATTCGAGAAAAAAATCTAAACAAAATGAGCTATATGATGTAAAATATAATGTAACACCTAAACTTTGTACACAGTTCAAGCAATAAATATTATTCTGATTCTGATTCAGGAGATTGAAGTTAGTCATCACAGAAAAAGTTGATCGATTTTTACTAGGCGCTCTTACAATGTATTAGTTACGAGTAGGTACATACTTACTATAAGATTTTTTAGAGGCGTTATTAAAACGCGCAATCGATAAAAAATGGCTACTGTGTCAATTAGCTTAATTTTTTATCAGTCCTATCTTGTGTCTGGTGAGAACTATAGATTCGGTTTCAATTTGAGTTTTTACCTAGACCTTACAGCCGAAGAAGGCAGCAGGGATACCTATGTTTCTATTCTGAACTGATGCAACCCATCTCGGATGCATAAGCTGACATAGGTACATATATATAATTGCCGTACTTCACCTATGGCAATTTTTTGGCGTTACGTAGATGTAGGTACTAAGATCTGAATTTTGATGTTTATGCAAAGGGGGGAAACAAGCGCTAGTGGGTGCATCTAATTCACAGAAAAGAGAAAGGAAGATTCCTTGTGTTGTATGATCTGATTTGTGGGTTATTCAGAGTCATTTTGGAACGGGGGGTGCGGGGACAATGGTACCGACATGCCTACTAACTATTGAGGTAAGTACTTGTGGTTACTTCTCTGTACTTATTTCTTACCTATTCTTTTGGTAAGCTTTAAACAGAAGATAGGGCCGTTTGATGTCTTATAAAAAAAATCTAAAAATCAAAATTATTTTGAGATTGGTCACTGGCAAATATGTGAGGTTTGCAACGCCTAATATTATTTTTTCAATTTACAGAGCTGTCAACTTTGATAGATCTGTAAATTAACGTTGTCAGCATGACGTTTGAAAACCGAAAAGAAATGTCAAGTTTTAGGAAATAAGTGGAAATAAGGCATGGCCAAATCTTTTTTTTCATTCTCGTTAACGATCAGTAGTTGAAGTTTGAAAGTGACAACAATATCTAATATGCCACACGAATATCTTCAAGAATTACTATTTCTGTGGAATACACTTTGGATTGGGCACTGAAAATTGAAAAGGCTAATTTTATTTTGTTGTAATTTTAAATAAATTAAAAGAGTTTTACGTGAATTTGTGAGCCAGTGGATGAAAAGTAATATTCACAATGATTTTATCTAAGACCGCAATTTCGTTGCTCTGTGTGTTACTGTTATTATCAGTGTTTATGGCGAATATAATGAATTTGTTAGCCACTGATCATAATTTTTACACCCTGAATAAAAACGATGGAGTGAATTATACTGAAAAGTTGGCAAAGAAGTATGGAAAAATTACAGATACAACCGAGAACATTTTGTGGTTCTTACAGGTTAGTTTCAGTTAGACTACTAATGATAAGTGTCTTATCACATAACAAAGGCGACGCTCTAATTCTTTATGACGTAGCCTAACAAAGGCTCGAAACAATACCTACAACATATTATTTATTCGCATACATATTCTAATTATTATCTAGATTCGTAACATGCATTGTGTGCTAATAAATAACAAACATTATGACATCACTGTCTTACTATTGCATTGCATCATAAAAATCTTCTAATCTTCTTCCCTTAGGATTGTACATGCTCGCTTACCAAATTCATAGTTTATCCTATAACATGACTATACTGGATATGCCTGGAAGAGATCGCTGTTAGCAGTATATTAAGTTTTTATTGTAATGTAATTTGTCTTATAAATATCTCTGTTGAGATCAGTAAAGCATCATCATCACTATCACTAGTCACTAGATATTATAAAGCAAAGTCACTATTTCCCTGTGTCTGTCTGTGTATTTTCTTATATCTTCCAAACTACCCAACGGATTCGAATGCGTTTTTTTTAATAGAAAGAGTAATTCAAGAAAAAGGTTTATAATACACCTGCGCAAAGCCGGGGCGGGTCGCTAGTTTAACTACAATTGTAATTCTAGACGGGGGCGATGTGACCTGCACTAACATCTCGCTTGGGGTTTGTCATGCATTCTCCCCACTGCCAGCTTACTCAAACCAGCTGAGCTCCTTAAAACTACGGAGAACAGAATCAAACTTCTTGATGGCGGTGATATTAGGTACAAGCTGTGCAAAATCCAATCTTGACTCATGCTCACTTAACAGCTGTGCAAGGATTGGGTTTAGCGCAGCTACTGCCAGTAAGTTGGATTTAGCCTATATCAGTATTTTAACAAAGAAAAAATTTACCCTAGGTTTGAATCAAAGATGTCTAAAATAACAGTAATTGCTATCTAATCTATTAAAACATTAAAAACAGATAAATAAACTTGCTGAGTTTATCAGTCTAAGTAATAAGCACATTCAATTTTAATGAGATATTTGATTTTTAACAAGGTTTTATGTAACTTCATAATAACTTGGAGGCCAGTTTTAGAAATGTTGTAGGGTTTGTAAACAATAGATAAAATTTTATCAGTTCTGTAAACAATAGACAAAATTATATATTTAGTTAGTTTTTTATATTTTTTAGTTAACATAACAATGGAATATAAATAAAAATAGATTCAAAAACTTTGCCCCATTTTTGCAACTAATCTATAAACAACTTTTAATTTTAATCTTGGTCAGCACTATTCTTAATTTAAACTTGCTATAGGACATCAACTATTTATACTCTATAAACATGATCTCTGCGACAGCTGTCAGAAAAATCACGTCTATGAAGTCCTGAATTTCTTAATAGTACAGACCCTACCTGTCAATGTCATACTTTATGGGCATGCCCATTAGTGATGGGCGACTAATGATCGTGACCACAGAGTTTTAGATAGATTTTTATTTAAAATATTGATAGTATATACTAAAAATGTTTTAAATAAAACTTAATTATCACTAATTTTACTGTATATTTTAATATCAAAACATTATTTACATGTGTATATACTTGATCTCAAATAATAGTGAATAAATTGAATCTAAATTCAATTGTTTTGGGGTGTACTCCTTTAAGAGAATAAATATATTTTTATTAAAATATGCGTTTTATTTCGTAATGTTTGTAATTAAATTAAACCCAGTTACGTGTTACATTAGCATCGATAATAGTGAAAAACGTCGATAAATACTATTGCAACATTATTATATTTTATTATAATTTATTTAATTAATATCATAACATTATATATATGTGTACATACTTGGTCTTAAATAATAGTAAGTAAATAAAATCCAATTTCTTACCTACAACTACTCATTCGATTTCATTACAACATTGTTTGATAATCGATTTTTTCCACCACTATCCCAACTCTAAAAATGTCAATCTTCTATGTCATTGTCACTGTTGCAGAGATCAAGCTATCTCTTATGCAGTATAGGTATGAATACTGCTATTGAAAAAACACAAGACTTACTTATACTGGCATATATTGTAAAATACTCTTATGATTTTTTTGCCGCACAATACAATACTTTACTGACACCACAAAAGAAATAAGAAAAACAATAAAAAAGGTGATCTTTTCGCATTGTATACTGTACAAACCTTTAGATTTGTCTTTAAACTTAAACAACACTTGTGGCTTACATATTACTATCAAATACAGTAGAGCCTCGATTAACCGGACTAATTAGTGTCGTTGAGCATTCGGATAATCGAAAATCCGGATAATTGAAAGATTTAAAAAGCGATTTTTTTTGTTAACTTACTACCAACTTTTCTCTTTTTAATGATACAATAATAATCTTTAAGCGGTAACACTGTTTACGCTTTCGAAATATTTAAGTTCAGATATCGCGCGACGTTACATCACGCAGCGCACACTTAGTAACTAAAATAATAACAATTCGCGAAGAGCAGAGAAAAAGCGTAACGTGGATGGGTTATTTTATTTATTTATTTATCATTTTAATTCAGACAATAATTATCCATTATAAAACTTCGAACATGTCTATCTAGGTATGGATTTTACGTGAAAATTAAACTTTATTGATCGGCCTAGTGGTCCGGATAGTCAGGAATCCGTATAACTGAGGGTCGGATAATCAAAGTTCCACTGTACCTTATATCGTCTTAAGTATATTGATATACAGATTTTTTATTTTTTATAGATTTCAGATATACACATCAGCATTTTTCGAGATCCAGGGAGAATATCACAGTTCCAACAGTTCTGTGACAACACAGTGAAGAAAATCAAACCGGCATTGGTGCTGGCGACTGGGGACCTCACTGATGCTAAAGCCAAAGACAACCTGGGCAGCTCCCAAGTAAAGACGGAGTGGGTCTACTATCACAACATTATACAAGAGTCAGGAGTAACCAATGAAACTGTTTGGTTAGATATTAGGGGGAACCATGGTAGGTATTTCTCTTTTTTTAACATTTGTATAGGCCGAATAATACCAGTTAACGGATGTTAAACTAGCTGTAAGCTGCATCAAACCGTCTTAAATTTTTATTCAAGCGTTAGCGAAGATCTCCGTTTTAGACACGGCTATTGAATTTCGTTCAGATTCTGTCCAGGTGTTGGTTTTCATCTAGAGTTCGCATTTTTTAACGGATATCGAAAAACTTGGTACACAGGTTCTATAATTATATTATTTTTTTGTCGGCGATTTTTGATAGGGGGGAAAAAAAGGATATTTGCCGTCGCGCTATTTATCAGCCGATTTTGATAATATTAGGCAAGATTGTTTGGTATCTAAATCCTAACCAGATTTGCAAGTATGAACCAAATCGGTCAAGAGCTTGTCGAGACATATGGTTATGAAGATTCAGTTAAAGAGATGTGGCGCAAGATCTAATGTTTGGAGAACTACTTGATAAAATATTTCATAATAATATTTAAGGGCCATTCTCTACTAACTGGAAACTTGTCTATTGAAAGTTGTCCTAACCCTATTTTTCTACAAAATTAAAAATATCATTATGTTAGTCGATAGCTAGTTATAACATAAATATATATAAACAAGAAACCATCGTAATTTTGCCTTATTTTTCGAATTATAGGCGATTTTGTGAAAAAATGCGGCAGAGGACTGTTTTTCCCCCTCAGAGAACTGTTTATGTCAAGGTTTATATGAAGAAAAACACAATATTAGTGATTAAATGTAATCAAATAAATTCAATTTTTTATTAAATAAATACTTTATCACATACAGAATTACGCCATCGGTGATTACGTGTTGGTTAAATTTCTAGTAAGAAACACTGAAATATGCTGCAGAAATCAACAAGATAGACACAGAAGGAGGCGAACTAACAGTAACGTCAAATAAAACAGTCCTATATCACATTGAGCAGACTTCTGTGTTATAAAATTCCAGAGGACTGTTGCACAGAGGACTGTTATTTTTACGTAAAAATGACGTACCACATATCAGTTTAAATATTACTTAATAAAACAGAAACAGCTATAAATTATCACACTGAGCAATTTTTTTGTTACATAAATATAATTATAGCACATAAAACACCGTAAAATAGACTTACCAGGGGAATGTTCATTCAACACTACAGAAGCGTGGCTCCCACACAGACGCAGAGTTGTCACTGCGCAAAATGACGGCGACTTGTTTAGCATGGTGACCAAGCAAACTTCACACTGTTAACTTTCCGTTTCAGGCGAATGTAACCTCAATAGTGCTTAATATTTTTGTGGTGCGATATATTCAAAGTGCGACAGGGAACTGTTCAAAAATGTATGGACGAAATTCGAACACTAGTTTTTAGTACTAAAAAATATTCTAAAATTATAATTGCTGTTTGTTCACATGCATTCAATATTCCTTATGTTTATAGAGTTATAAGATTTTATTTTTTGTAAATACAACTAATAAAAATCGAACCGAATTATACTCGATCCGGAATTGGGACATACACAAGACTGTTTTTAGTGGCCTTTAGACCGAATTTATGAAATGATTATGATTCTAAATATTAAATAAGTTTGGGCTCCTTAAATAACAGGTAGTATTATGTGTTTTAATACACAAAACTATGCATTAATATAGCCAAAAAGTTAAAAAAAATTGCTTGGACAATGATTTTCCTGTTAGTAGAGAATGGCCCTTAACATGAAATGTTTAAATTGTTTCAGATAATTTCAACATAAAGAACATCAATGCAGGAGAGAACTATTACAGAAAGTTTTCGGTTCAAGGTGCATCACATCCAAAATCTTATTTGCACATTGAAAACAAAAATGGCGTCAATGTCGCCTTTTTGGCAGTTGATGCTTGTCCGGATCCAGGGTTAAGAAGACCGTTCAATTTCATCGGACTGTTAGATGCTCAGGAGCAGCAAAATATCCAGAAATTAAAAGCCGAAGCAGATCGCAAAGCTGATCATGTTATTTGGTTCGGACACTATCCAACATCGTGCATTCTGTCATTAGAAAATAATTCTCAAAGACTGAACTTAAGGCATTTGATAAGTAGCAGTCCTGGTTCACAGGCGTATTTCTGTGGTCATTTGCACACCATGGGAGGTCTAGTGCCTGAAATGTACACGAAACACCAAGTCGGCTTTTTAGAACTAGAGTTGGGAGACTGGAAGGATAATAGAATGTTTCGATTAGCAGCCATAGACCATGGTCAGTTCACTTTTGTTGACCAAAAACATAACGAGTGGCCTCTTGTACTAGTCACAAACCCTAAGCATACGAAATATCAAATACCAGGTCGAGAGCCATTGCAATTAATACCAGAGTCATCTCATATAAGAATATTGGCTTTCAGTGATGTTGAAATAGAATTTGTTAAGATTTCTTTCGATAAAGAAAGCTGGATGAAATGTCGAAACGCTAAAGGTCCACTGTACGTGTGCCAATGGCTTCCAAACTTATTTAAACCTGGCTTGAATTATTTGTATGTGTCAGTACAAGATGAGCAAGGAAAAACTGCTAATATTGATCATCCGTTCTCATTTGACGGCAGCTGGTTAAGTTTCGATATAAATGCCAGAATTCTTCTCATGTTAGATGCTGGCACGGTGGTAAGTCGACGCAATACAAAAGAATATACAGAAGAGCCTCGATTGACCGGACTAATTCGTGTCGTATAACATTCGGATGATCGAAAATCCGGATAATCGAATTATAGAAAAAAGTTGTTTGTCTTATTATCTTAACTAACTTACGGCCAGTTTCTCCTCATTTTGATGAATTAATAATATTTATGATTAAGCGATGACATCACTCACATAAGCTTTTTAATTTTCGAGTTCTGAGATCGCGCGGCTACTCAGAGCAGCGAAGTAAGTACTCTTAGCAACAAAAAACTAACAATTCGCGAAAAGCAAAGAGAGAGAGAGTAGGGCGCGGGCGTGTTATTAAAACTTCTGAGATCTCCGTTTACCTATAAATTTAAATTAAAAAATATTTTTTGTTTATCGCGGATAAAAGTCCGGATCCGTATAATCGAAGGCCGGACAATCGAGGTTCTACTGTACATACGGTACATAATTATTTGTGTCAACTTGTAATAAAATT
Source organism: Hypomecis punctinalis (assembly GCA_949316475.1). Lineage (NCBI taxonomy): Eukaryota > Metazoa > Arthropoda > Insecta > Lepidoptera > Geometridae > Hypomecis > Hypomecis punctinalis. Next base: position 15,820,390 of record OX438802.1, read on the forward strand.
TGTCGTTATTAGTTTCAGGCTATATTTGCGACACTACTACTATTAAACGTGATACCATTAGTGATACTGAGGCTAGAGAAACGGCCGCCTAAATTTCGCCGAAGACTAATCAACTGTATGCTGAGAAGAGTCTGGCTTTTGAGTAAAATCGATCGAATATTTTACCCCATCGTGTTGTATGCTGTTTACATACCGATCGGGCCGTGGGCAGTCGGAGAGTTAATCGACGAGTCAATAGGAGCTATTTTCGCTTGGGGAATACTCATACGGGGTGCATTTTTGCCCGAGCCATTTACGTATATGTATGGAAGCGTGCAACTGATGTTCGCGCAGATACCTCAGATCTTGGTTCTGGCGTATTGTCTCGATAATAGACTTTATGCGTACAATTTGAGAGGCATAAGGAGGTTGATAGTGAATTTGCCGTTTATATGCCTGCTATCGATGCAGTTTCTGCTGGCGTACTTCTTTTGGCTGGAGTATGGGACTATGGCGTTCTGCTTCGGGCCTTTGAGGACGTGGAGCGTGCCTCTGTCTATTCTGCTGTGGTACAGGGTGTTGACGTTACCTCCTGATTATTGCAGGTACGTAATTATGCTACACTATAATTTTTGATATTTTGATTACACTTTCTGATTTATAATATTAGTGAAGATTACAGTATGTCTAGCACAAAATTATACGTAGTCCGTTAGTGGCGCGTAACGTTTGTAAAAAATTGGTGAATGGTTAAAATTTAAAATTACCTATCACGTAAAAAATGTGTTAGGTAGGTATGATACAGTACTTGTGACTAGTTGCGACCTATGTCGCTTAAAAATGCTACAGCGTGTAGCATCGTAAATGTAAGGCTCAGTTTAGATTTTTCTTCTTGGCTTTATAATGTTACACAAAAGTTTCTTAAAATGTTTACCAAAAAGGTAACTGTATCTGATTTTGACTTTACAGACGTACAATACCTATAGCTTAGCTTCTCACAAACAAAAGGACCGATTTTAATGCCTGTTTCAATATAGGCCGGATTAAACTTCTTGGTGGCAGTGAAGTTAGATGCAAGCTGCGCTAAACCCAAACTTGGCGCAGCTGTTACGTGAGATTGAGTCAGGATTGCGTTTCGCGCAGTTTGTAGATAACTTTCCAAGTTTGTAGATAATTTTTTTTAAGTTTGTGTTAAGATCTGTAAAGGCCTAATCAAACTAAAGTTTCTAAACATTTTCGCTCTCCTTGCGTATAGACAACAGCAGCGTAGCTCTGGAGTGCCCTTAAGGGCCCTCGCCCACGGCGTCTTTTTGTACGGCGTCTCACGCGCGTTTCATAATCGCTTGATTGCTACTAACGCGTGCTAGTCGCATTTGCAACGCGCTACAGACGCGATGCAAACGCGCTACAGCATAGCGACTGTAGCTGTACTGTACCAGCCTTTTTTTAATAGTCCACTGCAGGACGTAGGCCTACCCACGAAGGATGATTGGGCCATATCCACCACGCTGGCCCAGTGCGGGTTGGTGGATTCACATACCCCATCGAATTTCTTCTACGGACGTATGCAGGTTGCCTCACGATGTTTTTCCTTCACCGAAAAGCCAATAGTGTGAAATTCCGTACATGAGTTCCAAAGAAACTCATTGGTACGGGATCGGGATTTGAACCCACGACCTCACGATTGCAGGTCGGGTGTTACTACCACTAGACCACCACGGCTTACGACTGTAGCTACTAATAATTAATTTTGTTTTGTTTCAGGAAATTGACAAAACTGTTAGAAGCGACTACTTAATATTGACGGTGTACGTAATGTAGATATGAGTTTACGAACAAAAGAACATAATGTTCAATTGTTTTAAATGTGCGTATATGCTTTTAAATGTTACAAGTGCATGTTTGCTTTCTGTGAAAGGTTGTGCATAATTGATATTCATATATTTATTTGATGTACATAATTAAATGATAACTAGCTTTATACGAGAATTATATTATACAATTATTTATTTATGCCAAAGACAATTAAAATATACATTCCACAGCTAAATGAGGCCACTAATGAGTATTATGAGATCTCTTGCTTTTTTCCCGCTTGTCCAAATTATTTGACCAAATATTTTTTTACTAGCTTGTAAAAAAATAGAATGCAGGATATGTCCTGCATTCTATTTTTTAATAAACATAAATAAGACGATTATAATCGTCTTATTTAAAATTGTTTATGGTGTCAGAAAAACATCTAGAAATTATGAAATGTCATGTCAAGCATGCGACCACGAATAGCCACGTAAAGAACTCATTTCGACGTGTGAAAAAGTGACAGAATAATACTTTGCCATAAAGCTATCTAGTTCTAACACTACGAAAGAAATAATTTGTGGCGCGCATACTAGCCCGGCTGATGAAAGGTAAGAAGTAATGTTTTAGGTTTCTCGTAACATGAGGAACATCTTACAAAGTCGACCCAGACTTTGTACCCAAAATAACATTAATATGGTTTACCATAACACATGTAACAGAGCTTCTCAGTCAGGTCAGGTCTTCAAATCGGTGCTACTTTAAAACCTAACTGACAGGCCTTGTTACTTGTTTCAGGTAATTTGCTGCGGTTAAACTTTTTTTAGTTATTTTTCTATCCATACACCAATTTTCAGCTTTTAAAACTAGTTGCAAGATACTCATTTTTTAAAAATTCAAACGGGCATCCCCATTTAACGATAAGCATCCCAGCTGACTGACTCCAGGGTATTGTTGTACTCCACCATGACTACCTAATACCAAAAAATCAGCATTAAGAAAGTAGTTGCATTTTTTGCACTTAACTCCCGGGCTATGTGCAACATTCAGTTTCAAATAAGACGATGTCTACAAATTTTAAACAATAACAATGACTGAAGGAGAGGTGCTATTGTATCACTATTTACCAGTAGGTATATAAACAAAACATTTGATGAGCTTTAATAATTAGAAATTCTGTCCTCAACATTTAATATGCTCTATACCTCTATGTTTTTTCTATTGAATCAATTACAGAATCTTGTCTATATTTACATTATATCTTCAAACGCACTATAAAAGTGAATTAGAGAGCCAGCTAGCTTACCATGCATGCGACCACAAAAAGCCCCTAGAAGAACTCTTCGACGTGTGAAAAAGTGACTTATACAGGGTTATTTCTCATTAGCACCCTTTTAGGGGCTTATTCTGTACATCAAAACTAACAACTTTTGTTTTGCGGCTATTGTCAATCCTCGAAAAAAAAACCGGACAAGTGCAAGTCAGGCTCGCACACCGAGGGTTCCGTATTTAAACATATTTAAATTTCATAGTTCTATGTCAACGGGAAGTACCCCGTAGATTTTGAATTTTGTGAGTGTCGAAATATGCGGTTTTTTACCACATAAATGGCTCTAATTTTTTTATACGATAATAATAATTGAGAAGTTTTTATTTTAAACGACTGCAAGAGACTATAGATACACGTATACAGTTTAAATTTCAACTCGATATCTTTACGCGTTCCCGAGATAAAGAGTATTGACATACATACAGATGGACATACGGACAACAAAGTGATCCTATAAGGGTTTCATTTTTTCCTTTTGAGATACGGAACCCTAAAAATCAGCTGTTCCATACATTTGGTAGCAATAATGCTGATACGCTGATTTTTGACAAAAGTAGCAGATCAAAGGATGTTAGTTTTGATGTACAGAATAAGCTCCTAAAAGATCCTGGCACAGATCGCTATTAGCGATAAGGCCGTCCTTTGTTACACTGTTTTTGTGTCTTTATTTCTTCTTATTATGGTTATTTCTTGGTGTGCAATAAAGCGTTTATCTATCTATCTAAAAGGATGCTAATTAATTAGAAATAACCCTGTATATACTTCGCCATAACTCCGTCTTATTCTGACCCGTCGAAAGAAATATTTCGTGGTGTGCATCCTATCCCGGCTGGTTATTTGGTGTAAATTCATACAGGGGAAAGCGTGAGCTATAATAAGGTTTATAAAAGGTACCTATATAGGCCTAACTGAAGCTCACGTACAGGTTGCAGCATATAAGTGTAGCGCTGAGCTCAGCGCTACAGGGGATGACTGCGCATGGGTTTAATATGGCGGTCGCCATGCGCAGCCACCGCCTCCGCACTACCCTCAGCGCTAGACTTACGGACTTACGTGCAGCCCGTGCAGCTACCTGTAACAGCTGCACGAGGGTTAAATTTTGCAGCTTACAGCTAACTTCACAGCCGCTAAGAAGTTTGTTTTGCCTATACAGGTGCTAAAGCGAAGTTGTACCTACTTTCCAGAAACACAAAGTCAAGATCTCGACCAAATCTAAAGTATGGGGAATAGAAGGCAAAACGGACATCTTAATTATAAACAGCTATTGAAAATAAACTATTAATTTATAAAACTTCTTCAAAGTTTAAAATAAATCAGTATTGTTTTTTCTATATAACGTAGAAATCAGATTTTTAAAGAAATTGGGCCGATTTGCCTTCCTTTGCCTTACCTGTAGATCATCTTTTTCATGGCTGTATCAGTCATATTTATTTTAGATCAAATGTGAGTATTATTTTATGTAAGTATGTTATTATTTCATTATTTATTCAAGTTACATTGATATTATTTTACCCGAATTTGACGCAGGTGTAATTAATTCAGTAATAATTTAGAGAGATATTTGAGTATGAAAGAAAAATATTTTAATACCGAATAGGTATGTAATATATAAGTATCAGTAACAACAATAAAATACAATTATTAGTTAAATTTAAAGAACTCTGTCGGACTAATATATCTGGCGTCTAAACTACATATGTAGAGGGTACAAGCCGAAAGAGCATAATTCAGACCATCATTATCAAACACTTTTACTATGGGCAAAGAAGATATAACTATGGGACCGAACCATACACAATTGGAACTTGGAATCGACAAAACGTATGAACAGTTCTGTTGAAAACTTGTTTTCTTTTTCTCGAAGTCAGGGATGGCCAAGTTAAAGTGGTTTATAATGATTGTCTGACTGACCCTTTTCGGCTTAATACACTTTTTGAATGACCCTGTATAATTATGTTTAATTTATATAGTTTGTTCACAGTATTACTCGTATCAATAATGTCGACAAATCACAAAGTATAATTTTATTGTATTAAATACTTAGGTATATAATTGTATTTTATTTATGCAGTCAAAAACTCTAGTCTAAGACATCCAATGCTTTTATTTCAGTAGTAAGTAACTTATAGTTGGACTAGATTATATTGATATTAATTAAAGGCAGAATATTGCATAAAAACTGAAGCAACAAAGGCCGGACAATAGGCATGATGCCTAGGTAAAAAATATAATTAGTCCGTCAGTTAGAATTTAAAAAATATAGGACTGCTTACTTATAATTCATTGATTTGACAAAGAAGAAATACGTCCTTAAATTATTTATTTAACTGATCGACTAATTATATTTTTTTTAAGAATGTTAATGTCAATATGGAATCGAGAAGATAGTTGATTGAGACTTGATTGAGGAAAATCTTTGTAAGGAATATTATTGAATCGAAGTTTGAGTAAGGCACATTATAAATCGTTGCATCACCCCATCGTATTTCTTTTTAGGGTTCCGTAGTAAAACCAGGAACCCTTATAATTTCGTTGTGTTCATCCCTCTGTCCGTCCCCAATTCACAAAGCCTCATATCTCCGACAATTATGAACCCAATTTACTGTACTTTAAAATTATGTTAGTTATAGTATAGATCTCTCAACATAAAATCGAGTGCACTAATTATATTTATTACTTATCGATTACTTATTACTTATTTTTATTATTTATCGATTTTATGTTGAGAGATCTATACTATAACTAACATAATTTTCTAATTCAACGTTTCAGAATGTTGTATTTAAGGGTTTTAAACCCCCTTTACTAGCTACATGTAAAGGGGGTTGAAAAAAAATGTTTGACCGTAAGGTTCGTTAACATTTTTTGTCATAAGTACGTTGTAGGTCGCCAAAGTTAAAAAAGAGTGTTTAATTTCTTAAGTATACAAGATAAAATCTTCTAACTTTCTGAGCTTTTAGACTAAAAACTTTCTCTCAAAATTATTATGAGCACTGACAAATTCTAACTTTTTGAGTTTTATAAACTTGTACACAGCTCAGATGTTATTGACCTTAGCAACATTTGTTTATCTAATTAGGTATGTTTTTCAACCATCTAATGAAATTATTAAAATAGTGTTTTTAATAAACATTATAATCATCGACACCATCTACGGAAGCCTATCATCCGTGTGTCTCGACTTGCACTTGACAACTTATTTTAATCTGTTATTAATAAGCTTACTTGATGTTGTATTAAATGTTCGATGTATTCAATTAAGGTAATGACGATCGCAAGAAAAAACAATAATGATGTCACATTCTTTTAATAATAAATATTATATTAACGCTATGGTAATTTCGTTTGTTGCACCCATGTTGATTATTGTGCAGATGCTATTTTTCTTTTAGCGATAGTTATTTTCTGAACTAAATTTGACAAATAAATCGTCATTCTTTTTTTCCTACTCCCAAAAATGGTTTTTACGTCGGAACTCCATATTTTTCAAACCCATTCTGATATTTTTTTAGTTTGATATTAGTGTGTTCCAGATTGTCAGTTTTTGATTTCAAAGTCCTATTTCTGTTTGTTGTTGTTTTTTTTTAAATGTTTGAATTGAAAATGCTGATGATTTTAGATTTATCATAAGTTAGTTCATTATCTGTAAACAGAATCGATGTTATCGTTTATTAGGTATACATATTTGTGTCATTTATTATTTAAAGGTATTATAGTTACACACACTTTATAATATATTAAAAGATATACTTAATATATTATGGTTTAATTTATTACATTGACATAAGTAGGTACCTATATTTCAATATTAAAGCGAGCCCCTCCAGAAGGTTTTTATCTTTTCCTACCTACGCTAAGAGGGACGTAGACTCTTACCGTCTTATCACAAAAGTTTTAGGCACGCTTTAGACAAACTTTGACAGTACAAATTGCACGGTTAAACAGCGTGTTTAAATCTTTTGTGGTAAGTCGGGCAATGCTTAAAGCTTTGTTAAGGTGGAGCGCTAGAGGAAGCGCGCGGATTTCTATTTTTTAGGGTTTTAGCAATTTATTGCTGTAGGTACTACTCACTTTGAATTAACGAAAACTGTATTTTTGTTATAATGAATAGCTTTTATTTAATTATTACGGCCACAATTATCACTTAAATTGGTTAAATATTGCGAAAACTGTCAATTGATTGAATTTCATCATATTTTTTATTCAATCAACATTTTAACGAGACATATGATTATTATTATATACTTATTTGTTTTTTTGGTGAAGTATGTAGCATGTTGACACGACTTATTTAAATTAATTTATTGCAAAATCAGTTTTTGTAAAGCCAAAGTGAGTAGTTAAGTAACAAATTGCAAAAAAATATAATTTCGCGCGCTCATATAAAATATAGAAAATTAATTTGAATATTGTAATAAAATCGATTTGAATAGACCTTGGGGTCGGTTCGCCTTGTGAATTTCATATTAATATATATTTCTATGCATATGAGTTCCGACCCAAATACAATAAATAAATATCAAATAAAAGTAGGTACATATGTCTTTTGATATAAAAATAAAATTAATTATAGCTGATCTAATTGCGACATGGTAATACAGACATCTTAATATGTTATACATAATTATATTATTTTATTTTATTAATTAGTCCGCCTACACTATGTACATCAACACATTCACAATAAAAAGCTTAGTATAGTAAACACACAGAGTCAAATGTCACAGTAATTACTGGCGAAGACAACTTGCAAAATAGCAAAACGAAAAACATTAATTAAAAAAAAACATATTATTACAACTATGCAAATAAATATAATCAATGTTTAATTCGTTTTAGAGCAATTTCTATGAACCAAACTAGATGGCGTTAGTATCGCCTTAAAACGCACAATCATTGTAAGTATTTGCAAGATTTGTACGAATTAATAGTATGGTAAAAATAAATCTGATTCCTACCAAACACGTAACGTGTCTTATTTAGAACAAGGAATTCTCACCTATAACAATCTACAATCAATAAAGTAAATCTGATTAACATGAATCACAAATTTAATACTCAGATATTCTCATATGTACATCATATCGATTAATTTACTGTTCCCAACAAATACCTATGTATTACAAAATGACAAGCCTTTATCTCTTCATAAAACTACAGATAAATGTACAATTTAGTGATGTTTTTATTATTTATTTTATTAAATATTATGAGTAAGTATTATAATGTCGTGATAAAAAAACTTTTGGAATATAACAAGGAATAGAGAAAAAAAATTAGATATAGATAAGTACTTATTTACAAAAAAAAATATTAACATTTCATATTTCTATGTATAATTCGAGATTTTAAATCCGCAAGATTCTAACTCTGAACCATAATAAAAATATTTTCATATAAAAATAAATATACTTGTACAAAAATTATTATATATCTACTTACAATTAATTTAATTTTAAACTTATTTGTCAAAATTTATAAATAAACTACCATACACCATAAAACACACCTAATTGCTGTAAGAATCAACAAGTTATATAAAAAGTATGTAGGCAGCTGATAAATTAATTCTAAAAATCGCCGCATCCTTAATATAGACCGATTCAAATATGGCGTCTGTGAAATTAGTTACAAGCTGCGCAAATTCCCACTCCCCACCGCCGCTGACATATGAATTTGATACTCCGCAACGACTCAGACGATTTGATTTGATTCGGCCTATACAGATAAAATAATATAATATCGAGCGGCATAGCTAAGATAACTAGGAGTCAAAATTGTTTCGAAACTCCAGTATAGAATTAAGGTGAATAGAAAGCAAAACCTATAACTTTATTATCTACAAAATCTGAAATCATCACTATCTACACGCTCGATATACCCTGAAGTATAACACGCACACAAGAGCAACCTGCAAGAAGCAGATCCATACAGTCAATACGATAATATCTTTATTAAAGTCTTGAGGAAGGCCCAAATAGTTGAGATACTTTGCCGGGTCTTTGAACATGCAATACTCTGCGTTGCAATTCATTTTTGGTCTCCCGAAACCGTAAACAGTTTGCATGAATGCGTCGAAAGCGTACCGGAAGTATGATATCGAGGCCAGAGGTCGGAGGTACACCGGCATCTCGTGGTAGGGGATGAAGAACTCGGAGAACATCAGCATTGGGATGTTTGCGGCTGGAATCGCGAACAGCCCCAGCTGAAATACGAGAAATAGGGTGAACTTTTTCAGCGGGGATATATGTATACCTACATAAATTAATATAAGTCTGCTTCTCGTAAAATATGATGTGGGTTTGAGTTAAATAGGCTAGATGTTGCAGTACCTACAGTCCATCTGATGTTGAGTGACGGTGTGGTTAGAAATTAAAAAGACATAAAGGAACAAGTGAAGGTCTCAAATAGTAATAATCAAGGAAATTGTGGTCTCGTGTTCCCCTATGACAGAATAATATCAAACGCCAAGGTCTTACAATGAAACCTTGCGGTACTCCAATAATGTTATTAGTGGCACTCGTCAAGGTAGTTAATGAAATGATGATCTCGTTTCCTTATTACGGAATGATATCAAAACACCTAGGTCCTTTAATGATATCTTGCGATAATCCAACAAATTGTTGCCAATTGCACTTACTTTGATATCAAACGCTGCACCGATAACCAAACCGAACGTCTGTGCTAGAACGGTAATTAGCGCGCAAATCACCCATGCCATTCCCATGCGGAAAGGTTCCACTGGCTGGGACGTTAAGTACCACGCAGGGAATAAGAAGGCTGTTGCGCAAAGTAACTGAAAAGAAAAAAAAACACTTAATGTCACATAAGTATGGAAGGAATTTTCTTAATAGAAAATGTGCCCTCGTTTTGGAAACCAATGAAACCGACATTATTCAGGTATGGCTTCACGTCCACTGTTGAGCATTGGCATCCTTTATGGACTTCCAATAACATTGCTCTTAGTGTTGGGCTGGAAATATTTCTATTTGTCCCTCAACAAAGATTTTGAAACGTATAAAAAATTACAATTGATGAAAATCCCAAAAGAAGTATAAATTGATTGTTTAGTAATTTTCATAAATTGCACAAATCATATCTATTAATGTTTTTATGAACTTACCTGTACTGGTAAATCTACAATAATTTTGGCTGCACAGTAGGTTATCACAGAATACCACTTGTTGAGGTGCTCTCGTAGCACTACCGCAGCTTCAACTGGAACTGCAACCAACAATATAGAAGATATGTTATAGATATGTAAAATGCAGTAACTATTGCCAAAGATAGCACATTAAGTTAAATTATATTGTAAGTGTTTATAACATATGTAATAATGTAGTTATTAATGTGAAGCCTTAATAAATAAATAGAACGCAAATATTATGCACGGAAAAAAATACGCTTCGAAGATGCTATACGCTTCGGTCGCTAAGCCTGTTAGCAGCGCGGCCAAAGATCCAAGAGCCATGCTGACCCGACACTTCACCGAAGATATCCCGGACATCAGCCTGTACGAGATTAGAATGGCCCTGAATCAGCTTAAGAACAACTAGGCGCCGGGTGATGACGGTATCACATCAGAGCTGCTGAGAGCGGGTGGAACACCGGTACTAACGCCATTACGGCATTACGCCAGAAGCATGAAACAGAAGCGTGGTGGTGTTGTTTTTCAAGAAAGGTGACAACACCTTATTGAAGAACTACAGACCCATCTCACTTCTGAGCCATGTTTATAAGCTGTTTTCAAGGGTCATTACGAACCGTCTCGAGCGCAGGCTTGATGACTTTCAGCCTTGCGAACAAGCCGGTTTCCGAAAAGGCTTTAGCACCATGGACCACATTCATACGCTGCGGCAGGTTAAACAGAAGACCGAAGAGTATAATCTGCCACTTTTCTTAGCGTTTGTGGACTATGAAAAAGCCTTTGATTCGGTCGAGACATGGGCTGTGCTCGAGTCTCTCCAACGATGCCGTATTGACTATCGGTACATCGAAGTGTTGAAGTGCTTGTATAATAACGCCACTATGTCGGTCCGAGTACAGGAAGAGAGCTCCAAGGCGATCCCTTTAAAAAGAGGCGTAAGACAGGGAGACGTAATTTCTCCGAAACTGTTTACGACTACTTTGGAGAACGCCTTCAAGCTCCTGGAATGGAAAGGATTCGGCATCAATATCAATGGCGAATACCTCACTCACCTTCGGTTTGCCGACGATATAGTAGTCATGGTCACACACTAATGTGCGCGCGCACACACACTCACTCACACACACACTCACACACACACACACACACACACTAATGCAAACGCTCATTCTTGTATTGTATAGTGACTTGGTTTGTTTGTACTTGCAAAATCACTTGATCCATCTGGAAGACACTGCCATTTGCAACACAGTTTTAAACTAACGCAAAAGGCAGAGCTACTTAAAATTGTGTACCTAGTGTAAGTTCTTGCAATAAAATTTATCTTATCTTATCTTATGGCAAAATCGATGGAAGAGCTAAGCACGATGCTCGAAGTCCTCAATCGGGTTTCTCAACAGGTGGATCTTAAGATGAACATGGACAAGACACCCCGATTTCTGTTGGAAACTCGGTTCTTGATGTCGTTGACTCGTACGTCTACCGAGGACAAGTGGTCCAGTTAGGTAGGTCCGAATTCAACATAGAGGCCAATCGCCGAATCCAACTCGGCTGAGCAGTGTTCAGAAAATTGCGTAGCGTCTGCTCGTCCGACATACGTCAGTGCCTCAAGTCGAAAGTTTTCGACCAGTGTGTGTTGCTAGTGATGACTTATGGCACAGAAACGTGGTCTCTCACTATGGGCCTAATTAGTAAGCTCCAAGTAGCCCAACGAGCTATGGAGAGGGCTATGCTCGGAGTCTCTCTGCGGGATCGAATCAGGAATGAGGAGATCCGTAGAAGGTTTCCGATATAACTCAGCGGATTAGCAAGTTGAAGTGACAATGGGCAGGTCACATAGCGCGGAGAACTGATGACCGATGGGGTCGAAAAGTTCTCGAGTGGAGACCACGTGCCGGCAAGCGTAGGACGTCCACCCACAAGGTGGACGGATGACCTTATTAGGACCGCAAGATCGCGCTGGATGCAGGCCGCTATCAACCGGTCTTATTGTAAATCATTAGGGGAGGCCTATGTCCAGCAGTGGACGTCCTATGGCTGAAATGATGATGATGAACTACGCGAAAGTTCATCATATTAGCTACCCAGCAAGTCATTTGTTGGGAAAATCTCCTTTAAATGATAGGCATCATTAAGTAAATATTTAAAATATTGGACTTCTGCGTCTACCCATTGGTTTCTTTTATGAGCTACGAGTAGTTTCATTTTTAAAGGAAAGCATATGTTGTATTTGTCGTTTAAAATGGTTACTATGCATGCAGCGAGCGAAATGCAACACCCATTGTGTTTTTCAACAACGTTATCCCACTGAACAGATTCTAGTGATGCTATGTAGTTGCTTATGTTGGCTACTGAGAAACTGCGCGTAAGGTGATGTGTAGGCGCAGGCGTAGCACTGACACTCCGCGAGATGGTCAAACGCTGAGCATCGTGATCACTCAGTGGTCGTGTGTTCACTCCAGTAATCGCCGAGATTCGTTCTGCTGGAAAATTTGTGTAAACATGGTCTAATAACGTGCTATTACCATGTATTTGAACCCGGGTGGGGCTGTTGATTAGCTGAGTAAATGTAGCTTGAGAGCAAATCTATCAGCTGTTTTTGGACACTTGAGCTGTGTAAAAAATTAATGTTTACATCGCCCATAATTGTACAAAATAATCCCTCATCGCTTACTTTACAAAGTAGGCTTTCAAACAACTTGAGGTAGTTCGAGTGGCTGGTTAAATTTGAATGATACAAACCAATGATGAGCATATTATCATCCGTCAGTTGCACGGCAAGTTGCAAATCACAGTAATCCTGTCTGTTGATCAACCTGACCGTGCGTAGATACAGCTACCGCCGTGTGCAATAGTTCCCTACAACTGTAGGACATTTACTAACGTCACCGAGATCAATTGATGTTTACGAAGCCAGTGTTCCGTCAACACTAACACGTCGCAGGACAGCTCCTCCCTCCTCCAATATAGTACCTTTAATTCGATCAGTAGGTCTTTTTGAAGCAGCAATTTTACTTGGGGGCAATACGCTGTTGGATTGGACAAACCAATTACAAAAATCTGCCTCGTACTCACATGAATTAATTGTGGGCATGGCATTCGAGAAAAATAGAAATAGTAAGAAGAAAAACACGCAGCCCGTGTTCGACAAGATGCGACTCGCTTCTGCGCCAGCGCCGTTGTAGAGAGCTCCTAGAAGTAGCGCCACTAACAGATGGCAGATTAGGCGGATCTGGAAAAATAAAAGAGAAATAATAGTAGGAGTTGTAATAGTTCAATTTTACGTACTTGTAGAAAGAAAGCATAGCATGGATAAGATAAGACCTAATATCCCGAAAATTATCGTATGTATTTTAATAAATATTCCACTAAAAAGTGACAAAGCATAGTTCAACAAAAATAGGTTTTTTTGGTTAAAAAGCTAATCAGCGTTTCAATTTGCTGTTCGTTTCGACTATTCAATTTTTTCTTCACTTATTTTTCCAAAACGTACGAAGTTTCTTGTAAACGTACGAAATTGCAAAGTAATACGTAACATACATTATAATTTATTTCCTATCTACCCTCTACTTATGACTTAATGAGAACTTTGGTAAATTCATCCTACTAATATTATAAACGTGAACGTTTGTGAGGATGGATGGATGGATGGATGTTTGTTACTCTTTCACGCAAAAACTACTGAACGGATTGAGATCAAACTTTGCAATAATATAGCTTATATATCATAATAACACATAGACTATAAATTATAATGATATATTGCGTATGCGGGCGAAGCCGCGGGTAAAAACTAGTAACATTATAATATTTATAATAGTTAGGTAATAGTTATAATAGTTAGGTAGTAATAATAATAGTTCACAATGTTATAAGCTTTGTCTGACAGAAAATTAAATACTAATTGCAAAGTTCAAAATTACATTCACAATTTCTGAAAATAGTAGTTGTCTAGGTTCCGCGGGATCCCGGAGGCATATGCATATCCATATTATTGATATCACAAAATCCTAAGTACTTACGTTAGATTGCGCTATTACTACTACCTATTCCGCTTACCTATTCCGATCCCTAATTTAATAAGGTATTCTTGCTGGTATCCTAGGGTAGTGATAGCTGATTTTCAGTTGTAGGTAAGAGACGCTCATGTTCTCTAGTATAAGATTCTGGCGGAGTCAGACCTGTGACCGTGCATTTGGTCCTCAATTTGACCATATTTTGTTTGTCGACGCGTATATTTTTTTTATGTATGAATAGGTACCTATGCGTAACTTTTAGGTACGGAGTAGTCAGGTTATGATAATTCATTTTTCACTGGAAAGTGTATACCTCGAAGTTGGTCCCATATACATTTTATCGAAATTGGTTAGTTTAGGTTTTTGAAAAATCAACAAATAACTAAAAATGGAAAACATTGATTCGAGTGATCGAATTCTGTAGGTAGGTAAGTATTGCTTTTTAGATCTCAATGAAGTCCAACTTGATAAGCTTGAGCGTCTCCAAAATTATTGCATCAGGTTTATATTTGGGTTACGCAAATATGACCACGTATCTCATTTTCGTACTAAGCTCAAGTGGCTTCCAATTCGTCTTCGTCGGAATGCTCATATCCTTAATCTTCTTTATAACATCCTCTTCAACCCTTCTACTCCATGCTATCTTAAAGACTCTTTTTCCTTCTGGCATGATGCACATTCCCTTCCCCTCCGATCCAAGGATAACCTTTCCCTTATGACCCCTACCGCACGGTGTGAAACTTTTTACGGTAGGTCGTTTGCGTTTCAGGCAGTCCAGCTATGGAATGCCTTGCCCGTTACTGTCAGAAAAGCTCAGTCAATTAACATTTTTAAAGATCAGGTTAAAAGCCATTACCTGCAGAAAATGTTGATCCTTTGACTTTGTAACTGTTGTTGTTGTTATTTATGTTGTTTTATGTAAGTAGTATATTTTAATTTATATTATGTATTAGTTTATTGTTTTATCATAGGTTTCTTTTACCATTATTCTTTTAATTTTATTTATTGTTTGTATTTTAAGTATTTATATCATTTTTTATTAGTATGTATGTTTATGATGTATAATCTAATTTATATTTTATTTAATGCGCACCCCGTCCATTATTCATACGCGTTCTGTCCTCTCCATCCTAAGGTTGCCTGGCAGAGATCGCTATCAGCGATAAGGCCGCCCATTGTTACACTGTTTATGTTTATTTGTTTCTTTTTGTGTTTATTTCTTGGTGTGCAATAAAGAGTTTATCTATCTATCTATCTATCTATTGCACGTAGTTTGCAATGGTTGAAGTCTGTTGTGCAATTGCAAAATATTTGGCGAAAAATATCGTATTCTAATCAATGATGTTTATTCTAATTTAGTATCGGACGGATTTTACTCCTTTCTGAAATCAGTCTTGCAACTCTCAGAGAAAGTAATGGTTGTAACTGCATGTTCTGTCTTTTCGTATAAGTACACAGGAAGCGAAGTAGTCTATAAAGAAGGTTATACCTACCCCTTCAAGGTTTTAATAGAGCCTTAATATGAATCGAATATGCTTTCTCCTAGAGATCTTTAAAATATTTATTACCTGTGTGAGGTGAACATCTCTGATGGAGCAGATGCAACATCTCCAGAGCAGTGCGCACAGTTGCTGCCAGGGGTTGGCGTGGTACTGCTGTGATGGCGCTCGGTATCGACTCAGCAGTGCTACCGCGTCTGGAGATACTTCTGAAAACATAATTCATATATCCGACTTAGTAGTTCTGCTGTTAACTACTCTACATAATTATTTAGAAAGAGTGTAGGTATAGGCCGATTGAAATGAAAGTGGGCAGGGCACGTAGCGTGGAAGACTGATGACAGATAGGGTCCAAAATTCGAAAAAAAGAAAAAAAGGAGTTAGGAAAAAAGAAAAAGAACCATATTCTCTGATCGGTATGCGCCAGCCAAAAAAAAACAGCTGTTTCATGTAAGTACTTGTTACTGTACAGTAAGTTGATTCCGAGTTGCGATTTTGTTTGATTACTGAAGCAATTCTGAGGGAAGTAATTGCGGCAGCAAATGTTACTAAAGTCCTAGAGCCTACTCGTATTTGCACTTAGTTACCTACATATTAAATAGGTAATAGCTATAATCATCATTGCTTACTTGACAGCGTAAATTCTTGTAACCGCTCGTGTAATTTTATTATACACATTTATAACTTCTTTGTTGTTGTTTGTGGTCAGTACATATGTTATATTGTCTTAGTACAATACATAGTAACTACTAACTAGGTAGGTGTACCTACTTATTTATACTGAGCGCCACACAAATTGAAAGATGGGAAGTTAGCCGCAGATGACACTTCGCCGTGATTCGCTAATTATTGCGCATGTGTGCCCAATGCCTATACAAATGGTGCAGTAGTGAGCTCGGGCGTAGGGAGCGCGCGGGAGGCACGAGGTTGGCGGGCGGGTGTGCGCCAGCGTCTCGTCTCTCTGGCACCCGCTAACGTCTATATTTTGGCGTCTGCGCAGCTCTCTGCGGCTAACTTCCCATCTTTCAATTTGTGTGGCGTTCAGTATACTATACTTTAAACTGCCCGTTCCGGCTTTGTCCGGTTACGAATGAATTATAGCTACCAATAAAGGCAATAAACCTTTCAGAATAAATATTTTAAAGTATATTGAAAGCCGCATTAACTACATTTCCTACAACTACAACTACTATAACTAGAACTACTATAACTACAACTACATAGCCGCAAAACTAAATTGCCGCAATGCAAATTGTTGTAGGTAGTATAAAAACTATGCAACAGATTCCAATGCGGCTTTATATCAGAGACTTACAAATATCTAAGATACGTACAAGTATCTATATGCGGATACACAGACAGACATATTATAACAAAGACGCTTGGTTTTATAATACTTATGTAGTGATAGTTAATAGTTATATGTTAGATAGGTAATTTTTTATACGAAAAGATATGTAGGTAGGTATATCGTATCTACTTAGTTTAGAGCCGGAGTGCATCTTGCTTGGTATTCTGCAGAGATTGATCTAGATATAACACGTTTACCCACATTGAAGAAGATAGATCAATGCTAGCCTACCTAAAATATACTAAATAAAACGCGCTCCCGTCGACTGGCGCACGCGTATTCCCTGATGAAGGAGTACTAATTTACTCCGAAACCGGTCGGGTTCCCAACGGCCCGGCCGTAAATCATACGTGAGTGAAAGCCGGTGTTTTATTTAGTATATTGATCTCTCACGCAAGTTTTAATGAAGTACCTAAAATATGTCTACCTACTGTTTACTAGATCGGAAGACATATTTTGTACTGTATGGGAAACATTAGCTTGGCTAATTATCCGCAATTCACAAGCTATAATATATAGGTATTGCTGTTATCCGTGTAGTGTTGTTTTTTACAAGTAGGTAGGTAATTGTTGTAGTACGGTATCTACTGTACGAAGTGAACTCTATTATCTCTAAGCTATTTTTCTATTCTTTTTTTAATTATAGATATCAATGTAAAAACAATTCTGCAGGGGTATCTAATAAGTAGAGACACGTGTAATTTTTTATCACTTTATTCTGCTGCTGATCGCAAACGAATGTGTTACAAAGCACAGCCAAGCCAGCCAAGAGGCCAGTACCAACTAAGTAGGTACAACGAGTGTGGTTCATCCATACTGTAGCATGGATGTATTTTAGTAGTCCACAGGTGAACATAGAGCATAAGCCTATCCACCACGCTTGCCCAGTGCGGATTTGTGGATTCACATACCTACGCCATCAAATTTCGTCTATAGACGTACGCAGGTTGCCTCACGATGAACACAAACGTTCACTAAAAAGCCAAAGAACTCATTGGTACAGGACCGGGTTTGAACTCACGGGTCACGTTCGTAAGGCGAGTGTTCTCCCAATGGGTTACCACTGCTTGATGGCGTTTCTAGCAAAAGCGTTCGTTTGTGATGGCTCTAAGTGTAGGTACATAGCTTGCCAAATAGTTGGTAAGCAAAATATGTACTAAGCTGATAAAATGTGGAATTTGAAACGAGCGTGGGATTGTTTCTGTTGTTGTATAAAATTATTAGCAAATCAAATACAATGGTACAGTTACCTACTTACAAAAAAGCCTAGATTTTATGTACGTGATCCGGTAGGTAGGTACGTCTGCATTACATCCGTTTGGTTAAGCGATGTGGTCAAATGCAAATCTCGCACTAAAATTACGAGATAAATAAATACCTCCTATGTGTGACCCGAGTTTTATGGAAGTTTCGATTAGACGCCGAATTCAAGACTATGGTCGTTGTGCCATTTTTGACGAAAAATAAATAATTATTCAGTTAGATTTGCATTTGTTGTTTTTAATTAACTTTCGCGATTTGAACACATTATTATTATATACTACGGGACTAATCGCGCACTAAAATTATTAGATAAATAAATACCTCCTCATCCCGGCGTTTCGGACGAGTTGCATCGACCGTGGTCACGGGTAGACTCAAGACTTGAGTCTACCCGTGACCACGGTCGATGCAACATAGTCTTGAATTCGGCGTCTAATCGAAACTCCCATAAAACCCGGATCACATAAAGGCTAGAGCCGCGAGAAAGCGATCCGATAGCGGTCCAGTGCAAAGCGCGTGCGCCCGCTTGTGATGTGTCAGGTTGCATACAAATTCTTCTATCCTATAATCAATTTATAATCAACCCTCGTCAACATGGATTTCTACCGGGTAGGTCAACGACTTCAAATCTTATGGATTTTGTAAGTGATATCACAGAAGCCTTCACAAATGGACATGAAGTACACGCTATTTATACCGATTTTTCTAAGGCATTTGATGTGGTTGACCACGAATTGATGGTTCGAAAATTCGGTCATGCTGGTATTTGTGGTTCTCTTCTGAGATGGTGTGAGTCCTACCTTCAAAATCGGTCCCAACTTGTTACGGTTCGCGGGTATAAATCGCTTCTGAGATTGGTGCCTTCAGGAGTTCCTCAAGGCTCTCATCTTGGACCTTTATTCTTTTTGTTATTTGTTAACGATTTGTGCACCAAGATAACGTCGGATTTTCAGATGTTTGCAGATGATCTTAAAATATATAGAACAATCCGGTCTGACGAAGATACGATACGTTTGCAAAGTGATATAAGTCTAATTGAGGAGTGGTGCGTATGCAATAAAATGGTCTTGAATCCAGCCAAATGCTTTTACTTAAACTTTTCTCGAAAAAGGTCACCGACACAAGCTTCCTACCATATTGGAAACTCTCCGCTCACAGAGGTATGTGTTATGCGTGATCTAGGGGTGCTTGTTGACGCTAAGCTGGATTTCAGAGAACACATTGACTGTGTGGTCAAGAAGGCATCACGACTCGGAGGGTTCGTATCCAGACAAGCGAAGTTCTTTAGAGACCCCATAGTTTCGATTGTTCTATTTAACGTTATGTTCGCAGTCTTTTAGAATACTGCAGTCCCGTGTGGAGCCCATCCTACCAGGTGCATATAGATCGCATCGAAAGGGTACAGAAGAGATTTCTCTACCATCTCTCTTTTGCAAGCAATCTTTGCCGACAATTGGAGTCTTACGAGTCCAGACTTTCTCACTTTAAGCTCTTTTCAGAGATGTAGATAGAAGAAATATTGCCGATGTGGTATTTTTGCACAAATTAGTTAATGGTTTAATGGACAGTCCTCTTCTTACTTCATAAAAGCAATTTATCTATTCCGCGTCCATCCAGCCGTCTCGTGAATAGAAAAACATTCACTTTACCACATGCTCGGACCAACTATGGTCAACATTCATCGTTATATCGTTTGTGCTCTTCTTATAATAGTATTAGCAATAATATAGATTTGTTTAATGATTCTGTCTCTTCCTTTAAGAGACACTTAATTTCTGTCTTAAATTTAAATTAATTTTAGTTTGGTTTTTTTTGTTAATTTTAGTTTCAGTTATGTATTAGGTAATGTACTTTCTTTTATGCATGTTGTGTTCACAACTAGAAGGATATATACTTTGTGTAAGTTTATAATTTTTAGTTATATTTTAGCATAAGTTTTAGCATATATCCAGTTTTGTGAACCTTTAATAAAAAAAAATAATCAAATATTTCAAAAAAATACGTCCCAGACCGCGATCGCTTTCCCGCACTTCCCGCTTCTGTGTGACGAGAGCTTGAGTCATTTGCCGTTATATAAAATATAAAACTATTGTTGATTTTTCAAAAAACCAGCTCAATAGATTTCTGAAATTGAAATAGGACCTCTGAAGTATGATCTACCTACTTATCAAACAAAAAATAATCATCAAAATCGATTCATAATTGGAGGAATAATGTTGTAAGTGTAACATAAATATGTACTCAAGTATGTTCATACCTAGGTATGTTACGCGATTATTCATAAGTCCCTTAAAAAACGTACAGTCGAATTGAAAACTTCTTCCTTTTTGAAGTCGTTTGAAAAAAAAGAGATACTTAAAATGCCTCTAGTAGCAGTAGTCCGGTTGTTAGTCCGATTGACTGAACTACTGAAACTTTTCAGTTGCAATAGTACGGATCTAACTAAGCACCGGACTATCGATACCCTCTAGAAGCAGTAGACCGGTTGACTAAACTACTGAAATTTTTCAATTGCAATAGTTCGGTTATAACTAAGCACCAAACTATCGATAATGCTTTAGTAGATCAATAGTTACGCCAATAAACTAATCGTATTGAAAAACGCTATTTGCACCCTATTTGCATTTCTAAATATAATACGCGATGTTCATGCCGTATGCATTAGGTACTTACCTTTTCCGTTTTTGTCAGGGAATTCGTTTCTTGCAATTTTGCTCATCTCTTGCGAATAGCTGCTAGCCTCTGCTTCGAGGAGACATCGGTTCCCGACGTGCTCGTTGCTGGCAATTTCTAGTACTGGAAAGAGATATATCATCATATTCTACGACTACGATAGGTACCTACTAGGATACCTACAAGCTGTACCTACTTATACAGGGTTATTTCTAATCAATTAGCATCCTTTTAGGGGCTTATTCTGTACATCAAAACTAACAACTTTTGTTTAGCAACTTTTGTCAAAACTAAAAAAAAATCAGCTGTTCCATAAATTTTGTCGCGGGTGAACGATATTTTTCTATGGAACAAAAAATTTTTTTTTGAGTTTCTACAAAAGTCGTAGAACAAAAGATGTTATTTTTGATGTAGGTACATAATAAGCCCCTAAGAGGATGCTAAATGATTAGAAATAACCCTGTATACCATAGCTGCCAACAGGGGCGGTCTTAGCTAAACTTTTCGGTGGTGCGAGATCTTATGGTGGCGCCCCAGTTTACATAGACACGAAAAAAATAACATACCAATACCTTGTAAAATATAGCATACGCGAGACATTGACAATAGCGTAATTACTCACGCACATCAAGAACCATATTTTTATGTCAAATTTCGGTACACAAAGCTGTACTTCATGGTCGAGATGCACGAACATGAAGTACAACATTGCGAACCGAACATTTTGACTTTAAAAATATGGTACTTGATGTGCGTGAGTAATTACGCGTATGTCAAGCTTATACGCGAGACATTGACATTTATTATTTTACAAGGTATAATTAATTTTACATTTATGTTCTTTATTTCGTGTCAATTTTTTTTGAAGAGAAGAGAATAAAGGAAGGAGAGAAACCACGAAAATCATGCTTAGAATGTTGAGATGCGAGTATGTCCATCTTTAATTATTCGCTATTATTTTGACACCACTTTAGACGCGATTTAAAGATTTTACGACTCTCACGCATCTCTTCCCACGCACTACTTTAGGCTCAAATTGTGGCTTCTTTAGGTTTACTCCAAAGAAGCCACAATTTGAATTTGCACTTCGCCAACCTGTGAGCCTCACGAACGTGCTTGTTCCATCCAACAACAGGTTTTGCTATTGATAGAATTGCAAGATCTGACAGTCTTTCTTGACACATTGTCGAACATACCTAAGTACGTTTTAATTATGTAGTTTTTATTTACTAAAGCTTCGTTCACCTTTGGCGACAGTTATAGGGATGGTCAGCAAAATCCGAAGCACTGACCACACATTCGGGAAAATATCCTGCCAATCATTTTTTTTAATATGTTGAAGAACTTTTATTGGCTCTGCTGATTCAAGGTTTTTTAATAATAGATGCAGGCTCAACAGTTCTTCAACCAATTCGCAACTAGACACGTCACATTTTTCCCCATCGGTTAAAATTATTTGCAAATCTACACAGGCTTTTTCTA
Source organism: Hypomecis punctinalis (assembly GCA_949316475.1). Lineage (NCBI taxonomy): Eukaryota > Metazoa > Arthropoda > Insecta > Lepidoptera > Geometridae > Hypomecis > Hypomecis punctinalis. The sequence goes on from OX438802.1 coordinate 15,842,930, forward strand.
ATAAAGACTTATCAGGAATTATTTTGATGTTTTACAAAAAAGACCATGTATCATTGAATTTGGATAATTGTCCAAACCAGTGAGTGACCAATGCATTTTCAATTGTATCTATCATAAGGTAAAAGACGTTAATTTTAAACAGTTCTTCGGGATCTGTTGGTGTTTCATCTGCAGCTTCATACTCAAATAATCGCTATACAATACCGTTCGCTGCTGTTTTATCGTGGGACGATCGGGGGTGACTTGTAAATCAGCTCAAGCTAAAATAGCCAGAAATACACAAAATAATACCGGCGCAATCACTTGAAAACCTCAAAACGAAAATTACAACGGACGGGTCCGACGGGCCATTGACATGTTCTAACAGTTGACATTGACATAAGACTTGATTCTACCTGGACATTGGCATATGCTTATGTGTTCACAAGCGCCGCCGGGCAGGCAACATCGGAAGCTCAGTGTCACCCCCATGCTTGCGCGTAAGTCGATCGGTACCTAGTATGCGTGAGGCCGTTTTCGGCGCCCCCCGTATGACGGCGCCCGGTGCGGTCGCACCGCTCGCCCCGCCCTAGGGCCGCCCCTGGCTGCCAAATCAACACAGTTTTTAAGGTTCCTTACCTCAAACGGAACCCTTATAGGATCACTTTGTTGTCCGTCTGTCCGTCTGTGTGTATGTCAAGACTCTTTATCTCGGGAACGCGTAAAGATATCGAGTTGAAATTTAAACTGTATACGTATATCTATGGTTTCTTTCAGTTGTGTAAAAGAAAAACTTCTCAGTTATCGTTTAAAAAAGTTAGAGCCGTTCATGTCGTAAAAAAACCGTATATTTCGCACTCAGAAAAATCAAAACATACAGGGTACGTCCCGTTGACGTAGAACTATGAAATTTGGCGAGAAGCATTGTCTTAGAGTACACATATAGGAATAAATCTGAAAACAGAACATTTTTATTTAAATTGTTCACAAAAAAAATCACAAAATATGGGTTCAAAATTCAAAGTGAGTAAATCGTATGATGTAAGGTGTCATATAAAATAACTTCATTAGCACATGCTAAAACCGGTACGGTACGGTTTTTGATTATTTTAACAACGTGTTTGTACGGAACCCTCGATGTGCGAGCCTTGACTCGCACTTGTCCGGTTTTATTTTATCTCGGATTTGACCGCGCTAGACTACCAACTCGCCTAATAGTAGGTATATGCCGAATCATACAAGTCGGCGCATGTGAAGTTAGCTACAAGCTGAGCTATATCCAATCCTGACAGCTCACATAAAGCTGCGGGCTGATTTGGTTTAGCGCAGCTTGTAGCTAAGTTCACATCTGACCTGTATGATTTGCGCGGCCTATAAGCGATGTGCTTATTTGCGGAGCTTGTGCCACGTATAGCCCGGGAGGTAAGCGCAAAAAATTGGAACTACTTTCTAAAAGCTGAATTTTTGGTATTAAGTAGGTACGTTTTCATGGTGGTGTAAAACAATATCCCGGATTTACTTAGCTGGGATGCTTAGCTTTTGGTGGGGATACCCGTTTGAATAAAAACAATATATACTTCTCTTTTTAAGTTATTTTTCTACCCGTACACCAATTTTCAGCTCTTTAGCTTTTAGAAAGTAGTTGCAATTACGCTTACCTCCCGGGCTATAGTTCGTAAAAATCTCGTGAAACTCCATCTCTAGGTCTCATTTGAAGGGGGTTGATTGCTTCACTGTGCAGTAGAAACTGTTAGTAGTTTGTACAATGTTGTTGGTTTATTTCATTTCTAAGTCGTTTTCCATCTTTTTCTGTTGTTTGATCTTGAAATCTTCCACGGGAGCTAAAATGTGCTAGGACTAGGTATTATAATAGTTAGGTATTTATGACGTAGACTTACAGTAATCTGCAGCATTATAATACTGAGGGCAGCTGAACCCCGCTCGTCCTAAGGCTGTGGGCACATCGGCGACGGAGCCAGCGTAGAGCGTCCTGCCACCAGCAAGGACGATGACGTCATCGGCCGTCGTGTACAGCTTGGACGATGGCTGGTGGACGACGCAGGCCACCGTCCGCCCGCTCCGGGCTATGGACAGCAGCGCGCGGACGACAGACATCGACGACACGGCGTCCAGACCACTGGAAAAAGATTACGTTCCTAAAATTTAAAACCCAATCTTTGCGAGAAATCAGAAATGAGGAGATCCGTAGACGGACCCAAGTTAGCGACATAGCCCAGCGGATTAGTACTAGTTAAAATGGTAGTGGGCAGGGCACTTAGTACGGAGAACGGATGGCCGATGGGGCCGTAAAGTTATCGAATTGAGACTATGGACCAGCAAGCGCAGCGAAGGATGTCCACCAACTATGTGGACTGACGATATAATAAAGATAGCAGGAACGCGCTGAATGCTAGCGGCTTCCAACCGGCCTTATTGGAAATCTATAAGGGGGCCTATGTCCAGCAATGGTCTCACGGCTGATGCATGGATGGATGGTGGATGAACCTGCGGTAAGCTAGTCGTCGCGCGTGGGTCTGCTCGTGGTATTCACGCAATGCACTGACTAACTAATTCAGGCTAAGATTTTAACTAGCTCTCTTTGTACAGTATAATCAAATAAATATAAATTTTCGTTAACAAATGGTACAGATCCTGGAATATGTGGTGAATACATTTTTCAATTAAAAAAGCCTAAGTGAATTCTAAGATGCGTATGGACTACAGGTATGGAAAACTAGCGTTGGACCTTCCGAAGGAATGCCGTTTTGTGCTATCCCATAGGAACCTATATAAGTAAGTTCGTATAGGCCGAGTACACCTGTAGGCCTTTGACATGGCTAAACGGTCCAAGCCACGGTAGCGCTGAAAATACCACCCTCGGTTACCCATCCAAATACTGATAATATAGGAACCTATTATTTTTCCGGGATAAAAAGTAGTCTAGTAGAGATGACATTGTCCGATTTTTAAACTTTTATCTCTGTAAAAACCAAGTTGATACCTCCCTTTGTTGCTGCGTAAGAATAACAAATAAGCCAGTAAACATACTTTTCATCACATCTATTCGAAAAGAACTACTCGATTCGCCTTTAAGTGCACCCAAAGGTGGTGTTTTCTATAAGGAACTTTATAAGTGCGACGGAATTATCTTTGCCGCGCACTTTTTGTATTTGGAACAAATAAGTGAGACGGAATGATCTTTGCCGCGCACTTTTTGAATTTGGAAGTATTTGTAATGTTAGTGTTCAGCGCCAAGAAAATGAATGAAAAGAATGTAAATATAAGTTTTCATTTGTTTTATTATTAGATACCATTTAATTTCAATTTCGTTGTTACTCTACGTTTTATTAAATAATAACATTACAATAAAATATGAGGCGCCTTTTGTTTTCTCATAGAGGTGATGAAAGTAGAGTGTACCACTCGGGCGCAAAATATATTTACTCGTATGGCTCGGGCGACGTACTTTGAATCCCTCGCTACGTTCAGGATTCCACTCTAGAATCCCTCACTTCGCTCTGGATTAAAAAAAGCGCCCTCGCCGTAAAAATATTATTTTGCTCCCATATGATACAATCTACTATTAGGTTTTATAATAGGCCCAATGAAGTGACAATGAAGCGGATATATTTTATACGCGGATCGAGGGATACTTAACTAAGTAATAATATCTGAATGGCTGGTCAAGGTGAATGACTGCAGGCTTCAACATTAGCGCGAACAAGATGTCTAAGTAATTGACCTTGCGTCCATCTACCTATAACTTAAGGATATAAAAGTTAGGCAGACATTCAACTATTCTAATAACCTATTTTAGGTGATTTTTAATTAAAATCCAGTTTCATACAACTCAAGACATGTGGCATTATATCACGTGGCATTTGACACATTAGTTGATATGTATTGTACATAGTATGTACAATACTGCGTAACACGTGATTCTATCATGACACAAGTAGATAGGTGTGGTATACGTCCTCTTGGGCAGTCCAGGGAATATAGTTGACATTAAACCACTGAAATGCTCTAAGCATGATGGCAACTTGTTATGTAGGTGAATCTAAGAGAATGATGACGGGACCAAGTAGACCGCAGGCGATGCGATGGCCAGTCTCTTCTGCTCACCACCAGAGAATTGCTTAGACAAGTACAAACTGTGCCCGGCACAGAAATATACCTACCTAGGTATCTACTCTAAATTACGCACCATAAAGGTTATCCCTGTAGCTGTAGCATGACAGTGGGATCTACAAGTTGTAACGGCCCAGCTACGACGACGAATGCTGTAAAATAACTTGCGACAATACTGCGTTGGAACTTGGAACATATGCAAAGGTGAATATTATTTTGTATTTCGGTCGAAGAGTGGTCCTACTTTGATGTATTTCAACATCACACGCATTTGTGTCATCAATCGTAGCTTGGCGCGGCGGCAAAGAAACGAAAGGTTTACGAACCAGCTTAGTACCGTCAGGGCTGGATTTAGGGGAAGGCAACCGGGGCAACTGTCCGGGGCCTCCACAGTAGCGGGCCCTCACAATAATATTAAAAAAAAAAAACAATTTTCATTGAGTAGTATACACTACCTACCAAACTACTTTTCATTTTTAAAGGTACCGTATTAAAGCGAGGAAACCTTATAACTTCGTTGTGTCAGTCCGTCCTCATGTTACAAAGCCACCGAACCAAATTGCATGAAATTGGCATTACATTATTTTAAGTATAGATTAAGCCCGATTACAGAGGCGCCAGCGTGCAACGTAAAAAGCGTTCTCTTTATCGAATACCTAAAGTGAAAAAGAAAGAGGACTATGCTATTTAGCTATTATAATTACGATGGCGCCTCTGTAACCGGGCTTATTGTGTATTTAAGCTACCAAAGTGGGGATGAAAAAGATATTTCAACCCCACCCCTTCATGTGGAATGTTGCTGAATAAGGTTTTAAAAATTAATGTCAGGTTTCTTAAACCATATCTTAGTCACGTGTTCCATTTGTGAGATATAAGTCGCCAAAGTTTTAAAAAAAGTGTCCCTCCCCTGCCCTTGATTTCTAAAGTACAAAATAGAACGTTCAAACTTTCCGAGTTTATAAAACACATTAAAAACTTTCACTGAAAATTAAATAAAAAAAAATTTTAAACTTGCATAAGGCTCAGAGGTCGTTGACCTCACAAACATATTTCTCATCCGATTATGTTTTTCTAGCACATTCATAAAATTAGTTTTTATCATCATCATAATCATCGTCACCATCTACGGAAGCGCGAATACGCGTGTTCTGACACGCACTTCACAACTTATATTCGCTATAAGTATTACTCTTACCTACCGTACTTTGCATAAACATGATTAATTGTTAATCTTTAATATTGACAAAAACAATTACTCGATATTTATTCTTTAATCAGGCAATCAGTAAAATTAAAAAAATCCAAATCGGCCTGATAAATATTTGATGTTGGAATTGAGTACTCATCTTGAAAGAGTAGGTACTTATCCCTCTATTTATCACCAAGGGGCCTCCACTCTTTTGTTGCCCCGAGGAATCCACAACTCTAAAACCGGCCCTGAGTACCGCTAATGGTTAATAAGGAAGTTTCCCGTTTTCTAGTTTTATTTTTATTAAATTACACTAAGTCTGCAATAAATTATGGTGTTTTTATTTTTCAATTATCTTCAAAAATGACGGAGTTATGAATTTTTAAACATGACCGCACGAAATCAAAAAATCTCGCGACGGATTTACGCGTGTGACGTCATCCGGCTCCAGAGCCGCACCGTGGGTTAGGCGGGTGTAAGGAAAAAAGTAAATAAAGTGCTTAATTCTATACCGGGTATTTTTCTAAGCCACGAATACGTTCTAGAATATCATTGTACTTATCTTTATGTTATGATCAACATTTACTATGGGACTAACCCCCCAATATAACGAATAAAAAGTCAGCATTCCCATAATTTTGTCGTGAGTAAATGAACTTTATATGTAAATGGAACAAGACTTGGTGTATGTGTCTAGTGTAATGCGGTTTTTACATCTATAACTATTAACTAGTAGCTCTCCAAACAGTAGACCTCGCAAGGATACATTTTCTTGTAATAAATTCTCAAAAATGCACAACTTTCACAGGTAAATATATTCTTAATCATAAAAATGGTAAGGTTCTTTACTAAGATGTTATTGTAAATTATGGCCAAATTTTACTATGGGACTAAGTAAGTAATTTTGTATAGGCCGGGTGGCTAGCCCTGGTGTCAGAGTTTGGGACTGATCCCCTATGCAGGGTTAGCTAGCTAGAACTGGTGAAGCGTAATATATTTTGTTCTAATAAAATACTTTAGATAATTTTTTTCAAGGCTTTTATTTTCTAGTTCCAATTAGTTGTCAAGTGCGTATCGAGACATGCGTATGATATATATTTCATTTAAACAAACAAACAATAACACTTAATTAGACAACCACACAACATACAAAAATTACAGGGACAAAGCAATACAATTAATAGGTTTCTAACTGGTGGCCTTATCGCTTTAAGCAAATTCTTCCAGTCAACCAAGAATTCATACTAAATCATTAACAATTTATCATCATTATAATCATCATAATCATGTTTAAAAATTTCAATTTTTTTCTTTATAGCTCAAAAATTTATGATTCCACAGTGCTCAAAATAATTTTCAGGGAAAAGTAAACGGCGTCCGTTCGTTACACGGACATAACGAAGTTTTAAGGGTTCCTCGTTTTACTACGAAACCCTAAAAATGACTGAAAAAGTGACAGCTGTCATATTCTAGAATCCATACTAGGATGACATGTCAGGTCTCAAAGTGACAGCTGTCAAACTTAAATGCGGTTTATTTCTGTAACTAACGATTTTAGACCATTGCTATCTTCACAAAAGTGATAGAACTCAACAAGATCTATATTTCGGATGACAGCTCTTTAAAGTAATTTATCTCCGTAACTGTCGTTTCTAAACCGTTACGTTAGGCACAAAATTGATAGAGCTCAACGAGATCTACATTTCGGATGACATCTGTCATGCCACTCTAGTATGAATTCTATAATAATATGCCATAATATAATGGCAGCTGTCACTTTGACATCTGTCATTTTCGGAACTAAAAAATAAGTCCTGAAAAACCTATTAAATACAATGACTTTATAAGAACAAATATTAGGCTGAGAAGTTTTGGATAACCCTATAAAGGGGATTAGTCCTATAGTAAAAGTTGGTCATAATATACAATGATATTTTAGGACAGAATATTGTAATTATGAATATATTTGCCTGTGCAAGTTGTGCATTTTTTTGAAAACTGATTACCAGAAAATGTTCACCAAAATGTATACTGGTGAGGTCTACTATTTGAAAAACTACTAGTCAATATATACAGATGTAATAACCGCAGAACAGTAGGTACACACGCCAAGTCTTGTTCTATTTAGGAATAAAGAAATTTTACTCACGACAAAATTATGGGAATGCTGACTTTTTATTCGTTATATTGGGGGGTTAGTCCCATAATAAATGTTGATCATAACATAAAGATAAGTACAATGATATTCTAGAACGTATTCGTGGCCTAGAAAAATACCCGGCATAGAATGAAGCACTTTATTTCCTTTTTTCCTTACTCCCGCCTAACCCACGGCGCGGCTCTGGAGCCGGATGACGTCACACGCGTAAATCCGTCGCGAGGTTTTTTGATTTCGTGCGGTCATGTTTAGACATCCATAACTCCGTCATTTATTAAGATATTCGAGTAATTTTTTTCACTGTATCTAATATAATTCTAACGTCTTTAAATGTATATAATTATTTTTAGTTTTCATGATAAAGGAAACTTCCTTATTGAAACGGGCCCCAATATACCTGGTAGGTTCATCCAGCAGCATGACGGTGGGGTCTGTGAGCAGTTCGCAGGCGATGGTGAGTCTTTTCCGCTCGCCGCCGGAGAGCCGGCCCGCCCGTGTGTGTAGCACGTCGCTGATGCCCAGCTGGCTGGTCACGTTCCTTATCTAACAAACAAGCGACATAATCTTCAAAATATTTAAAAGTAAAATTTAAAACAAAAAATGCCACGTCGATGAGTTAAATTATATACATTCAGTCGAAATACTGTTTGTAATCGTCTCTGGCCATCAATATGAAATGTAAGAAAAATGCCAAGTCCATGTCTCTGGCACATGTCAGAGGTCAGAGAAAACCTTGACGAACATACACAAAAAAACAAACAATATAAAAATTTTATAACAAAAATGCCAATATAGAATGGAGTTGTTGTTAATCTCGATGACGGCTGATGACAGATGAAGGATATATATTTTTTGTTTTGAATATTACTCTGAGTTTCCTTCTTCAAAGGAATAATATTATTTGTAGAAGTCAGTAGAAGGTTTAAAGGTTTAGTACCTAAGGAAAGAAAACATGCCAAGTCGATGTACCTACCTAATATAAAAAAAGTTGAGAGAAAAATATAATCGCGATAAATAACAATGCTTCATATCGAAAGTCAATGAATTCTTTAGTTGGTATGATTAATTTCGCTTATACAATGTGTTTGTCTACCGGTGTTGGAGCCTTAAGCGATGACATATAGGGCAAATTTTGAATAACTTTTACTAAGGGGTCAACTCTGAAAACGTAAAAAAACAGCTTAAAAAAAGCCATACTTTTTGTCGAAAGTCTATAAAAAATCGTATGGAACAGCAGTTTTTTTTCACGTTATCACAGTTGGTCCCTTAGTAAAAGTTGTTCAAAATTTGCCATAGATGTCACCGCTTAAGGCTCCGACACCGATAGACAAACAAATTGTACTTATAGGTAGTACCTTTATGTAATGTTAAAATAAAATACAGGGTAGAGAGTTGTATAAAACACTTATTTAGCCTTCTTTTTTAAAGACCACCAAATTATTTTTTAAAGAAAAAAACTTATTTGGAATTTTAGAAATAAAACTTGTTTTTCAACATCTAAGTAAAACATCGCTTTCGACCAACCTGTATCTAAACAGCGATTCAAGCTGTTCACATTAGAGAAAATAGCTCTCTGAATAAGGTTTCCTTCTTCAGAGAAATAACTCGATTCGTTGATTAGTCTAATGTCAAAATGGCATGAATGTGTCTCTAAAGTTGATGCCTAACTACTTTATTTATTATTTAGGGTGCTTGTACACGGAGCAAGTAGCTGGAGCTAGTAAAGATGCGAGTCACACGCGTAAGTAATATGCGCAAGCTACTTGATCAAGTTACTCGCTTATACTTGTACATGGTGCTAATAACTGGAGCAAGTAAAGACACGGGCTACTTGCGCAAGCAGTACGCACAAGGTATTTGCTCGTGGTCATGCGCTGTAACATTTCTTAGCTAGTCATGTAGTGCACACGTAGTTCGAGTCAATCTGCTCAAGTAACATGCGCGAGTGACCCGCGCGAGTGACCAGCGCGTGCCACAGAGCACGCGGATTAGTTGCGTGGGTGGCTCGCTTTGGTACAAACTCGAGTCGCTAGACCTACACATGTTTTTGAACGTTAAATTTACGATGCATATAACCCGCGCAAGTGCCTCAACATGCGCAAGCTACCTGCACCTAATACAAGCATCCTTAGTTTATTAGATTTTTTTTTCAATATAAGGATTATTTTTTTCTATTGCTTTTATGATTGGTTACTATACTCTATAAAATATTGCTTGATCTCTGCGACAGCTGTCAGAAAAATCACGCCGATGAAGTTCTGAATTTCATAATAGTACGGTCAGTACCTGTTAATGTCATACTTTATGGGTATGCTGATTAGGGATGGGCGACGAATGATCGTGACCACAGAGTTTTAGATAGAGTTTTATTTAAAATATCGATAGTTTATACTGACGATATTTTAAATAAAACTTAATTTATCATTAATTTTATTGTATATTTTAATATCATAACATTATTTACATGTGTATATACTTGATCTCTAATAATAGTGACTACATTGAATCCAAATTCTCACCTACTCATGTAACATTTGGCTGAAAGGCCGTGTTACCAGGCCATAAACTAAAAAAAGGTACGCCGCCACCTTGTTACATGTGTTCATACTTGATCTTAAATAATAGTAAGTAAATGAAAACCAATTTCTCACCTACAACTACTCATTCGATTTCATTACAACATTGTTTGATAATCGATTTTTTCCACCACTATCCCAACTCTAATTATGTCAATCTTCTATGTCAATGTCACTGTCACGGAGATCAAGCTATCTTTTATGCAGTATAGTACCTATTAGGTACGAGTACCTACTTGTGGAATTATTGTCGACGTCAGCTACAACCCTGTATATCATGTTGAGTTGGACACGAATCGCTATAAGTGGCATAAAGTTGTTTATACAAAAACCCTTTCAAAAGTTTGAAATTATATTTATTTTAATATATTTTGGAAAAGCGCTCTCGGGTTTTTGGTAGATAGGTACAATAAAGAAACATAAATGCTTATGTGCTATCATATAAAAATAAAAATGATTACAATTTTGACCTTCATATTTAGTTTGCATTCTGTTAAGCTTACAAAACCAGTTAGTTTTTTAAGAGTTTGGCCTGTAAAAAAGTTTGTACAGGGTTATTTTATACACTATTCGTTTTTCTTTTTGTTATCTTAATATATATAAATCTCGTGTCACAATGTTTGTCCTCAATGGACTCCTAAACCACTTAACCGATTATAATAAAATTCGCACACCATGTGCAGTTCGATCCAACTTGAGAGATAGGATAGTTACCCAGGTAGCATTTATACGTTATTATGACGTCCGTTTACGGTACTGCTCGACGTAAGAGACGTCATTATCATGACGTCGGTAGTTTCTTCAGATGACGACAATTTGTCACAGCCTCATGACGTAAGTTAGAGGACGTTGGAGTGACGCCATATACTGACGTTGGAGTGACGCCATATACTGACGTTGGAGTGACGTCATATGCTGACGTTGGAGTGACGCCATATACTGACGTTGGAGTGACGTCATATGCTGACGTTGGAGTGACGCCATATACTGACATTGGAGTGACGTCATATACTGACGTTGGAGTGACGTCATATGCTGACGTTGGAGTGACGCCATATACTGACGTTGGAGCGACGTCATTCACTATATTCATAAGGAAGTCACTAGGCCGTAAATATTAGGGCAGCCACTGACGTTAGAGCGACGTTATTCACTGTATTCATAAGGACGTCACTAGGCCGTACATATTAGAGCAGCCACTGACGTTGGAGCGACGTTATTCACTGTATTCATAAGGACGTCACTAGGCCGTACATATTAGAGCAGCCACTGACGTTGGAGCAACGTCATTTACTGTACTCATAGGGACGTTACTGGGCCGTACATATTAAGGTAGACACTAACGTTGGAGTGACGTCATATACAGTATTCATAGTGACTTTACTGTGAATCCTGTGTATGACGTCACTACTATGTCGGCGGCTGCCTTTGTATGTATGGCCCAGTCCCTGTGAACTAAGTAAATGACGATACTCCAACGACGATGGCTGCCCTAATATGTACAGCCCAGTCACTTTCCTGTGAACAAAGTAAATGACGAAAAGAATTTAGAATTTAGTTTGCGATAGCAGGCATCCTATATTATACACGTACCCTGAACAGACTCTTAGGACTATGGATGAAACCAAACAAAACAATGTAAGTAGCATAATAGATTTATATTCAAGAAGTATATACATACATAGACTGTTATGAATCCATAGTCTTAAAATTACAATGTCGATCCCATAGCAATTTTATGACCATGGCACATTTAGATTAACTATTTATTCTCTCTTGGAGAAATTACTAATGCACTGTTATCACTATCAGGTTGGTGTTAACTTGTTTCTGCACCTGCATCGGACTTTTGCTGACACTGGAAATTATTTGATTTGTTTGTGCATTACATTACAATGACTCGATGCGCTGGTTGCGGTCGCAAAGCATTTTAAGTAGGTATCTATTGAGGTCAAATCGCACGAACATCGCCTATCTTTTATAACGGTCTTTAGTACCTGAATTTCGTCATTAGTAGCTGAACATACATTTTAAATTTGTAAAATATGTTGGTCTTGCGTATGTAATCTTTTTCTAAGTTCCCGACGAAATTCTTGGAATTCTGATAACAAACCGCCGTCATTCTCCAGCACGGAAACTTCCATTTGACTGCACTTGCTACCCCGTTGGTTATTGACATAATTAGGGCTCGCTATTGTTGGTAACTTCCTATGTTCTGGAGTGCGAACTGGCGTGTCATTCCCAGCACGTTTTCTTTTTGTGCTGTCACACATCGGGCAAATCCATTGGTGCACATAGTCCGTAGAAAAAGACTCGAAATCTCGTCTTTTAATACCGAGACACAATATATGATACACTTTTTCACAGTTTGATAGTGTACACTTCATTATAAGTTCACCGGTAACGTCTTTTTTACAAGCCCGGCAAAACGTAAACATTGCGATCGAACTAAATAGAAATAATTGTTGCGACAAAAAGTAAACACGTCCGCACCGATGCGAGCGCGCGTGCAAACAATATGGTACAATATGGTACGTCCTAATATTGACCCTAAATAGAGGTCAATAAAACGTCCCCTTTGTGGCGAATATGGTACGTCCTGATATTGACCCTAAATGGACGTCAGTAAAACGTCCACCAGAGACGAATATGATACGTCTTAATAATAACCCTGAAGAGACGTCAGTAAATCTTCCACTTTGTGGCGAATTTGGTACGTCCTAATATTGACCCTAAATAGAGGTCAATAAAACGTCCCCTTTGTGGCGAATATGGTACGTCCTGATATTGACCCTAAATGGACGTCAGTAAAACGTCCACTAGAGACGAATATGATACGTCCTAATAATGACCCCAAATAGACGTCAGTAAATCATCCACTTTGTGGCGAATATGGTACGTCCTAATATTGACCCTAAATAGAGGTCAATAAAACATCCCCTTTGTGGCGAATATGGTACGTCCTGATATTGACCCTAAATGGACGTCAGTAAAACGTCCACTAGAGACGAATATGATACGTTCTAATAATGACCCTGAATAGACGTCAGTAAATCATCCACTTTGTGGCGAATATGGTACGTTCTAATATTGACCCTAAATAGAGGTCAATAAAACGTCCACTTTGTGGCGAATATGGTACGTCCTGATATTGACCCCAAATGGACGTCAGTAAAACGTCCAGCAGAGACGAATATGATACGTCCTAATAATGACCCTGAAGAGACGTCAGTAAATCTTCCACTTTGTGGCGAATATGGTACGTCCTAATATTGACCCTAAATAGAGGTTAATAAAACGTCCCCTTTGTGGCGCATATGGCACGTCCTGATATGGACCCTAAATGGACGTCAGTAAAACGTCCACTAGAGACGAATATGATACGTCCTAATAATGACCCTAAATAGACGTCAGTAAATCATCCACTTTGTGGCGAATATGGTACGTCCTAATATTGACCCTAAATAGAGGTCAATAAAACGTCCCCTTTGTGGCGAATATGGTACGTCCTAATATTGACCCTAAATGGACGTCAGTAAAACGTCCACCAGAGACGAATATGATACGTCCTAATAATGACCCTGAATAGACGTCAGTAAATCATCCACTTTGTGGGGAATATGGTACGTTCTAATATTGACCCTAAATAGAGGTCAATAAAACGTCCACTTTGTGGCGAATATGGTACGTCCTGATATTGACCCTAAATGGACGTCAGTAAAACGTCCACCAGAGACGAATATGATACGTCCTAATAATGACCCTGAATAGACGTCAGTAAATCGTCCACTTTGTGGTGAATATGGTACGTCCTGACTTTGACTCTAAATTGACGTCAGTAAAACGTCCACTTTGTGACGAATATGGTACGTCCTGATATTGACCCTAGATGGACGTCAGTAAAACGTACACTTTGTGGCGAATATGGTACGTCCTGATATTGACCCTACATGGACGTCAGTAAAACGTCTACTTTGTGGCGAATATAGTACGTCCTGATATTGACCCTAAATGGACGTCAATAAAACGTCAATTTTATGGTGAATATGAGACGTCGAAATAATGACTTTTAATTGACGTACATTATGACGTCATCGACGACGCATTAACGACCGACCCTATTATGACCTAAGAGTGACGTCGTTTATGCGTCACTGACGTCACTTTGCTACCTGGGTAGTAATGTAATATAACAAAAACTTTAGCCACAGCAACGCGTGGCCGGGTCAGCTAGTCTTCTAATCTATATTAATAATTTCGTCAAGGGGTACGGTAGACTCGATTGAAACCTTTCCTAAATGATAAAACATAAAAAAATAATGATTTCGAGTCGACAACATATATCCGGAAAATTCGGATTATCGAGTATTTTAATAAATTATAACGGTTCTGACAAATAAATCGCAGTCTCCATATTGTCAGGCACATGACATATCTTGAGCAGTCATTCTTCTTCTTCTTTTATGTTTTGGCGTCGCATTGTTGTGCATTTGCCAGTGTCAAGAATTAAGTTATATCTATATTAATAATTTCGTCAAGGGGTACGGTAGACTAGGGTAGACTCGATTGAAACTTTATCTGAATGATAAAACATAAAAAAATAATGATTTCGAGTCGACAACATATATCCGGAAAATTCGGATTATCGAGTATTTTAATAAATTATAACGGTTCTGACAAATAAATCGCAGTCTCCATATTGTCAGGCACATGACATATCTTGAGCAGTCATTCTTCTTCTTCTTTTATGTTTTGGCGTCGCATTGTTGTGCATTTGCCAGTGTCAAGAATTAAGTTATAATAATTTTTGATAATATTTTATTAATAACCCTTAGATTATAGAAGGGTATAACCCATCAATATGGAATGTAAGAAAAAATGCCAAGTCGATGGTATAACCATAGGTACCAACGTGCTATGGAGAGGGCTATGCTCGGTGTCTCTCTGCGGGATCGAATCATAAATGAGGACATCCCTAGATGAACCAAACTTACCGGCATAGCCCAGCGGAATAGCAAATTAAAGTGGCAGTGGGCAGGACACATTGTTCGAAGAACGGATGGCCGATGGGGCCGTAAAGTTTTCGAATGGACCACGGACCAGCAAGCGCAGCGTAGGATGTCCACCGACTAGGTGAATTAACGATATAATAAAAATCGCAGGAACACGATGGATGCAGGCAGCTTCCAACCAGCCTTATTGGAAATCCATGGGAGAGACCTATGTCCAGCAGTGGATGTCCTACGGCTGATCTATCTAGATAGATAACCATATAAAAATAATACTGGTTAAAATCTTTACAGTTGAAGTTGACTTTCTTTACGTAATATAAGACTGTACATTTTCGGTAGTAGGGACCTACTTAATCATTTATTTTTGAGTAATTTTAATTTTGAGCAAAACATTTTACTTTGGGATATTGTATTACACAAACATAAAAAATCGTGAGTACCTATTTCTTAAAATGAATGTCTTTCATTGATCTTTCATCATTGTTTTGCTTGATGATACCTACATCATTTAGTTAACAGCTGAATCTCTTTGCATTTGGTAAACATTCTTCTCATAATTGTGGAAAATGGATGCAGCGAAGGGCTCTTCGTTAAGATGGTGATCGAATAACAGCAAAATTATTATCAGTGTGTGTATTATGAGTCACATTTCACCCGAGCGAAGCCGGGTTGTCATCTAGTCTATATTAATAATTTCGTCAAGGGGTACGGTAGACTCGATTGAAACTTTATCTGAATGATAAAATATAAAAAAATAATGATTTCGAGTCGACAACATATATCCGGAAAATTCGGATTATCGAGTATTTTAATAAATTATAACGGTGCTGACAAACAAAATCACGGTGTCCATATTGACACCGGATGACGGATGACATAAATTGAGAAGTGTTGCCAACACCACAAATAAAGAATCTGCTAAAATGGTGTTAAAATTGTGACAAAATAATGCTATATAAACATGCTAAAAATTGTGATAACATTTTTCAATATGAAATGAAACGTAACATAATTATAAAATTATTATTAATTAAAAAATATGTGTTTTAATCGACTATGACCTATTATTATGTTATCAAATAAAATGTAAGTATCTTGGTCTTGGATCTTGCCTACAGAGCGTAGTGCGTTCTCTGGAACTGCGTAAGACTAGCAGCATTTCCTTGCCCTTTTTAAGTCGAATTTTATAAGTATAAAAAAATAGCATTTAAAGTTTTTACCGACAAACAATTGCGTAGCATAATTTTTAATACTGAATGTATTAAAACTAAAAGAAACCCGTTCAATTTCGTCATTTGAAAGTGGTAGCGTTAAAAACGATATTGCTGACAAAAATTTGCAATTCTGCATGTAATTTTAATGGTAAAAAACTTATTGTACAATTATTTTACATGCTAAAAATATGACGTATGCTAAATTGCAAATAAATATGCTAAACAAGATGAAAATATGCTAAATTTAGCATAAAAATGCTAAATTGGCATCACTGATCTTGAGCTGTCAAGTTTTTTATGTTTTGGCGTCGCATTGTAGTGCATTTGCCAGTGTCAAGTAATGTTTTAATAATTTTTGATAATATTGTATCAAAATAGTCACTGTCGTAGTCACGTTAAGGTCCAACCTTTAGTTAGTACCACAGATATCTAATATACTAGGTTAATACCTAACCGAAGGTTAGGTACCTACTTAGTAGGTGGTTATTGGGCATTCTAAATCAAAGTGATTTAGAATGCCCAATAACATTTGGATTTAGAATTCCCAATGACTTTTTTCGATTTTTTGAAAAACACTGTAGATTGCTCAAGGAATTAATCAGTCTCTAGACCGTTTGCTCGTGTCAAATATTTGGCACCTAGAGATGATATTCCTTCACAACACATATTTTTCCTAAGTAAACTCAAATCAGCACAGTTTTGAGAAAGATTACATTGACTATTCAATGTGGCTGGTTGCTCAGAAAACATTTCAACAGCCGAATCAATTTATAGATAGTTGTTGAAAATTTTCTCACAAAGTTGGGGTGTCTTTACTGTGTTGTGGCCGATTGCTCAGGGGATGAATCAATCTCTAGGCCGTTTGCTCGTGTCAAATTTTTGACACCTAGAGATGATTGTTCCCTCACAACACATTTAAAGCAAACCCAAATCAAAGTTAATCCTTCATTTATCACTGCACCAACTAGCGTTCAATCATACCATTCACCATCTGGAGCGCGATTCCAAACTCTACAACATGCAGTAAAATATAAAACAAATGACGACAGACAAATTATGGTTATAGATAAGGGAGGTACGTTAAATCATTGTGTATTGATTTACTGTGAGTATTAAATTATATTAGTTAAAATTGAATTCTCTGTCAGAGTGCACGTTTTATATGTTTCAAAGCTAATAAAAAGGGAACAGTTAAAAAATGTTGAACGAGTATAAAAGCTATCCTCAGTTTCCATACTTTACTTCAAGAAAAGCGCGTATCTGTACTTTTATTGATTGGCCTAAGGACAAACATCAAAAACCAAGTCAACTTGCGGATGCAGGATTCTTTTACACCGGTGATGAAGATAGAACTATGTGTTTCTATTGTGGTGGAGGTCTAGAGGACTGGGAAGAAAATGACAATCCTTGGATGCTACATCTTCGTTACTTTAGTCAGTGTCCTTTCATTTACATGTATTTCTATCCTAAAAAGTGTTCCTATTATGTTAACGAGTTATGAAAAGGAGGAGGAGGATAATTTGGGAAATAAAATATGTTTTTTTACAATTATATAACAAGTTTTTTTATTTAATTTTATATTGCCCCAGGCTATTGTACTAATATTATCGTCACAAAGATATCATGTTGTCCTCACTGCATTCATTCCAATCCCAATAACCAATTGGAAAGAAAAGCAACTCACCTAGTGCCGAGCCGGTCTGTACTGTATATAAGAAATAAAATCACGAATTTATGCCATTTTCTCGAAGGAATTCCGGATAACCACTACTTTTAAAATGAAATTCATACAGCAATCTCAGAAGTTGCATTTAGACGAAATATGTCCGGAATCAAAAACATCTGAAAACCGACATGGGAATCTTCTGCCTAATACAATCAGATGTATAGTTTGTGGTCCTTCGAATTGCGGGAAAACGAACGTTGTAATAGGTCTCTTATTACATGAAAGCGGTTTACGTTTTAGGAACGTTTATGTGTATTCTAAAACATTATACCAACCTAAATATTTGTTTTTAGAAAAAGTACTCAATCTAGTACCGGATGTATCGTTTGAAAAATTCAATGCTGGTGAACTTATAATGAGTCCGCATGATGCAAAATGTGATTCAGTAATTATATTTGACGATGTTGCTTGTGAAAACCAATCTAATATGAGGGACTATTTTGCTTTGGGTAGACATAAAAACATAGACTGTTTCTATTTGAATCAAACTTACAGCAAAATTCCTAAACAGCTTATCAGAGATAATACAAACCTTTTAATATTATTTAAACAAGATGATATAAATTTGCATCATATTTATGATGAACATGTCAATACCGATATGACGTGGATAGAATTTCGAGAAATGTGTTCAAAAATATGGTGTAAACCCTACAACTATGTTATTATCAACAAGGATTGTTCAAAAAACAATGGCTGCTATAGAATGAACTTTGACACGTTTGTAAAGTTTGAATAACAAACAAATATAAAAAGGTTCCCATGATCGAATAGTTTCATTTTAATTTTTGTTTCGTTAGACAAATAACGTGAAACTATAATGGAGACTGAATTAAAAGCAAAAGTTGTTCAAGTTGCAGATGCTGTTAAAAAGAAAATAAAAGACATGCGTCTTATGGAATCTTATAATGAAAATATGTTAGGGACTGTTTTCAAACCTATTACAGATCCACTTAATACTATTATCAAAGACAATCAACAATTCAAAACTTCGAAATCTAATTCAGATACGGTGATTGAATCTCCCACAATGAAGGATGAATTTTCTACTCCGGTATCTTATTTAAATAAAACACTTCAAAGAAATTCTAATATCATTTCTGCACAAGATTCGTCTGATGAAGAAATCAATAATGCCGAGGACAATTTTTTAAATGGCGACAAAACTAGAAAAATAAATATCGACGAAGCATCGGTCCTAACGGACGACTCAACCTTAAGTTCTCTCAAGGATTGTTCATCTTGGTCTCTAACTTCAGAAGTGTTCGATGATGTTCCATTTGGAGTTAGAAGAGAACTAGGTAGACTAATGATGGGTACTTCGCGTGTTGTAATTAATGAAAAAAATCTATGCATAGCTGGTCGTACCTATAAAAAAACACCAGGACTTATGGAACTACTATTTAATAAGATTCCTCAAATAAATTTAATCACAAATAATGACTGTCAAAACTACAAAATTATGTTAAAAGAAACAAATGCTCATCGACGTGATTTTGATCCCAGTAAACCAATAAAGTCCAATAAGGGTCTGAAGTATTTGCAAATCATCAAGCCCCTTTTTAAGACACGTGATCAACCTAAATCTTCTGCATCATCATTAGATAACAATTCTGATGATCTAACAGAAGGAGAAGGATTAATGATTAAGAAAAAATATTTCAAAAATACTGATTATGTCTATTGGGATAATCCTAATGAGCTTGTAGATAGACTAAAGTTGCTGATAGCCTCCAAAGATGCTGGCAACACAGGACTTGATAATGAAATTATTTCAATTATAGAAGAGTTACGTGAGAGCGGCATTATAAATTAAAGAACATAATTAGATATATTTTATTCAAGAATTCGACCTCTAGCGACAAAGAGTTATCAAAATGAATATCGATAAATTTGGACATCATGTCCATAAAAGATTACGCTTATCCGATTTACTGGTTAACTCAGAAAATTGTTTGGTTAAAACTGAAGCAGGAGATTTTGATTTACAATTTTCTTCATTAACCGGAATAAAAGATCCTGTGAAACCTGAAGATGCTGTGAGCAAAAAGTATGTGGATAAAAGAATATCTGACGAAATAACAACATTAGTAAATGCAATAAAAGAAGATGTACGAATCAATTTTAAGCAGTTTGAAAAAAAATTTTGTACTAAAGAGTACGTTGACCAGTTGATTAAGAAACCACAGAATGTCCAAAGAGCAAGTGGTAAATGAAATTCACAAATCAGCACGCAGAAATTTTCCTAGGCGTTCTGTTTTATTGAAGGGAATTGATGACTTATGGCAAGCAGACCTCATTGATTTTAAGTCTCTAAAAAAATACAATGATGGGTTCAATTTTATTTTAGTTGTTATTGATTGCTTTACGAAATATGCTTGGGCAGTATCATTAAAAACTAAATCAAAAAATGAAGTAACAGATGCATTCAACTTTGTCACCAAAAGTAGTGGTCGTATACCACAAAACTTGCAAACTGATATGGGCAAAGAATTTTATAATGACGTGTTTCAAAGACAGATGCGTTTGTTAAAAATAAACCATTATTCATCTTATTCAACTAAAAAAGCATCCATAGTAGAAAGATTGATAAGAACATTAAAGAATAAATTATACAAAAGTTTCAGTTATAGAGGTAGCTATAAGTGGATAGGAAAATGTTTGGAAGACATTTTAATTGCTTATAATAACAGTAAGCATCGCGTGACTAAATTCAAACCTGTTGATATTAATATGCAAAATGAATCACTCGTAAATAACAATATAAAGAAATTCCAGAAAAAACGAAAACAACTATTAAAAAATAAATTTAGAGAAGGTGATTGTGTTCGAATAAGCAAATATAAGAGTAGTTTTGCAAAAGGATACACACCTAACTGGTCAACTGAAATATTTACAATTAAAACTGTTAATAAAACAAACCCAATCACATACCATATACAAGATCAAAGGAAACAAGACATATTAGGTTCGTTCTATGAAGAGGAATTGCAAAAAACAAAGTATCCTGATATATATTTAATTGAACAAATTATAAAAACAAAAGGAAACAAACTTTTAGTGAAATGGTTAGGACTTCCTCATCATGAAAATAGTTGGGTTGATAAAACTTCTATCATAATATAAATCATAGTAATGAAACACGATATTCATTGTTTATTTAGAAATGCAAGGGGGAGGACTCGTTAATAACTTAATAAATAATATACCGTTCGAGCTTCACCTACCAGGATATAATTATTGTGGACCGGGTACAAAATTAAAAGAAAGATTACAGCGAGGTGACAAAGGAATCAATAAATTGGATGAAGCTTGTAAATATCACGATATTGCATACTCTAATTCTAATAATTTAAGCGATCGTCATAGAGCAGATTTAGAGTTGTTGAAAATGGCTAAAAACAGATTAAATTCCAAAGACACTGGGAAAGGAGAAAAAATAGCGTCATGGTTGGTCAGCAAAATTATGAAAACAAAGCTCAGAACTGGCACAGGAATTAAGAAATTTAGAAGCATAGTATCTAACATAGGGTCTAAAATAAAAAAAATAAAGCACAAAGATAATAAAACTGCTATCAAATATGCTTATGAAGTTGCCAAGAAACTTATACCTAAAAAATCTCATGTGCGACTACCAAGAATTATACCAATGCCTAAAACAGGAGGAATTTTACCTTTGATACCAATTTTTGCCGGTTTATCTGCACTAGGCGCTTTGGCTGGTGGTGCAGCTGGTGTAGCAAAAACTATAAACGATTTTAAAAATGCAAGAGATAACTTACAAGAATCGGAACGCCACAACAAAACTATGGAAGCCATAGCTATAGGGAAAGGTCTATACATTAAGCCATACAAAAAAGGTGAGGGGTTAATGATAAAACATACAAAAAACTAATTCACCGGCTACCTCACCGTGCTTTGACAAATCTTGACATTGTCAAATACGCTGAAAGAATACCATACTTCCGCGGAGTTTACATGAGAGATAGATTACCAGCTAAACCAAAGGCAGTGGAGTGTGGTATTGTTAACTTGGACGATTATAAAAGTAGTGGGACACACTGGGTAGCCTATGCAAAAATTAATAGATATTGTGAATATTTTGATAGCTTCGGTGATTTAAAACCACCGAAAGAATTAGTAAAATATTTAGGTAAAATAGACCTGAATTACAACTATACTCGTTTTCAAAACTTTGATACTATTGTATGTGGTCATTTATGTCTACAATTTTTACATAATTTTTGGAATAAAGATGCTATATAATTAAAGAAGCGTTTTATTGGTAATCATTTCTACAATGTCTGTCACACTGTCCATTACTGGGAATAGTTCGCTATTATCTACAATATATACACCTCCTTTGGACCTTAATGGCAACTACGAGTGTGCTCTTTTACATTTCTCTACTTTTAATTCCACACCCAATGTAACACAAAATAACAATAAACTGTATTATGATGTTAATGAAGTTGTTGAAATTCCTGTAGGGGCTTACGAACTTCAAGATATCTGCGACTATTTACAATCTAAAGTGAAAAACTGCGTCTTTAAATTATATTGTAATAATAATACACTTAAAACATCTATATTCTGCAATAAAGAACTTCACTTTGAAAAACCTAACTCGATTGGAGCTTTACTAGGTTTTAGTAAAGTGGTTCTTAAAAGTAATATATTACACGAATCGCCCCTTCCAGTGAACATTCTATCAACAACTGTGGTGAGGGTCGAATGTGATATCATAAGTGGCTCGTATATTAACGGGAAACCAAGTCATGTTATACATGAATTTGCTCCTAATGTACCACCAGGTTACAGAATTATAGAAATACCAAAAAATACGATATATTTTCCTGTAAACAGAAATACCGTTAATAATATAAATGTAAGAATATTAGATATAAATAACAATTTAGTAAATTTTCGCGGTGAAGAAATACAGTTATATTTGCATCTAAGAAAATATGATCGATTACAATAAATATACAACTTTATGCACTCGGGAGACTAGTATCAATCAAGCGATCAGAAAGATAACACATACTCGAAATAAAAAAATTAAACTATCGACTGGCAATAGACAATTTCTGAAATCAATTGGACTTATAAAATGAATGTCTTAAATATCACAAATTCACCTGCGTATGATAACTCTATCGAGAGTATCGAGTTTCATTCATACAAGCCGTATATTACAAGTTTCAACAGGAATGATGAAATCAGAATTCCGATAAATCAACAAGACCTATACTTACTACCATGTGCAAGTACTTTGTATGTAGAGGCTGTTATCAATGTTGTTAAAAATGATAACAACAAAGAACCAGTACCTATCGTACAGTTTACAAATAATCCCTTAATGTATCTGTTTCAAGACATACGATACGAACTGAATGGTGTTGAAATAGATAAAGTAAAAAATGCAGGCATAACTACAACTATGAAATCGTTGCTATCTATGAATGATGCAGAATCAAAAATATCAAAAGTATGGGGTTGGGATATACATGGAACCAAAAACAACATCGGAGGTCATTTTGCGGCGTCAGTACCTCTCAGGAACATTTTGGGATTTGCAGAAGATTATAACAAGGTTATTGTTAATTGTAAACATGAGCTCGTTTTATTGCGGAGCAATACTGACCTTAATGCATTGAAACTTAATGCGGGAGAGATAATGCTAAGTGTTGATATTCACAAACTGATTTGGCGAGTGCCTCATGTTAAAGTGTCAGATAGAGAAAAAATAAATTTACTCAAGCTTTTAGAAAAAGATAGACCTATTCAGTTAGCTTTCAGAAACTGGGATCTTTATGAGTACCCTATGTTACCTAAGACCACAAAACATACATGGTCAATTAAAACTTCATCACAAATCGAAAAACCTAGGTATGTTATTTTAGCGTTGCAGACTAATAGAAAAAATAATGGGTTTAAAGATATGTCCCAATTTGATCACTGCGACATACGTGACGTTAAAGTTTTTTTGAATTCTACTTATTATCCTTATGAAAGTTATAATACCAACTTTACAAAACACAATTTTGCTTTAATATATGAACAATATGTAAATTTTCAACAGTCTTACTATGGACGTAGATCTAGCTGTCTGCTCAGTGCCCAAGAGTTTAAAGATATAGCACCATTGTTTGTAATAGATTGCTCCCGCCAAAACGACAACATAAAAACTGGACCAGTAATAAATATTCGCCTTGAATTAGAGAGTGATAAAGAGATACCTGATCATACTTCAGCATATTGCCTTATTTTGAATGATTGCTTAGTGGAATATAAACCGTTAACAAACATAGTTCGAAAAATATCATGAATTCATCAGTTTTTGTCGATGTACAAGGTTTCAAAAACTCGCTTAACCAGTTTATATTAAAAGAGCTTGCTATCTCAACCTTAAAATTTACTCAGGTTTTTTTAATAAAACCTCCATACCCATATGCAAAACTATCAACGGAAGAAAAAAGAAGAATTGGTTGGATTGAACGCAACAGAGGTATTACCTGGAGGGAAGGACATATTGACTATAGAGAATTCAAAAGAATAATAAAACAACTTTTGGAGAATAAAACAATAATTATGAAGGGTCTTGAAAAACAAACATGGTTGAAGGAGTTATGTGACAATTGTATTTTGATCGACGTTGAAGATAAAGGCTGTCCTAACTTTCATTCATTATATACAACATACTGTAATAGCGAACATTTTTATAATTGCTTAAGTCACAAAAAATGTTGTGCGCTCAAAAATGCTATATGTATAAATAAATGGTATTCTGATAATTGCGTACAAAATTGTAAATAATACTTAGTGAGATCTTTGTATTCTCGAATGCGAGCAATTATTTGATTTTAATGGCATTACTACTACCATTAAATCTTTGATATCTATGAACAAAAAATCTATGCAAAATATCTATGTGAAATTGTGAAGTGATTGATAATAAATGATATTAACGAGAGCCCTCAACAGCATTATGTCTTCAAAAATATTGTATTACGATAAGAGCCTAATTGATTTGTGAATCGTATTGATTTTTGAATAAACAAATATTTTATATTACTTTTCAGAGTTTAATTACCTACCGATCTAATAATCAAGGGAAGATAAAAAGACGAGTTATACTTATACACATATTTTATTACAATTACTAGGTACACATCTAAAATAAAAACAACATTCATGCATAGATAGATAAGTGCGTATATTCATATTATTGTTATTAATAGAAAAAACTTTGGGTTTCACATAATTTTTTAGAAATGTTACGAATAATACCTTCAGTTTCTGCCAAAATAGGATCATTAAGGTCTTTTGTCACATATTGCGCTTGCAGCATCACATTTGAGTCGGTATCACTTTCCACTTCACTATTTCTATTCGAGTCAACACTTATATCTACCACCTTGATTTTGATCAATCTATTAGCTTTGTCAGCTTGTTTTGTTATGACGTACGATTTTCCACAAAGTTTTTTTGAGGTTTGCCTTTTCTGCTTACATTTCCCCGATGCACCAGGCCGAGATCCAGGCGTGCGTTTTGATGAAAATTTATTCTTTTCAGACGATATTTCAGGTTCGGGGAACGGGTCGTCATACGTTTGCGCGTATTGTGAAAAACAAATAGTATCATCACTCATCATCTGAAACAATTTCAAATATGTAAATAGTTTATAAAAATCAAAAGATGATATTAGGTGTAAGCAAATAAATAATGAAATTCTACTTACTCCGCCTTTAAAAAAGCAACCCGACCTTACTTGAATGCGCCACAATGAATAATACAATAATGTTTTATTTTAAAGTGCATTTCATCAAACTAATTAAACTTGTTTTTACTTGCACCACAGCGCAGTATGGTACACTAATACCTATTCATTTGTGATTTGATCCAGTCAGCATTAAAATTGCAATAGTACCTACTTCATTCAAAGTTTAATAAAAATATTTGTTAGCTATATTATTAGAACTGTAAATACTTTTCATTAATGCTGACTGTATATCACTACTTATCTAAGAACTCTGTGAAGGGTTGTTTAAAAAACAAGACATATATTTTCATATCACCATTTATTTAAGAAAAAAAATTATACAACATTATAAACTAGATATACAATAAAACCCATCCCATCTTATTCTAGAACATTAAAATACTATTACATAAAACTTCCTTTTCACTAAACTTAACTCATAAGTAAGTAGGTACCCAAGTATTCTATTTTTAGGTAACCAAGCATTCTATTTTTTTAGCTAAGTACTTGAAAGTTTTTCTTTGCGAGAGCGCTACGATAAGGATTCTTCGCTCACTAACCGACTGACTCGTTACGAAATCTCGAAAACTATTTTATTTAAATTTAATTCTCGAAATTTATTTATAAAACATGAGCGAGACCCGCCCTTACAAAATGGAGTTGTGATGACCCCAAGATAGAGTAGACTTTCTATCTTTCAGAAGAATGCGTTTGTCGTCATTCGAAGTAAGCGAGACTTTGTTCAGTTCTTGGGTAAATATTTGATGTTTGACGGATCTAAATAAAATGTTTTTCTTTGATTCTATAGAATTATTAAGAAAAACTTGTTTATAATCACTAAACTTCATTTTGTTGATAACATTTTTTTTCACTCCTTTTGCTTTTTTATGTTCCTCATCTAGAGTTTTTATACAGTACAGTTTAGACCTAAGCCCCACAAATTCAACAATAGGCTTCCCACCCATCTCATCTTTAAATAATCCGGGAACCTTTTTGTTACATCGATATATACCATAAACGTTATTTTCTGAATAATTGCTTGTATCAAAATAAGATAGAAAATGTTTATTTAAATCTTTGTAAATATCTTTAGTTTGTACTGAATATAAGAAACTATCAGTATCCGTATAGCACAATTTTAATAGATGTCCGTAAAATGGTTTCATTACTGAATAATGAAAGTCATACATATGGCTTTTCGAAATTTCTAATACAGTAAATCCTACGTAAATTGGTTTATCGAGTACGATTGTTTCCGGTTTCATTTGAATAGCAACAAAATTTTCTGTGAATATGGTTGAGCTATGGTAGTTAGGTCTAGCTATCAATTGTTCTGCTGTATTCATCTTTTTTGTTTTGTTATTTTTATCAGCCCATTGATTAACCAATTTAATATTCACTCTTTTTTCGCTATCTTCTAATGTTTTGCCAAAAATGCTATTGTTAAGTAACTTAAAAAAATCTTGTTCGAATGCGGATTTGGCTTTTGTTCGCAGTTCTGTATTTAAATCAATATACTTTTTCAAGAATGGGCTTTGCTTAAACTTTATAGCTCTATGAATTTTTTTTAACAACAGCCCATGTTTCAAACAGGTTTTAAGATGCACATAATGAATAACGTACTGAAATTTATCATATAAACATGGTATTAATTTCTCATTCTTTGAACCTGGAGGTGTGAACTTCTGTGGGCAAAATGGAATGTCGTTATGTATATCATGCAAGAATTCAGGATACTCTAAGTCTACTTCTAAAATATAGCCATAATTGGAGTCATCAGGTATGCTTAAAACGTTAAACATAGTTAAATCTGAACCAGATATTAGTTCGAAATCTGAACATGGCATGTAGGCGCACATTGCATAGCCATATAAATTATTACAATCGATGTACAGTAAATAATTATCGGGAAGAGATTTATCGTAATTATGCATATATTTGTTGTTAGCACTTGCGTATCTAGTAGAACATAAGCAAACGCCTCCCCTAATACCTTTTTGAATCATTCTTATAATTTCCAAGTTACTTATAAGTTGTAATTTTATGCCAGTTTTAAGCATCATAGCGTGAAAACTCAATGATGGGGCTGTCAAATAAAATGCGGGGTCCAAGCGATAATTCGTTTTACAGGTTTTGCGAAATTTTTCAAAAATGTCTGCTAGTAGGAGTACGTCTGATTTAAGATATAAATCCGTGTATTCGCCCATGTTTTCTATACTGAAAGTTTTCCAAACACTCTTTGCATGGTCGTAATCTTCCTGAGAAATAACTTCATTGCATAATGTATTAAAAAAAGAGTGAATCGGGGGTAAGCATTCTTCTTCGTAAGAGTTCCAGCAAGTCATATGATTATATGGAAAAATTCCTTTACGCTTCAATAAATTTAATTGTTTTTCGCAAGCAAAAGAACGAGACAAATGTGTAAAGTCCTCATCATCTAAAGTAGAAACTAATTTTTCTAAACTGCTGCCTAAAAATTTAAATGAATCTACAAAGCGGACAGCCACGACAGTTCGTTTTTTGTCTACAACGAAAAACTTCGTAAACGAAATGTAGTTTTCTTTAGTTTTAGCAATAACTTTTATTGCGCCCTCCATTTCACCTAGTTCGCGTATAAATAAGTGACAGTCGTATCCAGACAAATTATGAAAAAACATTGGTATGAACTTGGGAAGCTTGAATCGTAAGTTACAGTAGGAATGAGCGGCCCCGCGATATTTTCCCGTTAAGTGACAGTGATCTCTAACTTTATCATCAAACAACAAATTATTACATAGAAAACAAAACTTTGCATTTAAGTGTTTTATTGAGTCTTTTTCTGTAAATATCATTTGAACGGTTTTGCTGAGAAGATCTTGTATTTTAGTTACATCTGCCTGGAGATTTTTTAAGAATTTACTTACACAATCTTTACCCCTATAAGAAACGTATTTATTGAATGTGCTGTCATAGGAACAAATGATGTAATAGCCAAAGGCAGCAGGTATGTGTTTGTTCAAAGACTTAGTTTTGCAGTTACCTAAGTCATCTTGAGTGGTGGTTATTGGTTCTAAAAGTGATTCGAAATCTGCGTAAATAACAAAAGGCAAATCTTGCATTCTCTCGTAATGTTTAAATTGTATAAAACTCCCATCTTCCGGTAAAATTGTAGCCACACCCCCACATATATGAGCGTCTATTTGACTTTCGCTTCTAAAAAACAACATACATTCATCACAGAAAAAAATTTTGCTATGATGCTTAGTAACTTGCGATCTAAGTAATCTACTCAAGTCTTTAATCAAACAGTAATGGTTTTGATTACCCTTCTCTATAAACAACAAATTAACATGACGTTTCTTTTTGCGGTGTGATTTGTAAAGAGGACCCACGACTTTCATTTTTTTTAATCCATAAACGTTTACACTTATG
This sequence comes from Hypomecis punctinalis, assembly GCA_949316475.1. NCBI lineage: Eukaryota > Metazoa > Arthropoda > Insecta > Lepidoptera > Geometridae > Hypomecis > Hypomecis punctinalis. The sequence continues at coordinate 15,872,091 of OX438802.1, forward strand.
TCTCGGTTATTTTTCTCAAACGTTTTTATATCACAAAATCCAACAGGAAACGTCATGTTTTCAGTGTTTAAAATGTTATCAAAATGAGGGTAAGAACATGTTCTGCTACTATTGTGCTTTGCAGGAAATAAAGCCGCCATAATCGACCATAAAAAACAGAAATTGTCATAGTTTTTTATATTAACACATGCTCTTTTATTTATCAACCACCGCGGCAGGTCTATAAAACTAGAAGCCCTCAAAGGATTGTACTTATTAATATTAACTTCTAAGTATAAGTTTCTAACGAAGTTCCAGCCGCTCTCTTTTTGCTCAAACTGATCAATCTTGGTGCATATATTACGAACTGCTTGAGAGTAGTACTCTTTAAAATCAGAATTCTTATAAAATATTGTATTTTCCGTAGCGAATGATTTTATTTCTACGGAATCGTTTTTCGGTAGTGAAAATTCAGCAAAAAACTCGAAGTTAAATTTGATTGTATTATGCACGGCCTTCTTTGCCTCGATTAGGGCTTGTACAGATTTGCAGAGTTGACGCAAGAAGTGATCGGGGGGCGCGAACGCTGACTCCGGCTGGCTCGAGGTCGTCTCTGACACCGCTCCTACTCTGTACGATGCTATTCGACTACGAAATGCGGTGCTTATCTTTTGAATGCCATCACTGATTTCAATAACACTATTATTTTTATGAGCATTACTCTTCAGATGCGCTGAAAAGCCTTTATTGTTCACTTCTATGTCACACACAGTGCAATATATCTTATTTTTCGTCATTATTACCGGAAATATTTCCTAAAATAGAGAGATTAAATAAATTACATAAAAATAAACTAAAAACGCTCCGCAAAGAAAAAAACTCAATAACACACTTAAAATAAAATCAAGAGCATCGGTCAGTGGTCACTATTCAATGAAATAGAAATGTAAACATAAAGGCGTTCTAACACTCTTTGAGTTGAGAGGAACTACTTCTTTTTGTCCGCAAAAAATGTTCCTTCCGAGTTAAAGGATGGCTTAATGTCATTTAAAAATTTTTTTAGATTTTCCAGTTCGTCTTCATCACAACAATATTTGATGTTTACTGACGCTTTTTCCCAACGATTTTTGGGCTCTACATTCCTAATATCATTGGTATCGTACACTCTTAACTCTACAAAAAGTCTACCATTGAGCTGCGCGGTGCGGCGCAGCACTCCGTCAGCGACGCGTCGCGTGTATGAAGACACCGGCGGCGGCGGGCTCCTCCGTACTGACTCGGGCTCGCTGCTCCAGCCGCTGTCGCTGTCGTTGTTCAGCCAACCGAGGACGTTGCTTCTGCCCGATGCAGACGTTCTCTTTGCTGATGCTGGGGCTTTTGAACTTTTCTTCTTACTGTAATAACAAGGAGAATAAATTATTTTAAAATACGTTAAAAACCTTTTAAAAATTGGTAGATAAACAATTAATTGTTTCTTGAGCTAACTAAACAGAATTAAAATACGAGATAGGCAAGAAACTAATCCATTAAAATTTTCGAATATTAAAAACTACCATGATAAATAAAAATATACTTACGGCGAGATTCATGTAAAACATGGCAGTTTTTATTTTAACAGAAAAAAAATGGATTAACAAGTATTTACCTTGCAGAACCTTCGTTGTCCGAATCTTGGATGCTTGGGCTAGGCGCTTGCCGCATTCGCTGCTTCGGCTTTGCCCTGATTTTCTTAGTAGATTTCTTCGAAGGACTGTAACAAAAATAGGTATGTGTCATTTAAATAAATACTTGCATAAAATATTTTTATATTTTAAACTAATGCATAATTTCATGTGAAATTCGTTAGGTTACATACTGATTCAACAATAGCGAAAGTTGTTTATTTAAATTCTCCGTAGGTAAATATTATTATGGTTTAGTAGTCGTAATTACCGTGCAGCGAGTTCTGTTTCTGAATCGGAGGCGTTTGGGCTATGCGCTCGGCGACGTTGGGGCTTGCTTTTAATTTTTTTCGCGCTGAAACAATTAAAGTAAATAAAGAACTTGTAAAATGAAAATATAATACTCAGGAAAAAAAATATAAATAAAAATATTACCTTGCTTGAACTTCGTCCTCCGAATCACTGAAATCCCGTTTTGCTTGGCGCGCCTTCTTGCGAGTATCAAAATATTCGGTATCCGACCTAAAAAAATGAGGACAAATGTGTAAATAACCAAACTATAGATATTTTTTTGTGAATAATGAATTATAATTGCGTTTAAAGAGTATATACTCTGTTTTACTATAAGAGGAAAAGTATTAAAAACTTACTAACATTATTTCAACACAGTGGATCCTTATCTTGCAAGATTTGTTCGGCAGCAGATTTTCAAAGAACCAGTTTTGAGGTTATGCGGCAGTGGACAGGCACGGAGTACTTGATCACGCAGAATGAAGCAACTTAATTGAAATGGGAGCTAATGCATTTTTTCATTTATACGTAAAGAAAAAATGCAGAGGTGGCAAACATTTCCGCAAAAATGAAATTGCAATACTTACCTAATTTTTGTGGCTAACAAGCAGTTTTCAACAAAACGATCATAATGCATTACTGAAAACATGTGTATTATTAATGTAATTATTTTAGGTATAGTATTAAAAAAATGTCTTTGTATTAAAAGTTTTAATGGATCTATCTAGTAGAATGCAAAAACAGCATTGGCTGAAGAGAATCGAAACCACAACGCCAGAATCTCAGTCCATTATACTACATTCTGTGCCAGCCAGTCTGTTTTTTACTTAATATAAATTGAGTAACACATTAGTTTTGAAAAAATGTTTTTAACACCTTTTGTTCAATTATTCGCTGATACAAATGCATGCATTTGCGCAACTTACCTATCCGATTGTGGCAAACAAAATATCAAATTTACTTCAAATACGCCGTAACATGATATTTCCACAGAAGCTGACTTGCTTTTAAAAAACCTGCATTACCTATTGATATTATGCTGGGATGCCCATAATTTTCGCGAGACTGGAATTTAATTCTCTTACTTTCAGGAAATAATATAGGTAGCGGATATTATTTTTTTAATTAATTAAATTCGATGTACCCAATTTTATTCATCGATTTTCTAGCATAATGATATGAAGAGAAAATAGATTTTTTGTTGTTTTTGAAAAGCTTATTAATAATATAATATAATTATTACTAATGTAATACGAAGTATTTCATATTCTCTTTTTTATAATCATAAATTAAGTGTATAATTACTTATAAATACATGGTGCATAAATGTATTATGATAACCCAATCAAAATGTATCGCAAAATACGCGAAGTATGGTATTGCGAGTGTCACACCGGGTTTTACGCATTCAGCAGTTTTACAGTTCGTTTATAATCGCGCTCCAGATTGTAATTGGTATGATTGAATGCGAGTCGGTGCAGTGATAAATGAAGGATTAACTTTGATTTGGGTTTGCTTTAAATGTGTTGTGAGGGAACAATCATCTCTAGGTGTCAAAAATTTGACACGAGCAAACGGCCTAGAGATTGATTCATCCCCTGAGCAATCGGCCACAACACAATAAAGACACCCCAACTTTGTGAGAAAATTTTCAACAACTATCTATAAATAGATTCGGCTGTTGAAATGTTTTCTGAGCAACCGGCCACATTGAATAGTCAAAGTAATCTTTCACAAAACTGTGCTGATTTGAGTTTACTTAGGAAAAATATGTGTTGTGAAGGAATATCATTTCTAGGTGCCAAATATTTGACACGAGCAAACGGTCTAGAGACTGATTAATTCCTTGAGCAATCGGCCACAACATTTTGTAGTAGTGGAGTAATGGTTAGATAATGATTTTATTTTTTGTGTGCAGTACTGGCTGGCACGGCGCTAAGTGAGTTGCTTTTCTTTCCAATTGGTTATTGAGCATTCTATATTACAGTGTTTTTCAAAAAATCAAAAAAAGTCATTGGGAATTCTAAATCCAAATGTTATTGGGCATTCTAAATCACTTTCAAAAAATCAAAAAAGTCATTGGGAATTCTAAATCCAAATGTTATTGGGCATTCTAAATCACTTTGATTTAGAATGCCCAATAACCACCTACTCTACTTAATGTTTTCAATGATCCGAAACATAAAATAGGACAGGAGTGTAGGCTATTAATTTTGTGAATGTAGTAATTAGACTCCACTGGAGAAGTAAAGGATACAGGATACATAAAGTACATCATAATATATCACCAACCGGCCTTTTTGGAAATCTATGAGCCTTATGTCCAGCTGTGGACGTCCTACGGCTGATAGATAGATAGATAATCATAGAAAATATAATACTTGCCATACCTAATCTTTAAAGTTGACGTTGCCTTTCTTTTCGTTTTATCAGAATGTATAGATACATTTTCAGTACTTATTCATTTAGTTTTGAGCAATTACTTTGGGATATTGTTTACACCCATCATTCCGAAATTACCTATTTTTTAATATATGTCTTTCATAATTGTTTTGCTTGACCTTCATCATTTTGTTATCAGCCTAATCTCCTTGCCATAGATGAATGATAAGTTTTCGCTCAGAGCAAAGCGATCCTTCCTTCATCTATGTTCCTTGCATTTGGTAATCATTGTCATGATTATGATGAGTGTGTGTGTATTATAAGTCATATTTCACCCGAGCGAAGCCGGGTTGTCATCTAGTATATAAAAATCTCGTCACGCACTGTCGGTTATCAAACTCCTCCGAAACGGCTTGACAGATTTTTATGAAATTGTTTGAGTAGGCCTATATGTGGTAGATCTGTTATTAGGTCGTAGGCTAATTTATATACGCCTAGCTACCTAGATAATAAGGATGGCTTTCTCTAGAACTTTTTTAAATGGCAAAACAACGATTGCTGGGTAAGCCAGTTTTTACATATTTTAATATTTTCACTTAAGTACTTACATGTTAATAAAAATCAAACTCCCTTATTAATAGATATCAAATTCCCTCGTTAAAAACACAATGAGTATGTAATGATGATGTAAGATCAGAATCATATAATAAATGCGTCACTCTTGAGCATAAGACAAAGTCTGCTTTAGTTTTATGTAATGGGTTCATTGAACGTTTATAAAGAAGACCAATGTGTATATTACACATATTTTGACGCCTTTTGTAAAAGAGCGGAAATCGCACAAAAAACTTTGAATATTTCGCATAAAACATATCATTTCTAAAGATGTACATACCATGCTGATGCTTTGCAAAGTATGGATGTATTCAGAGGTAGGTACATAAGTATACATTTTAACGGTATACACATATAGTAGGTAATAGGATCAACTTTTGCTATGAAGCCAAACCTTAGAGGTTGGGTCGGCATTAAAGTAAATTCAGTCTTTTCACCAACATTTTCGGATTCTACTGTTCTTAATATTTTGGCACAAGTTGGTAAACTTTTTATTAAAATCAGCTGTTTTTAGGGCTCCTTACGACGAACAAAAAAAAAACGGAACCCTTATAGGATCACTTTGTTATCCGTCTGTCCGTCTGTGTGTATGTCAAGACTCTTTATCTCGGGAACGCGTAAAGATATCTAGTTGAAATTTAAATTGTATACGTATATCTACGAACTCTTGCAGTTGTGTAAAAGAAAAACTTCTCAGTTATCGTTTAAAAAAGTTAGAGCCGTTTATGTCGTAAAAAACTGCATATTTCGACACTCACAAAAATCAAAACCTACAGGGTACTTCCCGTTGACATAGAACTATGAAATTTGGCGAGAAGCATTGTGTCAGAGTACACATATAGGAATATATCTGAAAACTGTACATTTTTATTTAAATCACAATAAAATAAGGCCTCAAAATTCATATGGGTTCAAAATTCAAAGTGAGTAAATCGTATCATGTAAGGTATCATATGAAAAAACTTCATTAGCACATGCTAAAACAGGTTTTTAATTATTTTAACAATGTGTAATTTTCGATGATTGACGAGAAAAGTGAAAAAAAAAACTTAGTTGTCTATGGTTATAGTATAGAGATTTTAACAACTTAATTCCCCATTTTGTCAAATTTTCTGGATTTGTACGGAACCCTTGATGTGCGAGCCTGACTCGCACTTGTCAGGTTTGTTTTAGTTATTTCAAGATTAGTCCCATTAAACTTTTACTATAATATATGCCTCTGAAAGTTCACTAAAGTTGCAAAGTAACACCTCGTAGGCAATGATGTTTAACTTCAATGCTCGTAGGTAAATTTTTATTTAAAAAAGTAAATACCCTTTCATGTCGTCGATAGACGTCTGTGAGAATTCTTTGATATGTATTTCAAAAGCAACCCTGATGATGCATTTTTATAGTTGTTGTGATACTTATACATATACACGTGGCTTAAATTTACGCGAGTAGATGAATACATTTAATAGGCACTTTGCCATTTTAAAGCATTTACTTGTATCTAATAATATAATTATGCTCAAATAGGTACAGTAGGCATTTATCAAGGTCGTGGTTTATTATACAGGGTTATTCATAATTACTTATTATGTACATCAAAACTAATAACTTTTGATCTGCGACTATTGTCAAAACTAAAAAAAAAATGTAGAAAAATATCGTTCACCAGCGACAAAATGTATGGAACAGCTGATTTTTTTTTGAGTTTTGACAAAAGTCATTGAACAAAAGTTGTTAGGTTTGATGTACAGAATAAGCCCCTAAAAGAATGCTAATTAATTAAAAAGAACTCTGTATAAATAAATAAATAGGTAAATAAATCGTTTATTTGGACATAAAATTACAATGTTCTTAGTAATAATTGACCCAAAGGCTCCTAAACTGGTTAAAAACTGTATTTTAGGCCGATGGCTTCTCCTTAAAGCATATACAATGTTATTATACAATACAATACAACAACACTTTATTGACACCAACAAGAAAACATAACAAAAGAAACAAAGACAGAAAAGGCACAAAAGGCGGTCTTATCGCTAAAAGCGATTTCTTCCAGACAACCTCTCTTGGATGCGAGGAATCCTAAATACAACAAGGACGGTGTAAACGTAAAAACAAAAATAATAATAATAAAATAATGAAAACCAAAAATTCCTAATCAACAATAAAATAAACTACATAATAATAGCCATACATAAATACTTCAAATAATACATACAATAAAAATAAACATACTTATACGTAAATATATTACAAACAAATTAATAACGAGGAGTGATATGTGGGTCAGTCAGAGAGAGCTTTGCGAGATAATGTTGCTGAACCTGGGCCTTGAAAGATTCAACGCTCTGTGCACGTCTGATAGTCACAGGAAGGTCATTCCAGAGCGCTACTGCTCGGACACTAAAAGAAAAATCATAAAAAATAGTAGAATGAGATGGAGTGGAAAGAAGGAGATTGCTAGAAGATCTAAGATTGACAGAGTGAGTGTCACAGAGAAAAGTGAAGCGAGAGCGTAAATATGAAGGAGAAGAAGGTTTGAAGAGAATGTTGTAGAGAAGGGAAAGTATGTGAGTATCGCGGCGAAGACGGATGGGGAGCCACTTGAGCTTATTACGAAATTGGGAAATGTGGTCATATTTCCGGAGGCCGAAAATGAACCGTATACATAGATTTTGGAGACGCTCAAGCTTGTCGAATTGCTCTTGGGTTAAGTCAAGATAGCAAGCGTCGGCATAGTCTAAAATCGGAAGAAGAAGGGATTGTGCTAACGCAACTTTGGTAGCAGTGGGAAGGAAATTGCGAATTCTTCGTAATGATGCAGAAGAAGCGTACAACTTTCGCTTCACAGATTGTATTTGAGGATTCCACGAAAGACAATTATCAAAAATAATACCAAGGTTTTTAACCTCGCTACTAAAAGGGATCGTAATACCGCTAAAGACAATTTTACTAAGCGAAGTTTTATCAATTCGTGCAATCATTCTAGAGCTACCAATAATGATAGCCTGCGTTTTAGTGGGATTGACTGTGAGCCCGTGAGATCGGCTCCAATATTCAATACGGCACAGGTCATCATTAACAGCTGCCACAGCCTCATCCAAGTGATCGATTGTAGCTTGAGAGTAAATTTGCAAGTCGTCTGCATAGAGATGGTAGAGAGAAGTGATGTGAGAAGTAATACCATTTATAAAGATAGCAAACAGGAGAGGAGAAAGAACACCACCTTGAGGAACGCCGGCATCAGTAACGCACCAAGAAGAGAGAGTATCTTCAACACGTACTCGTTGCCGGCGGCCATACAAATAACTATGAAACCAGTCAACAGCTGTAGGAGATATGTTAATAGTGCGGAGCAGAGCAAGAAGGATATCGAAATCAACAGTGTTGAACGCATTGCTGAAGTCGAGTAAAGTAAGCACAGTGAGTTTTTTGTCATCCATTCCCCGTCTAATGTCATCGGTAATTTTAACAAGAGCAGTGGTAGTGCTGTGGCCTGAACGGAACCCAGACTGCAAAGGATTAAGGAGATTGTTACGAGTTAGAAAGTGATTTAATTGCGAATGGACTAGGCGTTCAAGGACTTTGGATAGGAAAGGAAGAATAGAAATAGGACGGTATTCAGAGAGTGATTTAGGTTTGGGCTTCTTGGGGATCGGAACTATGTGGGCTTCTTTCCAGTAGGAAGGCACCGCACTCAAGGAAATAGAAGTAGATATTATATAAGAAGTAGATAAATAAACATTTTAATATATTCAACTAGTTCAACATATTTTATTAATAATAATACCTAACGAGCACTTACTGTTATTTACATACTCGTACTCATTAAATATTTACTCAAGATTTAGTTTAACATATTTTATTAAGTGTTCCAGTGTTGTGATTGTGACTGCTCTGAGTTACGCGTACATCAACATAGATTTTTTGCTTTATCTACATGGATTTCTATGGGAATGCGTGCGCTGGGTCGGCGTTGTTTCCTATATCCTACTAATATTATAAACGCGAAAGTTTGTGAGGATGGATGGATGGATGTATGGATGTTTGTTACTCTTTCACGCAAAAACTACTGAATGGATTGAGATGAAACTTTGCAATAATATAGCTTATATATCAGAATAACACATAAGCTATAAATTATAATGATATTGCGTAAATTTTTCATAATATAACGATAAGTGTTAAGTAAGATCTGAGAACTCTGAGAGCTATTCTAGAGTGCGCTTCAAGAAATGTCAAAAAAAAACAACTGTCGAATCGAACAACCGTCAAATCGTTTTTTGTTTTATTTTTTGGATTTTCCACTTCCTTTATTAAGGTTGGTAAGGGAGGGCCTCGGGTTTGAAAGACAGAACGTGACAGTCTACTTTTTATCCCGGATAAATAAAGGGTTCCCATGGGATAGCACAAAAATCAAAATATCATGCGGGCGAAGCCGCGGGTAAAAACTAGTACTCTATAAAATTTAACTTGATCTCTGCGACAGCTGTCAGAAAAATCACGCCTATGATGTCCTGAATTTCTTAATAGTACAGACAGTATCTGTCAATGTCACACTTTATGGACATGCCGATTAGTGATGGGCGACGAATGATCGTGACCACAGAGTTTTAGATTGAGTTTTAATTAAAATATCGATAGTTTATACTGACTATATTTTAAATAAAACTTGATTTATCATTAATCTTATTGTATATTTTAATATCATAACATTTTTACCTGTGTAATTAAATTAAAACCAATTATATGTTACATTAGCATCGATAATAGTGAAAAACGTCGATAAATACTATCGTTACATTATTATGAGTATAAAATTAATATCATAACATTATTTACATGTGTACATACTTGATTTTAAATAATAGTAAGTAAATACGTAAAGTAAAACGCCACTTTTCTGAAATTTCTGTAGTTGATAAAAACTAACCAATTCAAAAATTAAGCTTAAATTACATATCAAGTGAAATAATTGCATTTTGTGAATAATTGTCTATTAAAGGAGTTGTACCTGATTTACAAGGAACTCGGTATTAAAATTCTAACCAAGATCATTTAATTTTTCTAGGAATGTACTTAAATTTGAAAGCTCCATGGAGTAATAAAAAATAAAATATAGCCCTGCATTTTTTTTTAAATTGTTATTTTATAAAAGTATATTGGAAATTCAAAATAATATTTTCTACGAAAATAATAGGGCAAATAAGCGCTAGATAGCCCTTTACGGGCTAAATCATTACACTAATGAATAAACAAATACAAATACAAGGGGTTCACCTACAGTAAACAATGCTAGATCTAGCGTCAAAAGGGCTAAGGTGGCAACACTGATCGAAAATCAAATTAATATTCAATTTCCTTTGACATTGACATTTCTATTATACTTTTTTTTTAAATTGGCTTTGAGTTTTTTTAGATTAGCGTGTTTCTTTACGAGATATCCATTCCGTTTCACGTTACATACCCCAAGTATATATTATCGATTTTCTAAATATTGCAGGGCTTTAAAAATATGTTTTTATCAGATACTTAATAATTACATTTTGAATGCTCTTTATAAAACAGCAATCATTGATCTGGTTAGAATTTTTATTTATTTTAATACCGGTAACGGAACAAATCCTTTGAGTTTTGATATTATCTATTAAGTAGAAAATATTGTATTAGCTCCAAGAAACAAGAAATTGCAATATGAATTTATTTTGAAATGTTTTAGGGTCTGGTAAATAAATTTTAGATTATTTTTCCTCATAACGTGGCATCCATATAGATCTCAATCTGTTTGTCGGCGCGGTTGACAACGACATTATACTATACTCTTGATATTGAACTTGGCTCTTCTTTCACATTGATGTTTTTGATGGGATATCATTACTTTTTGTCCAGAAACTTCAATTATTTATCATTAATACATTATTATTTACTGCTGATTCTTTTGAGATAAGTAATCGATTTCTTTTCACAGTCATGGTTATTGGTTAATCCGACGAAAATTCCATTACCAATCACAGTCTAGAAGTAGCGCCTCACAACGCTAGTGACGTCTAGTACTGTGCCGGTTAGCTAAAATGCACAAATACTTTGTTAATAGTAGGTACTACTAATTATCATTAAGTTTCAGTTTTTAGATTTTTTCCTTTGTATACGCCTGACATTATCTAGTACGGCGAGTTCTTATACCCAATTTCAGACTTCCAGCATCAAAAGTTTAAAAAGATGCATACGCCATCCCCCAATTTTAGGGGTTGGAAGGTGATTTATTGAAAAACCCTGAAATACGCCTTTTATTATTTTTAACAAGGAGTCTTCATATCAATTTTTAGACTTCTAGCATAAAATTAGTGGAAGTCTCATACAAGCTTTCATCCCCTATACTCTATAAAATTTAACTTGATCTCTGCGACAGCTGTCAGAAAAATCACGCCTATGAAGTCCTGAATTTCTTAATAGTACAGACAGTACCTGTCAATGTCATACTTTTTGGGCATGTCGATTAGTGATGAGCAACGAATGATCGTGACCACAGAGTTTTAAATAGAGTTTTAATTAAAATATCGATAGTTTATACTGACGATATTTTAAATAAAACTTAATGTATCATTAATTTTATTGTCTATTTGAATATCATAACATTTTTTACATGTGTAATTAAATTAAACCCAATTATACGTTACATTACCATCGATAATAGTGAAGAACGTCGATAAATACTATCGTTACATTATTATGAGTATTTAATTAATATCATAACATTATTTACATGTGTACATACTTGATCTTTAATAATAGTAAGTAAATAAAATTCAATTTTTCACCTTCAACTACTCATTCGATTTCATTACAACATTGTTTGAAAATCGATTTTTTCCACCACTATCTCAACTCTAAATATGTCAATATGTAACTGTCGCAGAGATCAAGTTAAATTTTATAGAGTATAGTTTATTGGGTTAGGGGGTAAAAGTTCGAAGTTTAAGATTTTTCCTTTGTTTTGGAATTGTCTATTACGGCAAGTTCTTATACCCAATTTCAGACTTCCAGCATCAAAAGTTTAAAAAGTTGCATACAAATTTCCATACCCCAATTTTAGGAGTTGGGGGGTGATTTATTGAAAAACCCTGAAATACGTCTTTTATTATTTTTAACAACTAGTCTTTATATCAATTTTTAAACTTCTGGCATAAAAAATTGTGGAAGTCTCATACAAGCTTTCATCCCCTAGTTTATAGGGTTGGGGGGAAAAGTTCGAAGCTTTAGATTTTTTTCCTTTGTATATGCGTGATAGTCTAGCTTGTTGCTAAATATCAAGTTCCTAGGTCATCTGGAAGTGGGTTTGATTTTTGGTCTATAAGTCGGTGAATCAATCAATGAAACTCAGGTTTTAAACGTTAATATATCATTAAACCTTTGAGAGAAATTGGTAAAATTTTGGTTGTCAAGCAAGCTAAAAAATTCTAGTAAATATGCCAAATTTCATATCTGTAGGTTTAATAGTTTTTGAGTTATAAAGGGGTCAAAAGTAGCCCGAAATGGTTCGTGTAATATTACACACGGCTCGCGTCGCCAGTTCCTTTTTCTTTGAACTTGGCTGGACACGCTGCCGCGTGTCTAGATTTGTATACATGTTTATTAGCTAAGTACTTAGGAGCTTTTTATGTACCTAGTACTTTATATACTTAGTTAGATTAGAATATTCCGCAGTTAAAAAAACAAGAGCCTTTGTTAGATCTTGTTTTTTATGCTTTTAAACTATGAGTAGTTCCTAAACATCATACCTACATAAAAAAATCGTAACATTTTAGGTACTAAGTATTGCACTACTTTAATAAGTATTCATTAGGTACAAAGTTGTTAAGTAGGTAGTTATGTCAAGTCAATGCCCCTAATATTCAGATTCCTATCCTGTTTTAAGGTCAAGAAGCACAATATTTTAATAATAACCATTTTCATCACAGTAATCAAAATATTTTTATCAATTAGGTATAAACCACGTTTTCGTGTATAGAAAGTAGGTCCATTTATATAATACTAGCTGACCCAGCGAACTTAATTTCACGCAACATCTTTAAAAATTATAGCCTGTGTTATTCTGAAGTATAAGTATTACTATTGCAAAGTTTCACCTTAATCGGTTTAGTAGTTTTTGCGTGAAAGAGGAACAAACAGCCATACAAACTTCGCGTTAATAATATTTGTAGGGTTATAAGTTATAAATAAATATTTTTTTACGCGAATTATTATTTTTATAATTCTATTGTGTAGGTATAATGCGTTGCACCCCTTTAAAATACCTAGTCCACAGTTGAACTTACATAGGCAAATTATGTACTTACCTATCTGCGGGCGATTGGCCCATATCCACTACGCTGGCCAAGTTGTATATTAATTTGATTTGATTTAATATATTATATAGGTTTTCAATAATTGATTCCACTGTAAAAGTATTATATATGCTAAAACGTAAAGAAGATTTTTAAAATTTTTAGGGTTCCGTATCCAAAGGGTAAAAACGGGACTTTATTACTTAGGCTCCGCTGTCCGTCTGTCTGTCTGTCACCGGGCTGTCTCTCCTGATCCGTGATAAGTACAGTTGTAATTTTCACAGATGATATATTTCTGATGCCGCTATAACAACAAATACTAAAAATCGAATTAAAGAAATATTCATTATAATATAATTATTATAATAGGGGGGCTCCCATACCATGAACTTGAATTTTTAACCGTTTTTCGCTCAATATTAATAACGGTAACAAGCAGATGCTTAAAATATTCACAGAATGATTGAATGATTTTAGATGTAGGTTTACTTACTTTAAAAATAAATAATTCAACTAAAATAATATAAAAAAAATATTTAAGTGAAATCGATCGATTTAAGAAACAAGATATAATATTTTATTCCCATGCAAAAAACGCAGTACTTTGCTCGATATTAATTCCGGAACCAGGTAGATACTTGAAATATTCATGGAATATTTAGTTGTATGATTCAGTTCAAAAATAAATAATTGATTTAAAATAAAATATACTACGGAGGATCCCATATTATGGTGCGGAACCCTTCGTACTCGAGGCCAACTCGCACTTGGCTGATTATTCGTATTTTGTTCCCATTTTCTTCAGCGTACGTCCGTCCGATGCGGTTTTTCACACTAGTAAGTACCTACTAACTTTTCGGTGAAGGAAAACATTGAAAAGAAATCTGTAGATATAGACCCGTAAAAGAAATTCTATGGCGTTTAACAATCCTATATACCGTCCTTGGAAGGTAGGCCTGTGACCTAGTTGAATTTAACACTTTATCATTAACATTAACAACACAGAATACAGAAAAATACACAGAAAGGAAAAAGCAACTTAAAACTAGTGCAACAAAGGGCAGCGTAATTGCTTACAGCAATTTCTTCCAGGCCTGAGACCTAGGCTATGGGTTGCTCTACATTACTTAGGTTCCATTCATCCGTCAGCCGTAGTAGGTCCACTCCTGGACATAGACCTCCACCATAGATTTCCAATTAGGCTGGTTGAAAGCGGCATACATCGGTATTATGAAATTGTTTCTCCTCATTACGGATAGGCATGGCACCTTCAAGTTCACAGGGCACACAACACAGAAGACTGATGACCGAGGGGGTCTAAAAGTTCTCCAGTAGAGATCACATCCAGTACTTAGCCTCAAACGCAGCGTAAGATGTCGCCATGAAGACAGCAGGATCACGCTTATTACATACCGGGAGACCTAGGTATGTCTAGACATGGACGTCCTATGGCCTAAAATAAGAAAAGAAGAAGAAGTGTCACATTTACGGTTAAGTAAGAATGTATAGTTTACTTACCATATTGATCTGTTCTCGCCTGTCGGCACGAGGTAGCTTTAGCGCTGCTGCAAATTTCAACGTCTCCATTGCAGTCAGCGTGTCTATCAAGGTGGTGTTCTGAGGCACCAGGACAGCATTACGACCTGCGCCATACAATGAACCCGATACTCCTGTTTTTCTGAAAATAATTGTACAAGCTTTTACCAACTTCCCGGTTTCCGACTGAGCTGACATTTTGCACGCATATGTATATCGCGTGACAATGCAACAATATGGTACCATGGAGCTGATCTGATGATGGAGTCGGAAAGTGGCTATAGGAACTCATGTACTAAACAAGATAGATCCGTCGTGTTTGAGCTCGTTTTACTTCTCTTGGCTAGCACTCTGCTGCTATATGATATCCAGGATCTCAAAGCCTGTATTTTTTTAAAGTTATATTTTTATAATTAGTACTGTACTGTACTGTACCAGCCTTTTTAATAGTCCACTGCAGGACGTAGGCCTACCCACGAAGGGTGATTGGGCCATATCCACCACGCTGGCCCAGGGCGGGTTGGTGGATTCACATACACCATAGAAATTCTTCTACGGACGTATGCAGGGCGATGTTTTCCTTCACCGAAAAGCCAGTGGTGTGAAATTCCGTACATAAATTCCAAAGAACTCATTGGTACGGGACCGGGATTCGAACCCACGACCTTACGATTGTAAGGCGGGTGTCACTACCTCTCGACCACCACGGCTTTTTAATTAGTAGATAGGCAGTAATCATGGAAGCAAGTACAATACATGTTTAGATTTCAATTCGAGGTAGCAGTTATTACCTTTTGGTTCCGGACCCATGTTGGTAGAGTCATCAAGGCATAAGAGTAAAAAAAAACCGACCACATTGATATATTATTGAAATAGATTATTTACTGAACCGTGTATGACTGTATGTCTACTACACAGACAACGGACATATTATAGGATATCATTGTACATGGGCGTCAGGAGGGTGGGGATGCATTTGCACAAGGGCCTTCGTCTTGAATGTATTGACAGGGGTGTCAGGAAAGAAAGCACATTGTCAAATAATTAATATTCCCCGCTATGCGCTTGGACCCCCAAGATGCACACCTCACAATTCTGGCGGCGCCCATGTCATTGTACCTAGGTATCTCATTACAGGTACATCATTATGACCAAAGAAAATCTTGCACAGTGGGACCAGCCCCCTGACCGTCTAAGCAATAGCAATCGTAATAGCAATCGTTTATGACTTCATTTTAGTCATTTGGCACCGCCTATGTGGCGTTAGCCATCAAAGTTGTTCATTCAACGATTGCTTTAGCAATCCGCGCAAAGCAATAGATGGCTAACGTCACATAGGCGGTGCCAAATTACTAAAATGAAGTCATAAACGATTGCTATTACGATTGCTATTGCTTAGGCGGTCGGGGGGCAGAGAGTATACAGAAGCTCAAAAAAGCCATCAAAATATTGTAAGTAAATGCGCAGGGTAAAACAACCGCATTGAATGCTTTTTGAATTAAAATTGTTAAATGAACATCAGATTTATTTCACGATTTCAGCGGTGACATGAAAAAGTTGATCATAATACTGATGCTAGAATTATACAGTAATCAATTAGCACCCCACTATGGAAACTAGCGTGGTTTCAGTGCTATGCGAGACGAGCCCGCGTGCTAGTACTCCAACTTTGAGAAAGATCGCCAAATGCAATTGAAACTATAGTAGCAGTTTTCTACTAAAATATAGCGTGAGTAACTGTACTGTACTGTACTGTATCAGCCTTTGAATAGTCCACTGCAGGACATAGGCCTACCCACGAAGGGTGATTGGGCCATATCCACCACGCTGGCCCAGTGCGGGATGGTGGATTCACATATGCCGTCGAATTTCTTCTACGGACATATGCAGGTTGGCTCACGATGTTTTCCTTCACCGAAAAGCCAGTGGTGTGAAATTCCGTACATAAATTCCAAAGAACCCATTGGTACGGGGACCGGGATTTGAACCCACGACCTCACGATTGTAAGGCGGGTGTCACTACCTCTAGGCCACCATTGCTTCTTCTTTCTGCACACCTGTGCTTTACTTAATTAAAATGTCAATTAGCATCCTTTTAGGGGCTTATTCTGTACATCAAAACTAACAAGTACTGTTCTGCGACTTTTGTCAAAACTAAAAAAAAAACAGCTCTTCCATACATTTAATCGAAGGTAAAAGTTATTTATCTATGGAACAACAATTTTTTTGAGATTTGATAAAAATCGATGAAAAAAGTTGTTAGTTTTGATGTACAGAAAAAGCCCCTACAAGGATGTTAATCATACCGATAACAGTGGACATCCGTCGTCTTTAAAGGATCGCTTGTAAAATACCAAAAACCTCGAAGTGCAGATAACTAACATCATTAAAAATAAGTGTTTATGGGTTTCGATATTATACATGAAATAAATATTAATTTCCAAGTTTTTATTGTACAATCGTGACATTTGTAGATTTATGTTTACGGTAGTGCTGCGCGACAACCGCCCTAAAGGTGCGTACAGATCGAGTACCATATTGTATAACTTGTGTTTTATAACACGTTACATAAAAACACATTTTACAACATTTTATGTTATATAACATGTACTTACACACTTTAACCCTGTGATTTGCATGCGTTACGCATCGCATATATTTTTGTATAAAATAAATATCTAAAATTATTAAAACTCGTAGAACAAACATTGTTGTTTACAACGTTAGATGTCCCTGCGAGACCGTTGGTTGGTTTCACAATTGATTTTGTACAACTTCTACCCTATAATACCCCCTAATACCCTATTTGTCTACTTGAAAAATTAAATTAAATATCTTACTTCCTGCCTGCCAGTATTTTTAGCAGCGTTGTTTTGCCAGCGCCTGAAGGTCCAAGGATGAAGGTGAGGCGGCCAGGTCTGATGGCTCCGCAGGCATCGTTGAGGATCACCTGATACTTCCCAGGGCCATCGGTCTCATCCCGCAGTTTTACTGAAACAAACGTGCGCAGGAGCTACAGCTTCTGATTATTTCAACTTATCGTGGTATCTCTTATTACGTAATCTTCGCCTTCAAAATCATACGGTTTATATTTGTAAATGACAGACTTATTCTAGAATATAATTATCGTTATGAAATATATTATATGTCATACATATAATATATTTCATAACGATGGGGACTTTAATATGGACTGGTGCTATAACAAAAGATGGTCATAGCGATGAGTACAATGATATCATTGCGCTACTTCCTTACTAATATAATATTATAAATCCGAAAGCGTGTTCCTTGGTTTATTGGTTTGTTCCTCTTTCACGCGGCAACGGAGCAACGTATTGACTTGATTTTTCGCATGGATATAATCCATAGGTCGGAAAGTGACATAGGCTACTTTTTATTCCGAAAAAATAAAATGTTCCTAGGGGATAGCAAAACAAAATTAAAGTCAAAATTTCAGGCGGACATAGCCAAGGGCAAAAAATAGTTGTAGTATAAAATAATTATGTCAATCATCTAGACTTCTAGAGATATGGTACACCCATGGATTTAGTACACCCCGTAAGAAATGAATTAATCATCGTGACTGTTATCACTCAACGTGTTTCTGCGGTCTCTATCGACATAAGGTAACGTAAAGAAGGATGCACGGAATTAACCTGTCAATATTTTTTTTTGTTAGTAAAAAAACCAAACATCTTTTCTAAAAATAATATGTGCTTCAAAAATATTGTGATTTTTTGCTGTTTTCATATCACTAGTTGAAATTAATATTAACCCACCAGAAAAATTACAATGATATTTTTATTGCTTTTACATTACGGATTACATACATAAGAAGTGGCGGTATGGTCTTAAAGGCTTTAGCCTTCCTAAAAATGGTCGAATAATTAAAAAAAAAAACAATCTTTTATTACTGTTGCTGTCAAAAAAAAGGAAATGTCAAATTCAGTCAATCAGATGATGTATTCAGAGTTGCCAGACTTCGTTTTTGGTATTCTGATTTAGCAATTTTAGAGGTGTTGACGTGTTGATATAATAATTATTAACTTTTTTAACTATTGGCACATAATCCTGCGTTAACTCGTTTTAGCCCGTAATATTTACGAACTGAGGTGTTATTATACATTTTTATAGAAACATACATTTTTGTATACTAGATGATAATCAAAAAGAAAGAATACTCTTATTTTGTATGTACTTTTTATCATATACTTTACTACTAAAAACAAAAAGCTGCAGTTGAAGTTATCTGAGAAATTCATGGCCATTTAATTATTACTCGTAATAATCCTTAAGGGTATTCGAATCTCGGCTGCAGGCTACAGCTGCAAGCAGCATTTGCAGCAGCTGTACGAAACCGGCTGTGCCTGCACAACTGAGGAGTTAGTCCAGGCTTACAAATAAATTGAAACTACAGCTGTTTCGATATGTCCCTATACATTTTTGTACAGCGCCCCTGGCGGAAACGAGGAAGAACTAACCAAAATGTATGGAGCCACACGCGAACGCAAAAGGTTAACTAAACAACACAAAACCTGGACTAAGGGCTCTGGTTATCTATGTAGTTATATGAATTTCTACAAAAAGATTCCGAACACGGCTGCGGCAGCATGTGCTATACCGAGCCTTGGCTGATGTTCTTGTACTATGGCTAATAATGATAATATGAAATGGATGAATACCGAATTTTCTTTATCATTCCGTTTTTCATTTTCTTTTTATATCAGTCCTAAACATTGAGCTTTTTTGACGTGACAACGTCTTATAAATCGATGAACTCCAAAACGTAATCTGAAATTACAGACAAAATGACATGCACTTATTAAAAAAATCAATATAAATACATATCATTGAGACAATATTGACTAAAAAATACATGACATCAAGTTTTTAAAATCTAGCACCATTTTAGCACTATAAACATAAAAAACCTGGCAATACTTAATCTTTGGTGTCTATCAATGTCTATACATAGGTACTTATAGCTTGAAAATTGTTTTCGATTTTTCTTATTTTATATTCATTTTTAGCCAAATTGTACATATCTGAACAGTTTTAGAAGCTTCATAAATTACATTGGTCAACATAACATTCTTAGCAATAAACTTGGGAGGAATTAGTGTGACAGGTTGAATATGTATGACCTCGCGACATCCTTCTTTATTTTGGTGAAATTAGTATCGAAAAACGTTTTTTTCTTTTACATCAGAACCGACGTTGAAATTCAAATATGAGTTGAGTTTAAGTCACTGGTTAGTGGAAAAACAATTATTTTTCACGTGAGTTTCTTAAAAACAATTTTTAACTTAGGGCATACATATATATATGTAATACGCACGTTTTTACACAAAATCATCTTTATGGTAAGGCAAAAAATCACGTTTGTTGTATGGGAGCCTCTCTTAAATATTATTTTTTTCTGTTTTTAGTAATTGTTGTTAAATGAAAATTTGATTGGATTAGCGTGGATACGCCCTATGCTATGGTGCATTTATTTGCACTCTGTGTGTGTAGCTGTAGGTACTCTATGTCGGCAATTTTTTTGTCTCTGAATTTAATTTCTTTATATCTGATTCGATCTTGTAAATAAACCTTGAAACCTTTACCTACGTAGAGGGCTAACTACGTAGGTAATGAAGGTTTATTGTACACAAGTACTGCCGACCGGTCCTTTTGAAGGCCCTGTTTGCTTCTGCGGTTCCCTTCTAATTTGTGCTCTTTTTCTGATCATTTATGGACATAATTATATCTAAAAATAAGTAAGTTTGTACAGGCTTAGCCTTGGCATCGAGAGATTATTTATTTGCCACCTAAATAAATGACACGCATCAAAATTGATTTTGCAATTTAGGAGCGAGTTAGTAGAACATAATTAATAATAAAAAAAAAATTAAGTACGTAAAAGTTTTATACATGCTACCCACGATGATCTTATGTCAGTGGATGATATGAAAAAATATTTAAGGTTCTAATTTTTAAGAAAATATATAGTTGTCGAGTTATCAAATATTGTGAGAATTTTAGAATCTACCTACCTATCAGCCGTAGGATGTCCACTGCTGGACATAGGCCTCTCCCATGGATTTCCACCGATTTCCACCAACTAGGTGGGCTGACGATATAATAAAAATCGCAGGAACGCGCTGGATGCAGGCCGCTTCCAACCGGCCTTATTGGAATTTTAGAATAAATGACAGTTTTCACAATTTTCACGACTTATTGGAGTTTGCATTTTTATCATATCGTTGCGACAATTGAATTGTGGAATAAAATTTAGCAATGCCTATTTAATTTATCTTTGTATAAAACACTGTTAGCTATGTTCATAATTTGAACAAAAAAATGTGGCGCTCAAACTGGTTATGCTATTAGGGGCATACAACAACATTAGAGCAAAGTCATTACATTAAGAAAACGAATGATATTTTTTTATTCGCAGGCCCCTTGAATTTTTGCAAACATAAACAACTCTAGAAGTGTGGTAGAATAGTAGATTGTATCATATGAGAGCAAAATAATATTTTTACGGCGAGTTATAGAGTAGAATCCCGAGAGTAGTGAGTGATTCTTTAGTAGAATCCCGAGCGTAGTGAGTGATTCTTTAGTAGAATCCTGAACGTAGTGAGTGATTCTTTAGTAGAATCCTGAACGTAGCGTGGGATTCAAAGTACGTCGCCCGAGCCAAATATATTTTGCGCCCGAGTGGTACACTATACTTTTCATCACCTCTATGAGAAAATAAAAGGCGCCACATATTTTATTGTAATAATATTATTAAATAAAACGTAGAGTAACAACTAAATTGAAATTAAATAGTATCTAATAATAAAACAAATGAAAACTTATAACATTCTTTTCATTATTTTTCTTGACGCTGTACACTAACATTGCTGTGCTTCCTTAAAAAAATAGTACATTCAGTTAAATTATATTGTAAGTGTTTATAACATATGTAATAATGTAGTTATTAATGTGAAGCCTTAATAAATAAATAAATAAATAAACATTACAAATACTTCCAAATTCAAAAAGTGCACGGGCAAAGATCATTTCGGCGCACTTATAGGTACCTATGTTCTAAATTCAAAAAGTGCGCGGCAAAGATAATTCCGGCGCACTTATAAAGTTCCTTATATAGTGTTTTTGAGGTTCGTGTCTCATGTAAGCCTTTTGTAACTAAAGTTTATATTTTTGGCAATATTTACTAATAATACTACTTATTTTGAGACGTGTGTCACTTTGGTAAACACACAAACGGACTGGCAAACACCATGGCATGTTTTTCACACTGCCATGGGGTTTGCCAGTCCATATGTGTGTAAGAACCGGTTCTTTTCGGAGTACTTAATAATAACTATAATGGTCTGGAAAAATGAGGATTTTCTAATTAAATTTGTAAACCTCATTTTTTAGAGGGATGCCTTTGCCCCTGAGAATAATAATAATAAGTAGGTTATAATTCTTAATGACGACCTTACGGCTGACGCAGATATCGAGAGGGAACGTAGGGCTCTGGCAGTCAGCGGAAATATGATCGCACGAAGGCTTGCTCGCTGCTCGAGGGAGGTGAAAATTATCCTTTTCAAGGCGTACTGCCAGTCATTCTATTCGAGTAGCTTGTGGCTCAGTCATACTCGCCTGGCTGCCAGCATTCTACGGGTCCAATATATATGACGATATTTTTAGAATGCTGATGCGGTTGCCTCGCTTCTGTAGTACATCTGAAATGTTTGCAGAGGCACGAACGGATGACTTTCATGCGATTATTCACAAGAAAGTCGCGTCCCTACGATATAGAGTGCGAGGCAGTCGCAATGGCATTCTTCAAATGATTGCTGATCGATTGGATTGCCCCATTCAGAATATGTGGATGTTAATTGTTATGGGCACTAAATTATAAATTTGGAATTAATGTTTAAAATGAATGACACATTTGTAATTATTTTTTTATGAATTATGGATAATTATTGTCTGAATTAAAATGATAAATAAAAATAATAATAAAGTCGATAGACCTTTTGATGGTAAAAGGTCAATGACGTCTTTGGACAATGCAACGTCAAAAGGTAACAAGTGCGTTGCCTACGGATTTTGTTCATATTTTTAATTGTCCTTTTTATGTGAAAACTTCTGTAAGATCTAAGATCCATAGTATACAGGTGCGTAGGGGTTCCATTCCAGACAGACAGACAGACAGGTAGGGTTCCGTAGTAAAACGAGGAACCCTAATAACTTCGTTGTGTCCTTCCGTCCGCCCCATTAATACAAAGTCTTATAACTTCCACATTTATCAACCAAAATGAAATTTAATATTATGATAGTTTAAATATAGGTCTCAATTTTAGATGCTTAAAACATTCGAAACTGTGTATTTAAGGGATAGCTCCTATAGATGTAAAGTGGGGATGAACATTTTTTTCTACCCCACCCCCTCATGTGGGATGTCTTTGAATAGAGTTTCTAAAATTAATGTAAGGTTCCCTAAAAGATTTTTTTGTCACATGTACCATTGGTGAGATGTAAGTCTTTCATACTTAGACATTAAGGGTCCCCCCTTGCTGAAAAAGGAGTGTCCTCCCGGACACTCCTTATTCAGCAAAGGGGGACCCTTAATGTCTAAGTATGAAAGATAGAATTTTCAACTTTCTGAGTTTATAGACCACATTAAAAACTTTCCTTGAAAATTATTTTGATTAAATTTTTAATATACACATAGCTCTGAGGTCACCATCTAGGTAAGGAAGCCTATGATACGCGTGTCTCGACACACACTTGAAAACTTATTTGGCAAGATGACATGACAAAGTAGGTGAATTTCTCTCAGCAAATAAAAGTTTTTGAAACAATATCATTTCTCTTTTACTTATCAATGATAAAGAATACAAACATATTAAATTGCTTTTTATAAATAATTATACCTACTATAGAAGTTATGAATATTTTACAGCATATCAATCTTTTTAATTTTGTACGCTAAGTCCATTCATTGTTATTATAGTGTGATAAGATATAGAACGTTGAGTGTATAGTATCGTTGAACTTGTGTTGTGATAAGTAAATAAAATATAAAAATATCAAGTTTTCATAATATTAATTTTGTTGTTACTCCTGTATTAAACTGTCTCCCACTTCTGAGCACGTTGGCTTGCACACACTGACCAAGTGCATGTCGGATGATTTGATATAGGTACTTAGTAAAATTATCTTTGTAAACATGAAGGACTCTCAAAATTGCAGGTTTCCTTTCTGATTCTGATCCCTTAGCCGTTCGCTTATTGCGTTACTAAGAAATACAACATACCTAGGTACGCGCAAAAAAAATTACGAAATGAGAGACAGCGGCTTGTACCTTGAGATATGAGGCAAAACTTACAAGCTAAAACTCCTTATTGTCACCACAAAAAGGAACAAAGTAACAGATTAAACAAAAGAAGAAAGGCGCAAAATTCGGTTGTATCGCTAAGAGCGATCTTTTTCTGGCAAACCTAGGATCGATCGGGGAACGGAACAAATTGTCGAGATTTTATATAACAAAAGCAGACATCAGATATCACTGCTTGATGGCAAGACGTGGATTATGGATAAGTTCTGCGACACCAATGAAAAGAGATATGTTGCTAACAACTCTGTCTTTATAAGCACTAATGCTTGTGTTAATAAGGAAACTGTTTATTGAAGTTGAACATTATTGAGTAAATATTATTTTTGGAATTTTAGTTCGGCGGAAAAGCTTCATGTAGGTACAAGACTAGGTATTTTGCATCCCACAGATATTTTAAAAGCAGAGAAAAAAACACGCTTTAATTATTGTGTTGACAACGCATAGTAGGTAGTCATTGATAAGTTCACAAAGTTTAAATGAAATCAACTTCAGACCAATTAAAATGTGAGTTAAAATCACAAGTTCAAAGGAGTTGGTTACAAACAAACAAAACAGATGTAACTGATAAAAACGTGTTAAAAAGGGCAATGTAAGATGGCGACGTAAGACATAAACACAATTTTCTTGTGAAATAAATAGTAAAAGTGGTATAAGTAAGTATGCAACACTGAAGCAGTATGGTTATTTTTGTCGATTTGTCAGAAGTTTTACTAAGAAATACAATGTTTCTAATAATTCTATAATGTTTCTGGCTGGCTTAATGATGCGGTTTGAGGTTTTACCCCAAAATAACAAAATTTAGCATTCAAGCGACTACTTTAGTATTTTTGAAATGGTAAATGAATTAGTATGATTTGCATGTACGTATTTGACAACGTTTGCAAATATCTTGACTGGATGAGTTTCACTATACACATATACCTATATGTGTAGGTACCTACCTACTTACGCCAAATTTCATCTCGTTCGCGTAATTTTTCATTAATATAATTTATCAAAAACATTTATAAGTAATGTTGCATCAGCTGTTCCATTATCTTTGTCAAGTATATATCCATCTCTTTGTACAAACAGCTGATTTATTTTTCGCGATTTCGCTGTTAATACCATACCATTGATACCTACCAAAATTTTGAGGCTGGCCCCACACCAGAGTACCTACAAGTTGATTATAACAATTCCTACATATACCTCTGCAAGTTTTAATCTAATAAATCTCATTGGCATCAATATCAAACCCAAACAAAAAATTCTTCATTTCACTAATTTATTGCTTGCCATGGCTAATCTGTAACTTGACTGGTTTGGCTGTCCGGTTACTGTGATATTTCAACAATAAGATCTTATGGAATAATTAAATGACTGCGGTAGATAAACCAAGTGATAAAAATATTTCTGAGAACTGTTTGTTTCTGGGTCTCTTTATGGATGCCTACCACAAAAAGATCTGCTGTTTTAAACGTTTTCCAGTTTTTCTTCTACGATAAAACTTCACCTAACTTTTTTCTAAAACTTTAAAGTAACCCCACTTAGTCTATAGTGTATGAACAATGTCATTGAACTTTTAGTACCTATAGAACAACGAACCTAAGTTTTTTTGGGAATTTCGGGGTTAGTCGCTTAGTTTCTCATAATGATGAGTTCGACGATAGGTATAGAAAAACATATTTACCATTCAATTACGGATGTTTTTGAATTTTCCATATTTAGTTTTGACTGATCCTGTAGGTAGGTATTTTGTAAGTACGTTTAGCCAAAGTTCATTGTCGTAGGTCAGACTTTGATTAGATACCTACTTATTTGTTTCCTAGTCACGTAAAAACAATTTTGTATGTGCTTAATGTGCGTGAGATTTTATTACTAGCTACTAAGTCAGCAGGGTACATATAGTAATCAATACAGGGTTACTATGGTTATCAATTAGCATCCTTTTAGAAGCTTATTCTATATATCAAAACTAACAACTTTTGTTTGAAGATTTTTTGCATTTTCTGAGAAGATTTACTATAGTAACATATATATATTTTTTCACCATCGGAAAGTAGAGATTTCATCAAACAGAAAACCTACCAACTTTTTGAAAAAAGCTGATATTTTGACGGTTGAATTTTCGATTGAAAATTAGGGTGTTTTTTCGATATTAATTCAAAATAAGGTGAAAAAAATTAATATTTTTAATCAAATAAATTACAGCGTATTTGGGACATAAAAAGGTAAGTTTTCACCAAATTTCGTTAAAAAAAAATATTTTGTAAGAGATAATAATAAAAAACCAAAAACTCGGTTTTTTGGATTTTTCACATAAATTTTGAGGTTATGTGAAAAAAGTGTCAACACAAAAGTTTTAGATCTTTTTATTACCTACAACTTTGTCATTTGACTTTTTTCGATAAGACTTTTAGTTTTGCCAGAAATCGAGAAAAACCGTTTTTCCCCCTTAAATATCCACCACTCTGGTCCAGGGCGGATTCACATACGCCATCGAATTTCTTCTACGGACGTATGCAGGTTGCTTCGCGATGTTTTCCTTCACCGAAAAGCCTGTGGTGAGAAATTTTTTAATAGTCCACTGCAGGACGCAGGCCTACCCACGAAGGGTGATTGGGCCAAATCCATCACGTTGGCCCAGGGCGGATTCACATACGCCATCGAATTTCTTCTACGGACGTATGCAGGTTGCCTCACGATGTTTTCCTTCACCGAAAAGCCTTTGGTGAAAAAAATTTTAATAGTCCACTGCAAGACGCAGGCCTACCCACGAAGGTTGATTGAGCCATATCCACCACGCTGGTTCAGGGCGGATTCACATACGCCATCGAATTTCTTCTACGGACATATGCAGATTGCCTCGCGATGTTTTCCTTCACCGAAAAGACAGTAGTGAGAAAATTCCGTACATAAATTCCAAAGAACTCATTGGTACGCGACCGGGATTTGAACCCACGACCTCACGATTGTAAGGCGAGTGTCATTATCACTAGGCTACCACGGCTTTACCAATAAGTATTGTATTAATTCTGGTACGTATTTTACATTGTGGGTATTTTACACTATATTTTACTCACACGGCCTCGAGACACCACGAAAGCATTTCTCTGAGATGAATTTTATTATACATACAACACGATACTAGTGTTATAATCTCTTTAAAACCCTCGAAGCAGATGGTAGTTAGAGTTATTTCCTCCTATATTTATTTTGTTAGTGTGCTATATTGCTTCCCGATTGATAAGTAATGTAAGTCGACGTAAAGTCGACGCTGTCTTTCTTCAGACTCATTGGAATGGAACTTAAAGCCAAATATTCTACAATCAATACAAAATTCTAACATTACTTGTCTATCTTATCTTATTACTTGTCTCATATTTATTTGTCTCCAAAATTGTTGGCTTGTTGCAGTCAGAGATCCTCTTTTAGGTACTTACCTACAGATTTACCTACTCGAGTATAGTCTTACAGACAAGATTATTTTTTGCAAAAATTAGCATGACTGACTTCACCCGTGTACAGAATTCGCACAAATATTTCGCACGGATCGATGTAGCATTTTTCACATTATTGTTGATTTATCAAAAATTGCTCAGCCGATTTCGATAAAATTTAAATGGGTCCAATTTAGAAGTATACTCTTTCCAATAAAAAAATAATTATTGAAAGTATAAAAATTGAGACTACTACAAAAAAAGTTGTGTACCTATACGAAAAAAAAAAATTACGCGTCGAATTGTATACCTCCTCCGGTGGTTCGTCGGTCTATATAATAAAAGCAAAAATATTGTATCATTGCCATCCTGCTATTAACATCTGTGTCTATAAGCATAATTTGTTTCATATTGACGTCCGCTCCTTAAATGGTGTCTTGGTTATGTTTGGTTTCTCAAATTATTGTATGTATTGACTCAGTATAATTTGGTACCTATTTGATATTCTATAATAAAAATCTGAATAACATTTTTCCATCCGTCTAGACAAAAATTAAATCGACAAAAATATAAAGTCACATCAAGAATTTGTATTTTAACCAGTCGACTAAATTGAAGAATGATTTTCATACTCGACTCAAATGCAATGGGAAGTAAGTGTAATATATTAGATATGTTTAGCGTGAATGGTCTACTGTAGCTCCTAAGTACTTGATAAATAAGCTGAATTATGAATTTTGACGCAGTAACTGACTCATTATAAATTATATTTTAAACTATATCATTATTTTCAGTTCATGACTTTTTTTATGAATTCTCCATCCAGTCAGCGAATACAATAAGACATTGTTATAATAGTAGATTATTCAACATGGAGACAAAGTACTGTCTTGTGTCGGGGGCGATATATTGGACCCTGAGCGAGGGAGTTTAAATTTATAAAGAGTCCTGATTAAACACTGCCATGACCTCACTGATTGTTTTGTTCTAGCGGTGAAATACTCTACTTTTCTTACCGCCTGCGAGAAAATAAAAACCCAGAAAGGTGACGACCACAAGTGGTATATTATTCAGAGAAAAATCGAACCAAGATGATATATACATCATTTGAAAGCTTGATATATGGGCTTCTCAAATATATTTAATTTTGATTTTTTTATCCCTCCATTTTTTTATATGTGAAAAATTAATTGTATGAAAAATAACAATACAG
This sequence comes from Hypomecis punctinalis, assembly GCA_949316475.1. Classification (NCBI taxonomy): domain Eukaryota; kingdom Metazoa; phylum Arthropoda; class Insecta; order Lepidoptera; family Geometridae; genus Hypomecis; species Hypomecis punctinalis. The sequence goes on from OX438802.1 coordinate 15,900,887, forward strand.
CTTTTTATTTTTTCTAGTTTAGCAATAATAAAGTGCTTCTATCGTTATTCTACTTGCATTCGTAGCTGATTCTTCCACATTCATTCCTTAATTTGCTAAAATTAAAAATTATAACCTACCAGTGTGACCAGTTAGTAGGTACAATGTGACAAAAAACACTTAAAAACTGTGTCTAATTGGTAATAATGCTTCCATTTAACAATAACGGATGTTACTTAACCAGAATTGCTAGAGATAAACTACATATTGAGCTATTCTACTCTAGAATCCCTCACTTCGCTCTGGATTCAAAAAAGCGCCCTCGCCGTAAAAATATTATTTTGCTCCCATATGATACAATCTACTATTGAATGCCTTACGAAAACGTTAATTTCTGAAAGCTTTACTTAGGTATATCGATTTCTCACACGTAGGTAAACTGTGTGTAGATACATGGAATTACTCTGATGAATTATTTAACAGGACTATTATAATCGTATTAGTAAACAATCAGTTATATCCATCATCCATATTTGAAAATGTTATGCGTATATACGAACACTATAGTTAACGTTATTTAATTTTAACTAAGCGAGATGTTTAAAACTTGAATTGCAACTCAGTGTGAAAATACTGAAACTACATACCTAGTCGGTATTTTATATTTTGTTGCAATTATATTAAAATTAAATGTACCTGGCCATAGTAAAAACCTACGCACGAATGAAATTGATAGTTTGTTTATATTCTCATTCAAGTACTTCACCCCATTTAATAATGCGCAAAATATATTTATAAATATGTAACGTAATTTATGCAATACTCGTAACGTTTATTAGTAAACTACTTAAAACATACAAATAGAGCGAATAACATTCTCTGCACTAAACTTTCACTTAGACTTTCGAAACAGTGAATCATTACCACAATTTCTGTTAACTTTGCATCCCACATCCAGAAACACTACAATTTTGTCACTTTTCATTTTGTCTCCATTTTGCAGATTCCCGATTTCGATATCCATTTTTTTTAACAAAAATGTATGCGCACGAGTTGCGGCCGCGCGACTTCGGTGTGCGCGGGCTGACAGAGACTGTCGACTTGTTGTGGAGGCAATTTTAACAATCCCCAATCAGATTTATCGTCAGTAAACACGTGCATGTGGTCATGGACCAATGTGAATAGCCGACCACGGATTGGGATCCGTTTATTACCAGTAATTCGACTCTATGGTCTCAACTAATGTATGTCAGTCCCTTATTTGGCATATATTCTACTGAAATCTCGTATGTAAGTTTTCTAAACAAAAAACGAAAAACCTCATAAAATGACAAAAGTTGCTCTAAGTTCGATCGATAATAATCTGTTACACTTTTTTTTAAATTACATATTGATCTATGCTTTATATTATTAAAAACTACTTACTACAATACTTGTGAGCAAAAAAATTATACATAGGTACTTACACAAACATTTTTAAAGTACCTACATTAAAATATTTTTTATTGCTTTAAACTGTGTCAGTAATTCAGCACAAACGTAAACCTTAGCGGCGTAAATTTTTATTTTTAGAGTAAAGTAACCAATCATGGAATAGTATCACTAATGTGGAATACCGGCATTTCTCGTAAACTATGATATCTGGACACATTAAACAGTGATTAACAATCACTTCCTATCACTGAAGATAGATATAGCTTACAAATATGTCGGTCAACCGGGTGCTTTGTTTGCGGTGAGAGTGTTTTGTTTTGCTGTTTGCAGTAACCTTAATCTCATAAGTAAAAACGAGTATTTTTCACGGTGTAATTAGCATTAATGTAAATAGCATTACATTTATTGCTTATATACAATATTTACATGTTTGTTTAAAAAATTTAGAGGCCTAAAAATTTTTGTTAACTATAACGATTTTTTAAATTTGTTAATGCATTTTTTATTAATGGCAAAGAAGATATAATAATACTACGTATTAATGGTTAAAAAACAAAATGATATTCCATATTAGGTCACTTTCCTCTATCATGTACCTACTTATTTCATAAAAAATCATGTTCAGGTACCTATAGCTAAACTATACCTACATGTATACATTTCATTGTCTTTAAGATATAACTGGCTTAAAATTTTTCGATAGAATGTATAATAAAAGGAAAGCCATTGGCTCCTTAAATACAGGAGCCTTTGCTAAATTATTCACACAATTATTGATGTATAAGTATTTGCTATGCCTTAATAAACATGATTTTTATTTTTGATGCCTATAATTAATTTTTTTGTTCTCTATAACTGATGGGTAATTCAATGACGCCATATTTCTGTTGATTCCTCTTGACATAGCATTAATATACCTTAACTTTTATTAGTCAGATAAACGTCACCTACGAGAAAAATAAGCCGAAAATGTAAATTAACAGTAGGTACAAAATACAACGACTAAGTACGATCACATCTCCAAGTGTTCTTATGTGTGCTTATGGAAATTAATGTTTATCACTACGACTAAAACGTAAAAAATAAATCTGATCTGTAGCGATAATGTATTAAATAGTTTCCTACTATTGCTGTCTATTTCTGTACAATAAATACAGGATCATAGGTACACAAAACCTTTTAAGGGCGGGTCTAGCACATCTAGACTAACAACTTTTGTTCCAGGACTTTTGGAAAATCACGAAGAAAAAATCAGCTTCACCAACAAAAAGTTCGTCAACGCGCGGCAAAATGTATGGAGAAACGAATTTTTTTTTGCGAATTTTAAAAAGTTGTTTGTCTAGATGAAAACGTCTTGTCTTTGGTCCCGCCCTGAAAAGGTATTGCATTATACAGGTACGTATAGGTAAATACCTATGACCCTGTATAATGTAGATACATATAAATTTAACATTTTAATGTTTCAATTTATTTGCCGATTCCTACATTTAAAAAACTTCTACTCAATAGACTGAGATAAAGCTGGCAACACCATCTATTTATAAATGGCTATAGATTCAACTTGAAAAAGGTTTCGAATCATTGAAATTCAACAGTTGTTCGATGGCGTCATCATTCGAGGCATTTATGCAGTTACGACTGCTGCTTGTGCGTTCTAGAAATCTGGATTTAAGTAGGTAGGTACTCGTGTCAGTAGGCCGACCAGATGTCATGTAATTTAATAAATGCTACAAGCATAATACAATCTATGTATGCCCCGGTGTTGGTTGTTTTAACCGTTTAGCCTTGTCAGAAGCCTTCAGGCTGCTGTGCAAAGCTGTGATGCCAGCGCCAGCTACCCAGCCTACTTTTTTGTAGCCCGAGATTCCACCGCAAGAACATCCCGCTCATGCGTACATATTAACTACCTCTAAATACAAGAATTACATAATCTAAAACTACATAAACTTCTACTACATAACAAGCAATTGGATCATCTATGGACCCTTGAAGGTCTAAGGATATTCCAAATGCTTAAACCCGCTGCCAGTTGGCAGTGTGCCCAGCATTCTAGCAGCATTGCCACGCTGAATGGCAATGCTTATACGTTGAGCCAAATAAACATCAGTATTTTGGTCATGCGTCGCGTCCACCAGACACTCAGAAAGACTTTTGAAAACAAACTGAGCTCCCGGCCCCACGGACCCAATGTCTCAACTACAAACGGCTTAAAAAAACATGTAATCACTGCTGAGGATAGCATATTTGTGCCATTTGTGCTGCTCCGCCGAAGTGGCCGCCGCTACAGCCCTTCTCTGAGCGTCAGAAAGATGTGACGGCGCCAAAGTCGCAAGTCGCGTCCCATACTAAGGGCCGTCCACACTTCCATGGGACCAGCGTCATACCGTCAGGCCTTTTGCCATCACCACGCGCGGGCCCACTCGGTTCGAGTACGCCTGCGATATTGGCGGTGGTAAAAGCCCTGCGTATGACATCGTTCAGACGGGCGTGGCGACCAATTGGACCAGCGCTTCTTGAGCAAGAGAGACCGTGGTGACCGAGCTGGTCAACTGCAGTACCACACTGACAGCGACGGGCCTCACAACACCTTGCGCCCAAGCGTAAGATGAAATCTAGACGAAATGCAGTTGGGTCTAAATAGGTACCTATTGAATGTATTGAATATTGAATCTAAAGATAATCCAAATACTCAAGCCCACTTTTTCTGAGATTACCTCTATATGACACGTTCAATGATCTCTAAATTTTGTTTTAATTGAAGTTAAGTCGTGTACCTATGCCCGGTCATACATAAGCAGACATGAAGCACGATGTAGTGGTGTTTTTCAAGTTCGTAATTTGTTTGGAAGGAATTTAAATCTGTTAAGGGATATATGTATGTATGTATACCTATTAGTGTTACATTATTTTTTCAAGAGCTAGGATTCTTTAGTACCGGTTTTGTTTTATTAATTTTCCAAAGCTTACTAAACTATATTTATCGTTTTTTACCTACCTAAATCTTTTTAACCAATTTGGAAAAAAATAGGCATAGGTATCTCTGAGTTGTCGACATAGATTGACGAACCTATCTATTATTTTTAATCGTCTTCAAAACAGGAGGTTCTCAGTACTACTATATTTTTATCATACCTACTTTAGAGTCGTTTTTAAAAAATCAAAAATAATGTAAAATTGACTACGTCGATGACACATCGAAACGAGCGAACTATTCGGATTCTGTACTCGGTTGAAATTGCGGTCATGCCATGTTTGTTTGGCGAGAAATAATTTGATCATCTAGGTAATATGAAGCAAGTTCTTCGGAATCAGCAACATGTTTACCTCTTGGTTGTTGCTCTTATGGGACAACTTTTTGACGTCTTTTTGGTTTAACATAGCGTTATATACTTAGGTAGGTGCCTGTAGTGCAATCATTCAACAGTAATAATCGGCCAAGTGCGAGTCGGACTCGCGCACGTAGGGTTTTGTACCGCATGGTAGCCCGCCCCGTTTAATATATTTTATTTTAATTTAGTTATTTATTTTTGAAGGGAATATTGAACTAAATATTCTGTGAAAATTTCAAGCTTCTATCTGTCACCGTTATTGATATCGGGCAAAAACGGCAAATCGTATGGGAGCCACCCTTAAATATTTATTTTCTTCTGTTTTTAGTATTTAACGGCAACAGAAATACGTCATCTGTGAAAATTTCAACGTTTTACCTATCACCGATCATGAGATACAGCCTGGTGATAGACAGACGGACAGACGAACAGCGAAGTCTTAGTATAAGGTTCCCGTTTTTATTCTTTGGGTACGGAATAGTCTCGGAGGAAATCTTTTAAGCTACTATTTTCATTTCAAAATACACAAACCTTAGAAATACAGGAAGCTTATTTATACTAAAGAAAACACCGGTTTTTACTCACGTATAATATCGCCGCTGGGAACCCGACCGGTTTCAGAGTAATTAGTACTCCTTCGTCAGGGAATACGCGCGTAAAAACCGGTGTTTACTTTAGTATAATAAATTCTCACGCGAGTTTTAATGAAGAGCTTATTTATACTCAAGACAGACCTACGTTGTTATGACGTAGGTATTCTTCGCCGAGGTAATGCTGGAAAATCTGTGCTGTAGATTCAGATAAACTTTAAATATAAAGCTATATAAATATGTGATTTCACCAAAATCGTTACAGCCATCGAGATCAAAAATTATGGAAAGAAATAAATATATACAATAGATAAATAGGTATATAAGTTACAGGTATAAAAATCATTGAATTGATATTTTCAAATTTCATGTTGATGTTAAAAATAGACATTGGTGTATAGCTTATCCATGAACTGCAATGAACTACTTAGGTATCACATATTTCCTACTAAAGTATTTATAACTTAAATAAATGCCTTTTGCATTGAGTTTCAATAAAGTATAGATGACTATAGGTATTTCTAATAGAGATGTTCCGTATCGCATAAGTATCGATTAATTATAACGTTTCTCAGAATTAATAAATTGATTTTTAGGCACATTAATCAAATAACTAAATTAGTAAGTAATAATTGTAATAGTAGTGCGCAAATTGTATTAGTTAAATAATGAAAATAGTAATTAATTTTGACTCATTAGACACCTGTCAGTGTTTTAGGTACTTAATAAACTAAAAAATACTTACCATAAGTAAGTATACATATATTTTTTAAGCATAAGATAAAGTGCGAAACCAATTCTTCTGATAAACTTAAAAAGCTTCAAACACCACTTCTTTGTCCCACCGACAAAAGCCCGATTTGAATAAAAAAATGTATGAAATAGAATACGGTTTGTAGGTTTTGTTATTTGTATGTAGTCGACATTCCTTTTTCTATGCACGACAAAAGCTTATGACTGATCTTTATCGACCATCGATGAATTACTAGCCTTCTCTAGTAAGTCTACAAAATCCTTGGCTTGAATAAGGATTTATCTTGTAGGTTGATGATTACCAGTTTTATAGAATTTTGCATGTAGTTATAGCATTTGATGTCTATTTGTCTACTGTAGTATTTAAAATAGTATGTATTTTAAATAGGTGCAGGATGTTTTAAGTAAATTGGGTGGCTAACCTTGTTGTCTGAAGATTTAAGTTGCCTGAAGGCGTCTGACTTGAGTAAACGGTTAAAACAACCAAGATCTAAAATTCGATGTGTCATATGTGCGACGGTAGCGCTCAGTTGAAAATGCTACCTGCGGTCACCCATCCGAAGCCTGACCGTGCTGAACGATTATTAATTTAACTAGTATACCTTATGTATCTTTAAAAAAATTGTCTCTGTTATTATTATTAATGCCTCTTAATCAATTTATAAAAATGGATATGGTTACTGGTTATTTAACTACATTTTATAATCGTAAAAACTACTTATTTGAGTAAGTACAGTGTTTAGTTATCTTAAGTCAGTAGATTTAAATATTTATATCTTAAGAATTATTACGAGTTTAAATTTTGTTATTAGTAAGTGACAAGATCGAGATACTGTGGTCAATTTTAGAGGCGCCGTCGTATTTTTAATAGCAATTTAAAATATTGCTATATTCACTATAAATATATATAACTATAAATATTGTCTCTGTTATTATTAGTTATGCCTCTCAATCAAGTTCTAAAAATGCGTTTGTTTACGGGTTAGTTAAACTACATTTTATAATCGTAAAAATTACTTATTTGAGTAAGTATAGTGTTTAGTTATCTTAAGTCAGTAGATTTAAATAAGTAAGTAAGTTCGTATAGGCCGGGTGGCTAGCCCTGGTGTCAGAGTTTTTGAAGCCGCCTAAAAGCCTCTGACATGGCTAAGCGGTTAAAACAACCGGGACCTACAATTTAACGTGTCATCCGAGCCACGGTAGCGCTCTGTTGGAAAATGCCACCCGCGGTCACCCATCCAAATACTGACCGTGCGGAACGTTGCTTAATTTCGGTGATCGCTGACAATCACCTAGTCAAACTACGCTACGAGCGCTACAGTAGATTTAAATATAAATATCTTAAGAATTATTACGAGTTTAAATTTTGTTATTAGTAAGTGACAACATCGAGTGGTCACTGTGGTCAATTTTAGAGGCGCCATCGTAATTTTAATAGCAATTTAAAATATTGCTATATTCACTATATGCATGTGAAAGAGAGAACAATATTTTAAATTGCTATTAAAATTACGATGGCGCCTATTAACAGTTACTTAACAGTAGGTAGGTACTACCTACTAGAATTTTCTTGCCACAGAGAGTTCAAGTTATTTAAGAAATAAGTTGAAAATAGCATATTCGACTTAAGAGGACTATTGTCGTCAATGTACATGTACAACTACCAAATCATTGGCGTTACCTACTGATCGGTTCCTGTAGCCATTTTCCTTGAAGATTTTTTTTTTAAAGAATAGTATTTAAAATAAATATATGAAATGTCAAATATAACTATGATTCATTTATTTTGATATATTTCGCGATTTCAATCTCTACAGTTTGTTTGTATATTTTACAATATTATTAAAAATTAACATTATTAAATCCTGATGAGAAATCAAAAATAACAGTTCAAACACGGTAATGATAGGTATCTAAGATTAAATATCATTACCGTGATTCAAGTCAGAAAAGTCACACAAAAGACGTTCAAAGTAACGTACGGCCATTGACTTCCATTGACTAACTAAACATCGATTTTTTTTAAAAAGTTTTGATAACTTAATCTATGTAAAGTAGTGTACCTAGATAGGTATAGTGTGTAGATACACATTTCGACGATATTTTTGTTAATACATTGAGTTCCTGATATAAACAATTCACCCATCGCAAACTCAATATCAATAAAAATCTCGACGAAAATTCCGTACCTACTGTTCTTATCACAAATCACAACCATTCCGTGTTAAAAGGCGTCATGAATGTCATAATACTATGGATAATGAAATAAACTTAAACAACCTTATTAATAACGATAGAGTTACTTTGGAGTAGTTATCGTTGCGAACCGCTTGTGGTGCGAACTGCCCAAGGACTCTAGTTTTGGTAATTTTCTTTCTATGTCATTTTTAATTCACTTGTAAAAGACAAAACACGGACGAACTACTTCAAAGTAACTCTGTCTTTCTTAGTAAATTATTATTATTATAAGGTTATTATTATAAGGTTCAAAATGTACTTACAGGCTCGTATCCGAAGCGTGATGTTATTAAACACAACCAAACTTCCATCCTCAATGCTCAAGTCGTCTTTCCCGCCTTCGAGATCCATTGCAGAATGCACTGTAACCTTTGTCCACACTACGTCGGAAGTTTATGATTATGCTTATGAGCTGTATCACTGGTAAATTGGAAAATTGGGACTGTCTCAGCGAACTAAACGCGGACTAAAGTCGGCCATCTGAGTTGAGACGCTTTCCTAAATCTAGCCAGTAAACAATTATTCTAAATGCTCGACGTCTACTGATTGGCCGTACACATTACGATATCAAGGAGTTATCAGAATGTCATTATTACTTATTTTATCTTCCCTGTTTGCAGCTCTATCTTGTTAATTAGTAGTTTTTTAATCCGTTTTTGGATTAAATAATTATTATTTGTGTACCGTCGTATACCTAAGTCCTACGTGGTAACTAGTAGGTGTTATCTATTTGTGTATTTGATTTTTATAGAGAATTTGGTTTGAAATGTCGAAGATAAATATTTATCTATAATTCTCTAACCGAGATAATCAAATAATAATAATATGTTGTTTTGTAAGGGCTACAGGCAAACTCTAATTAAAAGTAAGTATGTATTGTGTATAGATACAACCTTAACAGCACTAACACTGTGGTAATGTGCAACTTTGTATTAAAGGTTACAAACGTCCATGGTTAGTTAAGTTAGTTAATTTTGACAGAAAACAAAAGAGGACCACAGAAAACTGCCAGACCACTGCTATGCGTGGGCGTAACGAGTGCGAAACGTATTCATTTTTGTTGGTAATTTTAAAACAAACATGATCAACCAAAATAAACTGACTGCTATGTGCGCGAGCGCAGTGAGCGCGAATTTTTTTTCTATTTTTTTAGTAGGAAAGTAACTTAAAAATAGTTTTGAGCAAAGCAGACCAGTGTCCTGCTCATATGTCGGTTATATATTTGACAATTTTTTTTTGTAATTTCCAATGTTTATTTATTTATTTTTATTTTACTTAATTATTTAACCATCTTTGACTTTTTATACTATTTTGTAACTTAGTGCAACTCATATTTGAACTTTTGAAATGCAAACAAAGTAACACTGTTTCGTTTCAGGAGGCTCGCGCGGGACTACTTCGAGAAGAAGCGTGTTTTGAAAGAAAAACAATATTAATTAACATTAAAAAAATATTAATTTAGGTAAGTATTAAATATTTTTTGTTAAAAGATCAAGCAAGATGACGGTAAATGCAATGCAAGCTAGACGATGTTTTAGGTATTTGGCGAAAAACGTTTTTGTTATACGCTTTATACAACTTGGTACTTTGTACCTGTTACGTTCGTATTAAAGTGTACCTTCAAATCTTCTATTATTATATTTTTTTATATATAGTGGCTATTTAACAACCCATGAAAAAAATAGCGGCTATTATTAAAATGTGAATGACAATTTAGTTACTACTGATAACGAGGTCCATGACAATTATAAACTTGTTTCACAATAATTAGGCTAAAGTTCATGTCCATTCGTAGTTGTTTATACTAAATGAAGTAGCGACCTTTATTATCCACGATAAGATAAACTTGTTGGTGATGTCTTGTAGTCTTCACACGATATAACATGGCCTTAAATATTTTTTTTGAGTTTCTTGTTTATTGGCTTACAAATCTCTAAAACACTAAACAGACATACAAACACAGTTAATTTTACTCATAAATAATAGCCCTATGCTAGGATACTGCATGGTCAGATACAGATTATTTTATTATACTCTATAAAATTTAACTTGATCTCTGCGACAGCTGTCAGAAAAATCACGCCTATGAAGTCCTGAATTTCTTAATAGTACAGACAGTACCTGTCAATGTCACACTTTATGGGCATGCCGACTAGTGATGGGCGACGAATGATCGTGACCACAGAGTTTTATTTAAATATCGATAGTTTATACTAATGATATTTTAAATAAAACTGAATTTATCATTAATTTTATTGTATATTTTAATATTATAACATTTTTTACATGTGTAATTAAATTAAACCCAATTATATGTTACATTAGCATCGATAATAGTGAAAAACGTCGATAAATACTATCGTTACATTATTATCAGTATTTAATTAATATCACAACATTATTTACATGTGTACATACTTGATCTTAAATAATAGTAAGTAAATAAAATCCAATTTCTCACCTTCAACTACTCATTCGATTTCATTACAACATTGTTTGAAAATCGATTTTTTCCACCACTATCTCAACACTAAAAATGTCAATCTTCTATGTCAATGTCACTGTCGCAGAGATCAAGTTAAATTTTATAGAGTATAGTGCATCTAGACGAATAAGAGAGCTTGTTCACAATAATTTATTTCACCGGACAACGGACCCTTTCTTTCAACGGATTCGCGATGGTGTGTGACACCAAACATCTTTCCAGCGAAAAACGATGGTATTTGTTTATTGACGGTCCGTTGTCCGATGAAATAAATTGCCGTGAACAAGCGCTCTAACTTTTACTATGGGACCACCACCGAAACCGTTAAAACAATTTGGACCATAAAACAAGTTCATTTACTATCGATAGAATGTATAGAACAGCTGATTTTTTTTTACGATTTCGAAAACTTTTACTACGGAACCAACCCGGTTCCGTAGTAAAAGTTGGTTATTTTGATGTAGGTACCTACTGAAGTGGTAAGTTTACCAGTAACCAGTATAAACCTTGACATAATAAAGTCGCATTCGATAGGTTGTGCAAATGTTACCAATCCCTGTATAATCTTTAGTAAAGTAATCTATATAATATACAGGGTCATAAGCAAAACCTTTTAAGGGTGGGTCTAGTACACAAAAAAAATTCGCTTCCCCATACATTTTTCATATGAAAAATCATACAAAAAGTTCGTTGGCTGATTTTTGCTTTGTGATTTTCCAAAAGTCCTAGAACAAAAGTTGTTTGTCTAGATGTACTAGACCCGCCCTTAAAAAGGTTTTGCGTTTTATACATATGACCCAGTATAATAATGAATGTTTGTCTATATATCTTTTATAGAATCGTAAACTACGCATTTGACCATGGTGATGATTTATAGCAAAGTCACGGACTCACGGTAATGGTATTACCGTGGCAAAGTTGTTGTACATGAGCCAAAGAAGGTTTCTGCGTGTTATTGACAATTGACAGATGGTAACACTAAGTTAACCGGGTCAGCTAGCTATTTATATATTTAAATTAATTTAGATTAAACCTTTTTACAAGATTTGGACCTAACGTTTGGCTTGACACAATAAAAGCATTATTAATATAATGTTAAGAAAATCGTCGTCAAGCCGTGGTGGTCAAGAGGTAGTGACACCCACCTTACAATAGTGAGGTCGTGGGTTCAAATCCCCGGTCCTATATCAATGAGTTCTTTGGAATTTATGTACGGAATTTCACACCACTGGCTTTTCGGTGAAGGAAAACATCGTGAGGCAACCTGCATACGTCCGTAGAAGAAATTCGATGGCGTATGTGAATCCACCAACCCGCACTGGGCCAGCGTGGTGGATAAGGTATATACCCACGAAAGGTGATTGGGCAATCACCTTTCGTGGGTATGCCTACGTCCTGCAGTGGACAATAATAATTAAAAATACTGTACCAACAGTACAGTAAGAAAATCCTTAATTTAAGGTCGAGTTTAGAATACTTACAATACCTGTATACCTCTTGTATACCTCTTAAGTAGGATCTGTGAGAAGCAACCAATTTAAAATAGTAATTACATTCATACTTGGTAATTATTGTCTGGTAATTAGTATTCAAGGTTTTCAACTATATTTAGTTATTATTGATAAGCATTACTTTTAAATAATAGGTAACAAATCTTAATAATTCAGTGAAATTAACTAAGGTAACTAAAAAGAAAAACTTAGGAATTAATACTTCTAATTTTTTTATTAAAAATATTTTTGTTAATGGGGCCCATTCAGTAAAATAAAAATTCAACTGTCTAGCTATCACGGTTCATGAGATACAGCCTGGTGACAGACAGACGGACGGATGGACGGGCACCGTAGTCCGTTTTAGGGGTCCCGTTTTTACTTATCCTTTGGATACGGAACCCTAAAAACATACAACCAAATCGACGAATACCCTCCATTTTGAGGGTCGGTTGAAATTCACATAATTTTAATGACGGCGACAACGTTGAACTTAGTTCTGTACTATAATGCTCAGCATTGTGATTTATACAAGGTGTTTTGGAGAGTGCGGATTTAGGGGAGGATAACCGAGGCAACTGGAAAAAAGTTTCTACTTTATTTGTTCACTCTAAAGAAAGTACATGGATAAAATCATCCGATGAACGGTCGCGCGTTTTGGCGTAGCCGGTTCAGCGCTGAGATACCCTCGCCAGGATTGCGAGTTCGGGATACCATGAAAGAGCCAGTTTGTCCCTATCAGGGGCCTCTAGGCAGTGCCATTCTCGGGCTCTATTACAGAACCTTTACAGCCATGAAGCGGCATCTATGGGAAGGGGGAGGGTTGTTTGGTTAGTTTTTTCAGTACCAGGCAGCCACTAGTCGATGCGGGGCCCCTAGGCAATCTAAATCTGCCTTAGGGATTATCCGACTGGAAGGAACCTCCGCTCTTTTGTTGTCCCGGGGCCTCCACACCTCTAAATCCGGTCCTGTTCAGAAGTGTATTCATGCTAATCATTATGAACAACTTTTACTATAGGAAATCAATTGCGAAATCACGGTAGGATAATCAGCTGTTCCATGCAAAACTTCATTGACTTAATTTGTGTGCGCAAAACTTTGGGTTTAAAGAAAAATTTGTTCATATTGATGAACATATATGATCGTCTGAAAGTCCTTGATATTTCATTTTGTCGAAACTAAGAGAAAAATAAAATTCGAAATTCATTTAAGCAAAACAAATAACATATTTATGATGATAATGAGCTTCAGATCTCCAAACTAAACATAATACCAGTGGCACGGTAATTTAGATACTATTACCGTGATAAATGGAGTCTTCATTTGGTCTGTTTTTTCGCTTTTGTTTTTTTATTGTTTCTCGTAACTTGTGTTCGAATGAGAGCAGGAGAAAGCATTAAAAATCTACGTCAGTGTTAACGGGGTAACACTATTTGCAATAAAGTAAGTTAGTATAGTGGCTAGCCCTGGTGTCAAATGAAAAGTGTTTTAAAGCCGCCTGAAGGCCTCTGACATGGCTAAGCGGTTAAAGCAACCGGGGCCTACAATTTAACGTTTCATCCGAGCCACGGTAGCGCTCAGTTGTAACTGCCACCCGCGGTCACCCATCCGAAGAATGACCGTGATGAACGTTGCTTAACTTAACGAATATTTATTAATGTTTGCGATTGTACACATATTTACCGTTTTAATAATTTAGCTCTTTGTCAAATGCTTCTAATCTAAAACGTCCTAAGTATGTCCTTAATAATTATGTATAAAATAAACCAAAGAAGCAAGTAGTGTCAATAGCTTTATTATCGTTTACTTATATAATAAAAGATACAAAACATAAAATCTTACTATATTGTATGATTCACTTATTGCTATATTTACACGTGTTTTATTAGCTCTATAATTATAATAATAATTGTACATGGTTTTAATCTAGCTTTCTGATAAAATATATAGTTCTTTAAATATGTATTTATTTATATACATTAAAATATTGAAGAAATGTAATTATTGAAAGAAAAAAACTTCTTGATTTATACAGAAACCCACTCGAACAAAAGAATTCAGTTCACATTTCCAAAACAGACTTTTTTGTCAAAAGTCAACTTTTTAATTGAATAGATGTTTTCTCGATTTCATTGTTGGACCCATAGTAAAAGTTAGTCATTGTGATGAATAAAATTAATATTATAGATTAGTAGAATATGTTCGTCTATAAATAGATAAAAATTCTAGTGAAAGTTAAATATGTTTTGGTTTGAGGGGCATAATTGTATTGTCTGTTTTGTGATGTTCGTTACAGCAAAGTGTAAACTAATTACTTACTCATCATAATTTGGATGAAGAGATCATACTATAAGGGATAATTTATATTAGACCGGGCCGTGTAAGGGCCCCGAGCGGGACACGGGCGGAGCACGGATTTGAGTGAAATTCTTAATTTACTATAATATGGCAAGATATCTAGTACGATTAACGTACTCACAAAACCATTCACATTTTTCTATGAACATTGTACTTATATTCACGTTTTGTATATGACACACACGTTGCTAGTCAAATAGACAGCGACTAATTTATTTTCATTTATTAAACTTAAATATATAAAGCCCCATACCCAAATATAATTTCGAAATCAAGACAATATTATCCATAAACCTCGTAAATCACAGATGTCGCGTATAATGCACACAGTGCTACCTACGCATAACATTATTATATTATATACCTAGTCTTACTATTTTTTTTAAATTCTGATGTCTGCCCGCTGTAACGTACCATACCTACCTCAAACGTGCTAGAAACATCAAGCACGGAAAACAACACGATACGCTCTACTATCCGAATGGCATGATGACTACAAATATAATTAGTCAGTCAGATAGAATATCAAAAAATATTAGACACGTATTTTTTCTTTTGTCAATTAAACGAAAATTGATCAAGATCTAGCCCGTCAAAGATCCGCGTGACGTCACAAGTGCCATACAAATATATTGACTTCTGTGAGAGAGATGACGTCACGCCCCCCCACTCCCAAAGGTTTACAAGGTTTATCTTTATTACAATTATTACGTACTATCAACGTAGGTACGTACGTTAACAATATGCACCGAAAATATTTTGCCGGTGTCGAAACTTTCCGTAATTGGCAATCAGTTCTGTCGGTGACGAAGCAGTCCAGTGGACAACTGGGCTTATTCTCATATTTTTCAACCCGCATAATACGAGTATTAATTTTTGTTTGATATATTCTTGCCACGGCTATGGTATACGTTATAGTGGGCAGACATTAGAGGGAAATAAATACCAACCATAGAGAAAATGGCTCTACATTTATTTTCGAAGTCAATTCAAGGTAGCTCCTATAACATACCGCTATGACAAGCTCACTTTCCGATTATGTTATGGTGCCTCCACACACTCCAGAAGGCGGCCTCGCCCGTCATTCATAGCCATCCACGCTAGGAATGACGGGCGAGGCGAGACGAGGCGACACGAGCGCACTATTCACACACTCGTGCTCGCGTCCCCTCGTGTCGCCTCGCGGAGTGTGTGCAGGCACCATTGTACATTATTAAAGTACTCCACTACCGAGAAATTCTGAATGAAAACGTGCCCTTCATGAGATACGAGTATAGGTACGTATAATCGTACAAAATTTATTTCTGGAATAATATAACTCTAACTCTTTAAGTATATTTAATTTCAAAGTCATTTTTTACATAAAAACATAGATTGAAACGAAATTCTCGAAAATGTATTAAGTATTACGTTACGTTACGTTTTGTAGATGTTTTATATTTTCCCATTCTTAACTTTGTAATTATGGAATGTGACGAATTGTTATTATAGTTTTCATTAACGTTTCTGATAAATTGTTAACTATATAAGCTTTACTGTCGAAGTTATGTTAAAATTACTCGTAGGTACATGTCATTATGGTATTCAATTATTCATGCATGCGCATTCATATGAAACTCCCTTAACAGTTATAACACTATTATTTGCACAATAGGCTTAATTTTAATGGCGCCATATAGCAATTTAGAGTAGCCCTAGGTATTTCTTTTTCAGTACATCGTTTTTATAGAAAGAACTCTATTTTTGGTTGCTATTTTTACGATAGCGTCTTTAAAATTGGGCCTATTGACAAACATGCAACGCAAAATCAACTTCTACTCTTAAATCGGTCAACTATAGGTATTTTTTGTTTTTGGTTTACCTATTGAAGATACATAGACGGTTGTACATTCATAAAATTCATCCTTACTATTAATTATACACAAAATGAGCAATTGTTGTAACATTACTAGACTTTTGTACTACTTCTACTACTTGTATAGTACTGGAATTCATCTTATTTTTATTAATATACCGATAAATACTATCACTTGTATGGCGTAGTACGCAGCCAAATTCTGCTCGCACAATTTCAAAAAATCAAATGTAAAATATTATTACATCAAAATGTTTGAAATTTAATATGTTACATTTGTATAACATAAAATGAATAAGGCGTGTTTTGTAGTAGGTATATTTCGTTTATTTAGATCAGCTAATTTAACGAAGAAAACCGAAAAAAAAGATTTTTTTTACGAACACTCCTGTAAAAGTTAACGATACTTATCAAATTACATTATTTAACACATTATAATTTTTTTAAACTAAGAAATGCAACATACGATTTTGCTTTCAATTAATTTCATTCAATACTCAAGCATGTTCGAATGAGATACAAAATTGTGCGAACGAGATAGCTGGCAGCAGCATAAGACCATTAAAACTACACCATTTGTGATGTAATAAACACACACCAGTTTAATATTTATTCTTCCACGATATTATAATCTATGCACTTAATGTCTCATTATATCTCTATTACTTCATGCACTGACCGTTTTATAAAGCTGTTTTATTAATCACATATTACTTATAAGGAAAAAGCGTAAACACTGAACTTTAACCCTGTACTGATACCTACCAATTATCAACTAAGTAAATTGAATAATATGCTACCATTTACGTTTCAATCGGATTCGTAATATGATATATGCGCACGAAATAACGACGATACTAATAGCTAGTAAAGATAACGACACGAGAGTTAGTGTTTCTTCCGACATGTCTTGTTCTTTTAGAAATTGTTTGGGATATTTGTAATGGCAATATAATTCTGAACAAGGCAGGTTGGGCCGCTCCTTGCCGAATATGGAGATCATGAGGCCGACGAGACCGTGTTTGAGGAATGATATGTGGAATATCCATTTGAAGATGTACGGCGCGTCCCTGTAGCGCAGGAAAAATCCCGAGAACACCGTGAATGGCATGACGAAGAATGGCCCGAAGATTACTCCATGCTGGAAAAAAAACATAGCATAATTCAAAAAGAATTTAGAATGAATGTTTTTAATTTTTTTATGGCTAATTTATTTGTTCTATGACAATTAGATTATTTTCATATTTAATTTTAAACGTTGACTATTCATGGACAGTTAATTGCTGTAATTTTAATAAAATCGCTGTGATGTTGCAATTTAAAAATCTATCGCTATTAATTATTAAAAATCATAAGCATTTACTTAAACCTCGAACATGTCATTCAATGCAGAGAGCCCCACACGAGAGAGGCAGTAAAGTTGTGGTAAATATGACGAACCGTTACGGGTTGCCCAGACAGCAAGTACGCTATATTCAAGAGTACGTCAGCGTGTGAACTGTCTGCATCGACGGCGTGGACAATAGCGTACGCTGTCGTCATGTAACATCTATCGGTGTATATAATCATATCTTGAGTATATCTTTAAGTCAAGAGTGAATAGGTATCTCCTAGGGCTACAACTTCAGGCGGATTGGTGGCCAAATGTAGAACTATTCTACATAAAAAATATACCATGACATCGAACATGGATCCGTTTAGTAGGCCAATGCAAAGAGCCAAGTACGAGACAGCTAGCAACGTCGTATTGAAAATGAAGAATCGTAGGAACTCGGGCAGTTGCCCGGTCAGCCAGTACGCTATACAAGCGTACGTCAGCTGGTAAACTGTCTGCGTCGGCAGTGAAGACACTAGCGTACGGTGCCGTCATAAACCATCTATTGATGTGCTAGTTTAAAATTTTATAAAAATTAAGTATTTTACCATGACATCGAACATGGATCCGTTTAGTAGTCCAACGCAAAGAGCCACGTACGAGACAGCTAGCAGCGTCGTAGTGAATATGAAGAATCGCAGGAACTCAGGCGGTTGCCCCGTCAGCCAGTACGCTATACAAGCGTACGCCAGCGTGCAAACTGTCTGCGTCGGTAGCGCAGACACCAGCGTCGATGAGTAGTACGCTGACGTCGAGTACCATCGGTTGAAGTGCTCTCGTCTCACTACTGGTATTTGTTCCGGAACTGCAACGAACAAAGATAATATTCTCCTTTAAGTTCTGTCAGTAAAAAAATCCTAATAAATAATGTAACTCCTTCCTTCAAGTGTTAAGGTACGGGTGCTTAAATCTAGTTTGAGATATTTAATCTATAAGTTGGCAACCATAAGGATAAGAATGTAATAAATAACATTCAGTAAAGGTTAGGAAGTTAAGTGATGAAACAGATGGCGCCAATTTCGTAGTTGAGTTGGTTCCTGCGTCCGTCCAAGGGTTTTACAGGATCATACATTTTTTGACCGACGAACCGCCGGAGGAGGTATATAATTATACACGCGTATATATATATATATATATATATATATATATATATATATTTTAATGTATAACCACGCATTTTTTTGTAGTTGTCCGATTTCAATAATTCTTTTTTTATTGGAAAGAATATACTTTGAAATTAGTCCCATTTTAATTTTATCGAAATCGGCTAAGCCATTTTTGATAAATCAACAATAATGTGAAAAATTCTACATCGATCTGTGCATAATATTTGCGTTCTAGTGATGCGCCCCGGCTTCGCACAGGTGTATTATACATATAAACATTTCTCTTGAATTACTCTATCTATTAAAACAAACTGCATCAAAATCCGTTGCGTAGTTTTAAAGATATAAGCATACATGGGGACAGACAGCGGAAAGCGACTTTGTTTTATACTATGCAATGATTCTGTATGCAATGATTCGGTCATGCTATTTTTTGCAAAAAAATAATTATTTAACCTATACTGTCCCACGTCCTTGGCAAAGGTTTCCCCTATTTCCTTCCATGAGTCGCGATCCATCGCAACTTCTTGCCAACCTTCTCGAATGAGTCAAGACCGTCACCCTCCCTGGCTGCTTCGTTCGTCAGGCACCCACTCCGTGACGATTCTAGCCCGGGATGCATCTGCGCCACGTGTCCCGCCCAATCCCACTTTAGCTTGGCGGTTTTTCGGCCCGACATCAACTTAATACATACCTAACTTTTATAATTAGATTAAAATTTATCATTTCATATGCATTTACAAAGAGATTGCTAAAAATTGTTCCACGTTTTCGATAAAGGATAGGATAGGAAGTGATTTGCTTCCAGCGAATTACAATTATCTTGGTAGAGCTACATTATGATAAAGCTTATATCTATCTATTATTTAAAAGACATTTATTTTAACAGACAGCCTATAGCCCAAACCGCTTAAGATATAAACTAGAAATTTGGAATATAGGTACATTGTACGACGTAATGGAGCACTAAGGAAGAAAATTTAAAAAAATCAATCTCTGACGGGGTAAAACGGGTCTTTTTTGTTTGTATGTAACTTTGATTCCCTGTACCGAATAACTTGAAACTTTGTATGCATGTTTTACATATAAAATAAAAATACGTTTTTTCCTGTGTTTCCGAAGTTTTCTTATCTAAAGGGTCAAATAAGGTCCCAAAGTTGGTGAAAAAAGCGTTAATTACATCCAACCAGCTAAATGATTATGGTTGAAATCTGGTTTGAAGGAAGCACACAGGATGTTTTAATACAGAAACTAATAATATCTAGGAAAATCTACAGGGTTTTTAGGGGATATTCAAAATTAATCATTGAGACAACGCGGGCCAAACTGCGTGCTATAAATTACCATCTTAAGTACTAAGATTACGCAGGCCAAAGCGTGACCTATCATTTTAGGCAAATACCGAGACAATCCAGGTCAAATCGTGAGCATTATCCTTACAAATAATGTGACAACGTAGGCTAAATGGCGGGCTATTATAATTTTAAGCAAGTACCTATGTACTAAGACAACGCGGGCGGAGCCGCGGGTTTTAAGCTAGTTGTACTATACAGGGATTCAGAGTTAAAACTTATAAGGATGTCTTTAGAACACTTTTTTTTTCTAGTTGTTTTATCAATTTACCATGACCATAAAATCCACACGCCGACCTCTAAATGATAACATGTTTGTTGCTCTATGAAACAGAACTTCAGTGATAACGGCGATTAATAGATTTAATCAAGTCATATCTATTGGATTATAATACAATGTAACCTACGATTAATATCGATTAACGGATTAGTAGACATTTCACTACATTTGTAAATGACTACTAGCTGTTACGTAGAACTAGTTACGAACGTGACTTTGCGGTGACGTCAAGATAGATGATGTAAAATATCCACTTGGTTTGACATTTATGCATCCAGCTGTAGTAAAAACCCACGACACTACCAAACAGATTGGTCTATCTAGCCACAATACAGCAAGGTAGACGGGCTTTCAATGTTCCTTATGTAAGGTTAAACTCGTCATTTGCAGATCGCCATCCAATGCTTTCCTCCCGAAGATTTTCAATAGGATGTAATTTGGTTTATAAGAATGAGAGTTTTATATAAGGCTTTGTGAGACCAGGACTGATGTCAGACAGATGGACGGACATGACAATCTGATATGCGTCCTTTAGTTTAATACAAGACTCTAGAAATATTACAAATATGATATTCACTTAAATAATTTACCAAATGACTACTTAGCTTAAGCTGCGGTTTTTCACAGAACTCTTTCAATTAATTTTGCAAGATAAAAACTAGCCAATTGTTTTTATATGGATTTAGTTTAAATATCGGAGAGTTATCCAATTATTAAACTACATCTATGTAAAATTAAGTCAATCCTCTGTTCCGTGGCTGCGAGAAAGAATACTAAACAAATCAACAAACACACTTATTGATTTATAATATACTTCTTCCACTGTAACCCCCCAGGCGGAAGATCCCACAGGATCTTGTATCGTTGTTCTATCCTACAAAGGCTCGAACACTATGGGCATGTAAGCAAGGCTTGAGCCTCAGCTCGGGCTCAGCAATCACACTTTACGAACCCTTCCAATGCAGAGGGCTATCCTCGGAGTCTCTCTGCGAGATCGAATCAGGAATAAGGAGATCCGTAGAAGAACCAAAGTTACCGACATAGCCCAGCGGATTGGCAAGTTGAAATGGTACATAGCTCGGAAGACTGATGACCGATGGGGTCGAAAAGTTCTCGAGTGGAGTTCACGTACCGGCAAGCGCAGCGTAGGGCGTCCACCCACAAGGTGGACGGATCATTAAGACCGCAGGATCGCGCTGGATGCAAGCCGCTACGAACCAGTCTTATTGGAGATCTTTAGGGGAGGCCTATGTCCAGCAGTGGACGTCTTATGGCTGAAACGAGGAAACTAACCATTCCAATAATATTATGTAATATAATTAAAGATACTTACAGTTGATAGAGACAGCACTGAACGCTGTGAACATGAGGAACATGAGGCTAAAATACAAGAAGTTGTAGTTGTAGCGCGTGTACTTGGCGTCCTCGCCGATGTTGAAATACAGGAAACCCACGAAGAGAGCCATGGCGCAGTGGATGCCGATGATCATCAGCGTGAACTGCGGGTCTCGCCATGTCGACTGGAAAATATGATAACGTCAAAATATAAATAATTACACAGAACAACACGTAAACATTCAGTGGCGAATTTGCATTTAAATCAGCAGTAAAGTGCAATATTGAAACTCGGGAACCGATATTTTCCATCTCTACCAAAATTAACAATTCCATTAATTCCATTTTTAACCGACTTAAAAAAAAGAGGTCCTGAATTTGGCTGAATGTTTTTTTTATGAAGAGAGGTACCTACACAGATGACAATCTGTACCAGCCTTTTTAATAGTCTAGTGTAGGACGTAGGCCTACCCACGAAGGGTGATTGGGCCATATCCACCACGCTGGCCCAGTGCGGGTTGGTCCAGATGACAATCATGATATATCTCAAAAAATGGTCGGACTGCGCTTACGATTGGCTCTATTGGGAATTTACAAAGGAGGCCTATGATGTATCAGCGGATGTTATGCAGCTGAAATTAAGACAATGAAACAACTTATACAGGATATACATCCATCCATCAGCCAAAGGACGTCCACTGCTGGACATAAGCCCACTATGGATCTCCAATAAGACCGGTTGGAAGCGGCTTGCATCCAGCGCGATCCTGCGGTCTTAATGAGGTCATCCGTCCACCTTGTGGGTGGACGTCCTCCGCGCCTGCCCTGTCCATTGCCATTTCAACTTGCTAATCCGTTGGGCTATGTCGGTAACTTTGGTTCTTCTGCGGATCTCCTCATTCCTGATTCGATCCCGCAGATACACTCCGAGCATAGCCCTCTCCATAGCTCGTTGGGCTACTTGGACCTTACTAATAAGGCCCATAGTGAGAGACCACGTTTCTGTGCCATAAGTCATCACTGGCAACACACACTGATCATCAAACTTTCGACTTGAGGCACTGAAGTATGTCGGACGAGAAGACGCTACGCAATTTTCAATTTTTAAAAATACAGGATATATTAAGGTTTAATTATTAGGTAAGTAATTCTCTATCTGTACAGCTGAGGTGCGTTTCAATTCATCCAGAATCATGAGATAATTTAAATATGTCACTGTAAGTATGCATGCATATACCTATGTGTCCTTCAATTTTTTGTCAAACAGTCAAACTATTACAAAGAAAATTATATTGCATGCACCCTACACTCCAGACAATAACTACCTACCAAAACGTCTCGGGTGTAGGTACGACGCGGCCGCGTAGGTACTCAGACGTAGGGTGACATTGATTACTCCGTTTATCTGTATACTTTCTCTTGAAGTTATTTCAATATTTTTTTACTAAACCGAGTAAATAAAGGGATTTAATTGTTTGTTTATTATACTTTCAGTGTGCAAAGTAGGTATGTGAAGTGAAAAAAGAACCACCCTGTATAATCTCATACAACAAATATAATTTAGGCGTTTATCGCTCGATATTAATAACGGTAATAGATAGACGCTTGAAATATTCACATAATATATCCACTTTAATAATGCATAGTTAAATGACATTTAATTTTAGTTATCTAATTTTATTTATTCAATAAGATGATAACTACATGTAGTTTATTTTCAATATTGATTTTACACAAAGTCAACCTTAAAATCTAAACACACAACCCAACTCCGACTGTACCCGGCGCAAAAGAGCCCAAAATGCTAGCCGCATTACCTCGCTGGATGGCGATGGCTAACCTTTGCGCCAAGTACGAGCCGGAGCGGGAGTCATTGGTCTTCTCTCTTAGCTTGCGCCCAATTTCTCCAATAAAAACTTTAGCTTCACTACCCCAACAGCCCATTGTCTCATAACATAGTTAAATTAAAACAAAATATATATTTAATATAATATAAATAATTTCTTGTATGCCCAAGAAATGTGATTTTTTTGGCGCGAAATTAATATCGACAACAGGTAGATTGTTTGAAATATTCACAGAATATTTAGTTGCAGCTATATTCACTTGAAATATAAGTAATTAGATTAAACTAAAATATGTTAAGGGGGTTTCCCATACAGTACGGAACCCTTCGTGCGCGAGTAAAACTCGCATTTAGCCAATTCAATTTCGTGATCGTGAGTTAGTTTCATAGCTATATACTTCTGAAGGTTCCTGCACTTTGCTATGCAACACTACGACCCAATAAAAGAAAGAAGCACAGGATGTCCAAAACTAGTTATTATAAAATTCTAATTAGTTGCCAAGTCGAACAGGTTACTATTTTATACACTATGAATGTAAAATACATGTAAATTGACTCTAAAGGTCGATACGCACCGGGAGCATTCACGTTATGTAATAATGTAAAATTCGACTTTGATCTTTGCACTGATCAATCAACAGTAGTCAAGTTGTCCGCTTTTTTAAGAAGTAATATAAGAAAAGGTGTCAAATTATTAGTATAGGGACAAACAAACTTGAAAATTGACGTCATGAACGTGAGCCGCATCTGAATACGCTAAAATTTCCCGCCAAAACTACAGTTTTTTTTGCTCAAGTGGTTTAGCGGCACGGTAACTACAACCGTGAACATTCGAGATTTCGTGCGTGAAAAATCGATTTAATAGTTTTGTCACTGAGACTATGCCGCATAGTGTCACTATTGTCACCAATAAAGCTCTTTGTAATGCTTGGTTCCGTACTGACAACTGCAATGGTCAACTGTTATTACAAGGATGCTATGATGTGTTTTTGCATCTGTATGAAACATGTAAATACAAACGTACCAATCAATAACTGCTGTAAATCTTAAAAATATCTCTGACAATAGTAGATTATGCCGTGGGGTGCCGGCAGAGTAGAATAGCACCCCCCTCTTGTACCAGGTGTCGTAAGAGCCGACTGAGGTACTACGGAACCGACAGTTGGCGGTATACCCATCCAGAACAGCGTAGCTCAAGTGCAACAGGGCGGGGATGGGCAGCAGCATCCCATAGTTGCGAGAGTTACGCCCTGCGATTGCCAACACGCTTGCCCAGCGCGGCAATTATGGGCAAAATCCCTCTCATATGATTACACAAATTGAACCAGGCCCCCAGTCCCCGGCAGCTCCGCTAGTCCTGGTTCCGGCAGCGACCACGGTAACGGCGGAGCAAGGGGTGCTAAGAATCCCCGGCAGAGATCCGGCTGCCACCCTAACAGACGACGACTGGCCCTGGCAACATATAACGTGCGCACTATGAGGACTGATGAGAAGATTGCGGAACTGGAAGAAGAGTTGGGTAGGTTGCGATGGGATATTATGGGGTTATCTGAAGTCCGTAGAGAGGGCGAGGACACGATAACCCTGAAATCCGGCAACCTACTGTACTACCGGGAAGGTGACCAACGGTCCCAAGGCTTTCTCGTTCACAAGTTTCTCGTTAAAAACATCATTACCATCGAAAGTGTGTCGAACAGGGTTGTATACCTGATACTCAGATTATCCAAACGATATTCGCTGAAGGTCATCCAGGTATACGCACCGACCTCGTCACACCCAGATGATGAAGTGGAGGCTATGTATGAGGACGTAAGTCGGGCCATACATACGTCTAAGACCCGCTTCACGGTTGTTATGGGAGACTTCAACGCAAAGTTGGGCAAGAAAAGCGATGATGAGTTGAGAGTGGGGCAATTTGGATATGGGCAACGGAACCCCAGGGGCCACATGCTGGCAGGCTTTCTGGAGAAAGAGGAACTCTTCATGATGAACTCTTTCTTCCAGAAGCCACCTCGCAGGAAATGGACCTGGATGAGTCCCGACGGTATCACGAGAAATGAGATAGACTTCATCATGACTAGCGAGAAACGGATATTCAACGACGTCTCCGTGATCCACAGGGTAAAAACCGGCAGTGATAACAGAATCGTGCGAGGCAAACTGAATATCAACGTTAAACTCAAAAGGTCACGTCCGATGAAGTCTAAGCTCCGACCTACTCGTGCCCACATACAAAACCCCGAGAATTTTCAGCTCGAGCTCTCAAATAGCTTTGCTTGCGTGGAAAACTTTGCGTCAGTGGACGAGATCAATAACGGGCTCGAAGAAACTGTCCAAACGGTGGGTTCTAAGTTCTTTAGACCCCGCCGTTCAGAAAGACCCCAGAAATTCTCCGATTATACTCTAAATCTCATGGCCGAACGACGCTCGCTAAGACTGCAGTCTTCCGATGATGCAAAGTCATTCAGGCGGCTCAATAGACAGATTTCAAAATCGGTGCGGTGCAACATTCGTCTCTTTAATACTAAACATGTTAAAGAGACAATAGAGCGGAACAAAGGCTCCAAAGTGTTCGCGAGGCATTTGTCTATTGGCAAAGCCAGTTGACAAAGCTGAAGAGAGAAGATGGCAGTATAGCGTTAACCAAGGCAGAGGTATTGCAGGAGATCGAAAGGTTTTACGGACTGTTATACGCCTCGGTAGCAAAGCCTGTAAACAGCACGGCCAAAGACCCAAGAGCCAAGCTGACCCGACACTTCACCGAAGACATCCGGACATTAGCCTGTACGAGATTAGGATGGCCCTGAACCAACTTAAGAACAATAAGGCGCCGGGTGACGACGGAATCACTCATTCAGAGCTTCTGAAAGCGGGTGGAACGCCGGTACTAAAAGTTCTTCAGAAGCTATTCAACACCGTCGTCCTCGAGGGCATAACGCCAGAAGCGTGGAACAGAAGCGTGGTGGTGTTGTTCTTCAAAAAAGGTGGCAACACTTTATTAAAAAACTACAGACCCATCTCGCTTCTGAGCCATGTTTATACGTTGTTTTCAAGGGTCATTACGAATCGTCTCGAACGCGGGCTTGATGACTTCCAGCCTCCCGAACAAGCCGGTTTCCGGAAGGGCTTTGGCACCATGGACCACATACATACGCTGCGGTAGGTTATACAGAAGACCGAGGAGTATAACCTGCCACTTTGCTTGGCGTTTGTGGACTATATTCATATTCATATTCATTTATTGATACATTTTAGTACACGTCATTTAATTACATCAATCATCAAATAATTTAATAATTTTACTATGACTATGAGAAAGCCTTTGATTCGGTCGAGACATGGGCTGTGCTTGAGTCTCTCCAACGATGCCGTATTGAATATCGGTACATTGAAGTGCTGCAGTGTTCTGAGTGAAGCAAGGGGCATGTTGCCCAAGACGAAGACACTTGGTTCTAGTGGTGCATACTCTACTTTTCATACTTCCTATGAGAAAATAAAACCCCAGGAATATGAGTAAGTAATACTTACATCATAAATTACAAATTAGAATGTACCTACGAATTTTCATAGAATCGCAAACAATCTTAATATATATAAATCTCGTGTCACAATGTTTGTCCTCAATGGACTCCTAAACCACGTAACCGATTAGAATAAAATTCGCACACCATGTGCAGTTCGATCCAACTTGAGAGATAGGATAGTTTAAATCTCAAATTATAGTCGCAATTTTAATTTATTTAGCCACAGCAACACGTGGCCGAGTCAGCTAGTCCATAATAAAATATAAAATGTAAATACTACGTGAAAAAAATCAGACCATGGACGGCTCGATTATCATGGCCTAAAGTTGGAAACATACTATCGGACGCGGCTGGCGGACGCGACTGACAGCCGCGACTTAGCAGTGTGCACAGTCTTTCAACATCCGGCGCGCCAGATCGCTCTCGGACGTCTGAACGCTCAAGGTCAGCCCAAGGTGACGTCCGCGAGTGATGTCCGATAGAGTGCACGGCTCAGTGTACATTCATTATCTAGGTACCTATCAGTCGCATTCGTAAGCCGCGTCCGATAATATTTTCCAGCTTAACACGGGCATTTGCAAAGAGGTTTTATTCTATAAAATAACTGATACGGGCACGAAAGAGGTTTTATTCTGTGAAGTCGATTAGAACCTCCTTACAGCCAGTTAGCCAGTTGCCGTGCAATGTAAAGAGGTTAGATTCGATTTTGCATAATGAAAACTCTTTACAATGTCCTTAAATGTTGTAAGTTGAGAAATTTTCATACGAATTAGACGTTCCAAATTTAAATCACTTTACTCCCTAGGGAGTTTCATACAACATTATTGACCTGCCATAGCCCTCGAGATTGTGTTAAGAAAATAATGACTCGTTGTACGTTGAGATTCTACGACATATAATGGGTAATTTTCGAGCAGGTGGTATGAAAAATATTTGATCAACCACGACCCTTTTTATTGAAACCGACTTCGGCTTTTTCTACTTCTATCGGTTTGTATTGTGTGTTACAAGCAGATGCGCCCGGTGTGTACTCATCTTTACTTGCGAAATCTAGTGCCTTGAACTCTGCTTATCAATTTGCGAATAAATAAAACAATCTGGTTTTGGATTAACCAATTTTATTTAAATAATATTCATCAGACAGACCAATGACTGAACTTAAGGGGGTAACAATTTTTCTATCGGTTTGCAAAAATGTGCCCAATTTAAATTGTTTGTTACTTGCGGTGTAACTTTGATCATTGACATATCAGTCCTAGTGGGCTTTCACATTCCCTTATTGACGCTAGTGGTATGATGTATTGGACGTTTATACAGCGACTTTCTCTAGACGACGAATATACTTGTAAGTTTTAGTAATTTCAAGTTCATAGTAATGGGGGCTGATCTAATGGGTGATGGAAAAGTTGTGAAAAATCAGCAATTTCATACGAAATCCTAAATGACTTTTGGCAATGAAAATGTACCTATGAAGTAGCTCAGTTTATTGCAATTTCATGGTTGGTCCCATAATGATAATGCGTTGTTTATGAAGATGACATTGATATTCTAGAATTTGTCATATACATCTTGTACTGTATTGTACCAGCCTTTTTAATAGTCTACTGCAGGACATAGGCTTACCCAAGAAGGGAGATTGGGCCATATCCACCACGCTGGCCCAGTGCGGGTTGGTGGATTCACATACGCCATCAAACTTCTTCTACGGACGTATGCAGGTTGCCTCACGATGTTTTCCTTCACCGAAAAGCCAATTATGTGAAATTCCGTACATAATTTCCAAAGAAACTCATTGGTACGGGATCGGGATTTGAACCCACGACCTCACGATTGCAGATCGGGCGTTACTACCACTAGACAACCACGGCTCCACACCTACACAAGGTGTATACCTTGTAGTAAGATAAAATCTGATCACTTAGCGGACTTAGTTATTATACCTACGTGTAAGTGATAGGGACTTTATTAAGTGCAGTACTACTTTAGAGTTACTCTTTCTTTAGATTTTGGTCACAGGTTGTGACATTATCATAATTAGAACGTAAAAAAATGTGCTACAGAGAAAGTTTACATAAGGTGCGGGCCTTAAAACTATATAAATAAATTCCAAGGCCAAACAAATTCAGATTGACAGCTTATTTATTCTATAGCTATACTCCTAATAGCGTTTAAATTTTTAGAAAACGCTCAAGTCATTCCGAATGCAAAAATAGATTGTAGTAATATATTGCTAAGTATGATGTACTAATACATAGGTAATATTTTGGTGTATGTAATGTTATAACACATTATATTTCGCAAAATTTTGACACCTCTTAGAAATTTAAATACTATAATGGTAGAGTTGTCTACAAAAAACAATGACTATACTCTATAAAATTTAACTTGATCTCTGCGACAGCTGTCAGAAAAATCACGCCTATGAAGTCCTGAATTTCTTAATAGTACAGACAGTACCTGTCAATGTCATACTTTATGGGCATGTCGATTAGTGATGGGCGACGAATGATCGTGACCACAGAGTTTTAGATAGAGTTTTATTTAAAATATCGATAGTTTATACTGACGACATTTTAAATAAAACTTAATCTAACATTTATTTTATTGTATATTTGAATATCATAACATTTTTTTGATGTGTAATTAAATTAAACCCAATTATATATTACATTAGCATCGATAATGGTGAAAAACGTCGATAAGTACTATCGTTACATTATTATGAGTATTTAATTAATATCATAACATAATTTACATACTTGATCTTAAATAATAGTAAGTAAATAAAATCCAATTTCTCACCTTCAACTACTCATTCGATTTCATTACAACATTGTTTGAAAATCGATTTTTTCCACCACTATCTCAACTCTAAATATGTCAATATGTAACTGTCGCAGAGAACAAGTTAAAGGAAATGTCCACAAAATGTATGGAGGCTGGTATAATAATAATCAAAAATTCTAACCACAACACTCGTTACATTTCGAGAAAGTTCATATTTTTCTGAGTCTATTACAATAGTTAAAAACAAAAAAGAGCCCTCCAATTTTTTTTAAATTAATTTTGAATTTATTCGGATTAATAAATATATTTGGCTCAATAGGTAGTTTATCTCTAGCAACCCTGATTAATTAACCTCCAAATTGTTAAATAAAAGCATTTTTACGAATTAGACACACTTTTAAAGTGTTTTTTGTCACATTGTACCTACTAACTGGTCACACTGGTAGGTTATAATTTTTAATTTTAGCAAATTAAGTGATGACTCTGAAAGCATCAGCTACGAATGCAAGTAAAATAACGATAGAAGCACTTTATCATCGCTAAACTAGAAAAAGTAATAAGCTGTATTGTTATTTTTCACACAATTTATTTTTCACATTTAAAAAAAAATGGAGGAGTGAAAAAATCTAAATTAAATATTTTTGGAAAGCCCATATAACAAGCTTTCAAATGATGTATATATCATCTTGGTTCGATTTTTCTCTGAATAATATACCACTTGTGGACGTCACCTTTTATAGAGTATAGGTCAAGGACTTTGTATACTATCTGGACTGCGCACGGACGAAATTTGGCTCAAAGTTAGTTTAGGAAAATTCAACCTTAATGCGTTGTGACAAAACATATATTCCTTTGAAATGGCATAAGAGAGACGCTGTGCCGAGTGAGACTTCCCAAAGTGATGAAGTTGTCCCGCTCGCACTAATGCCATTTCGAAACGACACTTATGTATGGTAGAATTATTATCTGTAAAGCCGCGATTGTCTTAACCAATTCTTAGTTTTTATAACAATGTATTTTGATAAGATTTTAGGTAAAATTTCAAATAGATGATAATAAAACAGAGTTTTTATTTATTTGGATGAATATACTACGTCTTTATGATTAATGGTTATTTTTTATTTTTGCTTAGAGTATCACCGTCGATTGCAAATGGCGTACTATGGTGTATACAAAGAAGTGTGGTAGGGTGACTATGCTGGACATATTTCTTAGACATGCTGGGTGTACAATTAGGTGTATAGTCGTGGGTGTCGTTTTTAATTTTTTTGGGTTGTAGATTTCAAAAATGGCATCCATTTTTAAATTAAAGATGGCGGACGCCACTTTTTAGAATAAGTCGTCATGGGTGTAATTATCGAGGTTTTTGGGGGTGTAGATTTCAAAAATGGCATCCATTTTGATAAGTTCAAGATGGCGGATGTCACTTTTTGCAAAAAGTCGTCATGGGTGTCGTTTAATAGGTTTTTGGGGGTGTAGATTCCAAAAATGGCATCCATTTTGAACTTAAAGATGGCGGATGTCACTTATTGCAAAAAGTCGTCATGGGTGTCGCTTAATAGGTTTTTGGGGGTGTAGATTTCAAAAATGTCATCCATTTTGAAATTAAAGATGGCGGATGTCACTGTTTGCAAAAGTCGTCATGGGTGTCGTTTTTGAAAATTTGGGGGTGTATATTTCAGAATTGGCATTCATTTTGGAATTGAAGATGGCACCTCCAGGTAAAAACCTCGAAAACTACACCCGTGACGACTTTTTCAAATAAGTGAGTCCGCCATTTTTTATTTCAATAGATGCCTTATTTACTACGGAAGCCTAAAAATGATTGTGACTTTTCGTAATAAAGTCTATTAAGATTTTTCGTGACAAAGTCTATTCGTGGAAAAGTTTTCGTGATTAAGATTTTACGTGATAAGATCTTTTCGTGATAAAGTCTATTTGTGACAAAGTTTTTCGTAAAAAGTTTTTCGTGGTTAAGTACTGACACAGATTGCGTGATATGTGTTAAGATTACATCTATAAAACTTAAACGTTGTTTAACACCGTAAATATGGATTCCAGACCATTACTGTCATCACAAAAGTGAAAGTACTCATCGAGACTTACATTTCCGATGACAGTTGTCAAACTTAAAAGTGGTTTATCTCCATCATTTTCAATTGTAGACTATAATTGCTTTCTTAACAAAGGTGTAATAACTCTTCGAGATCTACATTTCCGATAACAGTTGTCAAACTTGAAACTGAATTATCTCCGTATATATTATTTCTACACCATTTGGGTATTGGTTTTATAGAGATATTTAGGGAAGGCCTATGCCCAGCAGTGAGCGTCCTATTGCTAAAACGACGATGACGAAGGACGACGAGTTAGGGGTAAGATAACTGCGATTCCTGGGTGCAGTAACATTCCAAAGAAAGATTATATCCCGAGATGATCGAGATGTTTTGGTCATCCTACTTGGAAAAGAGACACAATCATCTGATGTGGTATCCTTGTCGGCACGTTTTTCTTTGCCAGTACTCAATCCTGTTTATATGATAAATCCATGGTATAGGTAAATTTGATCCAAAAACACACAGAAGTGAAGCGAAATAAAACCTCTTAAAAATTAAATAACGTTATTCGTGACTATGAGCATGAGCACGTCTTTTTAACAGACTTCCAAAACAAGAGGAGGTTTTATGTTGTGTATATTTTCTCCAAAGAAAAGTTATACCTACTCAAATTTTATCGAAATTGACAGAGCCGTTTTTGAAACAATTAACAATGTATAATGTAAAAAATTACATAATTTAATATAATTAATAAATTAATATAATTTAGTACATAATTTCGAGCTAAATTTGAATTTTGTATTACGATGGAAGTCGGTTTTTTTCCATTTTTTGCGAAAAATTATTATAATTATAGTTCTTTTATTCACTGGAGCAATTAAAAGTAGCTCTACGAGTATTTATAAAAGTAGGTCGAAGGGTCGTCTACCACTACGTCAGAGATTAGAGTATAATCAGTATCATTGTGCCATATATTTAATTGATCCGCATTTTTGTTTAATTGTACAATATTTTATTTACATTCAAACACATATCTTTTGTAAAAATAACGTAGTTACATATTTTTTTAGGTGTTCTATTTTATTCGTTTGTTGCCCGTGGTCTTACCAAATGTACTACAAGAATAGACTCTGGGTTGATGACGATGAACTTGTATTTCTGTATATTTACTTTATACAGGGTTATTTCTAATCAATTAGCATCCTTCTAGGGGCTTATTCGGTACATCAAAACTAACAATTCTTGTTCTAGGACTTCAATACTCAAAAAAAAAATTTTTTTCCTTAGAAAAATATAGTTCACCCGCGACAAAATGTATGGAACAGCTGATTTTTTTAAGTTTTGACGAAAGTCGCAGAACAAAAGTTGTTAGTTTTATGTACACAATAAACCCCTAGAAGGTTGCTAATTGATTAGAAATAACCCTGTATAATAATATGTGAATTCATAAATCCAAAATTAAAAAAAAAATATTCGTGAGAATGTACAATGTATTGTACATCAAGTTTTTGGTGGCTCTAGTAGCTAAGCTGGGAAAATAAAGCAACCAAATATCCAGAATCGTTTTGCAGGTAATTAATAGGTATGTGTTATTGTAAAGTTCGATAACCTCTGGCGCCTGAGGCTTATTGAAATTCGTGACGGGAGTGTCAATATTTCGCTGCCATATTGTGTAAACAAAGAGCGTTTGCAACACGTTCGGTATGTCTATTTATAAGTGTTACTTGTAGATTGGCCATTCTTTTCTTTCTGTCTAGCTCGCACTTGTTAGCGATTCCATCTCGTTTCCTAATAGGCATGATTACTGTGTTAGTAAGTTAGATTATCTAAAAATATTGGACATGTATTTTTTTTGTCAATGAAACTGTTATTGTTGGTTTTACTTTATCTGTAGGTATAGAAACTTAAAGCAAAAACTTGAACTTGAAGCTTAAAGCAAAGAACTTTTCTTAAAAAACTTAATAAAAAACTGGGTGTGTCTTTTTCTTCTTACTTTTAATGACAGATACTTTTTTTTGTGTGTTGCCATTCACAAACATTAAATATTTCCAGCTGCTTACATAAAGAATTGAATTTAAAATTTCTTATGGTAGTAATTATTTCAAAACAATTTTAATATGATAGTAATATGTTAATTTACCTAGCAGTGTAATAATAATAGTATTAGTACTATTTGATTGGCGACAGAAACAATAAATGACAAAGATACGTCTTGTCAAAATTAGGGAGTTGGGGTTCGTGACGTCACTTCACTGTCAAAAGTCTATACTTTAGTAGACTAGTCGAGACGTCACGCGGTACTTTTAAGCCGAAAACATACTATCGGACGCGGCTGACGGACGCGACTGACAGCCGCGACTTAGCAATATGCACAGTCTTAAAACATCCGGTGTGCCAGATCGCACTCGGACGTCCGAACGCTCAAGGTCGTCCGAAGGTGACGTCCGCGACTTATGTCCGATAGTGTGCACGGCTCAGTGTACTTTCATAGTCTAGGTCGTGGCTGTCAGTCGCGTCCGTAAGCCGCGTCCGATAGTATGTTTCGAGCTTAACGGGCTGTATCTTCATCATTTTTTGTTTGATTGACAAAAGAAAAATACGTGGCTAATATCTAACGACCTAATTAAATCTTTTTAGTCATCTAGTAGTCATTTTCGTAAGTCGTGGTGGTCTAGTGGTAATGACACCCGCCTTACAATCGTGAGGTCTTGGGTTCAAATCCCGGTCCCGTACCAATTAATTCCTTGGAATTTATGTACGGAATTTCACACCACGGGCTTTTCGGTGAAGGAAAACATCGTGAGGCAACCTGCATACGTCCGATGAAGAAATTCGATGACGTATGTGAATCCACCAACCCGCACTGGGCCAGCGTGGTGCATATGGCCCAATCACCCTTCGTGGGTAAGCCTACGTCCTGCAGTGGACTATTAAAAAGGCTGGTACAGTACAGTACAGTCATCTAGCCCATTGTGGCCCAGTGGACACACTGTTGAACACAAAGTGTTTCTTTTTGTGAAAATTTATGAAAAAAACTTCTACTACTCTAATGCGCCCACATTATTTGCACACGTGTTGTCAACTGTGTGGCGAACATGTTTAGTAGTGATTGTCTCTTTCTGACTTTTATGACTCAACCAGTTATAAGTTTGGCGTGCATATCTGCAGTGTCTGAGTAGCTATCTACATACCTGTCTATGGCTTCGTAGCTCTCAAAAACAGGACTCATTTTGATGGGTTTATTTTGAAAGGTGATGTGGTCGAGATAATTATCAGCTATATTTTCAGTCGAAATTTAAATTTAATTTTGTTATTTTAGAATCTGATCAAGATCGCTGTTATTCGACGTACCTATCTAAGAAATTTCACCGTAATAAAGTGAGTTTATAGAATTTTATTACTAGCGTGTCTGTTGCATATTCACAAACATGCTTTTGATAAATTTATATATAGGTACATACTATATATTTTTCAATGTACTTTTTTACATCCAGCGGTGGTGGTGTGAATTTTAGAATGATAATAAAACGATACCAACGAAATAGAATGGCGTAAAATGGTACCTATTTAGAGGAGAATTAACTCGAAGTAAAGATTTTAAAAGTATATATGAAAAACCGGACAAGTGCAAGTCAGGCTCGCACACCGAGGGTTCCGTACAAATCCTGTATGTATCCTGTATTTCACAAAATTGTAATGTTGAAATCTCTATAGGATAAATAAATAATCATCGAATTTTTTTTTTACTTTTGTCGTCATTCTTCGAAAATTACACATTGTAAACCTGTTTTAGCATGTGCTAATGAAGCTCTTTCATATGATACCCCACATGATACGATTTATTCACTTTGAATTTTGGGCCAAAATTGTTTGTACTCAGGCCCTATTTTTTGTAATTTAATTAGAAATGTACAGTTTTCAGATTTATTCCTATATGTGTACTCTAAGACAAAGTTTTTTGCCGAATTTCATAGTTCTAGGTCAATCGATATTTTTACGCGATCTCGAGATAAAGAGTGACTTGACATACACATAGACGGACAGACGGACAACAAAGTGATCCTATAAGGGTTCCGTTTTTTTTTAGGTACGGAACCCTAAAAAATTGAGAGTTTTGGATTAAGAAAGACAAGATTGTCTTGACATCGTTTTAGTCAACACTACGTGGTTTAGGTACACGTTTGCCTAATTTCCATCATCATTTTGTCAGCCGTAGGACGTCCGCTGTACCTAGAAAATAGAACTCCAATAGGACCGGTGTACACTTTGATCTCGCGGTTCTAATCAGATCGTATAATTTTATCTCAATTTGAGAACGTCTTACAACCGCAGAAATAATTTCTACTTGTTATGTGCCCTACCCACTGTCAATTCAACTCATTTTTAGGGTTTCGTACCTCAAACTGAAAAAACGGAACCCTTATAAATCAACTTTGTTGTCCGTCTGTGTGTAAGTCAAGACTCTTTATCACGAGAACGTGTAACGATATCGAGTTGAAATTTAAACTATATACGTATATCTATAGTATCTTGCAGTTGTGTAAAATACAAACTTCTCAGTTATCGTTTAAAAAAGATAGAGCCGTCGTAAAAAAACGCATATTTCGACACTTACAAAAATCGAAACCTACAGGGTACTTTTCGTTGACTACTATGTATACAACTATGAAATTTGGCGAGATTTTAATTATTTTAACAATGCGTAATTTTCGATGTATGACGAGAAAAGTGACAAAAAATTCGTTTTTTCGATGGTTATAGTATAGAGATTTTAACAACATACTTCCCAATTCTGTGAAATTTTCTGGATTTGTACGGAACCCTCGATGTGCGAGCCTGACTCGCACTTGTCCGGTTTTTTATACCTTATAATACTTATAACGGGATATGAATCACATCAACTTGATAATTTCCGTTATGGAATGTCAGTAACTTTAGTTCTTCTACTGATCTCATTCTTTATTCGATCAGGCAAGGCGACTCCGTGCTATGAGAGAGATGCTTAAAATAGCTCAAATGCCAGGGCAATGCTCTATAGCTCGTCGGGTTATTTTGAGCAGCTAATGCTCGCGTGTAAATAAATAGTTTCTCATCGATAGAGATCTGGCCAGTTTAAAGAACGGTTTCCACTGGGACTGTTTTTGACCGACGAACCACCGGAGGAGGTATACAATTCGACGCGTATATATTTTTTTATGTATAACCACGCATAACTTTTTTCATAGTGGTCCGATTTCAATAATTATTTTTTATTCGAAAGAATATACTTCGCAATTGGTCCCATTTAAATTTTATCGAAATCGGCTGAGCCATTTTTGATAAATCAACAATAATGTGAAAAATGCTATATCAATCCGTGCGAAATATTCGCGAATTCTGTACACGGGTGAAGTCGGTCATGCTAATTTTTGCAAAAAATAATCTTGTTGACTAGTAGTAATCAAGGCCTTTGCAAACCTTTGCCTTTTCCTTTGCAAACCTTTGCCTTTACCTTTACGGATATATGGATAGCCCAATCCTGAATAAACCTCTAGAACTTCCTTACTTTTTTGATTTTGGTCCGGATGGGACCAACCGCAAAATGTCGTCGACAAAAAACAAATATTCCATATATGTATTTTGCCGAGTTAAAGGTTGTTCATAAAGGTGGGTTGCTGAATTTTGTAATGTAACCTTGTAACAAATAAACAAATCCTCACCAGTAGAGATCTTCTGGTCAGCGTAAGGAACTGTTGCCACCGCGACGTTGAGTAAGTGCTCTTGATTGCCAGTAGTATCTTGCTGGTCGGGTCCTCCTTCGGGGCCGGGAGCGTCGTCAGGAATACTTCGTCAAAGTTACTTAAGTTATATTTTACTGAAAGGGAAAATTATCGTTTTAGCATCATCCATCCACATTATTTGAATGAATCGCAAATAGCATTGATACACAGATAAAGGATTATTAGATATCTAGTTAATTTTTTTTAAGAATTGCATATAGCACTGAAATACGTGCAAAGCTTCTCCCTCACCGGGAGCATTTAAATTAGCTTGTATCTAATGTAATACTTTACAATTTAGATTAAATTGTTATAATTAATTTAATTATTAATTAAATTATGTGAAAGCTCCCGAAGCCCGGCAACACCTTTTGTTTCTTTTTCATCTCAGCCATATGGCATCTAGGACATAAACTTCGAAGCCTATGTTCAACAGTAAATGTCCTATCTCGTTAACGATCTATACATGATCGTCTATAGATCGTTAACGAGATCGGTTGCAAATGAATTGCATCCAGCGCGATCATGAGGTCATCTGACTACCGTGTAGGTGGTCGGCCAAGTTGAAACATTATCTACCATGTGCAGACAATTTGAATTTATTTCTAATTATTTATAACATTATATTTTTTGTTGTTTTTAAACTTTCGCGATTTGAACACATTATTATTATATACTACGGGACTAATCGCGCACTAAAATTACGAGATAAATAAATACCCCCTCATCCCGACGTTTCGGCCAAGTTGCATCGACCGTGGTCACGGTGCGACTTGCATCGACTGTAATTTTAGTGCGCGATTAGTCCCGTAGTATATAATAATAATAATATTTTTTATAGATTTAAATTTATCTCCCCCTGAAATTATATTATTGTAAAACAGCTATAAAATTATGAACATATTATTATTTTCTTCTAACTTTATCAAGTTAGAAGAAACGTTTCTTGAAATAACATCTTGCTTCAGCTAGATACTTTTTGCGTTTAAGTATACTACGTTTAGTTACTATCAAAACTTCCGAACAATATTAAAAGCTAATTAAAACATACAATTTCAATTTAGTTTAACAAAATAATTAAAATACTCTTGTTTGCTAGCTGTCAGAGCTGCAAAAATCACGTGCTCGTATAATTACATTATTTAATGCTACTTACTCTACTCTACATTTAGTTATAATTCACAAATAGTTAGTATGAAATATAAAAAGCCGTCATTAACTTTAAAATTCTTGTGTCGGTACGAATAAAAAACGCGCAAAGCGCGAGTCAGACTTCTGCACCAAGGATCCCATTCCAATTATGAATTTTATTCTAATAAAATCGGCTATGTAAATTTCTGCACCAAGGATCCCATTCCAATTATGAATTTTATTCTAATAAAATCGGCTATGAAAATTAAACTTTCAGAAGTGAACTTTAGCTATGTGATTTAATCCATCTCTACACTTGCAAAAGAGATAATGCAAAAATACATCGAGCTAAGGCCATTACCTTGTACAGTTAATCAATTATTTGTTTTATTTGTTTTTTATTATTTTCTTTCATAACAATCTTAATTTAAATGAATTTTATGTTTTCGGGTCTTATTATCTTTTGTCATTGCTTGTAAAATATGGCGGCGTGATGGCGGCTTCGAAAAAAAAACAAATGAGAAAATATGAAATTCTATTCAAATTAAGCATTAAATGTGGTTGTTTTACTCTGCGCATTTATTTACCATATTTTAATGTTTTTTTTGTAAGATCTTCTTTGGGGTTTTCATTCGAAAACTCTAGGTACGGAATTATCGGCCATCAGTCCTACGTCCTAAGTGCCCTTCTCACTATTTTTTTGGCTTGGAAATCCACTGGACATACATACTTAGCATTGTAGAGTAGAGGCGCTATTGAATTTCTTTTCCACGCATTTCCCATTTTTTTTCACCAAAAAGTCAGTAGCTACTATAAAAGTTTGTTTCGAAATACTAAAGAATTTATTGGTACACACCATATTTGCTATACTGAGTGCCACACAAATTGAAAGATGGGAAGTTATGCGCAGCGTTCTGCGCAAAAGCCGAAATATGGGTACGCGCGGAAGCCAGAGAGACGAAACGCCGGGGCACACCCGCCCGTCGACATCATGCCTCCCGCGCGCTCCCTACCTACGCCCGAGCTCACTACTTCGTCATTTGTATAGGCAATATTGTGCACACATGCGCAATAATTAGCGAATCACGGCGAAGTGTCATCTGCAGCTAACTTCCCATCTTTCTATTTGTGTGGCGCTCAGGGGCCTGATTCTCTATCGACAAAACGTAATGTAACGCGGTAAGAATTTTTTTTTATTTCCGTGAATTTCATTTGGAGAAATGTTCGATAGATGTAAAATTATGTTAAAATGAATAATTTAACGAAAACGAGTTTAAGTTATGATACTTGAAAATTAAATATTTTTATGCGAATTTCTTAAAAACAAAGAGCACGTTAGAGCGCGTTACGCTTGTTTTCATACAGAATCACCCACTAGTATACCTTGACTTTAAGATTCTAAATACCTACGAGTAAAACGAGCACGCTTCAATTAAGCCTATCAAGTAAGTAGTAGCTCAGTAATCCCGTTTTGTTTTTGGTACAGAACCCCAAAAATTAAAATGAGTACGCAATAAGAAACAAGTACAAGCTCGTTTTGCCAGTTTTATCGGACCGGATTTCTAATATAAAAACGCTAGATTTTCGAGACCGGATTTCTAGACGAAAAAGTGCTGGATTTCCTAGGCTATAATTTCATAATTTACGACATATGTGTTAAAATACGACACTAATATTTCTCAAAGAAATATACCTACGTATTATTATATTTTTATCTAAACAGGGGCCATACCTAATTCATAAAAATCTTATCATAAGCCTCAGAAGTGATTACAAATTAATTTAAATATATCAATTTACCTGTTTTTCCTCTCATTTGTATTAATCAAAAGTGGCATTTTCCTGAGTCCTTGAGTTCTAGGGAGCTCTTGATAATCAGGTTGATTTTGTTCCTTATTTTTCGTATGTTTTACGAAAATTGTAGATTGTGATGATGAAAAGTTTACATGACACAGAAATAACCCTGTATAGTTTAGGAAATAAAATCTTACCTTCTAAATCAGTCTCATGAGATATATTTGCTATCCACCGCATATTTTTTCCATTTTCTGAACATTCCACTAGTTGTTTCACGTTTTCCGTTGATATTTCTATTACTGAAATAAAAAAAAACAACAAGTATTGTATTTGCAATTAATTGACTGGCAAAGGTGCTGAAAAGTTCTCGATTGAAAACCACATACGCTATGAGAAGTTAGCTGCAACCTGCGTAAAACGATATCCCCCCCCCCCCCAACCCTCCCCGCTGAAACATGTAAGCAACGATTCGCCTCGTGTTCACGTACGTCATTTAATTTTGAATTGTACTATAACAAAGTTAGATGACCGTAGAAGCCTGTTCGATAAGGCCCAATTTTAAAGGCGCCGTCGTAAAGGGGTTTGAACATTTTTGTATGGAAGCTGGCATATGGGTGCATACCGCCATTATGTTTTTTTTATTAGTTTCCGCGCACAATGAAGGTAGTATTTAGGAGTAGGGGCCACTTATACAAACAATAGACGTTCAGTACCATGATACCCTAAAGCGTCACGTTCTCGAGATATATGAATGTAAAGATCGCAAAGTCCTCGTACAGCGATCTTTACATCCAAATATCTCGAGAACGTGACACTTTAGGGTACCATAGTATGTGTGTATAAGTGTTTCCTTATCTTATATACTACTTACATCGTGCGCGGAAACTTTGAAAAAAAAATTATAATGGCGGCGGGTGGATATGCCATAAATGTTGCTATTATAATAAAATTACGGTGGCGCCTTTAAAATTGGGCTTAATGTCAATGAACAGTTTTTACATCCCGTTATTTCAGTGTTTTATTTTCATTCTACCCGCATTTTCCTAACTTTATCTTATTACTAGTTTCA
Organism: Hypomecis punctinalis; assembly: GCA_949316475.1. Lineage (NCBI taxonomy): Eukaryota > Metazoa > Arthropoda > Insecta > Lepidoptera > Geometridae > Hypomecis > Hypomecis punctinalis. Next base: position 15,942,816 of record OX438802.1, read on the forward strand.
AAATTGATTGATTCAGTGCAAGAAATATAGGGGTACCGATAGATTTTTTTTTGTTATTACTAATATCAAAATATCACCATAATTTAGTATTTAATTATTACTTTATCTCCTAACCATTATTGTATGAAAACCATTACTATGTAAATCATTGTTTAAAAATGACCAGAAATACTAAATAAATAAAAATATAGACTCCAAGGTTGGCGACATAGTAAAAATGTTGGTATGTTGTCTTAATAAACATTACGTACTTATTTGCATACGAAAACAACATCTGCCCTTTAGAAAATGTTCATTGACTTACGATAAAAATGTGGTCGAGCTGTTTTTTTCCCGATTCCTGGACTCGTAGTAAAAAGTAGGTCAAAGTGATAAATATAATGAAATCCTAGAACGTGTCAGTTATCATCTAGAGGTAAAACCGGGATTCTTAACACGCTTTTATTAGTTTCACCTGTACGGTTGCTTGTAACCAACCCCTTTGAGCTCGATTTTGACCTACTTTGAGCGATCATATTTTCTTTAAACTTTGCACACCTATCAAAGAACGATGACAAGGCATTTATAAAAAAAATGATGACTGCTAAGCGTGTTTTTTAGTTTTTTTTAAAAACTATATTTATATTATTACCATTGATTATTTAGACAAGTAAATAATCTAAGATTATTACATACATTGATTGCCTCGGTGGCACAGTGGTTAGTGACCCTAACTTCTGGATCGAAGAGGCGTGGGTTCGATCCCCACCCAGGGCAAATATTTATGTGATGAACATAAGTATTTGCTCTGTGTCTGGGTGTTATTTAGCTACCATCTATATATGTATGGTATGTATTTAAAAATAAGTTTATGTAGTATATCAGTCTCTGGTAGCCATATAGCCATTATATCACAAGCTTTGCTTAGTTTGGTGTCAGAGGCCGTGTGTAAGATGTCCCCAAACATTTATTTATTATTATTTGTATTATTTTAGCACGTCTAGTTCACCACAAAAAGACGTTTAGGTATAATATTCACAGAAGCTAGTTGTTCATAACAATAACAAACATTGTTAGGACCGTTTGTGGTTATCAGTGGCACGTAGACAGACAATAAAACAAGTAGGTATGCTGTGACAGAGGCTCAATTCTGACGCACACGACATTATTAGAAATTAATTGAATTGAAATTGATTAATTTACTAGATATTATGTAATAGGCGTGTCCGTTTTAATAGCTCAATAAATGCAATTTATTTATTTTTTAATTTAAGATTTTAAAATAAGGTTTTGTCCAAATTATCAATATGATGGTATAAAATAATATTCTTTAAATGTAACAAGTAAAAGTTTACTGAAAACAAAAAAAAACAACTCATTTAAATAATACAATGAAGTTTTTATAACCAGCAACTCTCAGATAACATGTTTTTTGATCTCAACAGTACGATACATAGTATAGGTACTTAGTATGTAGTAGTAGAGATAGTTTTTCGCCTCTATGATAGGTGCTTGGTTATCTAGTGATAAACAATTTCAAAATTCACTTTATGATCATTAGCTAACTTGAACCATACTTATAGTGAATCAAATTAAAATGTTAGACAACCCTTAAAAAAGTAAGTAAGTTCGTATAGGCCGGGTGGCTAGCCCTGATGTCAGATGTTGTTTTTAAACTTTCGCGATTTGAACACATTATTATTATATACTACGGGACTAATCGCGCACTAAAATTACGAGGTAAATAAATACCTCCTCATCCCGACGTTTCGGCCGAGTTGCATCGACCGTGGTCACAGGTAGACTGGAATGTGGAACAGCTGGTACCGCCAATTCAATTTGAACTTGAAAAATTGTCACTACGACACACAACACTGACGGTATCTAACAATGAGGTATGGTGAGGAGGTATTTATTTATCTCGTAATTTTAGTGCGCTATTAGTCCCGTAGTAGCGCTCGTAGCGTAGTTTGGCTAGGTGTTTGTCAGCGATCACCGAAATTAAGCAACGTTCCGCACGGTCAGTATTTGGATGGGTGACCGCAGGTGGCATTTTCCAACTGAGCGCTACCGTGGCTCGGATGACACGTTAAATTGTAGGTCCCGGTTGTTTTAACCGTTTAGCCATGTCAGAGGCCTTCAGGCGGCCTAAAAACTCTGACACCAGGGCTAGCCACCCGGCCTATACGAACTTACTTAGTCCCGTAGTATATAATAATAACCTGGTGTCAGAGTTTTTAACCCTTAAAACTTAGTTATTTCATTAAATAAAACCTAAAAACTATTTTAGTCCATTTGTTTAGAAGCTGAATACCACAGATAGACTTACAGATGCACAGATACACACATTGAATTTGTAACACCCAGTTTTTCTTTATCTTTTAAACAGAACAGTGGGCGAGATAATCTCGATCGTGCGAGAATGACCCTCCAGTAGATATCACCTTATCACCGGGTGTTAAGTAACTAGGTATCAAATTCTATGGTTCATTTATAAGTAACTCTATAGTCCATTGTTTGTTAACCTTATGTAATGCGGGGAACCCCGGTTTTAAAAGTCTAATTTATTACCGACTTCCAAAATGGAGGATGAGTATGTTCGTCTGTATGTATTTTTTTTTGTTTTTGTTTATTATCATCGACGTTTTCGCCAACAGTGAACCGTTTTAAAAATATTTTCTTTAGTTCGAAAGGGTATACTTCCGACGTGGTTCCATTTAAATGTTATCGAAATCGGCTGAGCCATTTTAGATAAATCATCAATAATGTACCTGGATGTCATATCAATTCCTGCAAAATATTCGAATTCTGTACAAGGTGGATGCCGGTGTTGCGATTTTTTGCGAAAAATAGTTATTTTTAAGTTAGAATAATTAATGAAACACTCGAGATGTAATCGTATTTATTAAATGTGATTGAGAAATAAATTACACGAGTACTTGATCCCAATATAACATTAATGTCTCGTGGTTAGATAACTGCTTAATTATGGTGTTTCTATGACATCATTGTGCTCATTACTATGATCATCTTTTACTACGAGACCAAACCTGAAATCCCGAAAAGCAGCTCTAGAAAAATTCAAAGACATTCTACAAAATGTACAGAACAGCCATTTTTACGTGATAGTAGCCCCATAGTAAAAGATGATAAATGAATCCTACTATCCTACTAATATTATAAACGCGAAAGTTTGTGAGGATAGATGGATGGATGGAAGTATGGATGTTTGTTACTCTTTCACGCAAAAACTACTGAACGGATTGAGATGAAACCTTGCAATAATATAGCTTATATATCAGAATAACGCATAGGCTATAAATTATAATGATATATTGCGTATGCGGGCGAAGCCGCGGGTGAAAACTAGTAATTCACAAAGAAACAATAACTTTATTTATCTACACCCGTTATAACAAAGTAGGCTGTTGCTCCGACCAATAATAATTAACCTTGACTTAGTTTCGTGTGTTGAGTTACTGATTACATTTTACTGAATTATTTCTTCTCTGCTATACTTTGTGTAACAACTACGTTGCTAAGACTAGTTTCAGAGATAATTCATATTTTAACCTCGATATAATCAGGCCTTACATATTTAATAGTAGAGTATACTATAGGTACGTAGATAGTAGTGTAGTGCTTATATTTATGTAGTTTGACTAGGTGTCCGTCAGCGATCACCAAAGTTAAGCAACGTTCGGCACAGTCAGTCTTCGGATGGGTGACCGCGAGTGGAAATTACAACTGGGACATTTTAGATGATAGACCCTGGTTATTTTAATCGTTTAACTGTGGCACCAAGACTAGCCACCCGGCCTATGCGAGCTTCCTTGCTTTTATAAATACTATACTATAATTATTTTTAGCAAAAAATAACACGACCGACTTCACCTGTGTACAGAATTTGCGAATATTTCGCACGGATCGATGTAGCATTTTCACATTATTGTTGATTAATCAAAAATGTTGTCTCTATCAAATGCCTAAAGTGAACAAGATTATTTTTTGCACAAAATAGCATGACCGACTTCACCCGTGTACAGAATTCGCGAATATTTTGCACGGATCGATGTAGCATTTTCACATTATTGTTGATTAATCAAAAATGGCTCAGCCGATTTTGATAAAATTTACATGGGACCAATTCCGAAGTATACTCTTTCCAATAAAAAAAAATTGAATTCGAACTACTATGAAAAAAATTATGCGGGTTATACATAATATACAAAATAAATACGCGTTGAATTGAGTACCTCCTCTGGTTCGTCGGTCAATAAAACACTTTCTGGAGCGGCGCGCGCGCGGCGGGTGAACAAGATTTTTTATCGAGACTTCGGGTTTGGTCTTATATATCTAGAAACAGTATCTTGGTCTTATTTTATTTAGAAATAACAAAGATGTTACTAGCACGATATACTAGTAAAACGAATCAAACTTAATGGCGTCTGTGCAATGGACACGAGGAGAGTCGCGCAGTAGCAAATTTAGCGGCAGTGAGGAGCATGGTCATTTGCTAATATTGTAAGCGTTAATAAATAAATAAAATGGTATCTAACCCCAAACTAAGCAAGGCTTGTGATGGCTGCCAGAAACTGATATACTTACTACTTATATTTAAATACTCACTTACGTGTACATATAGATAATAACATCCAGACACAGTGCAAACAGCTATGTTCATCACATAAATGTTTGCACTGGGTGGGAATCGAAGCACCTATTTGGCCTATGAGTTAAGCTGGAAACATACCATCGGACGCGGCTGACGGTCGCGACTTAGCAATGTGCACAGTCTTAAAACATCCGGCGCGCCAGATCGCTTTCGGACATCCGAACGCTCAAGGTAACGTCCGCGGACTGTTCGATAGTTTGCACGGCTCCGCGGACATTTATTATCTAGATACCTATGAGTCGCGGCTGTCAGCTGCGTTCTATAGTATGTTTCCAGCTTTAGGGTCAGGTCCACCGAGGCAGTCCATATGTAGGTGGAGCAGTTTATAGACCGAATCAAACTTCTTGGCGGCTGTGAAATTAGCTACATGGTGCTTGAAACATAATCCTCGGGCAGCTGTTATGTGAGCTTCAGTGAAGATTGGGTTTTACGCAGTGTGTAGCTAACTTCACGAAGTCAAGAAAGTAGTTTCAGCCTGTAGCAAAAGTGAAACAGATAGATACTTACAGAAGTCAACTGGATTGTGATAGGGCGGGCACGTCAAGCCCAGGCGCTCGAGACTCGGCAGCAGCAGCGGCACAGAGCCCATGTACACGCACTGTCCAGCCGACACCGCGTACAACCGGTCCACCATTTGCAAAAGCGCGGCGGAGGGCTGGTGGATCGACACCACCACCGTCCGACCTTGCCGCGCTAAAAGGTGAAGTAAATATACTATTTGCTTCGAGATTGAACTGTCCAGGCCACTGGAAAGGAGATATTTTATGGTTGTAGCAATCGTTCGTCAGTTGTCGTAGGAGACCACAAGGATATTTTGTGTTCATTGCAGCGTGGCAGATATACTAGTGCATAGAGAGAATTCGTACTTATAGAGTACCTATAGAAAGTAGTGGATTACCATTTGAAAATGGAATTCCTAACAAATGTCAGGCGTTTCCTTGCCTTGGATAGCTATGGCGGTCATGTTACAAATAGTCCAGGGTAGAAGCCTATAAAAATAATAAAAAGTGAAAAAAAAATAGTAGGATGAAACCCATTAGAACATACTTGGTTTTTTGAATTTTTCACATAAATTTTGAGGTCATGTAAAAAAAGTGTGTATGCAAAAGTTTTAGATCTTTTTATTACCTACAACTTTGCTATTTCACTTTTTTCGATAGGACTTTTAGTTTTGCCGGAAATCGAGAAAAACCGTTTTTTACCCTTAAAAACTCACCCCCAACCCCTTCCCGACCTCAGATCGCCCGTAAATTATTTTTCCTTTCATTTTTATAATATTCCCCTCCTTTTCTAATGGGTTTCATCCTACTATTATTTTTTTTGGTTTTAAAAATTATCGACCCTGGACTAAAATGTGTTTATTTAAATTAAATTAAATTTTGTAAATTACAATGTTGTGGGTTCGAATCGTCGTCACACACTAATGAAGTATATCGAGTTTATGGATGGATTTTCAAACCAAGGGCTTTTGCTGAAGGAAAACATAGTTATGATACCAGAAAAAACCGTTGTGGAAATTCAAGCGTTCACGTGAATCCACCAATCCGTGCCTGGCCAGCGCAGCGTGGTGAATATTCGAAATTAAAGAAAAAAAAAACAAAAATTTATGTTCATGAAAATTACATCAATTTTTTGGAGGCTCTAGTTGCGAAATTGGGTGTTGGGAATCCGTGTTTTGGAAACTAGTACCTGCTTAGGGAACACTAGTTGTGTACATATATTACAAGTAGAAATAAAAAGAAATAGAAATGTTATGATAGTACAGAATAACTTTGACATTGAGTGAAACATGTTAATATTTTTAGGATAAAAATACATTAATACGAGGCCCAATTATGAAAGCGGCATCGTAAATTTAACAGCAACGTAAAAAGTGTTGTCTCTATCAAATGCCTAAAGTGAAAAAGAAACAGAAATAGTCTAATTAGGTATTATAATTACGATGGTGCCTTTATAATTGGGCCTAATGTTCTATCATCTTTCTTAGGTAGACCTATATCGGCTGTCTGTCGGTATAGTACAGTTTGACTTTGCAGGAAATGGGCTGTTTTTAAATAAACCTATTTATTACAAGTGACTAATTTTAACACTTCCACAAATTAAGAGGATCGTGAATCGTCCACTGTTTTCGCGTTTACTGTAGAACATCGAGAAATTTTTCTGTACATTTTTGATAAAATTTATTTTCTGGGAGAAAACTATTTTCACACCTTAAATTGTAACAAAATGTCATGTATGCGGTGTCAATAGCTTGAGTAAAGCCGGAAACATATTATCGGACGCGGCTTACGGACGTGACTGACAGCCACGACTTAGCAATGTGCACAGTCTTAAAACATCCGGTGTGCCAGATCGCTCTCGGACGTCCGAAGGTGACGTCCGCGACTTATGTCCGATAGTGTGCACGGCTCAGTGTACTGTCATAGTCTCGGTCGCGGCTGTCAGTCGCGTCCGACGTCCGTAAGCCGCGTCCGATAGTATGTTTCGGGCTTAAGAAATATAGCACGCTCGTACGTCTTATTTTTTCAGAAAAGTGTTTAGTTTATGAATACTTTTCAGACAAGTTTATGCGTAAAAATACGACATTTTAGAGGCTTATAACTTTAAGGTCATTTAAAAAAGTAAAAACTAAGACGTATAATCCTAAATAGCGTTGGAAGTGTTAATTACGTGAATAAAAAATCACATAAAACGGCTAATATTTAGAGGTAGATAACAGCTTATTGTTTTTGTATGGTCAAGTTGGCGCCTCACGATTGCCTTAACTGTATACGATTACGATTAGACATTATGTTTAAAAAACTTTAGTTAACAGAACAAAATACACAGTATGAAATTTATAACGTTCGATTTAAAATCTATATATTTTAATTTTCTTGTAATGATATTCTAGAGTCTAGAGCAATTTATATTTGCCTACAGCCTTAATACCTAACACAGACATACCTAGTAGCCTTTGTTAAAGGAAAGGTATTCTCAGTATAGAGAGCTTAACTTTAAGTGTGATTAGGCTTGTAGCATTTATAGTAAGTGCTCTGTCAGATGAAATGCAAAATGAGACGCGCCTATTTGTCGTAAACTTGGACGTGGTTACATGAAGAAATCAGGTCAGCGCGTAGGTTTTAATGATACTATTTTGAGTGCTGATCTGCAAGCAATGTACCTACCATAATATATGTGTGGGATGGATATAATATCTTATGTTTCGGGTTTGAGCTCTCATCGGTTAAGAGCGGTGGTGTTAGACTTCAATTTAAATATATTCGTGCTTATTACTCTAATTTGAGCTTAGGACTTCCGGATCAAAAAAACAATCATCTCTAAGTCTAGCCATCATAGCTTTAAAGCAGCAAAGGGATGAATATAAATAAATCTTATCATTTTTCAGTTCTGTAACATTTACGATAACTTTTTAAACTGCCTGGGATAGACTACGATGGATCACATTTGCCTAAGAGCATAATAAGCCTGTTTATTCTACACTTTATACTAAACATTTAGGTAAAGATTAACTACCCTCAAACGAACAAGTACACTAACATTAGTTGTGGCATCCGGCATAAAACGCTTATCTTTTAGTAAATAAAAAACCTATATTTCAATAGGCTATTGTATTATGCTATCGTTACCCCCAATATGTAGTGGTTCAGTCATAGATAAGTATTGCTATTAGGTATGTAAAAAACCATTATCAGTACATATGCCGATTCCATTTTTTTTGTGAATTTTGTTGAGATTTGGGAAAAGTTATAGAACAAAAGTTGTTTGTTTTGTTGTACAGAATATGTTATTAAAAGGATGCCAATTGATTACCAATTCCGACTGTATAGTCGGAATCCACTAAAATATAATAATATGCATCTGGAATTAATGTAAATACCGTTACAGAAATAGTCTTGTTACTAAGTAATTAGCTAATTATGTACTTACCTACAAATTGATATCAATAAAGTTGTAGATACTATCCAAATTCATGAGATAAGATATAATTACAATGTAGTGCTCATTAGTTTCATTTTGGTCTCACTTTTCTACATAACATTACGAACAACATTTATTTTGTTTAAGCAAGATATAGGTAGATAGGTATCTAGACTTATATTAGACTAGACTATACAGGGTTATTTCTAATCAATTAGCATCCTTTTAGGTGCTTATTCTGTACCTACATCAATACTAACAACTTATGTTAAACGACTTTTGTCAAATCTAAATAAAAAATAGTTCGCGGAGTCCCTCCGTGCGGAAGAAGTGAAACTTAGACGCAACAACTTACCCCCTCCGTGGTAGCGTTAAACGTTTAACGCAACCTTGTTGAAAGTCGCATTAGAAGTTTCACTTCAAAAAAATTGATTCCATAAAAATTTGTTCCATAGAAAAATATCGTTCACCCTCGACAAAATGACATGGAATAGAACAGCTGATTTTATTTTTTAGTTTTGACAAAAGTAGCGGAACAAAATGTTGTTAATTTTGATGTACAGAATAAGTCCTTTCCTCTATTCCTAAAAGGATGATAATTGATCCTTTTAGGATGATAATTGATCCTTTTAGGGTGATAATTGATTCTTTTAGGATGATAATTGACCCTTTTTGGATGATAATTGATCCTTTTAGGATGATAATTGATCCTTTTAGGATGATAATTGATTAGGAATGACCCTGTATTATTTTACATATCATTAGGAATAACTTTTACTCTCGAACGAACCCTAAGAGCGCGAAATAAATCTGCTGTTCCCATACATTTGGTCGAAGGCCATTCTTCTTTTAGTATGATGATGACAACCGATTTTAATGTGATTTTGGGGTTCCTTTCATTGCAAAAAGTGGTTATAATGATGAGTAAAATGATATTCAAGAATATGCCCGTCGTTTTGACAAAACACCCAGTATAGGTATAGACTATAGTTATCTCTAAGTTTGTGCACTTTACAAAGTAACACTCAGTGTTATTGTTCAGAGGTATAAATTAAAAGAGTTACGAACTAATATGTGCCAATTTGACTCATTTCCTTTATTCATTGTTATGTTAATATGTCATTGTATGTCAAAGTCCACTCTAGGGATAACAGTAGTAACAAACATCTGACATTCATTTGATAGTATGTACTTACACCGATAAGAGCTTATACAATATGACCTAAATTATTGAACGACGGTATTAAGTAAGCAAGTTCGTATTGACAACTGCTAACCCTTGTGTCAGGGTTTTCAAGCCGCTAGAAGGCCTGTGACGTGGCTAACTAAGGTTCAATGATGAATATTGAGTACCTAGAGAAGACGAAAGCTATAATCTTCTAATATATGATATTATGAGCTTATAGTAGCACTTATAGCATAGTTTGACTAGTTGGGCTAGGATGCGCACAAAGTAATATTTCTTTCGAAATGTCAAAACGAGATAGCGTCATGGCAAAGGCGGCCAGTCATATCTTACAAATGAATAGGCTGAAATAGGAATAATTGTTACAGGATATTTATAATTATTAAAATAAAGGATATAATTGTTACATGATACAGGGTTCCGGATGTCAACTGTATCGTGTGACCTATTAGACCTATACAATTGAATTAAGGCTCAAACTGTCAGGAATTTTATACACTTTAAATAGTAGTGACCTTTGTCGTCAGAACCTTCCAATGTCGTTTTTTTTTTGCACAAAACTAAAAAAGAGAAAAACAATGTTGGTTTTTCAGCAACTACTCAGCGCGCGAGAATTTCAGAGTGCTGCAAATCTGGATTATTACTATCCAGGTGGACCCAAACAATATACTTACTAAAAAAGCAAGTTTACCGCAATTATTGCTATTTCGAATGTAAAATATAACTGGCCTAAAAGTATAATTATTCTGTCACTTTTTCACACGTCGAGAAGAGTTCTTTTCGTGGTCGCATGCTGGACTAGCAGGTGTTCGCTGGCGATCATCGAAGTTAAGCAACGTTTAGTCTTCGGATAGGTGACCGTGAGTGGCTTTTAAAACTGAGCGTATACCGTGTCTCGGATGACACGCTAAATTGTGTATGTGAATTTATTAACCCTCAATAGCTTAGCGAATGAATATGACCCAATACGACAAAATAAGGAAGAAATAGTTTTTTTTTCAACTTATGGAAAACATAATAGTTAGTACGTTGTTTTTAAACTTTCGCGATTTGAACACATTATTATTAGTCTAAACGGGTAGACTCTGAGTCTACCCGTGACCACGGTCAATGCAACTCGGCCGAAACGTCGGGATGAGGAGGTATTTATTTATCTCGTAATTTTAGTGCTCGATTAGTCCCGTAGTATATAATAATAATAGTTAGTACGTGTTGCAAAATACAGACTCAGAGACTTTTAGAGGTACATTTACACTATGGAATTAGCTAATAAATCATGAATATTAGCTTGGTATTCGGAACATTTTGTCAAGAGCAATCAAGTCAAACTTTTTGTATGGAACAGCTGACTTTTTGTGCGGGGTCGATCCGAAGTTGTTCATAAAGATAGCTGATGAGTAGGTATATAAATATGTATATTCTTATGTACCATTAAAAGACTGTATTTTGCAAAATACCTGTAGAAATTATGGTGAAATTCACATGAAACAGAAATCATGCTCTTTCAGTGAGAGAGCACCTTTAATTTTAATTCTGTACTGTACTGTAACAGCCTTTTAATAGTCCACTGCAGGACGTAGGCCTACCCACGAAGGGTTGGGCCATATCCACCACGCTGGACCAGTGCGGGTTGGTGGATTCACATACGCCATTGGATTTCTTCGATGGACGTATGCAGGTTTCCTCACGATGTTTTCCTTCACCGAAAAGCCAATGGTGTTAAATTCCGTACATAAATTCCGAAGAACTCATTTGTACGGGATCGGGATTTGAACCCACGACCTTACGATTGTAAAGCGGGTGTCACTACCACTAGACCACCACGGCTATCAATTTTCATTCATATAGGTTAAAATAGTTGATTACCTGATAGGTTCATCTAGAAACATTACAGGCGGGTCGCTGATCAGTTCGAGGCCTATAGCCAGCCGTTTCTTCTGTCCTCCCGACAACCGGCCTGCCCTAGTGTCCCGGACCTTGTCGAGGCCCAGAGACGTGATTATTTCTTCTACCTGGAACAACCACATTACTAAACTGGTTTATTTAATAGACTGTGCGTGTCACAACTACTAATCTTAATTCTTTTTTGGAAGTTTGAATATATGAAAAGGTATAGACGTAACATATTTTAAAACAACTTCGCTTTACGCGATATCTCAAAAAATATAATAATGATATAGCCTATGTGTTATGTATAAGCATTATTATTGCAAAGTTTCATCTCAATCCGTTCAGTAGTTTTTGCGTGAAAGAGTAACAAACATCCATACATACTCACGCCTCAGTGCCTCAAGTCGAAAGTTTTCGACCAGTGTGTGTTGCTAGTAATGACTTATGGCACAGAAACGTGGTCTCTCACTAAGGGCCTTATCAGTAAGCTCCAAGTAGCCCAACGAGCTATGGAGAGGGCTATGCTCGGAGTCTCTCTGCGGGATCGAATCAGGAATGAAGAGATCCGTAGAAGAACCAAGGTTACCGACATAGCCCAACGGATTAGCAAGTTGAAATGACAATGGGCAGGGCACATAGCGCGGAGGACTGATGACCGGAGGAGTCGAAAAGTTCTCGAGTGGAGACCACGTACCGGCAAGCGCAGCGTAGGACGTCCACCCGCAAGGTGGACGGATGACCTCATTAAGACCGCAGGATCGCGCTGGATGCAAGCCGCTTGAGAGGCTTATGTCCAACAGTGGACGTCCTTTGGCTGATGGATGATACATACTCACAAATTTATTAAGCGTTTATAATATTAGTAGGATTAGTTCATATTGAATGCAGTACAAAATAATAATTAATAAAACCAGACTCGAAACTAAAAAAGTTATATAATATTATCACTCTCGAAATTTTTAAATAGTCACAAGATTATTTTTTGCAATAATTAGCATGACCGACTTCACCCGTGTACGGAATTCGCGAATATTTCGCACGGATCGATGTAGCATTTTTCACATTATTGTTGATTTATCAAAAATGGCTCAGTCGATTTCGATTAAATTTAAATGGGACCAATTTCGAAGTATACTCTTTCCAATAAATAAAGAATTATTGAAATCGGACTACTATGAAAAAAGTTGTGCGTTATACATAAAAACAAAATAAAAAAAAATATACGCGTCGAATTGTATACCTCCTCCGGTGGTTCGTCGGTCAATAACATAAAGTGATTTACGATAACTTAGAAATTTTTATAGTGCATGATTTGAAGATGATTCAAATCTGTGATTTCACAGTGAAAAGTAAAATAACGTAACCAAACATTGATTCAAATGAAAAAATTAAGTATATAATTACACAAGTGTTATAAGAAACAAACAACTCATTCATATTTATGTACGTATCAAATACATAATTATTGTAATAAAAATAGGTATAATATTTCCGTAAAATACATAATAAGTATGTACACTAAATACATGTAATTTAATATGTAATTTAATTGACATACCTACTCGTGTTCTGTGAATTATCAGTGGGCCCCAAACTAGGCTAAGCCTGTATCTTGGTGGCCCTTGGTTTAGACGGGTACTGATTTAAAGTTTCGCGCGACTTCGTGAGAAAAGAAATTATTAGTGGTAACTAAAAAGAAACAAATATTGCCGGTTACATAAATTTGCGGCTTTGTCTGTTTTGTCTGTCTGGAATGGATGGGTTTGAGCATATACCAGTGAACGTGAATGTGCGTGTATGTGTGTGTGAGTGTGTGTAACACTGCAATACACGAGATCTCATTAGACTCAAGGTTTGCAGTGTTAACGGTGAATGTTTGTGTGTGCGCGTGAGAGAATATTATGCGGATTTGAACGAATGCGACAATTTATCAGTCTAATTAAATAGGTGTACATAATATTCATTTTATTCAAATAGCAACAAAAATATCACACATAACACACACAATAGTACGACTTACACACTTCTGTTTATGCTAATTAGTGTTCTCTATTAGAGAGTTTTTTAAGAGATATTTAGTATAACAAAAATAATTAACATATTTTGTCTTTCAATTGCGCAGTATTAGTTTTCAAATATGTAATGAGGCCCTCTTTCATTAAAATCTTCAATCAAATCATAATGGTTGAACTTCATCAACCGCTATGATTTTATTACAAACAAAAATGTTGAGGAACATTTTCGCACCAAAACTTTATTTTTACCTAATATTTAATTAACTCAGTTTTTCTCGAAATTATCGAGACCGCACGATTGACGGCAATATAGTAATACGTGATATCAGTTATTTTAAATTACCCGCCAAAAAATGGTGGTCAGTGGTGATGCCCCAATGCAAAAAAACTGTTTTAGTCCGGTAATGAAAATAGGTATGTGAAAATTGGATCTGACCAGTTTTATAAGTCTCTATTAAGATATTTGTACACAAAGAAGAAACAAATAAACATAAACAGTGTAACAATGGGTGGTCTTATCGCTGATAGCGATCTCTGCCAGGCAACCTTAGGATGGAGAGGACAGAAAGCGTATAAATAATAAAGAGTGTAAAGTGTTATTACTTATAGCATAAGTTAACCTCTATGTTTTAACCGACGACGACTAAACGGAGGAGGTTTTCAAGTCACCTCGTACCTATACCTAATTTTTTTATGTATGATCACGCATAACTTTTTCCAAAGTAGTCTTTAGATAATTCGTTTTTATTGCAAAAGGTAGAATCTCTAAGTTGAATTTATTTGGGATATTAATTTTATAAAAATAATATAAATTTAAATAAGTATATAACATTTATAATATAAATTTAAATTTTATAATTATAAATAAATACAAATTTTAGGGATATTGAATTGTTAGTTTTTGAAAAATAAAAAAAATATCCAAAAATAGCTTACCTACAATGATTCGAGCTATTCGAATTTTGTACGCAGATTACATTAGATACGCAGACTTCAACCATTGCATGTTCAATATTTTTTCAAAAAATAATTATTAGGTGTTGGTGTGTGTTTTGATATCCTCGGTAGATAGAATACAAATGAACATTTAGAGTATAAAGCGATCATATATTTTATAGCGTGAGTCAGTTTCTACTTACTCTTCCTTTCTTCTGGTCTTTGCTAATGTGACCTCCTAATTTGAGTTCCGCCGCGATATCTAGAGACTCCTTTATCGTGAGCTGGTCTTGGACTCTGTCATCCTGCAGGATGTAGCACGACCGTCTCCTGAACTTCTTCTCGTTCCGTATCCGGCCGTTGATGTAGATGTTCCCACTTGTTGGCTTTCTGGAAGAATAAAGCATTTTGATTATGAAAGCTGGCGTAGTTATCACAAAGACCTTGCAAAGTGGTGAAAGATTTGGCAAAAGGACCAGACTGTACAGTAGCTCAAAAATTGATTAAACATGGTAAATAAACCGCATTCAATTCTTAATTTGAATGGAATTTCATATTTTCTAATTTGATTTTGTTCATAGCCGCCATCACGCCGCCATATTTTAGAAGCAATGTCAAAAGGTACCTAATAAGATCCAAAAATATGGAATTCCTTTTAATGAAGATTGTTGTCAAAGAAAATATTAGGAAAATCATTTTCCAAAACAAAGCAAATAATATAATACTGTACAAGGTAATAACCTATGCTCGATATATTTTTGAATTATCTCTTTTTCATTATTCTAATTAAACAAATTAGTTTTAAGCGAGACGACTTTGCGCGCACTCGCTCTTGAAAGGTACGGAAAAGTGTCGGTGAATATTCCGCACGGTACATTTCGAAAACAAAATATAAATTACACCTTTTAGGATTCATACATTGTGACAATTGACATTTTGCGAAATCTAAATACGCAAAAAAAAATCAGCTGTTCCATACATTTGGTCGCGGGTGAACGATATTTTTCTATGGAACACCAATTTTTTTTGAGTTTTGACAAAAGTCACAGAACATAAGTTGTTAGTTTTGATGTACAGAATAAGCCCCTAAAAGGTTGCTCAATGTTTACCAGTCAACCTGTATATCAACATTATGGGAAATTATAAGTTTTGGGAATACAACATTATGAAGATTCAACATTTTCAAATCCTAAATAATAAAAATAAAATAATTTATTCAAAACATTAATGTCAAAATGACATGTGAAAAGCAAAAACAATTTAATAAATAACACACACACACACACACACACACACACACACACACACACACACACACACACACACACACACACACAAATTGCCTGAAGTAGGTTAAACCTGTGTTTCGGGCTGAATAGTTGAATTGAATAATTCAACATTATGGGATATTGTATTTTTTAGGAATTCAACATTATGAGGATTCAACTTTTTGTACCTAAAGGACTTGTAGGCCGCAAATAAAGATTTAAATTTTAGTAGACCTGCTGTCTGGTTTAAAAGTTTCACGCGAGTAGCACGTCTGTGTTATATTCGAATTATAGTAATGTGTTTATTATCAATGCCAGTGGATCGTAAATAAATAATGTGTCGGTATTTTTAAAAACAGTTACATATGTATGCCTGTAGTTATTTAATTGTATACATGAAAGTTTCTGAGTTATAGTTCTAGTCTTTTTTAACAGTATTATGTAGATGTTTAGGTTACTCTTAGCTTATTGTAAAGGTAAATATCGTGGAGATAGAAACTGGCACATACGTGTAGAAATATTTCGATAGTGTATTTGAAATCCATATCGTGTAGCATCCCGCATGGTGGATCTGGCTCAATCAACTTTCGAAGGTGGGTCTATGTTCAAAAGTAGGCTTTTAAAGGATATGGAAAAGATGCGGGTTTTGAAATCTTGCAGAAACAAAAGTTATACCAATAGAAAGCTTACATAATTATCTTTTCAAAGACATATTTTTTAGAATTTTTTTCATCGCCATTTAATTTTCAAATGGGTTCTAAAAACATTAGAAAAATGAACTATGTGCTACACCAAATAACTGCATTAAGCCTAAATTGAAAAAAAAACCTGACAGTGACATTAAGAAACAGCAAAAGGAAATGACATTGTCAATATTGAACAACCAATAGAGGGCTGGTCGCCATGTTTTAAAAAATAAATAAATGTCAAACTCTAAAATACCAGCCCGCTATGAACTGTTTGAAGATTCCTGTCTGATACGTAGACTACGTAGACCTCCTCTTAGTATTACCAGTTCAGTCTAAATATTTTCTACCTAGTTAAAAAAAAAAGAGATATTATAATAAAACGGCTATACACAAAAATATGTTTTTGCGTGAAATAATTTTCTTAAATATGGCACTAAACATTAATATAGCTCGCATCGCTGCCGGTTTTCAAGGACCGCCTCCCATATAAAAAGTTTACCAACTTCTTTAAAAGCTGATACGGTACAGAAGTATTTATAACTACATAGATGAATCATTCATGATACTGCTGTAGTCTGCAGCTGTACCATCATTTCCGTCGCGATGTTTTTATGTTTGTGATTTGTTTGTGGGCGTATTTTGACTAAGTCTTCTTCATTGGGTTGATGATCCAAATGTGAGACAAATATATCTTCTAAGTCTGCGTGCTTCATCTTCGACTACAATGTCGCTTACTATCAGGTGAGTTTGTGATCAAGGGCGGACTTATTCGCGATGAAAAAGATTAATAAATAATAAATAAATAAATATTTTGGGACATCTTACACACGGTCTCTGATCCCAAACTAAGCATAGCTTGTGATATGGCTGCCAGAGACGGATATACTACATATACTTATTTTTAAATACATACTTATACATAGATAGTAACTAAATAACACCCAGACACAGAGCAAACACTTATGTTCATCACATAAATATTTGACCTGGGTAGAGATCGAACCCACGCCTCTTCGACCCAGAAGTTAGGGTCACTAACCACTGGGCCACCGAGGCAGTCAATTATAAGTAATGCCAAAGCTTTGCCACTGCCGCTCCACGAGGAGATGCATCTTATATAGCCTATACCTACTATAGGCCCTGGAGAGTGCAGTATGGATACCGAGGGCTAAGTATGTTTTTCTAAATCGATGCCTATGACTCAGTCTTTATCATTTTTAGTCTTTTAGGTATATTTTGTTAGGCATAGATAATATAAAAGGTTAATTTTGTAATCTCGATGGCGTTGAGTCACTTTTAATCTGTCCTATTCTTTTGTATCTTGCTATGATACATGTAACAGGTGTAAGCTTAGCAATCTCGATAGCTATGAATCAGTTTTTATCTTTTCTATTAATTTATATTTTGTTATGATACATTTAAATGGTGTAGCCTTGTAATCTCGATGGCTATGTGACTCATTTTTTATCATAATTCATCTATCTACACCCCAATACTATAGTTTTAGCTAAATTGCGGCTTATTAATGAATCATAAGAATCTGTTTTGCCCTTCGATGAATCATGATTAACGGTTTTGCTTTTTGTTAGGCCTATGCTTTATTGTGCACTTATTAAAATCCAGTACACTACAGTAACGGCTTTAAATAGGTGGGCATGCTAATTTTAATGAAACATGTGTGATAAATGAAATAATTATAGAATATCCCCAAGACCCAAAAATTAAATATACCTAAGGACCAGTTCATTTTCATCAACACAGTTACAACACAGGCATTCTGGTCCCTAGCTAAATCGGTTGAAGCGAACTTCTGCCGCCCCTCACTGCCTCCGTTGCTGAAACCCAATGGTTCACTGGCCCATACCGCGGTGGAGAAAGCAAATTTATTTGCATCTCAATTTGCTGAGTCTTCGCGTCTAGACCCCGGTAGTGCGAGACCTCCAACTTTGCCAAACTGTGACACTGTAATGAGTGAAATACACATCCGGCAAAAGGAGGTCCTCAAAGTTCTCCGCAGTCTAGATGTGAACAAAGCCAGTGGCCCTGATGGTATTCCGGCCATTGTATTGAGGACTTGTGCGCCTGAGCTGTCGCCTGTGCTGACTCGCCTCTTTCGCCTATCTCTGAAGACAGGTCAAGTGCCCAAATCTTGGAAGCTTGCTAACGTGCAACCTGTACCCAAGAAGGGCAGCCGTGCCGACCCTGCCAACTACAGGCCAATTTCGATCACGTCTATACTCTGTAAGAGTATGGAACGTGTTCTAAATAACAGGCTCCTGGCCTACCTGGAAGCGAATGACTTACTCAGTGACCGCCAGTACGGCTTTCGCCGAAACCGGTCTACTGGGGACCTTCTAGCGTACGCCACACACATCTGGAGTGAGGTCATGGAGAAGCACGGGGAGGCGTTGGCTGTCTCCTTGGACATTTCCAAAGCTTTTGATAGGGTCTGGCACGAGAGCCTTATTGGCAAGCTTCCATCTTACGGCCTGCCTGCTGATTTCTGCACATGGATATCAGATTTCTTGAGGAATCGGTCGTTACGAATTGTCGTTGATGGCTGCTCGTCCGACCAAATGGCTATCAATGCCGGTGTTCCTCAGGGGTCTGTGCTCTCTGCGAGACTCTTCCTACTGCAAATCAACGATCTGCTTAAGCCCGGGATCTTTGGGTACGCAGATGACAGTACAGTCGTGGAGAGCTACACATCCGATGCAAGAACCAGCGGGCCACAGATCGAGTTATACAGAGAGGCTATGGTTGAACGGCTCAACTCGAGTCTGCAGGCGGTATCCGACTGGGGTGATGCTAACCTGGTCAAGTTTAATGTCACAAAGACTCAGGGCTGTCTGTTTTCGGCCAAAAAGAGACTCTTTCAATTGTCTCCCGCTTTCCGTGGTGTCTCCGTTCCGGTAACTGACAGCTTGGAACTATTAGGCGTTTCACTCTCATCTTCTCTTAACTTTGGCTCTTACATAGAGTCCAAAGCCCAATTAGCCTCCAAAAAACTTGGTGTTCTCTCTAAGGTGAGACGGTATTTCACACCTGAGCAACTGCTTAGTCTTTATAAAGCACAAGTCAGGTCTTGCATGGAATACTGCTCTCACCTTTGGGATGGCTCTGCCAAATATCAACTGGAGGCTCTGGAGTCGCTTGAGAGACGAGCCAGGAGGCTGATTGACAACGAAACCTTGACTAAGACGCAGCTGCAAAGTCTTGAGCATCGTCGCAAGGTAGCGTGTTTGTCGGTCTTTTACCGGATACACTTCGGAGAGTGCGCCCAGGAGTTGCACAATCTGGTCCCCCCTGCCCCTTTCTTCTATCGTACGGCTAGACGGACGCGACCAAAGCGTCACCCTTTTATGGTGGACATTCCGCGCGTTAGAACCAAGCGTTTCGAATCCTCATTCCTCATACGAACAGCCGGAATGTGGAATGCTTTGCCTGGGTCTGTCTTCCCGTTAAAGTACAACGTGAGTGTCTTCAAATCCCGAGTAAATAGGTATCTTCTAGGTAAGCGTGCTACACCCTAGACCGCACATCTGCTTAACATCAGGCAGTGTGTAGTCAAACGCAAACCTATTCGAAATAAAAAAAAAAAAACATAGTTGATTGGATAGCGGAAGTTTAGAAATACCAAAACTCGATTACGGAATATTTTATATATTTTTTAATAGGATAGCCCTTTTGTTTGGAACTTAACACTTTTTTTGTGCATGACTCTAGAAGTCATTTAGAGCGCGAACGCCATACTTACATTACTTATCCAATAAAATTACATCACAATTAAAATGTGCGAAAACTACGCTAGTTTCCATAATAAAATACTACATCACTTTATTTTTCCAAATTCGATAACGCTTAAGTTTAGAACTTATGAAGGAACAGGTGAACATAGCGATAAAACGTATAGCCCTTGTAGTCGAGTAAAAAGTTTAAATACCTTATAGCTAAACGTTCTTTAGATTCTATTTCATATCAGAGAACTAAGATTAAATTAAAAATATTGCAAATAAAAGAAATATTTTACTTTTATGCTCCATTTTTCTAGACCAATAAGCGGGTATATATAATACAATGAAACAATTCCTATCTGAATAGGTTGGTACTAATAATAAGAAAGAATAATGCGACAAACAACGCATGTCGAATTGCGTTATAATAATATAGGTAAGTAATAAAAGTTATATTGTATTGTTTGTAGAGCCATCCAAATTAAACACAGACTTGATGTTTTTGTTTTTCTTTCATCCTATCTTATCCTTGTTATTGTAATTCTATATCCAACAAAAACATTTTCGTGTGAAATGGAGCCAAGACTAAATCACAGTTCACACTATCAAAAAGTTGTCAGATCTCACGTAAAGCTAAGCTTCAAACTCTACACGCCTTACTCTACAAGTTCTTACTTTACAAACTCTACACCTTAGTACAACAACCTTAGTACAAGTAGTAGATCTGACAACTTTTTAATAGTGTGAACTGTGATTTAGTCTTGGCTCCATTTCACATGAAAATGTTTTTGTTCTTTCACTTATTTTTGTAGTTAGTAATTTAATCGATTTTCACATCTCTAGCTTCAAAACTTGCGGAAGTCTCATACCAACTTTTAACCCTCAGTTTTATAGGTTAGTTTTACTAAAAATCTTGAAATATAATACGTGTTTTATTATTTGTAATAAAGAGTCCCTTTATCTAGCATCAAATGTAAATAGTTAAGAAGGGGTCAAAAGTGGCTCGAAATGGTTCGTGTAAAGTCTGTCAAGCTATATTTATTGTAAATAAATAAATTTGAATTTGTTTGTTTGCTTGTGTTATATTACGCATGTCGCGTCGCCAGTTCCTTTTTATTAGTCTTGGTTGGACACGCTTCCGCGTGTCCAGATGTCCGCGTCCGCGTGTCCTGCGAGATTAATTGTCTATATCAAAATAATACGTAAAATTAGTTACAATTTTAATGGATATTGTTCAATTTATTTAAATCTGCAAAACAATCAAAACGTAGCCAAGAAGTACAAAGGTCATCAAAGTTTTGTTTTGATGAGAACTACCTAAACAAACTCTAACCGCCTTACCACAAAAATACCACACTTTAAACACTGTTTAACCGTGCAATTTGTACTGTTGTTAAACATTGCCTGCGTAAAACTTTTGTGGTAAGACGGTTAATAATATTCTTATGGAATTTCAATTCCATCCGGTTCCGCATAAAAAATATGCTGATTAGAACCGGAGACCGATTAATATCAAAAGGTTGAATTGTAGCCGATAATTCTAAGGTAATGATAATTAAGTATGATAACGCATTGAAATCTAGTTAATGTTAAGACGATTGTGAGGTGCCAACTTGTCCAATGTCCATACAAAAACAATAAGCTGTTCCTCTAAATATTATCCGATTTGAGTGTTTTTTTTTCATGTAGTCAGCACTTCAATCGCCGTCTTATCTTATCTGTCTTAGTTTTTACAGTTTTTAAAGGACCTTAAAGTTACTAGCTTCCAATAAGTCATATTTTTACGCAAAACTTTAAATAAGACGTACCCTACCTACGAGCGTGAAATAAATAAATATAAATATTAGGGGACATCTTACACACGGTCTCTGACCCCAAACTAAGCAAAGCTTGTGATATGGCTGCCAGAGACTGATATACTACATATACATATTTTAAATACATACTTATATAGATACTACCTTAATAACACCCAGACACAAAGCAAACACCTATGTTCATCACATAAATATTTGCCCTGGGTGGGGATCGAACCCACGCCTCTTTGATCCAGAAGTCAGGGTCACTAACCACTGAGCCATCGAGGCAGTCAATAATATTTCTTACTTAAGCGATTGACACCAAAAATATATAAGATTTTGTTACAGTTTAAGGGGTGAAAAGAGTATTCTCCCGGAACTTATTGTTTAGATAGAATAATTCATTCTAGATTGCAATGTGACATATAATAAAATTTAAAATGTACCAAGAATTCTCTTGATATTCTACAGAAAACGTGAAAACACTGGCCGATTCACGATCCCCTTAAGTATTTTATTCATCCATATTACTATCATAATGTTATCGCGTGGACGCATAGAGTGACAAGGAATAAGCACTTTGTAAGGTTTAATCGTGCTATCAACAAATATCTGATATACGAGTATTTTATTAGAGCGCAGGTGTGCAATGATTTTTCTTCTTCTCTAGATAAGAAATGTGCGAATAAACCGTTTGAAAGGAATTAGCACTTTTCTATTATTTAGGTACCTACCTGTGTGCAAGCGATATCTAAGTATTAAAAAACACGTAATATTGCTATTTTGCTTGTATTCTTTATAGAACAATTGAATTGAAATGTAATTTAAACACAGAAAGCAATTGAATTATTTATCCACGGGCCAATAAAGATCTAAAGATAAATCTATAGTATAAATCCTACTACTAGATGGCAGCATAGGTACTCAGCATGCTGGTAGCCCAAGCTGGAAGCATTAATTACCATATGAATGGCTGTAATTGTACGTTTGGTCAGATAAATACCAGCGTGTATATTGGTCACGCGTTGCCATATGCCATAATTTGGTGTGGTCCCTCAAGCCCAAATGATTCAGAATAATTCAGATACACTACGAGCTGAACCTTTTATAATGTACGATTTTTCTACTCTTCTGAAGTGATCGGAAACTAGTAGTTCTCTGAACAGTAGACCTCGCATCTCGTCCATACTCGGAAATATTGTTAGTATGTATTTACCTATAGATACTAAACAAAATTGCCAAAAATTCGATTAATAAATAGCACTACAGCAAATTTCCCTATTTTGAGGGAAATACCATCTCAATCAAATATAGCCGACTTTTTAGATTCGCTGAAAAATGTGGCCTGTAGACGAGAATCAACATCCAGAGAGATGAAAGCAAAAAACAAGTCAAAAATGAGTCAAAACTGAGACCCTCTCTCACTTCGCTTGTTCAGTCCATAAGTAACTGTTACGGAATATGGTATGGATCCTTGTCTTTGTGTATGTTCCGTAACTTTTCCGAAATGGGGTATATTAGTGGGGAACCATAAATGCGAAGCACCATGAATGTGTGTGTTTTGGCCATCACATAGCCTCCAGCATCAATGGACCATCCTACGCTTTCCTGCGCCCCTGACTCTTTCCCACACACTACCGTAATGGAATAAAAAATCAGACACGTCGCGCGTCTTACTACTCGCACAAATTGAGAGGAAGCGAGTCCAGCAATTGGACGTTTCCTTTCATCTGAATTCTTACGGTCGAATCAGCCGATCGCTTTTGCCTCAATGGGATGAAAGGACCGACTCTTTTTGCCAGGACGCTCGCTTTCCGGTGTCTGGTGCTAGGGGATTAGCTAATATGGGACTCCTACTTTAAGATCCGTTGAATTAGCTATTAGCAAGCAGATACATTTGGGTGGTAGTTTTTGAACCGTCTGAAAGCCTTTTGCAAAGGTAAATGGTTGAAAACTTGAAACAATAATGGTCTGCTTTAATGCTTAGTTCTAAATGCCACCTTTGTTGATTCATGCGAAGACTGACCATTGCTTCACTGCGGTGTTCACTAAACAACACCTATAAAAGATGCTCATATCTTTTAAGGTCCTTAGGTGGTATTAGGATCGTTAGTATTGTGCTCTATTGCTCAGTAACTCTTACCATTTTTAAGCTCATTTATTTCAGGTAAAACAAACAATAATCGCGATAATATTTTTTCTTTTGATTCGCTTCGAAACTCGCAGATTTTTAGACCTGACTTCGATCACAATCTTATTACAAAATGGTTACGTTCTTTTGTAAGTGCCACCTTTTCCGGTTTACCTTCACGCGTTTTACGCTAAATTCCTAAGTCAGTTATTGCCTTTTTAAACTTTCGCGATTTGAACACGGTCGATGCAACTCGGCCGAAACGTCGGGATGAGGAGGTATTTATTTATCTCGTAATTTTAGTGCGCGTTTAGTCCCGTAGTATATAATAATAATTAGTGATTGCCGTTTGGATTTTATAAGCTCGGAGCTAAACGCAAGGAAGTCCAATTGTACTCGTATATTTCTGTCTATCATCAATCGGGAATCTATTTACCTACATAAATATTTATAATCATTTACAAATTCTGAATTTTAATTTCTGTTTTGCAATATAACTTATTGGTTGAATCCAAGCTCTGAAAATTATAAGTAAAAAAATAATAAACTATTGCAACCATTTTTTTTCGGAATTCTGCGCTATATTAAGCGGTTCCACTTGGTCAGCATGCCAAATTCTTGAGGCTTTGCCAATTACAGCGGCATTACTAATCGAGGGTCAGTAACACTAAAATAATCTTAGTGATTGTTAGTGACTGATTTTATTTATTTACCAGCTGTTAAGATTCGGGCTTGGTTTTTCCGACAACGACGTAGGCAAAGACACGGACATTGTACAATACCTACTCGTAATTGTTTTGTTCATAGCCTGTGACATGTTGGTCGAAGATCACTATATATATTTAGTTATTATTTTGTAAAATCTAATAAAACCTCTTTACATTGCACGCAACGGGCATTGTTTTATTCGATTTTATAGAATAAAACAATGCCTTAGGCCATGATAATCGAGCAGACCATGGTCTTTTGTGTTTCACTTTCTCGTAGTATTTACATTCTCTGTTTTATTACAGATTTGTGTGTTTTCTATGAAAATTCGTAGGGTATTTACGAATTTTACATTCTAACTTGTTTTATTTTATTGTGAACAATACCGAGTTGCCTAGTGAGTACCCTTAGTCAGTTTATGACGTAAGTTTTACTCATATTCCTGGAGTTTTATTTTCTCGAAGGATGTATGAAATGTAGAGTATGCACCACTAGAACCAAGTCTGTCTTCGTCTTGGGCGACTTGAACCCCTCGCAAAGCCCATGACTCTAAATAATTTAACTTAAATCGCCCTCGCTGCGCTCGGGAGTTAACTATACTGTCCCTCGCCACGCTCGGGGTCCAATATGTCGCCCGTGACGTAAGACACGACTTGGTTAACCTACTAGTACTACACGGTTAACCTACTGCGTTAACTGTACATTTTGTCGAGCGTCGTCGAACTTTTTGTATGGAATAGCCGGTCCTATGGAAAAAGGTGGTTATAATTACGAGTACAATGATATCCTTGAATATTTTCGTCTAAAGAAACACCATTCATAGGCGATATTTCTGACTAAATGCGAATTTGTTTTTTTACTTTATTTTTTATTTTAGGAACTAAGCCAATCTCGGTTGCACTCTAGTTCAAAGACAAATAATATAAAATACTGAATCAGCTTTTTTTATAGTCCACTGCAGGATGTAGGCCTAGCCACGAAGGGTGATTGGGCCATATCTACCATGCTGGCCCAGTGCGGGTTGGTAGATAATGTAAGGTTAATTTATTATGTTTTACGAGTTACAGAGAAGAATAATTACGTATTTTATTACAAGTTCATGTCAGTCTAGACGTATCAAATATCGGTGTAGATATGTATTAAGGATAATTTACTTCGTAAACCATACGAATAAATAAGTGATGCATTTAAAATAAAAATACTTCTGCGAATGACATAAATCTTACAGTTAAATTAATTTTATTACACAATATATTAAATATATAGTTCACTTAATTCTTGTGCACTTAATTATATTTTTTATTAATTTTTGATGCAGCTTATATTAAAAAAATATTTTATTATGAATACCTAGAACACCTAAGTAGTCTAAGGATTAAGTAACTTCAGATTTAAATAGATTTATTTATTTAATTAGATCATTTTAGATTGTAAGGTGTGTTATATTTTCTGATATTTTTAATATAAAATGTTGTATTATTAACTAATGTAATAAACAATGAAATATGTATATTTATTAACCTATTAGCAAATAAATAACTTTGACTTAGACTATTTTGAATAAGTTCAAGATAGTCCAACGTGCTATGTAAGGGCTATGCTAGTTGTCTCTCTGCGAGATCGAATCAGATATGAGGAGATCCGCAAACGAACCAAAGTTATACCGACATAGCACAGCGGATAAGCAAATTAAAGTGGCAGTGCGCAGGGCACATAGTTCGAAGAACGGATGGCCGACGGGTCCGTAAAGTTATCGAATGGAGACCACTGACCAGCGAGCGCAGCGTACGACGTCCACCGACTAGGTGGACTGGCGATATAATAAAGATCGCCGGAACGCGCTGGATACAGGCCGCTTCCAACCGGCCTTATTGGAAATCCATGAAGGAGGCCTATGTCCAGCAGTGGAAGTCCTACGGCTGATAGATGGGTGAAAGATATTTATAACAAGCTAAGTACCTCCTTGCCCTTAAAAAAATATCTAAAGCCCAAAGGACATGTCCACAAAATGTATGGAGGCTGGTATAATAATAATCATACATTCTAATCACAACACTCGTTACATTTCGAGAAAGTTTATATTTTTCTGAGTCTATTACAACAGTTAAAAACAAAAAAGAGCCCTCCGATTTTTTTAAAATTAATTTTGAATTTATTAGGATAAATAAATATATTTTTGGCTCAATAGGTAGTTTATCTCTATCAACCCTGATTAAGTAAACTCTAAATTGTTAAATAAAAGTATTTTTACCAATTAGACACAATTTTTAAGTGTTTTTTGTCACATTGTACCTATTAACTGGTCACACTGGTAGGTTATAATTTTTAATTTTAGCAAATTTAGATCTGAATCTGAATAGTGGAAGAATCAGCTACGAATGCAAGTAAAATAACGATAGGAGCACTTTATTTTTACTGAACTAGAAATAATAATAAGCTGTATTGTTATTTTTCGTACAATTTATTCATCGCATTTAAAAAAAAATGGAGGGGGAAAAAATCTAAATTAAATATTTTTGGGAAGCCCATAAAACAAGTTTTCATATGATGTGTATACATACCATCTTGGTTCAATTTTTCTCTGAATAATATACCACTTGTGGACGTCACCTTTAAAATTACTTTATTTATTCACATTTAGTTTTTGCCATTCCTGCCTATAAGTGTTAAATTCTCGACAGTTAAATCGACTGAAAATGTGTAATTATAATTGATTAACGATCAATCTCAGACTAATTTCAACTTTGTTATTAAAGTGATTGCGTAAATCGTTATAAAATGTGTCTTTATGCTTGATTGCCATCAATTTACAAGTCTGATTGAGTTTTTGTTATTTTTCTGCCATAAATTTAACAGCTGAAAATAATAATTTTGTCACTTGATTGCCGCCACTTAGAAGATTCAAAATACTATACTCTATAAAATTTAACTTGATCTCTGCGACAGCTGTCAGAAAAATCACGCCTATGAAGTCCTGAATTTCTTAATAGTACAGACAGTACCTGTCAATGTCATACTTTGTGGGCATGCCGATTAGTGACGAAGTGGCGACGAATGATCGTGACCACAGAGTTTTAATTAAAATATCGATAGTTTATACTGACGGTATTTTAAATAAAACTTCATTTATCATTAATTTTATTGTATATTTTACATTTGTAATTAAATTAAACCCAATTATATGTTACATTAGCATCGATAATAATGAAAAACGTCGATAAATACTATCGTTACATTACTATGAGTATTTAATTAATATCATAACATTATTTACATGTGTAAATACTTGATCTTAAATAATGATAAGTAAGTAAAATCAAATTTCTTACCTTCAATTACTCATTCGATTTCATTACAACATTGTTTGTAAATCGATTTTTTCCACCACTATCTCAAATCTAAAAATGTCAATCTTCTATGTCAATGTCACTGTCGCAGAGATCAAGTTAAATTTTATAGAGTAAAACAAGTAAATTGAAAGTAGTGTTTGTGCAAAAAGAGAAGCGTCGTAGGTGAGGTCGCCCGTGTGCCATTTTTGACCGACGAACCACCGGAGGTGGTATACAATCGAAGCGTATGTTTTTTATTTTTTATGTATAACCACGCATAACTTTTTTCATAGAGGTCCGATTTCATTAGTTTTTTTATTGGAAAGAGTATACTTTGAAATTGATCCCATTTAAATGTTATCGAAATTGGCTGAGCCATTTTTGATAAATCAACGATAATGTGAAAAATGCTCCATGGATCCGTGCGAAATATTCGCGAATTCTGTACACGGGTGAAGTCGGTCATGCTAATTTTTGCAAAAAATAATTTTGTTACGTTGACAAATTGACAACACTGCTCTGTCATTGCTAGTATATACAACTAAAAAAGTTTGATCTTGGTAGACACCAATTCAGTTTCCATCAGTAGACTCGCGTCTATTAAGTAGTCGGTATCTTGGCAAAATTAATTACTTACTGTGGCTAGATAGGTACTTAATATCAAATTATTATAAGTTCAATAGTCCCAATTGTGAAGGCGCCATCGTAATTAGAATATTTCTGTTTCTTTGTCACTAGGAAATCGATAGAGAGAACATTTTTTACGTTGCTATTAATTTTACGATGGTGCCTTCATAACTGGGCCTAATGTCTGCAGAAAATAAAACTAAACTCTTAGTAAACTTTAAACCAAGAATTTAGTTTTAAGTTGCATTTATTTGAGTGCAATATAATATTTTGTCTGAAACTTCAAGGTCTTACCTTGGCAAAATTTGCAAAGAGAATTATTTTATTCAGTGCTAATATTTAATTTCTGTTATCAAAACTATTTTGAATTACTGGTATGGGAATAAATATTCTATTGTATTAATACTGAGTTTTTAATGCCGCATTATTATTGTTGCTTGGTAAATATCATTTTCTTAAAATTATTTTACTAAGATAGTGACCGCGCAAGCGAATCGTCTGTGCTTCGAGTTTTCAAAGTTTATTGTACCTACGAGTGTTAGCCCGGAAATTCGTTTGTTGGTTTGGATGTTGCTTCTCAAGTACAAACATATTGTTTAACTAATATTGACGAAACTTGGTACCTACACAGGTTCTATCCGTACTAATATTATAAATCCGAAAGTCTTTATTTATTTATTGCAACATATGTAATAATTTGTACATGCGGTTCTTAGATTACATGTTTACATAATATTGTCAAATACATATGACCCTTTAAGGGTATGGCAAACTATTTATTATATTAGGACTGCTCATTGTTCATTATCATTATAAAATTAATAATAAATTGTCATAACAAAATCAAAAAACAAATCTACACAAAATTAAAATTAAATTAACATTATAAAAACAAAATTATATCTACATTATATACGCATATACGCAGTCGGTCACATTATTAAAATTATAAATCATTAGGAAAGAGGATGAAGCTATTATTATTTCCAAAAAAAAGTCTGTTTGTTGGTTTATTGATTTGTTCCTCTTTCACGCAGCAATGGATTAGCGGATTGACTTGATTATTGACATGAACATAGTTTGAAAGACGGAAAGTGGCATAGGTTATTCTTATCCCAGATAAATACAAAGTTCCCATGGGATAGTTCAATGCGGAGCCGCGGGCAACAGCTAGTAGTTTATATTTTATGAATTTTTAGACATCGGCACTATTTGATTCGTTCCCTCTTTAATCAAGTATTTTTTTTTTTTCTTTTAAATACAGGGGATATTTGCATTAGCACTATTTATCAATTGATTTTGCTAATATATGGTAACATCGTTTAACATCTAAATTCTACCAAGATTTGCGAGTATGAACCAAAACGATCTTGACCAAGGTGAACTATTTATAGTAAAATACTTGTTTGTCCTAGAGCTTTAATACATATTTAATTTTTTTTAATATTTAATATGACTTAATTCAGCATCGATAATACAATGTAGAATGTTTTAAACATTTCATCTAAAGCTAATTTAAACAAATATCCTAGGATTTTTTTTATTTTTTACAAAAGTTCAAATATAAAGAGTTTGTAGAGCATTACTAGACGATATTATTATTATATACTACGGGACTAATCGCGCACTAAAATTACGTGATAAATAAATACCTCATCATCCCGACGTTTCGGCCGAGTTGCATCGACCGTGATCCCGTAGTATATAATAATAATGTGTTCAAATCGCGAAAGTTTAAAAACAACATTACTAGACGACTAGACGACACTCGCAAATATCCTACAAAATATCAGTAAGTGATCTATATTTCGCCGATCAACAAAGTACTTTATTTTGGCATCTAAACCCTTCGTGGACCGCTAACAGGAACATAATTATGCGAAATTCCATTAGTTCTTGTTAGATATAAAGGGATATACAAAACATGTTAATTAAGAACCGCACGTAGAGGACATGTCCACAAAATGTCTGGAGGCTGGTATAATAATAATCAAAAATTGTAACCGCAACACTAGTTACATTTCGAGAAAGTTCATATTTTTCTGAGTCTATTACATTAACAAAGTTAAAAACAGAAAAGAGCCCTCCGATTTTTAAAAAATTAATTTTGAATTCAGTAGGATAAATAAATATATTTGGCTAAATAGGTAGTTTATCTCTATCAACCCTGATTAAGTAACCTCCAAATTGTTAAATAAAAGCATTTTTACCAATTGGACACACATTTTAAGTGTTTTTTGTCACATTATACCTACTAACTGGTAACACTGGTAGGTTATAATTTTTAATTTTAGCAAATTAAGAGATGAATGTGGAAGAATAAGCTACGAATGCAAGTAAAATAACGATAGAAGCATTTTAGAAAAAATGACAAGTTGTATTATTATTTTTCATACAATTTATTTTTCGCATTAAAAAAAAATGGAGGGATGAAATAATCTAAATTAAATATTTTTGGGAAGCACATAAAACAAGCTTTCAAATGATGTATATATCATCTTGGTTCGATTTTCTTCTGAAAAATATATCACTTGTGGACGTAACCTTTCATATGTTGCAAGAAATGATTTGAGTTTGAGATTAGAGTTTGAGGAATATTTGAACAAGATATAGCCTTAACTGTTTACTACTACCTACTCTGGAGAACGCCTATAAGCTCCTGGAATGGAAAGGACTCGGCATCAACATCAATGGCGAATACATCACTCACCTTCGATTTGCCGACGATATCGTGGTCATGGCAAAGTTGATGGAAGAACTCAGCACGATGCTCGAAGGCCTTAATCGAGTCTCTCAACAGGTGGGTCTTACAATTAACATGGACAAGACAAAGGTCATGTGTAATTCTCATGTTGTAAGTTGAAAGTTTTCGACCAGTGTGTGTTGCCAGTGATGACTTATGGCACAGAAACGTGGTTTCTCACTATGGGCCTTATTAGTAAGCTACAAGTAGCCCAACGAGCCATGGAGAGGGCTATGCTCGGAGTTTCTCTGCGAGATCGAATCAGGAATGAGGAGATCCGTAGAAGAACCAAGGTTACTGACATAGCCCAGCGGATTGGCAGGTTGAAGTGGCAATGGGCAGGGCACATAGCGCGGAGAACTGATGACCGATAGGGTCGAAAAGTTCTCGAGTGGAGACCACGTACCGGCAAGCGCAGCGTAGGACGTCCACCCACAAGCTGGACGGATGACCTTATTAGGACCGCAGGATCGTGCTGGATGCAAGCCGCTATCAACCGGTCTTATTGGAAAACATTAGGGGAGGCCTATGTCCAGCAGTGGACGTCCTATGGCTGAAATGATGCTGATGATGCCTTAACAACGGTCCCTTAAGTTCTCGCTTGTATGCAAAGGGCAATGCAGCCTAGCATGTCCATAATATCCGATGGTGACAATGAAGTTATCCTCCTATCGCAGTTAGCTCACGTACCGACATAATGTCCATGAAGTTGATTTTTCCTGCTCCTGATTACCCCGTGACAACTGTGAGCTAGCCATTTTGTCGTTATGAACAACTTATTATTATTTTTTACCGCCATTTAATTATTTAATTGACTTTAAAAAGGAGGAGGTTTTTGATGCAGCTGTGTATTTTTGTTGGTATGTTACGCGATGATTACGCCAATAGGCTAGGCTATTTGACAACATTGAAAATATACAATTGATTGTGGTTATCCATACAGATAATAGCCTGAAAAAGACATATTTCACTTTATTTAAATTAAAATATGTCTAATTTTAGCAAATCGCACAAAATAAAATAAGACATTTTTTGATATTTTATTTGTGACATGAACGCTCTAAGAAGGGCGACAACTCTGGTGACGTTACATGCTAGTAAACAAGAATTTCTCGATTGACCTTTGTTTGTGTAATTTGTGTTTTGTGTTTTTGGAGTAATATTATTGGATATGTAAGTTACTTTTAAAGTATTTTTGTCAATTTTGAGATGTGAACTAGCGTATTCACTAGTATTAACTAACGTTATTTACTAGTGTGTGACGTCACAGACCAGCGCCATTACAGAATGTCGTTTTAGCGGGATATTGAACATCTATTCTTTAACACTCGATTCTCATTGGTAATACAGTATATTTCTCGGAAATATAAATGTAGTGTGCTTATTATGCACTGACGAATAATTTAAAACGATTTTTAAAAACTAGTCAAATAGCGACTATTGTGAACTGGTTTTGAGGATTCCTTTTCGTTTGTATCCAAAGGACTATGCAATCTTGCATGACCATAGCAATATCGAATATCAATATCGTTTCTTTTTTGACATGTAACTTATTGTTATAAATAAATAAGTCTTAGTTTGAGTCGAATGATAAGAAATCGTCTATTAATCACTCAAAGCTTGAAAGGAAGGCGGGATTTTCTAGAAGTGACTAAAAATATTATGTGATTGATGAAGGACCCCTAACTGTGAAACTATCCTCCTATGCTATATAACCTAAGAAGAGAAGAAGAGAAGTTAACTCACGTACAGCCCAACAGAAGGTCCATGAGGTTGATTTTCCCGCTCCTGACAGCCCTATGATGACCGCCAACTTGCCAACTTATCGTTACGAATGATTTTTCAACTGAATTCTAATCAGATTATTTTTTGCAAAAAATAGCATGACCGACTTCACCCGTGTTCAGAATTCGCGAATATTTCGCACGGATCGATGTAGCATTTTGACATTATTGTTGATTTATCAAAAATAGCTCAGCCGATTTCGATAAAATTTAAATGGGAACAATTTCAAAGTATACTCATTCCAATGAAAAAAGAATTATTGAAATCGGACAACTATGAAAAAAGTTATGCGTGGGTATACACAAAAAAATACGCGTCGAATTGAGTACCTCCTCCGGTTCTTCGGTCAAAAAGGAGATTGGCGTGTGTGTCTGTCTGTCTATCTGTGGCATCGTAGCTCCCGAACGGATGAACCGATTTTGATTTTGTTTTAATGTTTGAAAGGTAAATTAGTCAGGAGTTTTGTTTCATAAAAATCGGTTCAGCCGTTTTAAAGTTATCAGTTCTTTTGTTAGCCGGTCTTAGGTAGAAATCTTATTGCGTTGGAGCCTTTTTAAATTTTAAATTTAATTTCGTTTAATTTTTTGTGTTTAGGTTACGCGCTTATTCCGCCAATTGTGCTAGTTTAAGTTTACTTACGTATATCCCGACAGGATGTCCATGAGGCTGCTCTTTCCCGCCCCCGACTGCCCCATGATGACCGTCAGCTCGCCAGCGTTGAATTGTCCCGAAATGTTGTTGAGAATCACTTTGCGACCTAGAACAAACATACAAGGTTACTACAACAACGGTAAAACAGAAACATTACTTATTTAGTTTTAGAATTATAATTTTTTTTTGGGAGCATTTGGACTGAAAGTCCATGCCAGCCCCATCGTACCCTTATAAATAGAAGCTTATGGCATATTTATACACACACACACATATCTATACATACACACTAAGATATAATAAGCCAGCGAGGCAAAAGTGGAGTAGTATGATTTGAAATTGAGTTGATAAATTTAACATTTTTAATTTTAATACTCGTATTTCATTTTCATCTTGAATGAAATGTATTGATTTGCTGTTGGAACTCTTAACTCCTTTATTCGTCATTTCATTTCAGCCATTGGACATCCATTGGTAAACTGCTGGACATAGGCCTCCCCTATAGACCTCTAATAAGACCGGTTGGTAGCGGTTCGCATCCAGCGCGAAACCGCGGTCTTGATGACCACGTAGGTGGACGTCTTACGCTGCGCTTGCCGGTACGTGGTCTCAACTCAAGAACTTTCCGAACCCATCGGTCATCAGTCCTCCGTGCTATGTACCCTGCCCACTGCCATTTCAACTTTCCAACCCACTGGGCTATGTCGGTTACTTTGGTTCTTCTACGGATCTCCTCATTTCTGAGTACCGAGTGGCAGTTTTGCAAATCAAATCGAATTACTTTTACGTCGCGTTGACCGAACGTATCGAGCACATTGCATTGCATTGACGCTTGAGTTAGCCAATCACAGATGTTGCCACGCTCGTGTTCGATCGGTTTGGCGCTCGTTACATTACCGTAAAAAATCCTCACACCTATTCAGTTTTCTGTACGTGACATAAGATGGCGCTGTGCCATTTCCATAGAAATCACATCAAACGTTAACGCGGTCGAGCTCGAGCGAAAAACTCCCACTTAGCCCTCTGATTCGATCTCGCAGAGTCACTCCGAGCATAGCCCTAACTCGTGCAACAAATCAATCCCTTTCTAAGGGGACACGGACGTGTTTATACTCATACATGTCGATGGGTGCTAGCCACGGCGTAGCATCGTTTTGTGCTCAGAAACGTTATTGACGATATTGATATTGACAGCTGTGACCAAACATTTCCATATATTTTTGTGGGGGCGAAGAGCTCTCAACCGGTTGCAGCGCGTTAAATATATGTTCGCTACATTTAGATAACAACATTTTTCCAAAAAATTCCAACAGTGCACATTTTGAGTTTTAAGTTGATGAAACTAGTTTGTCTCTGCCAAAAGAAACATTTGTGCTCAACAGTGTGCTATACAGCGGGTCATAATAAGCGGTTCCGGCGGATCCATACGAGTACCTTTATAAGTTTTCTTCCGATTTTTAAAATATCAATGGGTTTTTGTCTGCATGTGTTGCTCTGGACTATCTTTATCAAAATGTATTTCAGTATTTGTTTCGATAAATAGGTAGGTATATCAATAACTCTCTGATAGACATTGCTTGCTGATTGAAGGTATGTACGAAAATGGATTTAATTGATCACTTTGATTTAATTGATTTGTTTTTTAATCAAAACTTGATTATTTTGATTCATGTTTGGCAGTAAGGGCATTCGTTATGTCTAGTTTTTACCCCCAACAAAAAGAGGATAGTAAAAATTTTGGCCAGTGTTAATTTGTATGTAGGTATACATAGCTACTAAGCGAATTTAATGATTATTGACTTTTATTGTTTGAAAGCTGGTAAAATGGAAATGATTTATGTTTTAATGGTAAAACGGACATGAGATTTTCATGGCTTTCAAATTTTTTAATTTTACTCTAGATATTGATGAATTACCTGCGTGAAACCTACAGTTGACTACGCTCAGTGTGTACAGTTGTACAGTTGACTACCTAGTGCAGGTATAGTACATTACTAAAACTCATTTACTAATTACATTAGAAGTTAACAATATTTTATCGTTGTGGCCTGGCTATGCTGTTAACGGATTTCCAACTGGCTACAGCTGTCATGCTCGCAGTTTGAATTTCTAAAAACCCTATTAGATACTAAGCATTTATCAATCGTAACATGTACCTATAATGTATTAAAGAAAAATTAATTTTGATTTAACAGAAGAGATCGAAAATAACTGTTAGACTACTTACTTACGTTACTTTTATTTGATCGACGAAACGGAGAGGTAGTAATAATAATAAGTTTTAACGTACTCAATTCGACGCGTATAATTATATTTTTTTGTTTATGTGTAACCACTAATAGCTTTTTAAAAAGTAGTCAGATTTCGATTATTTTTTTATTGGAAAGAGTATACTTTGAAATTGGTTCAATTTTAATTTTATCAAAATCAGCTGAGCCATTTTTGGTAAATCAACAATAATGTCAAAAATGTTACATAGATCCGTGCGAAATATTCGCGAATTATGAACACGGTTGATGTCAGTCATACTTTTTTTGCAAAAAATAATTATTTTGTTCAATCTACTCCACAGATACTTTCTTTTTTGTGATAAACATTTCAAAAATTGACACATTCGCAGGATTTGAACCTGCATCTCTCTGGGATTCCAGCCCAGATGCTCTGTCCAACTAAGCTAAAACGCTGTCTGCGAACGCGCCGAATTAGTGAAAGTTTTTATCATTTTTACCAACTACTACATTGTAGGATGCGCCATCTGTGAGAACTGCTTTAAACCAGTCAGTCACTTAATGTGAAATTATTAGAACTTCTTACCATAAACGAGAAATGCCGCATTGCTTAATCAATGAAATGATTTTTAATTGAATAATGATTGCGAAGCACGGTAAAAATTATTTTACTCCACAGATATCTGTAAATAAAGTATATACTCTGTCAAATTAAGTGCTTTGCAAAACTAACAAGATGTGTGATTCTTCAGATGTGTGAACTTCTTGGCTTCTGTGAAGTTAGCCACAAACTGCGCACACCCTCATTTTTCGCGCAGCTGACTTAACGAATTTGCTATTGCGCAATTGCTCGCATTGTGTTCATGACGCCAAGAAGTTTTATTCGATAATAAACGAAAATAATCGTTTTTGAAAATTGAGAGATAATTTTTTTTAATGTTGTTAATGTAAAATTGCGCGAGCAAGAAGGAAAATAGGAATAGAAAATCACCTTAACAATTAATATTTATAATAACTGCTATTGTGTTTTTTAGTTGTTATAAACTGTTATTTTTGACGATGCTATTACAGTATTTCTGACATTTTAATTTTTTTGTAATATTGTACGTGTAATTTTATGTAATGTACCGAATTTTAATTAATTATTATAATATCATGCCTAATAATTCAATTTGATTGAGTACATAATTAATTATTGTTATTTTGACGATTCACAGGGTATTGCACATGGTTTATTTTTGTGTACCAATGTATGTAAATAACCTTACTGAAAATAAATGATTATCTATCTATCTATTAGGCCTAATCACCGTTAATACCTTAAAGTATTATTATCATCCATCATGGCCTGTCTATGATGTCAATGAATAACGTGTGCCTACGCAGCAGACCGGTATTAGTAGGTACTGTTCTTGAGCATTGGGATTATTAAATTTCTGGACTACCGACAGTTGGATAGTAGTGCAACAGCTTTTTGTATAGTAGTTTAAGTACCTAGGCAAGACAGTTATGTTATACATGCCTGCAATGTAGCTATTAACTAATCTGTGGATAACTGGTTATACCTAAGTGTAAGATCGTGCGTGTGTATTTTGTTCGAATTAAGTATTGTACTAAAATTTTAAATGTAAATCATTGCACTCGAATATTGCATGTATGCATTTTAAAAAGTTAGTTAGTTTTTTAGCCATTTTGTTAAGCCAACTTTCCAACTATCAGTCGTAGGATGTCCAAAAAAAATTGTGCGTGGAGTCTTTCCGCGATGAAAGGTGTGAAACTTCGTAACTATTCCCCCTCCCCAGGAGCGTTGAACGTTTAAGTTTAACGCAACAGTGCTTTCATACCCCCTCCGTGGTAGCGTTAAACGTTTAACGCAACCTTGTTAGAAGTCCCATTAGAAGTTTCATTTTAATAGATTTCTAATAAGGCTGGTTGAAAGAGGTTTGTATCCAGCGATTGCCTGCGGTCTTAATTATATCGGCGGTCTTACTAGTCAGTAGACATCCTACGCTACACTTGCCGGTACGTGGTCTTATTTAAGAATTTCACAGCCCTATCGCCCATTAGAAATTTACAATATACATTTTATAATATTTGAGCAAAAATACAAAAAGAGACAGATAGCAAATTTTTATACGATTTAAAAATTAGGAATCATACTTAAATATTTAAATATGAGATTTACGTCATCAGCTCTATAAATTATATAATTACGCTTAATGCAGCAAAAACTGGATAGCTAAGCTAATAAACAAAATTGTGAGGTGAAATTAAAATGAAATTTGATTTTTTTGTAGTGGATAATTGCTTAAGCACTAAACAACACAATTTAGTTCGTACATAATATAAGCAATATAAAGGTTATGTACTTTACGGATTGTTGGATACAAGATCATACAAGTTAAACTCGTTTCTCATAAAAACAAGTACGTTTGTAATTATTCTGTGGTATGCTCAGATTCATCTAGTAACTGCTAGTGATTAGGTATAGTTAATGTGATAATGTAATTGATAAAAAGCTGCGATTCATGCGACCATTTAAAACTGACGTACTCTTAATTGTAATTAGGTCTGCCAAAAAATTTGCTAAAAAAAAAGCCTTTAATTTCTTGCTACAAAAATATAAATGGACTAAGTAACTTAATACCTAATTATTACACTTTAAATTATAAATTACCATTATAAAAAACCAACATAATTTTCATTACAAAATTTTAAATATAAATTTGGATGATTTTCCATGGGTAGTAAAATTCGGGCATTGTGCATCTTGGAAAAAAATCTTTAAATATCAATAATAAAAATATATATTTTTGACCAAAATTATTGTATCAGGTGTCTGACTGTAGGTTCTCGCTATGCTCACGCACAATCACCTAAATAATGTAACAGCGTATATGTTGAAAAACCAGATTAATAAAAGTTTTGTTTTAATGTATGCCTTGCTTGGTAGTCTTATATTTTAAGTCTATATTTAGGTATATGATATGTCTAATCTGCTTATTAATATTCATAACAAAATGTTCGCAATCTCTATCTCTGGTTTATTATATTAACGTACTGTCTCTATCGTATGTGGTTAGCATTTAATATCAAAACACAAAAAAATATCGTCCGACAGATTTGCGTCACGTTAAAAACCTGTTAAAAATTAATCGAGGCCTATGCGCTCTGAGAGCTTAGTATAACTTTATATCGTAAAAAAAGAACTGTATGCTGAGTGTGAGTTTTGTCGTAAACATTACGCGCTCTTCGGCGAGCG
This sequence comes from Hypomecis punctinalis, assembly GCA_949316475.1. NCBI lineage: Eukaryota > Metazoa > Arthropoda > Insecta > Lepidoptera > Geometridae > Hypomecis > Hypomecis punctinalis. The sequence continues at coordinate 15,982,372 of OX438802.1, forward strand.
CGTAAGCATGTCATTTGTATGAATTAATGTACAGCGCCACTAGCGGCGCATTTTTGAAACACAACGAGTGCGCCGCTAGTGGCGCTGTGCTATTTCTTCATACAAATTACATGCTTACGCGCTCGCCGAAGAGCGCGTCATGTTTACGACAAAACTCACACTCAGCATACTGTATTGGTTTTCATGCGGCTCTGGACAATTTTGTTACTTTGTCAATTTCCAGGGAAAACTAGGGAACTAATGTAGTTCGTTCACGAATAAAGTCAAACTAAACAAAGGGATGTTGTATATGCCATGTCTACTGATCGCTGATTCACTTCGGTGGTCAGAAAAAAAAACACTTAGTCAAGTTACGCTATGAGCGCTACAAAAAAGCTCTTAATCTAGATCATAATTGACTTTATACTTAACATAATGCCAATTTTAAGCACATCAAATGACGACGCAGGACTCGAATATACATGTTCCTGCGAAACTTTCAATAGGTAGATATGTGCCAGATGTACCTATTTAGAGCAGGAATGTGTCATGCGTTACACACAATAAACACAAAAGGTCATGGCTGCAAAGAACATTACTCCCAAAGCACGTATTCATAAGGCCCAGACTCTATCAAAGCGGAATGGAGCGGCAAGCAAATATGGCATTTACGAAATGAACTTACGGATTACAACGCTATACCCATTTCCGTTCCCATTGATACTAAAGATAAATAAAAATAAATAGTCTGAAAAACGGTTTAAAAAATTAGCCACCCAGTAAAAAATTGGCTAAGATTGTTTAGTACCTATCTAAACCCTAACAAGATTCGCGAGTGTGAACCAAATCGGTCAAAAGCGAGTTGAGATATATTTTATATGAAACGAAATGAACCTTACGACTTACGACTACTGCAATGAAGAATATTTTTGCACGAGCGAATTGTGCATATTTGAGCACGGACTTAAACAAAAATACAACACATTTTTCGAACAGTCGGACTGTTTGGAAAACTAGGTACCAGCTTAGCTTATAATATGCGATGCTATCTCTAAGTCTGTTTCGCTCTACTTTGGTAGAATCTGAGCGTAAGTACTACTCTAAGTTCTATCCAAAACAGCGACCGGTTAACTCAAGGTTCAAATTACTGTAAACTAGATGCACGTGTTGGTCGCGACTACAAATAAATAATAATGTACAATTGTACTCGTACGTCCTATAGCTCTACGCAGTTGCATCATTACGATAGAACAATAATTTTGTACCCACGTGTATCTGGTACTTGAAGTAGTTGATTCATTATGAAGTCTAACATATTTCATTGGTGTACTTATAATAACAATAGTCACAGTAAAAGTAACAAGAAAGAACATGACGTACATTATATCTACTAATCCTTGTAGGTACCTATACAATTTTGTATAAATTATTTTGGATCTCGGTAACCATTTCAACGATTTGATCGAAAAGTAAACTTCTGATTCCTGATATAGGTAGGCATGAATTTGAAAATAAGGTGACTTGCATATTTTGACACAGTAGATATGGATATCGTACGCCTGATAATCATGATGATGACTTGTAGAGGGCCAATTTTATGGTTATCAAAGGCAAAGGACGCGTCCTTTGCAATGGAGTAATTAATAAAATACATATCACAAGAACACAAATAGCTGCCACTTACTGTATAATACTTCATTGTGAATCTATACTATATAATTATTATAATATAAATATGTATATATATAATTATGATTACTCGTAGGATGTTTGATTAAGCAAGTAAATTCAAATTTATCAAAAAAGTATTTGTAACTTGGGTAATAAAATAATCTATAACTGTACTGCAGCTGTACGGTAGCAGCCTTTTTAGTAGTCCACTGCAGGACGTAGGCCTGCCCACCAAGGGTGATTGGGCCATATCCACCACGCGGGCCCAGTGCGGGTTGGTGGATTCACATACGCCATCGAATTTCTTCTACGGACGTATGCAGGTTGCCTCACGATGTTTTCCTTCACCGAAAAGCCTGTGGTGTGAAATTCCGTACATAAATTCTAAAGAACTCATTGGTACGGGACCGGGGATTCGAACCCACGACCTCACGATTGTAAGGCGGGTGTCACTACACACGGGTGTTTTACACTACCTCTTGACCACCACGGCTTAAAACTGTAACTGGAGAAAATTAAAATAATGAAGAGGTAAAGTTTATGATATGTGAGTTTTTAGGGATGTAGGGGATTTACTGAACCTATTTTGAAAATTCTTTTGATAAAAGGCCACATTATTTTTAGTATAAGTTAAGTAAGGCTACAAAGTACGCGCGAACAAAGCCGCGGGCAAAGGCTAGTATGAAATAAAGACATAAGTTAATTTTTCGTTAACTAGCATTTTTCTTCACAAAATTAAGTACCTAATTTGACTGAAGTAATGATAAAATCTAGCTATAAATGTGTTCAAAACACCACTTTTTATTGAAATGACCTTTAGGCATTATAAAATTATTCTTTAAAATTTATTTGCTAATTAATTACTCAATTGTAGATTTTATTTTTCGTATAACACACTACCTAGTATTACATGTCTGGTTTTTTATATTAACTGAAGTCTAGAGTACGAATAATACTAATGATATTCAAAAACTGTTCACGTCTTTGAGTTACGGCAATAATATCAGATATACCTACTACGTCTTATTAATGTTGTAAGATGATTTGATAAGCCGTATTTTTTTTAATAAAATCCTAGGGATTTCGAGATAACACGAATACTTACTGAGATTCTTGCGAGAATGTGGTTTATCAAATTATACTACGACACTACTCAGTTTCGTTGGAGTACCTAATACCTATATAAATAGTTAGTCCGTCTTTTGTCTTTTTCTTTCTCTAACAATTTTAATTCACTTGCAAAAGACAAAAGACGGACTAACTGCTTCAAAGTAACTGCATTTGTTAATAAAGCGGACTAAATATGTATTTAACATAAAACCAAGTAGATTCATAGCACATCATCGTTATCATTTTAACCTTTGGACCTTCACTGAGTGTTTATACGTTGGTCAAATATGTAGGTCCATATTGCATTAAAAAATAATTGGAAACGGTTTGCAAATTATGTGATCAACAGTATAATGTAGTCCATTTTCAGCCTATATTTACGCTTATCGGTCTTTGTTCTCTAATCTACATCGTTTTTATTACCGTATTTATTGTATTTCATTTGCATACGTGTGTTGATGGTTTTAATATCTGTTTAGTAGAAACTATTTAACCATTACATCTTGTCTGTCAGGATTGCATACAAAACTTTTCATGAGTAGTTTCTGAACTAGTAGAGCCATTGTAGTTAACCTAGGCAAGTAAGTGTTAGGTCTAAAGGTCTAAGTTAATAGGTCTTTGCCACCCGTGACCACATTCCACAGGGTCACAAGTAAACTTGTGGTCAAACGTCTCTCCAGTCAACCACAGACAATTAATTATTATTGTTAAAGGAAAATAGCTTAAAATCCGTCTGCATGAGGTTTAATTGCTCAGAAAATAAAGATATATTACATTTTTAAACCAAAATGGGTCAATTTGTGTTTATAAGCAGTGGAATAACAATTTCTTAATAATACACCCGAACGACTTTTTTTATATCTAGTAATTATAAATTTAGTCGGTAATGACATCGGAAGTATTATAAATTAAGGAAGTAAAATTATAATTACAATAGAAAGACTTCAAACAATCAAATATTAAACAATCGAGCCCTATTGTAGTGCCCTGTGTGACACCGAAATTTATTTTATATTATTTAAGTTATATCACAAAAGAACGAAGTTAATCGATTTTTTTTTTATATCTATTACATAACAGACGAAGAATCACTCAAATTGGTTTACGGATTAATGAGATAACGAGCAACATAATTATACAAAAAACGCAGTCCAGTCCAGAACCAAATAGGTATTTAGTTGAGTTTGGATTTTATCTTATTTGCTAACATTGACTCCAGCATTTATCTATAGAATTAGGCCAAGTTTAGATAACTTGAACAAAACATAGTAAACAAAACGAGATTAGCAAATTGTTTCCTGTCACAATACTGAACTGACAAAATAAAATTAGGCAAATTAAGGATATCCCTACTTAAGAGTAGGTATTACAATAAATTAACATAAAATCTTTAACATTATAAAGTCTTATTAGTTTCCACTTGTATTTGAATTTTAATAGGCTATTTGACAACATTGAAAATATTCTATTAATTTTGGTAATCCATACAGATAATAGCCTGAAAAAGACATATTTCACTTTATTTAAACTAAAATGTCTAATTATCGCAAATCCAACAAAATAAAATACGATATTTTTTTGATATTTTATCTGTGTCGTAAACGCTCTAAGAAGGGCGGCAACTCTGGTGACGTCACGTGCTGGTAAACAAGAATTTCTCGATTCACTGTTGTTTGTGTAATTTGTGTTTTGTGATTTCGGAGTAATATTATTGGATCTGTAAGTTACTTTTAAAGTATTTTTTGTTAATTTTTAGATGTGAACCAGCGTATTTACCAGTATTAACTAACGTTATTTACTCGTGAGTGACGTCAAAGACCAGCGCCATTACAGAATGTCGTTTTTGGTAGGATCTTGAATATCTATTCTTTAACAGTAATTTTCATTGTCAATACAGTAGATCTCTCGGAAATATAAATGTAGTGTGCTTAGTATGTACTAACAAATAATTTAAAACGATTTCCAAAAACTAGACAAATACCCTATTGTGTATAACATATGATAGGTTTGCTTATTTAACAAGATTCATGAGTTTTTTTCTAATTAATTTAAAGCGTGGGTTGACAACAGCTCCCCTTTCGTCTTATCTAGATTTTATCGTTATCGATGGCCAGGGTTAAATGTAACACGTGTTGCTCGATACGGGATATTACACTGTTATTATTTTTATTCGGTTTTGATGGAACCCGCATTATTTGATGGGGTTTAGAGTGGTACGAATGTTTTTACTATATTACCCTATTTAGCACGTCTCATATAAAAAACTATTTTAGTTGCTGTGATTTTACACCAGATATTGACTAACTCGCAGCTGCAAAGTCTTGAGCATCGTCGCAAGGTATCGTGTTTGTCGGCCTTTTACCGGTTACACTTCGGAGAGTGCGCCCAGGAGTTGCACAATCTGGTCCCACCTGCCCCTTTCTTCTATCGTACGGCTAGACGGACGCGACCAAAGCGCCACCCTTTTATGGTGGACATTCCGCGCGTTAGAACCAAGCGTTTTGTATCCTCATTCCTCATACGAACAGCCGGAATGTGGAACGCTTTTCCTGGGTCTGTCTTTCCGTTAAAGTACAACGTGGGTGTCTTCAAATCCCGAGTAAATAGGTATCTTCTAGGCAACGACATTAATAAAATTATTAATGACGTTGCTTCTAGGTAAGCGTGCTACACCCTAGACCGCACATCTGCTTAACATCAGGCAGTGTGTAGTCAAACGCGAAGCTATTGAAAATAAAAAAAATATATATTTGAGGAGTATTTTATTTGCATAAGAATTAAAAAAATCTCCGTCTAACCAATAAAGTTTTACGCACAGTTTAGACAATGTTCAACACTACAAATTGCACGGTTTAACAGTGTTTAAAGCATGTTTAAATCTTTTGTGGTATGTTTTAAGAATATCGCAGTAATATCCGGCTGTCTTCCTAACAGGGTTGGTATCATATTCTCCGAAAATTGATGTTCTATAGATGTGACAAATATAGGTACTAGCTGAACGATAAAGCGACCAAAAAAACCATCCCAGCACTAATAGATAACAGACTCTTTGGGAGTTTCGCAGAAAAAACATGAGCGTATTTTGTGAGCGTCCGTTTGTCGAGTTGGTATTCGGTTCTGTACATAATCATAAAAGATACACAGGGTTATTTCTGATCAATTAGCAGAACAAAAGTTGTTAGTTTTGATGTACCTACAGAATAAGCCCCTAGAAGGATGCTAATTGATTAGAAATAACCCTGTAGGTATAAAATAGGATATACTTACCTAATATCTACTTAAGTTACAATATAACTATTCTGTCTGGATGAATTTGTGGCGGGACACTGTTATTATTTTATTGATATGGGGGCGACAGGTCCTGACCGTCCCGCATGGGATGTTTTGTGCATTCTCTTCAATTGAACTTTGTTATCAATAAAAAATATGTTGCATTTGTTCTTCAATATAACAAATGCAACTTACAATCTACGAGTTATTAATCATTACTTTTTATATAACTATTTACTTGCGCTAGTCTTTCAGATTATTGTACTGAATTTGCTAGTTTTAAGAAACAAATTCGAATTTATAGCACCTACTCTCTCATTTAGTGAAGACAGTAGCGAATTTACCAATAAACACGTTGTAGCCTGAGGCTTTGAGCAGCAGATTTTACGGAGGTGGGGTAGATAATTTTTGGCTTAATTAGTTAGAAAATGCATAAAAAAATCGTGTATGATTCGAACAATGTTATCGAATTATGAAGTAATGACGGCACATTTTAATGCCCTTCTGGCGGCAAATATGTAAATCCGCGATTGAGTAAGACTTCTTCGGTGACTCGCTCGAGGGAAACTCGCTCGCGCGAACGAGTCACCGCCCTCCGGTTTCACCTATTTTTTGTGTCGTTAATGTCTTGCTGTAATGCGCTATATTTTTTTAATTTATGTGGCAAATCCGTGTATTGATATCGCGTATTGTTAGTGACTCGCCATAGGCTGGGTCATAAATCGTAGTAAAACCAGGGCAGTGAATATGTTGCGCAGGTACAACGTCATTAGGTATCGATAATGATGAGTTTGTTTAAAAGCATCGCATCGTATATTACCTTTTTTTTATAGTGTTGTGATTGTCTGAAACTATGTTTTCTTTCATTTCAAACACGAATTGAATAAAATATTGTAAGTACAAATAAACTAGGTCATCATCATCCACAGTTTTCTTTGTCCCACTGTTGGATATAGGCCTTTATTACAGTGCCATCTGACTTGGTAGGTACCTATAGCTACAAAAACGTTTTAATATTTTTTATATGTATAAAAAATATTAAAACGTTTTTGTAGCTGACTGTTCATAAAATCACCGTCGAGCGAGTTTATGACAGAAAATAAGTAAAATCGGAGGGCGGTGACTCGCTCGCGCGATCGAGTTTCCCTCGAGCAAGTCACTGAAGATGTCCCGAGTAAAGATACGTTTCGTCAGGTATAATACACATCTATATCATTAAAAATCATAACTTACATTGTTGCAGTTCTTATCAAAGTCAGTAGGTAACGGCCGATAACTTCGGGCGGTTTCCGAATATCACTGATTAGTGTGGAGAGTGAACTTGTACTTTTATTTACAATGTCTGATGTTTGATTTTGCTGATACACATCTTATCTTTAATTGTAAAATATGGATTCCTTTCTTTTATTATTAATAAGAACTTATAGCTCCATATTTTTATTTCATTTTAAAATTTTGGGCCAAAAACCAGATGTTTCATTTTGATGATACAAATCATAAATTTAATTTTCGAATAAGGATTTATTTAGTTTGTTATCAATGAGTGAATATAGCGCTACATTTTCTTTTCATTTCAAAATAGTCAAAAACCAGATCTGTCACAATTGATAAAAACATATTTTTTTTTCATATAATTAGCGTATGAATATAACGTACGAAGGTCAATGTCGCCCATAAAATATGTTAAGACTTTTCTATTATTTATTTATGCAAACAAATCATTGATATTTTCAATTCAGTCGGGTTAACATCCTACAAACTTACGATTGTTGATAATCGGCCAAGCATCTAAAGTTTGTCATAGCAGACAGACTGCACAAATCCTATTATATTTTATTGTAGGTTTGTTATTGTACTGCATTTGTTATTCGAGATAACGAATATCGAAGTGACGTCGATCGAAATGGCGATAACCTTCCGCGTGAAAGGGAAGCGTGTAAATACTTCGCGTGCTTAGTTTACAATTCTGCGCAAACAATCTCACTAGTAAATAACCTGAAATACAACAAAGAAGAAATAGCAGTAATAATCAATCTATACATCTCGTGTGAGAATATTACTAATCATTTCTCCGTCGGAGGCGTTTGACCGATTTTTATGGCATTTTTGCGTACCTATTTTCGGTAGGTCTGATAATAATAATAAGTCTTATTTCTAGGTGGTAAGGTAATAATATTTTTTTGATATGGTAAAACAACGTTGGCTAATTTTTATTATATTTTTCAGCTAATTTTTATTATATTTTTTAGTTACGCTAACAGAGTTCTAGACTCCACCAAAGTCGAACGGAGAGTCCTTAAACCAATGGATCAAGCCCTCAGGGGTTAGAATAACAATATATGTAATTGAAAACTATAATAGTTTCCGTGTCATATCATATATTTTTGTACAGACCTTGTTACCGAAAATGAAGATGAACTAATAAAAATATCTAGAGCCATATTTAAAAATGAGAGTAATTTTCAAATACTGCGTAAATCCAAAAAACCGCACCACCCTCGACTGATTTGTTTCTTGCTAAGTAAATACGGCATTTATGCGGAGTCACGGGCTACAATATTCCATCAAGCACTACTAATATATTTTTTACTACTAATATTTTCCTGCTCCATTTTAGTAGAGTTTGGTAATCATTACCAATTAAGATAGATAATGAATGATAAAGCCTTTCCAAGTCGTTCAGACTGTTTCTTAACCAACAAATAACCTTAAAATGTAAACAAGCAAAAACTTTTAAACGGAGTTCCTTATAAAGTCTTAAGACTTCCGTAAAGTATTAGATTCCAATTATATAGTACCTACATCAAATCCCTAGCACAATGAAGGCTGTTAAGATCACGTATCGGGGCTTTGTAATTCAATGTGTACTCCTTTGTAACTGTTAACGTCTTGCGTTACATTTCTGAACAAGATCTCCTGTGCTGGTGTAGTGTAGATACTTTTTTGGTGAGAATGAATTACGCGTAGGTACTTAGCAATATTTTATTAATGAAAGACTGGTTGGTACAAACTTTATATGCAAAATAGTTATGCTAATCGTTTAAAAAAATCGTTTATGCTATTACGATTGCTATTGCTTAGGCGGTCGGGGGGCGGAAGAGTATATGTAGCATACGATAGTAAACATCTTTTTCTAACGTTTGTAAAATTAAGCTCCTGCTTGAAATAGGGATGGAATACTTGTTTGAACTTACTTAGGATAGGGAACGGTGGCTCTTATTGTCATAGGCAGAAGCTCTTCGGGTCGCCGCAGCAGCCAATTGTTTTCGGTGGGGTGCAGAGTTTTTTGAAACTAGTATCTAAATATGGTTTGGGCAATAGGCCTTTCGTATGAGTTAGGTACTGGCAATCAAACTCAAACAAAAACGACATGTGCACCAGGTGATGTCAATTTCATATTGACTGTATTGTTACAATAGTGTTAGTCTAGCTCAGAGCTGTCTAAACAGCGACCCGCGGGCCGCATGCGGCTTGTTGTCATGCGGCCCGCGACTCACGTAAAATAGATTTGGACATAAATAGTTTCAATAATAAAATTCTTTGACACATTTAGAAACATTTAATGATAATTGGTATAATTTATTTAACTTTAGTTTTGCATTAATCTATTCGCATGGCATCATTTAGGTAAACGTGAAGCTATCTTTAATGGAGAATTCCCGGAAAGTATTTTGCTTTTGTAGAGTATTTGTTGGTGTGCGTAATATTTATGCTCAGCGCGTTTTTCCCATCATTTATCTAGCAGATTTGGGCACCTACGTTATGAAATGTTTTTTTTTTAAAGGGCTGATCAACTACAAATTTTCATCCATTAATACATGTCTAATGCATTTTTTTCTGCAGCCTTCCAGCTTTTGTAGTAAATTTTATTGGCCCTCGAAAGTAAATAGTTTGGAGAGCCCTGGTCTAGTTCAAAAATCAGATGGTTTCTAGTCCGGAAATCTAGGCTTCAAATGTATTGCTAATAAATAATTGGTACTGTACTGTTGTTTTTTTTCGTGATATTTCGTTCTACTGTAGTGGTGCGTCCACAGACTCCGCGAGACGACACGAGCACCGCGTCTGTAGCTAACTTCACATCGTAAACAAGTATAAAAGTCGGCGATGTGAAGTTAGCTATAGCAGTTTCTTTAGAAGTTTCTGTAGCTAACTTCAAATCGCTGCCATGTAGGGGAAAACTAAGTATTACCGGTCAGATGATAATACCGGTCAGCACATTTTCACCCAAACTACGTTGTTTACTAGCACACACACTTGAATCGCGGATGGCGTGACTGTTCCCCGCGCCTTAGCAGCCACCCCCGCTCAATTCCAATCACCCGTTTGGGAGAGCCGCACGTTTGTCGTTTTCGCGCCATTTTGTTGTAATATTCCGAGTTCCGAAAATAAGAGGTGATTGGATATAGGAAATATGTTATGATTATGGGCGAGGAGGTGAATAATTATTGTACAGGTGTGTAATTTGTGGACGTTGGGTCCACGTAGAATGCTCAAGACGTGACATAAGGATTACTAAGGGTGACTTGTGCTGCAATTAGACTTGACCGGTACTAACCATGAACCGATCGGTTTTACCTTATGCAAAGTGTAATACCGGTCAAATGTATTAATTTCTATTTTTTTTTTCTATACCAAAACTATGATTACTAGAGATTTCAATTAATGTGCAAATGATAGATAAATAGTTATATTCTAGTTTGTGATTACTTAATTTAATAAAGGTTGAATTATAATAGCAGGGTTTTCATTTTGCCTTAGGTGATCGGTATTACCTAGTTTTCCCCTATACTTGCATACGATGTGAAGTCAGCTACAGCTGCGGTGCTCATGTCGCCTCGCGGAGTGTATGGATGCACCATAGAAGGAACACAGGAGAAAAACGTGAGAAATCTTGTCAGATTTTCATGCTTTTGAAGATGAATTATAAGAAGTCTGTTAGACTGCATTAGGCCAGCGTGGTGGACTGTATTCACTATGTATTCACTAATTTTGTAATGAGATTTGTGTTCAGTAACGTGCCACTACACTTCATTAAGAGTCACTTTACATTAAGTAGGTAAAATAGGTATGTCATGTATAAGTGCAGCTATGATAAATAAATACATATACGCTAGTAGAGATATAGTCGGCACGTTATTGTGATTGACGATGTAGAGAGTTAGAGGCCCCATTAAGGGTCGGATTTCGTTTTAGAGGGTGAGGGGACTAGTGTTATCATAGAATACGAACTAAAGTAATAGAAACCGTACTAAAATAGCACTATATACATCATTTTGTCCCATTTTAAATATGAAATTTAAAACGTGTTAGAAAAAGAAGCACATACACCCGAACTTACGTAATTTCGAAGGGTTTCACAAACTAGCATTAAGCTATCTCGGGTGTCCAAATTCAAAAAGGTAAAAAGTAGGACGGTAAAACGATCAGAGATTTGAATCTTCTTACTGGAACTAGAGGGTTCAAATTTCCGAAAAAGACAAAAGATCAAGTGCATCCAAATTTTAACTATTTTGACATTCCAACTGGTGATTTTGACGTATGCGACAGACATGTGTTTTTTTTTGTTCCACTCACTCTCGCGTATGCTGTATAACCAGATATGAATAAGACAGCTAAGCAAGCAGTAACGTAGTTTTTATTTGAGTAAAATTTAGCAATACTTCTATTACTTGTCATTCTTCTGAGAGTTTTATAGTCGAAAAAGATCACCCCTCGACGAGGGTGCACGTATTCTCCAAGGAAGAAGTTCTAATAATACCCATACGTTTGGAATCGGCGTCTCGCCCAGATATTTATGATTGAAATTCATAGTTTAATGAATGCTGACGTGTTTAAAAGAAGTAAGCATTAGACAACTAGCGCTATTCAAGTTATTCGAGTAGGCTGATAGAGAAGAAATTGTGTATAAAACATCTCAGGGAAGGCATTGCAAGTTTTGTGACTCCTATCTTTACGCTATATCGCTGTTGTATCGATTGTGTCTGTCTAAAAAATAACACCCATAGAGAAATAATGAGTTAAGGCATAATGATTTGATCTTTCCTGGTTGGCCTATGTTTAAATTATGCAAGCTAAAGATCCACTTTCCGGCTTTCTATTGGGCTGAAATTTTTCTTGGATACATATCTAGATTCAATAGAATAGAATGTTATAATCATATGGAGCTGATGTGACTGTTATATAGTAGAGTCGCAAGGTGGCCATAGAAAATTCGTAGTGAAACAAATTAAACCTACCATGTGTAGGTTTTTTGGAATTGTCTTGAAGTACTACATAAGAATTGAAGTACTGCATATACCAAGATCAAAGTTAAATACAGTGTAGTTAAATGGATGTATTTTTTAATTAATACTGAAATATATAATGCTCTTTTTCAAATATGACCTAAGTAGTTAATATTGATTTAGGATGCCGTAACTGGCCTTTTAGTGGTTCTATTTCAATGTTAACTGAGTAAATAACAATATAGATATTATAGATGACAACGTTTGCCTTGCTATATGATATAAAAATACAGATAACCATTCCGCCGGTGTTAGAGATAGTAGAAATAGATAAAATTAGGCTCCAAATGAAGTAATCAATTACACTCCCACATTAATATACTGACATGTTCACAAAATTAGTAATAATATTATGGAATCAAATTTAAATTTGTATTCTTATTCATTACTTTATTTTTAGGGTTCCGTATCTCAAAAGTATCACTTTGTTGTCCGTCTGTGTGTATGTCAAGATTCTTTATCTCAGGAACGCATAAAGATATCGAGTTGAAATTTAAACTGTATACGTATATCTATGATCTCTTACAGTTGTATAAAGGAAAAACTTTTATGTCGCGCTCGTAAGAGCCGTTTATGTCGTAAAAAACCGCATATTTCGACACTCACAAAAATCATAACCTACCGGGTATTTCTCGTTGACATAGAACTATGAAATTTGGCGAGAAGCATTGTCTTAGAGTATACATATAGGAATAAATCTGAAAACTGTACATTTTTATTTAAATCACAAAAAATAGGGCTTCAAAATTCACAAAATATGGGTTTAAAAATCAAAGTGCGTAAATCGTATCATGTAAGGTATCAAATAAAAGAGCTTCATTAGCACATGCTAAAACAGGTTTTTTATTATTTTAATGATTTTCCAATATGGACAAGAAAAGTAAAAAAAAAACTTTTATCGATGATGATGATGAGTATAGACATTTTAACAACTTACTTCCCAATTTTGTGAAATTTTCTGGATTTGTACGGAACCCTCGATGTACGAGCCTGTCTTGCACTTGTCCGGTTTTTTTTTTACTTGCAATAATAATTGTAGATACGTAACAAGTTGAGTAACTTTAAATCGTTTGCCAACTTCGATCTTTTAGGGGATTGTTTTCTGCCTTTTCTAATTTTTAAGGGAAACGGCTACCGAGAGTTACCTTTTTAAAAAACGTTTAGGGATCTTCAAGTATCTTAAAGGTAGGTAGGTATCTTCTAGGTCTACATACTCCATCATTGGCTACAACTTTGATATCCACTAGGCGAGTTGGTGGGCATATGTCTGTGCATAAAAAAGGGATACCAAGTGTTGATTTAAGTAATTTATACGTGTCGCCTATAAGCATCACATAACATTGATCTCCTTATCTTATAAGTATGATTTGACAAATAAGAATATCATCTCATCAGCCCGTGATAACCCACAGCGGGGCATAGGCCTCCCTTTGTTTATGCCATTGACCTCTGTTCCTTGCTAACTGCAAGTTTCATTAATAGTTTAAATAATTATACTGATGATTAGATGTTATATTAATAGTTTTAATCATTATAGATATCTACATGGTCATTAAAACTTACAGCATCTATTCATTAATCTATATATATAACTCTACTGTAATGTATTACAAAATAATACAGCTTACAGAATACTTAAGAGTGCGCCTAATGCTATGAAAAAAAAAATAGATTTAAGCCACGGTTCTTGCATCGCCCGCTATCATCTATACTGCTATGTTTAGAGTCGAAAATTGCATGACACAGTTCACGATGATTTTGGCTTCGAGCGCCAGCTTACATTTTTAGGTGACATGTTATTTATTTATTCAAAATTTAAGTATATTTTAAAATTAACTAATCGATTACTCTACTAGAACACTATTCTGGCTAGGTAATTTGTCAAAAATAATGTGGTGTTGTCGCTGATAATTTCGAGCATTTGAAAAAAAAAATTGTTTTTTATGATCTGGAGTTTTAATTTTTTTCTAAAGTGTCCATATTATTTTCCAAAATTCTACGCGATTACTTTGGTACTATAGGTTTTTTCCTTTCCTTTCCTTTCTTTAATATGGATTTTTATTATGGTTAACACCACGTCTTTAAAAATACACCTTTCGCTTGATCTTGGCAATAGGCCGCCCCCTTAAGTTGCAAGTATTGAAGATCGAGAGTTCTTGTCTTCTTTGTTAGGTTTTTACTACATGATACCTAATATAGTAGTACAATACTACTTAACGCAGATATCCAACTATTTGTAGCATCTTTTACAATTAATCAGTGGCCATAATCTTTGTTTATGTGTTCTAAGTTTCCAAGCACATCAGTATTGAAATATGTTAATTTGGATACCTAGAATACTTATGCCGTTATTATGGACAATGGATAAGAATTATTCACTTTTATATACGGATAAAACTATTCATGGCATCTATCTAATGTGTGCCTAAGTGCACATAACAAAATCTATGCATGTTGGTAGACATTTTATTCAATCTAAGAGGTGTAATGACCAGCTGATTCTTTCGCTATTTTGGGGTTGGTCTCGAGTAAACGCAATAGTTTTTTAAAAAATATTATGCGAAGATATCGAAAAAAAAAATTAAGTAGATAAAAACTTTTTACTAATAACTTTAAAACCTTTGCATAAAACTCAAAGCATTACCCGATAATATCAAAAAGGTATAACTTAGAAAACATAATAATAAACCCTCGATCCAAACAATAAAGTTGCCATATCCTGTTAAACCACATTTATAGAACATGTTATTTAAGAACTGCATGTAAATAAAACTATATACATTGCAACACATGACTGAGTGAATATCTAAGAATAGATATACACATATCTAATAAGCATCATAGTTATAGAGACAGATAGGTACATTCTTTATTGTTCACGCCAGATATTGCAACATTCCAGAAAGTTTACAAAATAGTGTAATAATAACAACTGGCAGCTGTGGATGTAATAAAATAATTCATCGTGAAGCCGCGCATAATTAAATAGCTCGTTTCTAAGTTCATTAGCACGTTAACGCTCGTTTAGTTTCATCAACATTGACCATAACAATCATGTTGACTTGGTCACCAAATGTAGTTTTATATGTGCACAATAAATTGGCAAATGTTTCATACGAGTATATACCTATTGTAAATAAATAAGCATAAGTCGAATCGTTTTATAATTCAAAAATAGAAGCGAGAATCCAATCAGTTGCAGACAAAGATCACGTAACAATGTGAGCAGCTAAATCAACTTACGATAAAATATTGGTCCGTTACGTAGCCATCGCAGATAAACTACTAATTAGCAACAGGACTAATAATTTTATCAGACGAAATTGTGTCATTAATGTATAGCGATAGGGTTTACCTCTACGCACTCCACTGCGGACCGTGTAGTTGATGTCCTCAAAGGAAATGTTTAGAGAGTCTTCTGAGAGGGAGGTGGAATTGGTTTCCAGGGATTCGATTTCGCTGGCCATCTTTGCGGTCACTGTCACAGCACTATTGATTCACATGGGCACAACATTTAGGTTCCATCACGTGTCGAACACAAAGAAGCGTTTGTAAACAAAGGAGGGCGTTTGCGAGGGACGGAGTGCGCGCGCGCCTCGGAGCTCCGCCTAATGAGGACTGGTTGGCGCGGACGACTCTGTAGCAATATTATCGGTCGTTCTCCCCCACTCCCCACATGGCGATCACCCAGCTGATTGCCGTTATCAGGCCGACAGAAGTTAGAAAGTCTACGGGTGAATTGCCCTCTTTTCTTATTGTTTTCTGACTGAGTTCGGAGCTTTATATTTTTGAATATTTTTTGGGTTAAAGGGATAGAATTAGTTTTAATCTAAGACTTCTACCCAAGGAAAGATTTAATTTTGATTGGTCAAATTACATAGCGTCTTAGTAAAATATTACATCTACGAGTATGACTGGTAAATAGAGAGCCGCGATTAGTAGAGTCTCGGTAATTAGATACCATTACCGTGGTAGAGTTCGCTACGATAATATAACAGAAATATCTGATAAAGTATATGTATAGAATATTTAATGCAATTTTAGGGTGACAATAAACATTGAGCCAATTTATTGTTGCTTGTATGGAATTTTCACCAATGTAGAGTAGAGTACATTGGTTAGATGAACTAAGTACCTAAATAAATATATGGAAATGAATGCTAAAGTAATGTTGGTTGGGGGACGAAAGGATGCAATTTTATGCTTGCTTTTAGATGGTTTAAAATTCATTAATGCCATCTGAGTTTCGATTGGCAAAGGGACGAGTCAGAACAAGGGAGATGCTCTATCCAGCAAAGGTATTAAGAATGCTGATATTATAAGCTTGGTGTTGATTTTTTTCATCAATCTTAGAATTTGGCCAACCATCAATGATACAATAAAATCGGAAATATTGCCGGTGTTATTAGTATTGCCTTTTCTGAATAGAATGGAGTAGAGTTAAATTGTCTATAATTGTTTTGTGCCTATAATTGTAATTTGGAAGAGATAATTTCTATATATATTTTTTTATATTAATAACAATTAAAATGGCTCTTCACCCATCTATGTTAATAATTACAAAACGTTTTGATATTTTTTTAGCAAAATGACGAGTCAGTCACATGTCAGTCATCAGCTATCAAAAATCTCTACGCTTGCTACATAATCTAAAATACACTTATAATGTAAATTAAAGATTCAGTAACAGCCACTCTCGCCACTAAACAGAACCAGTTGGTGTTCTTTTTTATATCCTTAATTCATATACATACACGTATATATGTATACCTATTTTTATCAAATAAAATAAACCTTAGTAGGCCAGAGTAGAAGCCTTGAAAAATAATAAAGAGTGAAAAAAAATAATAGTAGGATGAAACCCATTAGAAAAGGAGGGGAATATTATAAAAATAAAAGGAAAAATAATTTACGGGCGATCTGAGGTCGGGAAGGGGATGGGGGGGGGGGGGGGGGGTTTAAGGGGAAAAACGTTTTTTCTCGATTTCCGGCAAAACTAAAAGTCATATCGAAAAAAGTCAACTTGCAAAGTTGTAGGTAATAAAAAGATCTAAAACTTTTGTATTGACACTTTTTTCACATAACCTCAAAATTTATGTGAAAAATCCAAACAAACAAGTTTTTGGTTTTTTATTTTTATCTTTTACAAAAATATTTTTTTTTAACGAAATTTGGTGAAAACTTACCTTTTTATGTCCCAAATACGCTGTAATTTATTTGATTAAAAATATTAATTTTTTTCACCTTATTTTGAATTAATATCGAAAAAACACCCTAATTTTCAATCGATAATTCAACCGTCAAAATATCAGCTTTTTTCAAAAAGTTGGTATGTTTTCTGTTTGTTGAAATCTCTACTTTCCGATGGTAAACAAAAATATATATGTTACTATAGTAAATCTTCTCAGAAAATGCAAAAAATCGAAAACTTTCTCCAAATATTGTAGATGTCTTATTAAATATTAATTTTATTAACTTATTTGTTTGTGAATTATAGTAGTTTATTTTTATTTGCAATTTTTTTGTTATCAATGTAACATGTAATTTAACGTTTTTCGAGTAATTAAAGTGTAAATTTTAATAAATAGCTCAAAATTATTTATAATAATTTAAAAAAACTTTCGAATTCGAGTTTTTTTCGATTTTTTGCATTTTCTGAGAAGATTTACTATAGTAACATATATATTTTTTTTTACCATCGGAAAGTAGAGATTTCAACAAACAGAAAACATACCAATTTTTTGAAAAAAACTGATATTTTGACGGTTGAATTTTCGATTGAAAATTAGGGTGTTTTTTCGATAATAATTCAAAATAAGGTGAAAAAAATTAATATTTTTAATCAAATAAATTACAGCGTATTTGGGACATAATAAGGTAAGTTTTCACCAAATTTCGATAAAAAAAAAATATTTTGTAAAAGATAAAAATAAAAAACCAAAAACTTGGTTTTTTGGATTTTTCACATAAATTTTGAGGTTATGTGAAAAAAGTGTCAACACAAAAGTTTTAGATCTTTTTATTACCTACAACTTTGCCATCTAACTTTTTTCGATAGGACTTTTAGTTTTGCCGGAAATCGAGAAAAAACGTTTTTTCCCCTTAAAACCCCCCCCTCAACCCCTTCCCGACCTCAGATCGCCCGTAAATTATTTTTCCTTTTATTTTTATAATATTCCCCTCCTTTTCTAATGGGTTTTATCCTACTATTATTTTTTTTGGTTGTATAAATTATCGACCCTGGTGTATAGGTCGCCAATCACAGAATAAATCATAGCAAAGCGTTGTATCGCTTAAAAAAATTATGATTTATATTTTAGACGTCAGACTTTGAGTCGCCATTTAGTATTTATTTCTCTAAGTATCACAAAAACACTAAAACCGGATTGGACTATCACACATTTTATGCTAGTTTTGTGCCACCTATGTGTGTTATATATAATTTACAACAAAAATTGGTAAAAAACAGGATATTTTATACGCATATTCATAAAAAAGTAAACCTAAATTATTGTCAATACTAATGAAAGGCGAAGTAAAAATTACGGGGACAAAAAAATAATTAACGAAGAACTGTTTGCTATCATGAAGGAAAAATAGAAGAGTAAAGATGTTTATTTATTTACCTAATTAAAAATTAGAAGGGAAGGGTTGAGGCCGTTGAGGGAAATCACGAAAAGCATTTATACTCGTGTCGTACGGAGGTAAAGAAAAGACCATGAGGCGTGAAAATTGCTTCACCAAAAACTCGCTCCGAACCTTTGCATGAATATTAATATTTAAATCATTTTATCGCCAAAAACGTTGATATTTAGACCGATATTATCCCATTCAAGATTGTCATTACATATGGATGTCAAACTTGGGCATTGACTCAGAAAAATCTTCTAAAGTTGAGAACATGTCAAAGAGGAATCGAAAGAAGTATGTTAGGAATCTCGCTAAAAGACCGTAAAAGAGCAGAAGATATTAGGGCGTCAACAAGGGTCGAAGATGTATTGAGGAAAATACGGAAATTGAAATGGCGATGGACAGGACACATGACAAGAGATAGCAAGATTAAATAGACAAAGATTATTACGGAATGGCATCCACGCGATGGTAAAAGAAGAAGGGGAAGACAAATAAAAAGATGGATGGATGACATCAAAAATACTGGAGGAGCATTTTGGCTTAGAAAAGCCAACAACAGAACAGCCTGGAAACAGCTGGAAGAGGCCTATGTGTCACAAGACACGCCGACCACTAAACCCGAAATTCCGATGTGCTAGATTAGTATTAGGTTAAGTTTCATATTATGTTTAGTTTGGCAATAAATGCTTAAATAAATATATAAATAAATCGCCAAAAACGACTCAACCGACTTCAATCGTATTCAAAATGCGATTAGTTTTCTCGAATCGACGAACAACATTTTTAATCATTGTTGATTTTCCAAAATGGCTCAGCCGATTTCGATAAAATTTAAATGGAAGTTTATTTGACGCCAACAGAATTGACTGAAACTGTTAATAATGCGCAAATGGGCTTTCTCCTTCAACAATCACGCGAGAAGTGTTTGAAACAGTACGAAATGTAGACGATCGTCTACATATCAATACAACAGCTCTTAGATATAAGAGTTGCATATAAGCGATTTAGAGAACTTAAAATAATTTTTTTTTATTTTTTTTTGTTTTTTTTATTCATAATGACAATACTACACTACTACTACATGGAAAGCAATTGGATCATCCACAGACCCTTGAAGGTCTAAAGATAATCCAAGTGCTCAAGCCCACTGCCAGTTGGCAGCGTGCCCAGCATGCTGGCAGCATTGCCACGCTGAATGGCAATGCTTATACGTTGAGCCAAATAAACACCAGCATTTTGGTCACGCGTCGCGTCCACCAGACGCTCAGAAAGATTTTTGAAAACGAAATGAGCTCCCGGCCCCCACGGACCCAAAGTCTCAACTCCAAATGGCTCAAATATGTAACCACTACCGAGGTTAGCATATTTGCGCCGCTTGTGCTGCTCAGCCGAATTGGCCGCCGCTCCAGCCCTACTCTGAGTCTCAGGAAGATGTGACGGTGCCAAAGTATCGACGCAAGTTGCGTCCCATACTAAGGGCCGACCACACTTCCATGGGACCAGCGTCATGCCGTCAGGCCTTTTGCCATCACCACGCGCCAACCCACTCGGTTCGAGTACGGCTGCGATATTGACGGTGACAAAAGCCCTGCGTATGACATCATTAAGGCTGGCGTGGCGTCCAATCCGACCAGCGCTTCTTGAGCAAGAGAGACCGTGGTGACCGAGCTGGTCAACTGCAGTACCACACTGACAGCGATGGGCCTCACAACACCTTGCACCCAAGCGTAAGCTGACAGCTAGACGAAATGCAGTTGGGTCTAAAAGGTTACCAGTATTGAAAGAGGGCAATGCTTGCAACCAAAGACCGGACTCCCATACAGAGACTGCAAGGATACGAGCGCGATCCGCGACGCTAGGACACGTATCTAGAAGAGATTTCCGTGCTAGTTCGCAGATCGGCCGATCCCACAGTCTCTGCGACGATAAAGTCTTTGGAAGCTCGGTATTTGGGCAAGCGACCCTCCAAGCATTCGTTGCCTCATTCAAATGAGCTACATCTACGCCAGAACGGCCTAAAGAAGGTGCGAGGATTTTTTAAATCAAGTTCTGAGTACTATGAATGGAGGACAAGAAAGCTGGTAAAGCAACACTTGAAATTTGGCGGACCCCTAGCCCTCCAAGCCTAACAGGCAAGGAGGCTTGTAGCCACGCCCTTTCACTCATGTCAATATTCAAAACCGATACTAGGGACTGCTTTACAACATCGTCTAAGCTCAAAAGGAGCTCATTGTGTTTCCACAATGGACTACATCGTAAAGCGTACATAAATTTTGGAACAAACAGACAACATCTTATAATGGTAAAAGCCATGTGGGCGTTAATTTTGAGTAGCCTATCAGAGGCACTCAAAAAATTTTGAATTTTTTCTTGAACGAAAAGCGGAAAAGACTCATCTAATATCGGCGAACCTAGAAGGCGAAGAGAACACTTGTCTACCGATTTGATGTTAGGTGCCAAATCATTAAATTTGTTAAGTATCAAATCTTTATCCGGACATGAGTCGCAAACGAAAAGTTCGCATTTCGAAAAATTTAGCTCCAAACCAATTTGACGAAACTCGTCAATAAGAATTTCCAAATCACGTAGGACTGTGCTCGCATCGCCACCCAAAGTCCCGTCATCCAGATACCAAACGTTGAGTTTAGATTGGAGACGTTGAACAATTGGATGAATGGCCAGGCTGAAAATGGCTGGTCCGAGAGGGTCACCTTGTTGACAGCCAACGGAAGATAGCAAAACATCATTTTTGTAAATTAATTTAGTGGGTTTGCCGTAGCATTGCCAAAGAAAATTGAAAAGATCGGGAATTTTGTCTTTGACCTGTGCCAACAAGGCGTCTCGATTAACCGAATTGAAAGCATTTTTGACATCCACCTTAAGCAACACCTCTCCACAATTTTGACCGAGAAAAGTACGAAGCGAATGAACAGCAGCCTCACATCCACCCCGCGAACCAAAGCCAAGCTGTATTGGTTGAAAAAGGCTACTCAAAAGAGCAACCTTTTTTCCACAACCTGCTTTGGCTGCGAGACGACGATATGTGGTGCCAACAGCAATAGGTCTGATGCCACCATCTTTTTTGACAAGTGCGCATAGGTTAGCGCCATACAAGACTTCGATGACGTCATCATTGACCCGCCCAGATAACATGAGATTTGCCAAACCCGTTAATTCTCTCAAGAGAGACTCAGCCACCTCACCAGAGCTAAAAGATAGAAGATCTTTTAGATGTTGAGGCGAGAGACCATCTAGGCCTCCGGCTGAGCCGCTCCGAAAAGAAGAAACGGCCGCTGCAATCTCCTGAGCTGACACTTCAATGACAACGTCATCAGGGTGTGGTGGCTCAGGCAGGTGGAGACATGCTGCCGGCGGATGCTTGTCACGGAGTGACTGGACCGTATCGGGTGTGTGGGGGGCAATAGTGTCGCTGGAGAACAGGACTCGTGCGGCGCCTTTGATATCGCCATCACTAATTTTGCTCTCTACTATTTTAATAGTAACAGAATCGTCTGTTTTTTTAGAATTTGGTTTATTCTGCCTTGTTGGCGGAATAATGCTTTCAAAATCTAAAGAGTTCTCCTCCAATGCGCTGTACTTTACGCAATTTTCCTTTACCCTAGTGGTAAGGGATTTTTTGTTTGTTGGGTCCGAATGTACGTAAAGCACAACGTAGGGAAAAGTCAAGAGGTGTTCCCAGGCGTCTAAAGAATTTTTAGAAATAACATTCCGAATAGCAGCAGATAAACACTGCGCAACCGAAAAACGTGCACCACGCGGGATGCGTTTTAAAACAGGAAGAGAACTTTTGAGTGAGCTAAGAACCTCCCAAAGCGGTTTGGAAGGAGCAGCAGCGCTCATGGGACTGCTGCTGGCTCCATCAGAGCCTGCAATAGGGGCCGAAAGTGTAATTTGGCTATTTTTATGGCACCGCGTACGGTGAATTTTGAGGCCTTTCTGTCCTTTAAAAAATCGCACTTGGGAACACTCTAGGCACTGAATCATGTCCCCCTGCGACACATTGACGTATTGGGAAACTGCATTTGGCCCGGCCGGGGCGCAAAATGCCATGAGTAACAAGAATTATACTACAAATATAAATAAAAATAAACTTAGGTTCTATAAGTGGAGACGTCAGGACGTCAGACCGTGACGTGGGCGGTCTGCGCAGACTCGGATGGCGTTGACATGGA
This sequence comes from Hypomecis punctinalis, assembly GCA_949316475.1. NCBI lineage: Eukaryota > Metazoa > Arthropoda > Insecta > Lepidoptera > Geometridae > Hypomecis > Hypomecis punctinalis. Next base: position 16,005,512 of record OX438802.1, read on the forward strand.
AACAAGAAAACAACAATGAGCCGCGACTGTCAAAAACCTACCGAATATTACAACACAATAGAAAACAATTATTTGACTATCTCTAGCTCTACAAATATTACCTCGAAAGAAAATAAGAATAAAGGAAAGGTTGGAGTAGAATTTGGCCCGCTAGAGCAGAAAAATCTGAAAAACAAGGGCCGAGAACTTATATACAACCAATACTTCTGTATAAGTGGCAATTAAAACTTGTATGTTACTTCAGGTAACAAATTCGGTTTTATACTACCGTATATAGGAAACAAAGTAGAAACAAAAAACTTTCCTATGCAACTACGAGTGACAAGAAGTACTCATTTACAAATATGAGTTGTGTTCAAAGCTATAGGTTTTATCGAACACTGTTATACAACTTATTTGCGACTTTAAGCTATAATATTAGTTGCAAAATTCACTAGTGTGCTGCTTGGGGACTTTAGTCATTTCCGCGCTGAGGTGGGATGAAAAATTACGAGTTGCACTCGAGTGCAAAGATGTTTCACCTTGTGCTCTTCCCTCGCTAACATTAGCTCAGGATACTATTTTTTGTCTCCTTCGCTTGCTTTGTCATCAAAATTGAGCACGCAGTTGAAAAGCAACTTTGCACTTTTGTATAGGTAACAAATAACTATTATAATAGGCCCAATTATGAAGGCGCCATCTTAAATTTAATAACAATGTAAAATAAAAAGTGTTCTCTCTATCGGATGCCTAAGGTGAAAAAGAAACAGAAATAGTCTAATTAGCTATTATAATTACGATGATGCCTTCATAATTGGGCCTAATGAGTCCATAAATCCTTAGTTTGTACTACTAAGAACAAAGTTACTTCAGCGGTCTTATAATATACTTATGATGGTTTTCAAAATTGTGAATTACTTGATTTATATGGAGAACCATAATATTATTTCCAACAGTATAGTACAAGCAATATTAATAATAGATGCTTTGAATAGTACTATTATATCTTCTTTGGCCATGATCCGCTTTAAAATGGATTTCTTAGCAAATTGCGATTGATAATAATATAATCTTATACTTACTAGGGATTTCGTTCTGCAATACAGGGTTATTTCTAATCAATTATCATTCTTTTAGGGGCTTATTCTGTACATCAAAACTAACAACTTTTGTTCTGTGACTTTTGTCAAAACTCAAAAAAAAATCAGCTGTTCCATACATTTTGTCGGGGGTACCTAATCGATATGTTTCTATGGAACAACAACTTTTTTTTTGAGAATTAATAAAAGTCGTAGAACAAAAGTTGTTAGTTTTGATGTACAGAATAAGTCCCTGAATGGATGCTAATTGATTAGAAATAACCCTGTATACGCAGTTCAATCAGATTAGGTATAACAGACTATTGTATTTACCAGCCTTTTTTTAAATAGTCCACTGCAAGACGTTGGCCTACCCACGAAGGGTATTGGGTAGGGTATTGGGCCATCTCCACCACGCTGACCCAGTGCGGGTTGGTGGATCCACAAACGCCATTAAATTTCTTCTACGGAACGTATATAGGTTGCCTCACGACACGATGTTTTGCTTCACAGAAAAGCCAGTGGTGCAATTTCCGTACGTAAATTCCAAAGAACTAATTGTTATGGATTTGAACCCACGACCTCACGATTGTAAGGCGGGTGTAAATACTTCTAGGCCACCACGGCTCTCCTCTAGGCCATCATCTCTACATATATTATAACTATTACGTAAGTGTAATAACACAAACAATTATAAACAATTCATATTATGCTATCACGAAAAGCAATACTGTAAAATAATTATTGCTTTTCGTGATAAAATTAATAAAATATTATACCTACTTTAATATATTTGAAGCCGTGGTGGCCTAGTGGTAATGAAACCCGCCTTGCAATCGTAAGGTCGTGCGTTCAAATCCCGGACCCGTACCAATGAATTCCTTGGAATTTATGTACGGAATTCACAGCACTGGCTTTTCGGTGAAGAAAAACATCGTGAGGCAACCTGCATACGTCCGTAGAAGATTTCGATGGCGTATGTGAATCCACCAACCCGCACTAGGCCAGCGTGGTGGAGATGGCCCAATCACCCTTCGTGGGTAGGCCTACGTCCTGCAGTGGACTATTAAAAAGGCTGGTACAGTACAGTATACCTACTTTAATAACTTTATCTTTCTTCATAACTTTATCTTTCTTTATTTTTCTAGGTACCAGAAAAAATGCCAAGTCGATGGTAACCTTAAGCCTCAGTACCTCTTACCTACATACCTATGTACTTATACATTGTACATATAGGTACAATATGCTCGTGATTTTCAACTTTATTTTACGAGGTATATATTACGTTTTATGTATTTTAGTAAAAAGGTATTATTTAAAAATTAATAATGTACGCACGATTAAACATATTATTATAATTTTATTTTACACGAATATTAATAAAAGAACAGACTTTAAATAGGTCACATCACGTAGGTACCCATATCATTAATGTAACTTTCATAAGTCATAAAACTTAAGTACCCAACAACCACGATGAACCTATATTTAAAAAAAAAATAAGCTAGCTTGCTAAACTAGAGCTAAACACGCGCTTTAAACGTAGAGCGTAAACAGTTGAAATAAGGTAGCATCTACATAGGTATCTATTTGTATTATTCGAGACATTTTTAGGGTTCCGTAGTGAAACGAGGAACCCTTATAATTTTGTTGTGTCTTTCCGTCCATATCAATTTTACAAAGCCTTATAACTTCCATATTTATAAACCAAAATGGATGAAATTTGGCGATATGATAGTTTAAAAATAGATATCAATTTTAAATTCCTAAAAATTTAAAAACTGTGTATGTAAGGACTTTTAGGGGTAATTCCCATACATGTACCAGCCTTTTTTTTTAGGACGTAGGCCTACCCTCGAAGGTTGATTGGGCCATATCCACCACGTTGGTCTAGTGCGGGTTGGTGGATTATACCATGGAAATATGACCGCACTGAAAATGGATAAAGTGGTACACATGTAAAGTAGGGATAAACCTTTTTTTCCGACCCCACCCCATCATGTGGGGTATCGTTGAATAGGGTTTTTAAATTGAAAGTAAGTTTCCTAAACCATTTTTATGTAATGATTAATAAATTAAAAAAAAATATTAGGGGACATCTTACACACGGCCTCTGACCCCAAACTAAGCAAAGCTTGTGATATGGCTGCTAGAGACTGATGTACTACATATACATATTTTTAAATACATACTTAATATAGATAGTACCCAAATAACACCCAGACACAGAGCAAACACCAATGTTAAGCACATAAATGCTTGCCCTGGGTGGGGATCGAAACCACGCCTCTTTGATCCAGAAGTCAGGTTCACTAACCTCTAAACCACAGAGGCAGTCAAATAAAACAAAATACCCATTTATTCTACGGTTTATAAAACCTAACAACTTATAATTAAAGTGAATCAATGTACAAATTAATATCTAATCCGTAAAAGTTGCCTCTTTGACATAGGCCTCCCCTAGTCCTTTCGACTCTTCTCTATTTTCGTTTTATCCAGATTCCAGCTTATTCTGTAAAAATATCTCTCCATCTTTTCATTTGTCTCTCTTGTTTCCTTTTTCCGTCCCGTGGGGTCAATTCTGTTACTCTTTTTGTCTATCTTGAAAACTCATTAAGTCTACAGAATATGTCTTGCCCAGTTCCATTTTAGTTGTCGTATCCTTTCTTTAGCATCCGCAACCTTAGTTTTTGACTTTATGATTTGGTAGCTTATTTTATATGAGAGCTATGTATTTACCATGCTCCTTTCCATCTTTATCTGACAGATTGCTATTTGATCTTTTTTCTCAACGAATTTTTTCGATCGATTCTTTCCTCAAAGACCATGTTTGGCACGCGTAAGTTAAGCAGGGTAAAATAGAATAGATATTTCGTAAACTTTTTTATGCTCATTTTGAGTTCTGTGTTCTTCATAATCTCTTTTAGGCTCCAGTTTTTTTCCATAGTGAGATTCTTCTTTGTAATATTTCTTTTCGGTGCAGTCCTCAAACGACACCAACTGTCCGAAATATCAACATACATGTACTCTATTTAGCAGTCTACCCGTGACCACGGTCGATGCAACTCGGCCGAAACGTCGGGATGAGGAGGTATTTATTTATCTCGTAATTTTAGTGCGCGATTAGTCTCGTAGTATAAAATAATAATACTATATTTTTTATTTGTGAAATAAGGGTCGCCAACGTCGAAAAAAGAGTGTCCCCTCACCCCTTTATTTGTAAAGTTTACAATAAATTATTTTGGGCACTGTGGAATAACATGTTTTTGAGTTAGGTATACTTATAGAAAAAATGGAATTCGCACATAGCTCAGAGGTCATTGACCTCACAAATATATTTCTTAGACAATTATGTTTTTTTAGCACTCAACCATCTAATGAGATTATAAAAATTGGTTTTCATCATAATCATCGTCCCGTCACCATCTACGGAAGCGTATCATAAGCGTGTCTCGACACGCACTTGACAACTTACTTATATTCCAACTATGGTAATTTTAACCGCCTTTTAATTTCCTTTTAGCAATTCCCCGGTGACAATTGTTAAGAAAAAATATTTATGTTGATAAAAAATAGTTAATCATGTTATTTCTCAATGATAAATAATATATATTCAGAATAAACTTAATTAAAATCTCTTCGGCCGTTTCTGTCCTGAAATCGTTGCAGGCAGACAGAAGAGGTGAGGCCAGCTCTTTTACAGGGTTATTGGTATCCAATTAGCTAGGGTTGCCAACTTTTTTACAAGAAATTTATTTCTGTACAATACTTTAGTATATTCAGGTCTATGAAGAACATTGAACAGTACCTATTTGAGAAAAATTAACAGTATTTAATTTACAATCTTATTTAACCCATCATTTTTTGCCCAGAAAGATTTACATTTCCGATTTTCGTAAATTTTCGATGTTTGGCTCTCGCTGAGCGAAATTCGGTATCTAGACAGATACATACAATCAAAAATTATATGTTTGCATTTTGATGCTGAAAACAGTATTTTGTATACTTACTTTATTTTTGTTCAACAGTAAAAAGTATAATTTAGTGAAGAACAGTATAATACTGTTTATAACAGTATAGTTGGCAACCTTACAATTAGCATCCTTTTAGGGGCTTATTCTGTACATCAAAACTAACAATTTTTGTCCTACGACTTTTATCAAATCTCCCCTATAGATTTCCGATAAACTCGGTTGGAAGCGACCTGCATCCAGCGCGTTAACCCAAGTAGGAATAACTAAGTATTTCAGGCAATACTTCAATAATTCCAGGCGTTAACATTGAACGTAATGCGAATAAACAATGTATTGTACATTCGGACTTGGGAAGAGGTCTTCGGCTGGTTACTACTTTGTAAAGCGTAACAAAAACTTGTAATAAAAATCTAATAATTCCCTAATAATACTTCATTGGAGATCACGCGTGAAGTTCGTCTCACTTCGTGAAGTTCGTCACACTTCGTGAAGTTCGTCACACTTCTTGAAGTTCGTCACACTTCGTGGAGTTTGTTGCTGAAACGTGTTCTCAGTGATTTTTTGGGTTTTGAGTGGGTATACCATTTTAGGTACCTACTTAATGGGGTACACCGACCAGTCGGCGGGGACTCCCACATAGCCATCTTGCCTCCCCAGGGCGGGGTGGTATCCATAATATACTTTCCATAGGTCAAAAATATAGGGTCACTAACCACTGTGCCACCGAGACACTCAAAGCGTAGTATTATTATATCTTCTTTGCTCAAAGCCTCGACTGCCGCGGTGGCTCAGTGGTTAGTGACCCTGACTCCGGGATCAAAGAGGCGTGGATTCGATTCCCACCCAGGGCAAATATTTATGTGATGAACATTGGTATTTGCTCTGTGTCTGGGTGTTATTTATGTATTATCTGTATAAATATGTGTTTAAAAATATGTATATGTAGTATGAACTGAAAAATGAACAAGGAAAAGACAAAGGTCATGAGTAATTCTCATGTTGTACCCACCCTACTCGTATTTCAGTTGGGAACTCGGTTCTTGAAGTCGTTGACTCGTACGACATGGACACCTAGGACAAGTAGTCCAGTTAGGTAGGTCCGACTTCAAAAAAGAGACCAATCGCCGAATCCAACTCGGTTGGGCAGCGTTCGGAAAATTGCGTAACGTCTTCTTGTCCGACATACATCAGTGCCTCAAGTCGAAAGTTTTCGACCAGAGTGTGTTGCCAGTGATGGCCTAAGGTGGTCTCTCCTGTGGGCGTTATTAGTAAGCTCCAAGTAGCCCAACGAGCCATGGAGAGGGCTATGCTCGGAGTTTCTATGCGAGATCAAATCAGGTATGAGGAGATCCGTAGAAGAACCAAGGTTACTGACATAGCGGATTGGCAGGTTGAAGTGGCAATGGGCAGGGCACATAGCGCGGAGGACTGATGACCGATGGGGTCGAAAATTTCTCGAGTGGAGACCACGTACTGGCAAGCGCAGAGTAGGACATCCTCCCACAAGGTGAACGGATGACTTTATTAGGACCGCAGGATCGCGCTGGATGCAAGCCGCTACCAACCGGTCTTATTGGAAATCATTAGGGGAGGCCTATGTCCAGCAGTGGACGTCCTATGGCTGAAATGATGATGATGATATTGTAGTATATCAGTCTCTGACAGCCATATCGCAAGCTCTGCTTAGTTTGGGGTCAGAGACCGTGTGTAAGATGTTCCATAATATGTATTTATTTATTTAAAGGTTAGTATTATAAGTAATGTAATATTATAGCTATATTATAGGTTGTTGAAATAATAACATTAGTATAATAAATTATTCTTATTTAATGCTAATACCACCACATAACTTGTATCAATTATCACAATTTCCGTACTATTATTATTTAAACACAAAACATAATAATTATGTAAAAATCAACTAAAATGACTGTTTGGTAATTGCTGTGTATTTGTCTTAAAATAACATAACAGAGTGATTTATGGTGTTTATAATTAAAAAAATGAGAAAATTAAATAAGTAGGTATTGTATCGTAGATATAAAAGTAGACTCTACGGCTATTCTTATATTTAAGGTTTCATAGTGTAGGTGTTTTAGAAACTTTTTATGATGTAGGTAGTGAACATCTATGAAACCCTGAATGATATGTTATGATAAGATATGCATAATTATCATATAAAAAAAGAAAGAGAAGAAATGCCCCAAATTTAAATTTGAAGGCATGATTTACCGCAAAATGGAGTCAAAAACGCTTAGAAATTGCTGCTGCATCAACGTGACATAGGTGACATTTGAACTACTGAACGAATGTCAAATCGTTTTTCAATATGGCGGCTAAACGCAAAACGACTTCAAGGCGAAGCTTTTATTTTCGTAGGACGAATTATTTATTTCTAAACACCGGATCTACTTTCTATAAAATCTATGATAATCATGCATTGTATTGTATGTATTTGTACAAATCTACTACAAGTTCCTTTGAAACAGTACTAAAAATTACATTTAGGTAGATAAAATGCATCGTTTTTATGACAATTCTATGCATAAACACTCCATAAGCAAATATTTATAAGTAGGTACATCGCCATAAATAATTGTCTAATACGATTAGATATTTACAGGGTACATTTCTAGACAATAATTCAGTCAAGGTTATCATTGCAGTCATCAACATGACTAACTTAACAATATTTTTTTCTGCCTAAGGCCAGCCTCTAAATGTGAAAAAAAAGTTTGCTCCATAAATTTTGTAGAATTCTGTACATCAAAACTAACAACTTTTGTCAAAACACTAAAAAAAATCAACTGTTCCATACATTTTATCGCGAGCGAACGATATTTTCCTATGGAACAACCAATTATTTTGTTGAGTTTTGACAAAAGTCGCAGAACAAAGCTTGTTAGTTTTGATTTACAGAATAAGCCCCTAAAAGGATGCTAATTCATTAGAAATAACCCTGTATACCTTTTTGCCAAATTTTTGCTTGTTTCATTTGTATCCAGCAAGTGGAGAGAATGAAAGAAGAAAGAAAGGAAGTGTATTGTTTTGTTTATCAAGAGTTTACGCATGAGCTTTACCACCTTGTATATATTTGTCATTACAATTAAAAATAATGTTAATAATACTTTGCCATACGAGAAAATGATGTTACATTTACTTAAATATATCTTATTTTTAACTTAAAACTAATTAATTGATTAATCCAGTAAATGTTACGAAAATACAAAAGTCAAGTCTTGTTCAAAATTGTTTTCACGTACCTAATTACCTATTTACATAAATTGTTTGGCAATACAATTGGCAAGCAATTTAACACAAAATTAGGAATACATTATTATTATGACAAAATTTCATCTAACTGGGAAACACAATATTAGATTTTATTTTATTTAACTTATCTTATTTTATTCGGGTATATCAATAGCCTTTAACATATTCTGTAATTTTAATAGAAGGTCGAATGTATTACTGATTTTTATTCAAATATTTTAGTACTGTTTGGCTCTAGATATACCCGTGCTTAAAAGATTGAATGAACTTCAAAGTAACGCCCGAAGAACAAAAAAAAAACAGAAACCGCTTCCCAAAGGAACAAGACGGAAAACTTGGTCCAAGCTCACAAATGTTTGTTCGCACGTTGAACTCAGCGGCTCTTAGTTGAGTTACATAGTCATCATCAGTATCTTTATTCTAGCTGTAAGACCTTAACTGCTGGACTTATCGCGAACGCCTTGCACGAGGGCCTCACCAGCCCTCGTGCGAGGCGACGGCGACGGACACGAAGAAAGGGCGAGACGAGGCGACACGAGCGTCCACACTCTCGTGCTCGCGTTCCCTCGTGTCGCCTCGTGGAGAGTGTGGATGGGGCATTAGTCTCATTTGTGTCCATAATGTGGGTCCACCCTACGTTTGACGGCGCGCGGTGTTTGCTAGGTACCTACTAGGAGTTACTAATCTAACGAGCAGGTATAGGTCCAGCAGTGGACATCTTATAGCTAGACTACGTCAGTAACTTTGAATTGTCTACGAATCTGATTTCTGATTCGGGATTCGAGGTCTAAGTTTCTATACTAAGCTTATTATATATGGTTTCTATTTCTTTGTTCGCCGGTTTATCGAGGCTCATCTCTTGTTAAGGCGGTACCAGAGAGCTGCGCACGTGAGGAGGTGCATGAGGACGGTGGTGGAGAGGACCAGCGCCATGTCGCCGCTCACGTCAATGTTCTCCATGTCCATCTCTTTGAGGAATGTCTTTGGTGTGATGTAGTGGCAGTACACTGGAAGATGGAAAATAATTGATGAGTATTAGAACAAGCTAAATATTTCTATATCTTTATATTTCTAGACGATTTCGGCTTCGGTAATTTTACACTGCTTGTAAGTTGCGCAGGCATATGCGCGCATAAGACTGATGTAACCGATTCTTTGCACGGAAAGATAGTGCACAAATCGTACATATCAGCGTACCATTATTATATAATAATAACTAAAAAAATGTACTTAAATTAAAAGGGTAGGCAAGTACGAAACCTTTACAAACGGTAAGGTCGCAAGGTTCTATATAGAATTACTCTTTTACGTACTCGTAGCTATATCATTTCATGAAGTGAATAGGAGTTATACTAAACTGTACGTACTTTACCAGCCTTTTTCTTAATAGTCCACACTATACTAAACACCATGAGTAAAATATGGATGGAAGCTACTTCTGAACGGTAGTTTTGAAAATCTTTGGATGGGGCTTACTATTTAGCGGATGTCTTACCGAGCCTACAAAATAATGTGAGCAAAGCTAGCTTGCGCATATGCTCAGTATATTTTGAGGTGCTGAGTGGCTTGTTCTTAAAGCAAGGTATTCTCATTCTGTTGAAGCCATAAACAGAATGCACGGCAACGTGGAAACCACTAGCTTTGAAGTAGGAGATGCGATGCAGCCAGCGGAAGGGGTAAGTTGTATTGGACGGCACTAGCACAAGGCCTATGTATACCTATGTAATAGTGACTTACTCTTAGAGCAAGGTATTCTCTTCCCGTTGAAGCCGAAGATACTAGACAAAATGCACGGCGACCTGGAAGCCAGCTTTGAAGTATGAGATGTGATGCAGTCAGCGGAAAGGCATGGAGTGTCTCATTACGTACAGCTACGGTATGGAAGCTATAGTTAAGTGTGACTTACTCTTAGAGCAAGGTATCCTAGTTCTGTTAAAGCCGTAGACAGAATGCACAGCGACGTGGAAGCCAGCTCTGAAGTAAGAGATGTGGTGCAGCCAGCGGAAGGGATACGGAGTGTCGGACAGCGCCAGACAGAATCCAAACACAGAGAACAGGCACGCTAGCACGGGGCCGATGAATACTGCGATCTGGAAATATAGTTAACATTCTTATTAATATTATAGATTAGGTTTCTATGAAATAAGTGCGGCAACGCTGCAAGCGTGTGGCGCTGTAGCCGTAATGTGCACGTGGAGGACTTTTTTGATCAATTATTTGATTGATCGTTATTCTTATTACAGGACTTAAAGTAGTATGTTTATCATTGACAGCTTAGTTCATCATCCACTGTTACAACATAAATCTTTCATATTGCCAATATTTCCTGTCTTGCGCCAGTCTCAACCAAATTTTACTAAAATGTTGTAGAGTGTACTTTTTGTACACTTAGCATAATTAATCTGTATATTATTGCGCTTATCAATTTATGAATAAAGTTTACAATCGAATCTAAATCTGACCGTGTCGACGTGGTGCCAACCAAAAACTAAGGGGAAATTCAGTTGATGCTCTTTTGTACATTTAGACTGATCACTGTTTTGGATTTTTTGGTGTAGGTAGATATGTAGGTACCTCGTCAACGCTCGTATGTAGTTCAGTGATTTGATGAGTAGTTCTGCTAGAAATGACAAAAAATACAAGAAAAAAATAATTTGGCACGCTGACCTAAACTTTGGACATTGAAGACGAAACTAAAAAGGCTCACTTTGGTGGGTGTAGTGGAACCAATGAAGTAGCCCCACGCCTGTGCGCAGAGATAAGTGGCCGCTATGGTTGTTAGGAAAAACGTTGCTTGCGTCAGCTTCGAGGAGTTATCCGTCTGTTAGTAAGATACCACGTACGATACGCATGATATCGCATACGAAATGAGAGTAAATTGAAGATTCTTACTTTGGTGGGTGTAGTGGAACCGATGAAGTAGCCCCACGCCTGCGCGCAGAGGGAGGTGGCGACTATGGTCGCAAGGAACAACGTTGCTCGCGTCGGTTCTAAGGGGTTATCAGTCAGCCAATACGACAGCACTACGTACGATACGCATGATATCATCTGAAAATGTTAAAGCACAAAGTCAAGTTTAATATCAAAGATTTTGGAGACTCCCAATCATAGTTTTTATTTTAAGTACAGGTATTGGACGTCCCACCTACCAAGCACACACCCGACCACATCCGAACCTTAAAGTGGACGGACCGCAGGATCGTCCTGGATGTAACCCGCTTGCAACCAGCCTTACTGAAGATCTATAGGAGAAGCCTATGTCCAGAAGTGGACGTCCTAAAGCTGAAACGACGACGAAAGGCGAAGTACAGAAAAAATCGTATTAAAATCAGGTTTAGTTCTGTTATTTAGGAGATAATCATTATTATAATGCCACAGACACATAATACCTACAGATGACAGAGACCTTCAAATTTTAACGCTCCTCTTGGTCGGCATTATAACCTATTTTTCATAACATGGAAAACAGTTCTTCGCGTTTACAATGATGGCACTAGGAGTAGTAATAACTAAAAAGTGATGTAGTAAAATGGGTTTTCTTTTATTATGGGTATATCCAATTTATTTGGCTCCATAATTTTCTTCTCTCTCAGTTCACACTCCACCAGACACGTTTATTGACCTTAATGGCAAATAAAATTGTCAGATTATACGAGATGACTATGTATTTTTTAGCAAAAGTTTAGGATGTAGTTGAGTCGTCGCTATGGACATTGGACAACTTCTATTATATAGGGGAAACTGCGAAATCGTTAAGAAAAAAACAGCTGTTCCATTTTGTCGAGGTGTGACAAACTTTTTGAATGAAACAGTTGATTTTTTGCGATATTGGGTTTGGTCCCATAGTGGAAATTGGCCATATTGACGAGCACAACAACGACATCTTAGAGTGTTTATGAAATCACAGTCATTCCACATACCACTACGGTTAAATCCAGTGGGACACAATAGAAATTAAACACTTATAATGAAACACAAAGACATACGCCACTCTCGCCTCTTTTGTATGTAAATGATGCACAATGATATCCAAAATATATTTTTAACGTAGTGCATTTATTTTTCAATAATTTTGTTACAATTACAAGTTAACTGACGCCTCGTTAATTGAAATCGAAAAAGTTGTTTCTGCGCTGCTAGAATTAAGCCTATGCCACACTTGACGGAAATTCCATTGCAGAAAGCTGGTTCTGTATATTCTGATCAGCTTGCAGTGAACGGGCACATTATGCGGAAAATATAGATGATATATATAATTATATATACGCCAAATTGTATGAATAAAATGTATTGACGATTGCGACGTAATTTCCGCGTGTTGTCGCAAAGACCTCGGTGATTCAAACAGATTTTGATAAAGTTATTGTTTGTTATGTTGTTTTTGTCATGTTATCTTTTAGGAATTTTCTTGTATAACATTTTAAAATACGTTCTAATTAAATAGGTATCTACATAAATAGTAAAAGACGTTGTGTCTTAATAAATATACACATATATATAGTGCCAGACGCAGTGAAAGTCAATGTATTCGACCTGTGCGAAGCCGTATTGCATATCAATAATGTTTTTCGTATTCACAATGACTTTATTGTCTTTGTAATTTTTTTAGTAGTTGTATCGATGTATTTATTAACAATAAATATAAATAAATAAATATAAATATTGGGGGACATCTCACACACAATAATATGTTAATATGAATTAATGTGATTGATAAGGTGTATCAGAATAATATAATTCCTGGTTTGTTAGATTTTTAAGGTCATAAATGTTGTAGTCCTTTTAACTTTGAGTTTTTTGCGCTTTTATTAGTTTTAAAATAAATACCTATAATAACAAATACAAATACAAAATACAAAAAGATTTATTTACCAAAAAGTTTACATTAAACCTTAGCACATATAGGTAATTAAATGTAGGTTATTTCTAGTTTAATGATAATATTTAATAATTTCTACTACAGTTTTCTAATGTAAATAAAAGGTTTGCAGGTTGAATTGCGGGCCCTGCACTAGGAAAATCCTGTATCGCGGGGCCCAGAACAAATTGGTTGCCAAGTTTTAGATTTAATGCGGCTTTTAGTGCTTAACAATATTATTAAGGGTAGAGAACAGAAAAGAAACGTCATCATTCAAAATTGAATATGCGCATGTGAGTGTGGTGGTGTGTGTGTGTGCGTGAGTGAATATGTGAAATGTGTGTGTGTATGTGTGAATGTGCGCGCGAAAAAGAATTACCGTCAAGTGATAATTTTCAATAATTTCTCCGTGTCTTCGTAGGATAGCTTAGATAAGTAGTTTGTAACAGCAATTTTACATTCTCTTTTTGTTTTAGAAAAAATGTTAAGCTGTTTATTCATCTTATTATAGATGTAAGGGGACCTGAAAAGTGGAAGACGCTGTGAAAATGCCGATTTAGTGGGAGGTTCATTGGCTCGGGGGGGTCGCCTCTTTGATGCGATGGAATCAGTTTTAGGCGTCATTGTTTTGTGAACATTCAAAGTAACCTTAAGAATATATAATTGGCGAACACTCAGCACACCAGCCAACGTAAACAGTTCTTTCGTCGGATGTCGGTAGGGCAACTTGAGCATAACTTTGAGCACGGCTCGCTGGGCTCTTTCCATCTCAATCATAGATGTGGCTCCAGCTCCTCCCCATATGGATATACAGTAGCATAAGATTGATTCGCAAAGAGCCACATATACGAGACGCAAAACTTTCACGTTTGCCGCATAACGCAGTCCTCCCATGACATGAATAAGTTTACGAACTCTTTTTGCCAATGTCGCAATATGTGATTTGAAAGACAACTGCTCATCAATTGTGATTCCTAAATATTTAATGTTAGGAGATCGGGTGATTATTTCGCAGTTGCAAGACAAACTACTGCAAGCTGAGTGAATTTTGAGACTGAGACGTGGATCTGGTTCGGAAGCTTTTGTCTTGTGGAAACAGAGGTACTTTGTTTTACTCAGGTTCAATGTGAGCAAGTTCATATCCAGCCATCTTTTAATGTGCATCATGCCGCTTTCGGCCTTCCTGAGCGCTGACTCCCACGTAGTACCATGAAACAGTGCAACAGTGTCGTCTGCGTAGCATATAAGATCAGCGTTATTGCGGCATGATGTGTGGATGTCATTAACATAAAGGATGAAGAATGTCGGACCGAGCACGCTACCCTGAGGAACTCCGAAGCGTATAGGCAGTGTGGTACTGATGACGTCTCCTATTTTCGTGCACTGGCTCCTTTCGCTAAGGTAGCTACAGAACCATTTCAGTGGCAGCCCTCTAATTCCAAAACGTTTTAACTTCTTAATTAGAATCGCCACCGAAACGGTGTCGAAGGCCTTTGCAAGATCCAGAAATACACCCACGGTTTTATTTCCTTTATCTAGGTTAGATGCCACTTTAGATGTCAGAAGTTCCACTGCATCTTCTGTAGATTTTCCCCGCCTGAATCCAAACTGTTGGCTCGAGATTAAGCTGTTTTTATCCAGGAAGGAAATGAGTCTGTGATTAACAATCCTTTCAAGAATTTTAGAAAAGGTGGATAGGAGTGAAATAGGCCGATAATTCTCGGGGAAATTTTTAGGACCACTTTTGTGTACAGGAATTACGCTTGCCAACTTCCATTGGAGAGGAAATGTGCCAGTTGAAATGCTAAGATTAAAGATGTGTGTGAGTGGTTTTAAAATTTCAAATTTGATGGCTTTAATCAATGCCGGCTTAAACTCATCCAGGCCAGGTGCACTATCCAATTTTAATCTATCTATGAGTCTTCCAACTTCCACTTCGTCTGTTGGCTGCATGAAAAAAAAAAAAAATAATGTACTTGAACCCAACATAAACATGTTGGGTTTACGATTAAAATTTTAACTAATGCGCAGTTTTTGAACGGATGTACGCGAGTTTTGTGAATTATCACAGAGTTATTATATACTCGTACAACGGGACTAATCGCGCACTAAAATTACGAGATAAATAAATACCTCCTCATCCCGACGTTTCGACCGAGTTGCATCGACCGTAGTCACGGGTAGTCAGACTACCCGTGACCACGGTCGATGCAACTCGGAGGAGGTATTTATTAATCTCGTAATTTGAGTGCGCGATTAGTCCCGTAGTATATAATAATAATGTGTTCAAATCGCGAAAGTTTAAAAACAACATCTATCATAGAGTTATAAAAAAAACCGCTGGAAGCTAGCTGTTCACACCACATTTGGTTCATGGCGGTAGGTGTGGTTGTGGTGGATAGTGTGGTGTGGGGTGTAAGGGATGTAGGAGGGTAAAAACAGGAGATATATTACTTTTGGATGAATACTTTGCATATTAGTAGGAAGGGTGAAAATGAGCTTACCTGGAATGGTAACTCCACAGCTAATATCGAGAAAATGTACGGCCCCAAATTGTACCATCGATTGAAGTATTCGCCTCTGAGTATGTCCATCTCCATCGGAACTAGAATTTAAGAAAAATAACATTAAGTATTTATTACATTAGTTAAAAGTTTAGTTGCTTATACAGGGTTATTAGTAATCAATTAGCATCCTTTTAGGGGCTTATTCTGTACATCAAAACTAACAGCTGTTGCATACATTTTGTCGAGGGTGAACGACATTTTTCCATGGAACAGCATTTTTTTTTGTTTTGATAAATGTCGTTGAACAAAAGTTGTTAGTTTTGATGTACAGAATAAGCCCTTAAAAGGATGCTAATTGACTACCGATAACCGTGTAATCTTGTAATTATTGTAGCGTATAGGACGAAATATTGCCTTAAAATATTGTTTCTTACTATAGGGTATTTGTAATAAACTTTATTTTAATTAACAAAAAAGATATGTTAGTTCCTGCCCTAAAAATCCAAATAAAATCCGTGCATCATGTTGAAAAGGAACTTGGGATTTTTATGCGTAAAAAAAAACTTTCTACAATTCTACTTCAGTACCATGATTCTACTTCAGTGATGAATTGGTATTATCCGGTATACTTCCACCCAGTGCATCGAGCAGTTTTTATCATATCTGTCTGTTTGGTAGACGTCCTACACTGCGCCGCTCGGTATGTGCTCTCCATTCGAGAACTTTGCATTTAGAATATTTCTATCATTTATTCTATAATTAATTCTGAATTCAATTTATGTGCAGTTCATAGAGTCGTTTCAGCTGTGACTGATATCATTATACAAGTCATGTGACGTTGAACATTATATTTAGGTAGAAACATAATAATAGGCCCAATTATGAAGGCTTGTTCTCTCTATCGAATGCCTAAAGTGAAAAAGAAACAGAAGTAGTCTAATTAGCTATTATAATTACGATGGCGCCTTCATAATTGGGCCAAATATATGGACCTATAGGTACCTACAACTACATGCCATTGACCTTATTATTATGATTAATATGTTATTTAGTATGAATGCAACATTTTTGAAGGTAATCAGTTGATTAGATAAAGGAATTAGAATAAAGGTAAGATTTTTTGAATAGGTATTTGAAATTAATTTTATTGACGTAGTTGCGTAACACCGATATTATCGTCAAGGTATCTTTGGGGCTTCCGACGGTCGACGGTCTTAAGAAGATTCCGTGACTCGGATGACATGATATTACGGTAAATGTCTTCATTACACCAGGGCTAGCCACCCAGCCAATACAAATTCACTTAGTTGCCAGTATTCATGGTAAGTACTGTACTGTACCAGCTTTTTTAATAGTCCTTTGCAGGACGTAGGATTACCCACAAAGGGTGATCGGGCCATATCTCCCACGCTGGCTCAGTGTGGGTTAGTGGATCGAAATACCTACGCCATCGAATTTCTTGTACTGTATTTAGTGGCCTTTGAAATAGCTTGCTTCTGGACATAATATTATGCCTATCTACAAAAGTTATCGGGCCATATACCAACCGCACTGGGTCAATATAGCAAAAATATGTTCATGGTGGATTTCCATACGCATTTCAGTATCTCAGTTCTCGTATTCAGTGCGCGATTAGTCCCGTAGTTTAAGAATAAAATTGCAAGTTCCATCACGTCATTAACGATGATGATGTTTCACAATGTAAAGTGATGATTTCAAAATGCCATTTAGGGGCGTAATAGCCACATGTCATGAGTAATCCCTTTGTGTTTATAACAAAACGATGTTATCAGTAAAACTAGTAGGAAGTGCGTTCGTACCATCACAAGGACATGTTGTGTCTATGTATTCCTATTTCGGTAACAAACAGGACATTTTAGATAAAACAGTAGATAAATTGCAGATTACGTGAACGACGTAATGTGCGGAATTATTTTATTGTAACTTATGCTAGTTTCTAAGGATGAGTTAGGTACTAGATGAATCACAGATCGTGATATGTTTTTGATTAAGCATCTGTTGTGTACATCCAAGAAAAATGTGCTACAAATTCCAAAAATAACTACTTCAATGAGTCATAATAATGATAGTGCTACGCAGTATGGTTTTTGAACATCATTGTTGTTGTGTGTTATTGGGAATGCCTCTGCGCCGAGCCGATTAAGAACTATATGCAGATTATAGTAAGACCGTGCAAAGTAAAACAGCAACAAATCAAATCAGGGCTATTTATAGCTAGGAGCTTTATGTGAGTTTTAGTCAGAGGGCTAAGTGCGAGATTTTCGCTCGAGCTCGATCGCGTTAACGTTTGATGTGATTTATATGGAAATGGCACAGCGCCATCTTGTGTCACGTACAGAAAACTGAATAGCTAAGTGTGGGTATTTTTTACGGTAATGTAACGAGCGCCAAACCGATCGAACACGAGCGCAGCAACGTCTCGTGATTGGCTAATTCAAGCGTGTGTGTCAATGTGCTCGCGTGTGTGCACGGCGCGCTCGCTCGGTCAACGCGACGTAAAAGTAATTCGATTTGATTTGCAAATCTCCCACTTGACACTCTGAAGTTGACTGATTCAAAACACACAAAAAAGTACCATAGAAAAATATCTTTCACCCGCGACCCGCAACAAAACGTTTGGGATAGCTGATTTTTTTGAGTTCAGATATTCCATTCAAGAATGGTTGTTATAATTACAAGCGTTCAGCCATGTTAACCAGCTGGTCTATATTCTGCCTACTTCCACGCGGCTTAATCCTGTTACATTACCCTGGATCACAGCACAAGTCACTTAATAGACTGTCTATCTCGCGTTGAAATACAGCTGATTCGGAACGTAAAGCAAAAGATAAACAGGAGTAACTTACAAGAAAGCGTGACGGACATCTTCCCAGTGTAGACAACGAGCAGCATGGAACCATAGAGGTAGACGTAGTTGGCCAACACTGTAGCAGAATCACTGCCAACTCCGGAGTACAGATACCCGAAGATAAGGGCTATCACCACGTGCGCCGCCACCCGGCACAAAAACAAAGACTGGAAGTGATAAAAGACAACAAATTACTTCACTGATTGCTTCGTTATCACTTTTACTAGAAACGATTGTGTAAGTGGTTGTAATATTTTTGCATGACATAATGTACCTAAGTACTACTATAAAATGTTATCAATTGTTTACTATTACAATTAAGTATGTGTATGTTTATAATGCTACACGTGTCAAAAAAGCTATTAGAGTTTGTGCAAAAAGAGAACCGTCGTGGCGTTACGGTGAACTAACAAAAAGATTTTAATCAGCAGCCAAGGTACCGACTATACTTGGTAGACGCGGCTCTACTAATGAAAACCGAATTAGTGTCTACCAAGTATCAAACACTTTTAGTTGCACTAGCAATGACAGAGCAGTGTTGTCAACGTAACAACATTAGTAAAATGGCTCACGGGCGACTCTCACCTACGACGTTTCTCTTTTTGCACAAACTCTAGTAGGTATTTTTTGATCCCGCAACAAAGATACCTATCTTAGTTTGTTATTCTTTTTTATTACTTTTAAACAAAACAAAATCATGTATGAAAAAAAAAATGCACAAAACTCACGAATAGTAGTTTTAGAGTAGGTTAGTAAGAGTAACGTCATATGCTCAGAGCAAATAAAAAAATTGCTCTGAGGTCATATGTTACATTATTTTGCCAATATGTTTGTCAAGGAAGCGTTTATAAAATTAAATATGAGTCGCTATGCATATTTAATTTCTTTCTCGATGAAGGAAAACATTTTTACAGTCTTTTTGCTTTGTAAAGAGCGCAAACAAAAGACTATTTTAAATCAATTAATAAAATGGCTTGCGCGTATGCACTTCAGATTAATTTACATAAATAAAATATTCATTTAAAGTTACGGTCGAATGTTTAATAAAGTGTACCTATATTATGCATTTTGCAAATCATCGGCCCATAACTGCCTACACAAAATCAATGATTTACAAATTTAAAAAAGGAAATAAATTAAATTTATATAAGACACAGAGCCCTGTTTAACATTATCCTATCAAAGAAAATAACGAACGCGCTTAAGTTTTTTATTTTACTTTCGTGAATTGATATTCAACTTTAAACCGAATCTCACTGTGGATCATGGACTAACTCCTTTCATGACGAGAACTTTTACTTTATATGTAGTTCACCTTGCACGCCAAAAAATATTTAGTAAGTTTCATACAAATGTTTTAGTCCAGAATATTCATAACATTTTTTTCATGTTTTACCTTTAGAAAATCTTTTGAAGCTAGCAGTAAATATAACGCATATAGATGTGTATTTCGAAAATAACTAAAACGGAACCTACACTAATCTCTTCTGTATTTTAGTCAAAGACAGTTTCAAAAAAAATTTAAACTGTCAGTAATATAATAATTCGTCTTGCCGCCTTACCACAAAAGATTTAAACACGCTTTAAACACTGTTTTACCATGCAATTTGTACTGCTAAACATTGTCTAAAGTGTGCGTAAAACTTTTGTGGTAAACGGTTAACGGTTAGAGTTTTGGGCGATTCGCCCCGCGGTGCGAACCGCTTGCAGGGCGAAACGCCGCAATACCCGAATCCGGGACTTCTGCGGGGCAATTCTGTTAGCCGATCTCTTTACTAAAGTGATACGCTCTTGGACCTCTCTCGTTTTTCTGACAGTTCCGACAGCTCAAAACTGTCAGAAAAACGAGACAGGTTCAAGAACGTGTCACCTTAGTAACGAGATCGATTGACAGAATTGCCCCGCTGGTCTTTCATACCCATCTCGATGATGATCAACTTCACACCGTGCATTTGTAACATAGTAATAACGGGTTGTTATCGTTCTTTTTTGTGACCCAGACTAAACACAGTCCTGCTACCTGCCATGTCTTTTGTCTTCCTCCCTTGTTTTCGTGGTTCTATTGAACATGTGTATAAAATACAATGCCGTAGAAGCGTAGTTCCGGCTCAAAAAAAGGAACCAACCGAACACAAAGACTTGTCCCTATTTGTCGTACAGTTTCGTGTGTAGATTTCTAAAAAAAAACTCTAGAATCTTAAATATAATAAGCTGCTCTTACTAAATTAATTTAATATGACGCTATCAAATAAATAATAAATATTGTTAAATAACATATATTTAAAAAAAACTAACCAAACGGAATAATATAATATATAAATATTTAGGATGACTAATTTTAAGTACCTACTGGTATTATCTAATGCAGTGTGTCTCCATAAAACCGCGCGTAGGTACTTCGTCCCCCATATCAAGTTTTGTCTTCAAGAATTTCGCTCAAAGAACATTATTTCATACAAAATTCGCAAAACATTAAATCAAAAAATTAAAAATACAAGCAAACAAACATACAGGTGAAGCTAATAAAAGCGTGTTAAAAATAGGGCCCCCGATACTGTTTCTTTTATAACTGAGTTATTTTTTACGATAAATGAGATTTACTTACATAGTTTCTTGTTGTTATTAAATAGTTCCTATAAAGTAGTATTCCAGTTTGTCGTAGAAGTCCCGATGGTCTGTACACATTCTTGGAGTGGTTCTTTTGGTGTTTGCCGTTGATGAGGAGTTGTTTGGTTTTTGATTTTGGTTCAGGACTTATATCTGTAAACAAAGTTATACATGATTTACAAAAAAATATGCTTTTGCTTTGGGAACAACCTCAAAATCACAAGAAAATAACAGCTGTTCCATACAAAAAGTTTATTAAATCTTGATAAAATGCGTGATAGCTAATTTTATACGCGCTAGCAATTTGGTATAGGTAGATATTTTCTATCGCAATATCTATACATCTCTACTCTGATTGAGCGTGCGGTGTGTAGTGGTAGCACATGCCTTGCAATCGTGAAGTCGTAGGTTCAAATCACGGTCCCGTACCAATTAAGTAATTGAGTTCTTTGGAACTTGTGTATGGATTTCACATATCACATCGCTTATCGGTGAAGGAAAACACCGTGAAGCAACCTGCATACGTCTATAGAAGAAATTCGATGGTGTATGAGACTCCACCATACACCCGCACTGACCTAGCGTGGTGGATATGACCCAATGACCCTTCGTGGGTAGGCCTACGTTCAGCAGTGGACTGTTAAAAAGGCCGGTAAATGTACTAGTACACATGTGAAAATATCTGCACTTTGCAACCTATATAATAAGTTTAAAATCGTAGTACGTATCATAATGAAAAAAACCGCAAAATCTCACAAGGAACATAATATCAATAGATTTGAAGATTACGTGCTCTGCTACATACACAAGTCAGTTACACAAAACAATGGCCAACGTATTACGCCTAACCATTTCAATAATCGCTTATTTAATCATTATTTTTCTACTAGTTATTAGTAATTCAAGTTATCAAACAGCAGTTCGTACCTTTATAGGGTTACTGGTAACTTAACTTAATTTAGTTAATCAGGTGAACAACTTTTACTATGGGATTAACCAAAAATATAAGTTACCGGAATATATAAGCCGTAGTGGTCTAGAGGTAATGACACCCGCCTTACAATCGTGAGGTCGTGGGTTCAAATCCCGGTCCCGTACCAATGAGTTCTTTGGGATTTACGAGTATGTACGGAATTTCACACCACTGGCTTTTCGGTGAAGGAAAACATCGTGAGGCAACCTGCATATGTCCGGAGAAGAATTTCAATGGCGTATGTCAATCCATCAACCCGCACTGGGCCAGCGTGGTGGATATGGCCCAATCACCCTTCGTGGGTAGGCCTACGTCCTGCAGTGGACTATTATAAGGCTGATACAGTACATACAGTATAAGTTACCGGAAACCCTGTATTATTTTAAGTCTATCCCAAATTTGTTTTTAGTTATTGGTGGTTATTTTTAATGTACATAAAAAAAGGGTTTGCAATTAGACTTAGGTATAGACGGCTTATAGGAGATGAAAAGTTAGCTGCAAAAAACTTCATAGCCTAGAGCACCGCCATAGGGTTGCTAGTCTGTCCATTTTCTATAGGATTCATTTCGGAGAGTATGCACCTGAGGTACACGACCTTATCATACCATCCCCTTTCTACACTGTCGATTTTCCTTCGATACGTACGAAGCGGATTGACTCAACATTTCTGATTCGACCTGCTTTCCTGTTCTCTAAGAGATATAATCTAAAGCTTTTCAAGATCAGAGTGAATAGGTATCTTCTAAGTCTGCGTGCTTCATCTTTGGCCACAGAGTCGCTTACCATCTGGCGAGTTCGTGGTTATGCGAGGACATATCCGCGTTAAAAAACTCAGGTATTTTTTACATACTTATTCGAACACACTACCTTATTTATAGTAAAAGAATGAACATGTCTGTTCATGCATTTCTCCGAAACTATTCGTTGGATTGGTGACTATTCTTGAAATCTTTTGACTCGAATGATGAAAACAACAGTTTCCTTATAAGTATACTCTTTCCTTATAAGGTTATAAGTAACTTTTACCCGCGGCTTTGCCCTTGTCTAATATCCTACGATGCTCTCTTTACCCATGGACGAAATAAAAAGTGGATCCGTCGCTCCTTTACTGCGTGAAAAAGTAACAGGCTAACATGCAAACTAACAAATAGACTTTCAGATTTAAAATAACAGTAAATATACAGGAAAAGATATTAGGCACATCTACAATATTGATAGCTACTCGTAACAAACCAGGAACAAAATGATCTTTTCAATAAAATTAATTCATACTGATAATTCTGCTTATATGAATAGTTTGACTCATCAGATAGGTATAGAATAAGCGGAAGTCAAAAATTAACTGACTAACAACTGAACTACGAGTATATCAGAGTTTTGGGGAAACTCGTGACGATTATCTATACCTACTTTACTCGTAATATCATTGGCACGTCACATATAGAATGGAAATTAGTTCTCAGTAATTCTTGACCACAATGTTATATTTCTTATCCTACTAATATTATAAACGCGAAAGTTTGTGAGGATGGATGGATGGATGGATGAATGGATGGATGGATGTTTGTTACTCGTTCACGCAATAACCACTGAACGGATTGAGATGAAACTTTGCAATAATATAGATTATATATCAGAATAACACATATACTATAAATTATAATGATATATTGCGTATGCGGGCGAAGCCGCGGGTAAAAAATAGTTATAATTATGTAGAGAACTATAGAGGAAGGAAAAGTGAATGTAACAAATCTTCAAGTTTGTAAAGATGTTTATCATATCATACTTATATTATAAACGCGAAAGTTTGTGAGGATGGATGGATGGATGGATGGATGAAAGTTTGTTACTCTTTCACGCAAAACTGTACTGAACGGATTGAGATGCAATAATATAGTTTATAAATCAGAATAACACATAGGCTATAAATTATAATGATATTGCGTCAAAAATTAAAATATTATGCGGGCTAAGCCGCAGGTAAAAACTAGTTGTAAATGAAATTAAAATTACATGTTTAATGACGTACTAATACATTGGTATTTATAAAAAAGGATGCTTTATAAAAAATGCAAAAGTCTACCTCATTGAAAATTGTATTATTTTTATGAATTGTATTATTTTTGAATGAGGAGCGTGCAGTTGTAGGTGCGTCATTACCACAGAGTCAGAGTAAGACTTAGTGTCAAAGTATTGAGCAATTTATATCAAAATGATGAACGGGATTAAATATTATATTATAGGTATATTTATTTTTTAGTCCCGGAACACAAGCTTTAAAAAAAACTGTCTTAAACGTTTGAGAGAAATTTCTGTCAAGGTTGCCTGGAAGAAATCACCATGGGTGATAAGGCCGCCACTTTATAATATATATTTCATATTTTTTTGTCGTAAATAGTGTTCATTTTTAAATCGTGGTTGTAAATAAAGAGTTTTGTCTGTCTGTCTCTGTCGATCATCTAAAAAAGACTGCCAAGTACATATCCAGCGGAAACTTAATTTCTCGAAAAACCTCTTGAAATAACAATTACTCGTAGGTATCGGCAATAATTAGGTATTCAATTCACTCACAAGGCAGAATAAATAACTTATACATATGCGCTCATACAACACTGCATTCTGCATGTGTGTTTTGAAAACATGCATTTCACGATGTATGATTAAATCATTACTACAGGTACCTGACCGTCTTAATAATAAACACAGAGTTACTTCGAAGTACTAAGTCCGTATTTTGTGTTTTTTTTACAAGTTAATTAAACTTGTATAAGGTTTTGCCTCGGTCTTCATAACTAGGTACTTATTTTAAAGTTATTGCGTTAATTAATGAGGAGATTAGTATCTCACAAGTCGGATAAACAGAAAGTTGTCGTGTACGTACACACTATGAGCTCTAAGGCAACGTACGCACTATGCGTATGCGGATGCCGTTGCACGGGTAAATGTTTGATATTACAGTTTACATACGCACTATAACCTATAACTACGGCTGACCACATCGTAGTGAGTATGAAAACCGCGGTTGCACTAGGTAGGTATATTTGTCTGTGTTGAAACTGCTGGACCGCAACAGCATACGCATTGTGTGTGGCCTTACATACGCTCTATAATCTATAACTGAACGGCTGATCACATCGTAGTGAGTATGAAAACCGCGGTTGAACTATATTTGTCTGTGTTGAAACTGCCGGACCGCAACAGCATACGCATTGTGTGTGGCCTTACATACGCACAATAACCTATAACTGAACGGCTGATCACATCGTAGTGAGTATGAAAACCGCGGTTGCACTATATTTGTCTGTGTTGAAACTGCCGGACCGCAACAGCATACGCATTGTGTGTGGCCTTACATACGCACTATAACCTATAACTACGGCTGACCACATCGTAGTGAGTATGAAAACCGCGGTTGCACTATATTTATCTGTGTTGAAACTGGCGGACCGCAACAGCATACGCATTGTGTGTAGCCTTAGATCTCTAAGTATATGATTCGGATCAAACAAGTCGGCGGATGTGAAGTTAGCTACAAGCTGCGCAATATCCAATCATGAATCCAAGCTCGCATAAAGGTGCGCGTTGATTAGGTTTCGCGCACTTGTTACATCCGCCAACTTGTATGATTCGTCCTAAATATAAGCTTTGAGAATATGTAACGTACCTAAGGGTCCGGGCAAGGCGGGTATGGTGGGGATATGTTCCTCCCACGTGCCGTCAGCCGCTGGTTCAGGTTTGAAATGTGTCATGACCCGGGAAGCCTTCACCAAGTCCACCTCATACTCTCCGGACGCCACTTCCATTACTATAACAAAAATATAATAGTCAAGTGTTATAATACCTAATTTCACAGTATAGGCGATAATAAAAATATGTTTGACGTCACTCGCAGAAAAACCTGCCTTAACAGCCTTAGACCAGAGTTCACCAACACTTGTGTTAAAAGTGTGATTATTGTATTTCAACAACGGTTAAGCACGAGTTCTAGTCCCGAGTTCATCAACAGATGTTTAATTTATTAACCGTTGGTGAAACGCACTTGTTAACGAAATTTTGCTGTTCACCAAGCACTAACCGTTGTTTTAATATAGAAATCATCCGTCTTACCACAAACGTTTTACGCATGGTTTAGACAATGTTTAACAGTACAAATGGCACGGTTCAACAGTGTTTTTTTTTATTTCAAATAGGTTAAAGCGTGTTTAAATTTTTTGTGGTAAGGCGGCATATTTATTTATTTATTAGGCACTCATAACAGACTACAGAAAATACGTTACATGATATTTTTTTTTTTTTAATTTTTGACCTTTGAATATCTTTAACTTAAACAAGCGTTGGTTAACTCGGGGCTCAGATGTGTAAGTTCCCTTCTCGGTGTTGAATTTTATAGCGCACTTAATTTATACAGGTACACAGAACTTCTAGCTACACAGCTAAAGTGAAAAGCACCCCTAAGGAGGTTGGCTGGTAGAAGACAGGATAAACTTGGAGGCATTCAGATGGCATAAGTAGCTAGGGTTGGGGGCTCTCAATAAAGAGAGCAAGGCGCAAAACAAAGGCAAGAACCTATGACGTAAACTATTATGTTTACCTATACTAACATGTGTAACTTTATGTCCCGCTGAACAAAAATGTAATATGGTAACGAGTTCACGTGTGAACAATTATGAGCACGTGAATTTTATGTCAATAAAATTTGCCCTTAGATCGTACCTATATGTTATTATTTATCATGTTTGTGAAACAATGTAAATCTTATGTGGTTGGTGTACTTTGTATGGAGCTCGACTCAATAGAAGATTATGTACCAAGGAACCAAGTGGTGTTTTACGTCACGGGCGACAATTGGACCCTGAGCGTAATGAGGGACTCTATCTATACTACTCGATAGCGCAGCGAGGATGTTTCAAGTTAATTCCGGAGGAATTATTTAGAGTCCTGAGCGAAGCGAGGGCGTCGCCCAAGACGAAGACAGACTTGGTCCTAGAAATAGAAATACAGAAAATTTTATTCGGGAAAAAACAATCCAGTGGTGCATAATCTACTTTTCATACATCCTGTGACAAAATAAAACCCCAAGAATATCCTACTAATATTATAAACACGAAAGTTTGTAATGATGGATGGATGGATGTTTGTTATTCTTTCAAGCAAAAACTACTGAACGGATTGAGATGAAACTTTGCTATAGTATAGCTTAAATATCAGAATAACACATAGGCTATAAATTATAATTTTATTGCGTAAATTTAATATATAATATGTAATACCATAATAAAACGATAAGTGTTAAGTAATTAGGAAAAAATCTGCTATCTGCGAGTTACAGTGCGTTTCAAGAAATGTAAAACAATAAACAACTGTCGCAACGAACAACCGTCAAATCGTTTCTTTTTTATTTTCCACCTCCTTTATTATGGGTGGTAAGTTAGGGCCTCAGGTTTGAAAGACGGATAGTGACATAGTCTACTTTTTATCCCAGGTAAATAAAAGTTTCCCATGGGATAGCACAAAAATCTAAATATCATGCGGGCGAAGCTTCGGGTAAAAGCTAGTGAGTAATACTTACGTCATAAACTCACTAAGTATAAGTACTCACTAGGCAACTCGGTATTGTTCATAATAAAATAAATCAAATTAGAATGTACCTACCTACGAATTTTCGTAGAAAAGCCCTTAGTATAACATAATGTAAATACTACGTGAAAAACATAAGACCCTGCCAGCTCGATTATCAAGGCCTAACACAGGCATTGCAAAGAGGTTGTTGTCCGGCTTGGGACAAACGTAGTAACATTGTTGTAAATCTAGACGACGGGAATATTTTAAAATATCATTGTACTTATCGTTATGCCTACCCACGAAGGGTGATTGGACCATAACGCTGGCCCAGTATGGGTTGGTGGATTCATATACGCCATCGAATTTCTTCTACGGACGTATTAAGGGGACCGGGGATTTGAACCCACGACCTCACGATTGTAAGGCGGGTGTCACTATCTCTTGACCACCACGGCCTTGATGATGAAAATGATTTCGAATCAGGATAATAATTAAAAAGCCTCCCCTGACTACAAAAATAATTTCTAAGAAACTGACGGGATACATTATAAATAAATAATAACGAAAAGATGTTTCTATGTTAGTGCCATTTAAAATAAGTAGTTAAACTGCCAATGCCAAGCCAAGCTAAGTTAAAATAAACGGTCAAAACAAGAACATTTGCCGTGTCATATTCATAAATTACTAGCGGACCCGGCGAACTTCGTACCGCGAAAGTTAATGAATGTAGGTAGCTAACCTTACGGAGATATCTACATTAAGATATATTAAGTTTAATGGCTGTCATCCAAAATGTAGGTCTTATTGAGCTATCCCACATTTGTAAAGATAGCATTGATCAAAAGTTGACATTTGCAGCGATAAACCACTTTTAAGTTCAACAGCTGTCATCCAAAATGTAGGTCTGGTTTAGCTATCTCAATTTTGTAAAAACAGTAATGGTCTGAAATAGGTAGATACGAAGTAAGTAATAGTAAGTGCGCCACAAAAATATTAGCCCCAATTCAATGTGAAACGGTACACAAATATTGTAGCAAACAATCATTTCAAACCCAACAAACAGTCAATCTCAACTAATTTGTTTCGTTATGGTTATCATCCGCAGCTTTCTTTGTCCCACTGCTGGTTATAGGCCTCACTCTTTCTGTGACATCTACCTCGGCTCTTTGCCGGTCGTGACCAGGCTCGATCGGCGGTATTGATGATATCGTCGAGATAGTCGACCCATTTTGCTGCCGCGCCGCACATAGCTGAGCGCTCTCACCTATTCAAGTACCCTAGTTGACCAGCTCGGTCTTTCTTGCTCAAGAAGCGCTGGTCGACTTGGTTGCCACGCCAGTGTGAACGATGTCATGCGCAGGGCTTTTGCGACCGCCAATATAGCAGCCGTACTCGAACCGAATGGGTTTGCGCTTGGTGATGGCTAAAGGCCTGACGGTATGAAGCTGGTCCCATGGAAGTGTAGACGGCCCTTAGTATGAGACGCGACTTGCGTCGATACTTTGGTGCCGTCACATCTTTCTGTGACTCAGAGAAGGACTGGAGCGTTGGCCGATTCGGAGCAGCACAAACGGCGCAAATATGCTAACCTCGGCAGTGGTTACATATTTGAGCCGTTTGAATTTGAGACATTGTGCCCGTGGTGGCCTTGTTTTTAAAAGTCTTTCTGAGCGTTTGGTGTACCCGTCGTGTGACCAAAATGCTGGTTTTTGTTTGGCTAACGTATAAGCATTGCCAATCAGCGTGGCAATGCTGCCAGCATGCTGGGCACGCTGCTAACTGGCAGTGGGCTTGAGTATTTGGATTATCTTTAGACTTTCAAGGGTCTGTGGATGATACAATTGCTTGTTATGTAGTAGTAGTTTATGAAATTTTACATTATAAGTCTTGTATTTAGTGGTAGTTAATAAAGGCACTTGCTCTATAAAAAAAAGTCAAGTACCCTTGCACCTTGCCACTGTCCAAACCTAACCTGACCTACCTACCTAAGGTATTATGATACCTTATAGTTATAAATGCTTCTGTTGATTAAGATAAAGTTAGAGTGTACGGGTTCCCGCCTTGTCGTGGCGGGGGAACTTAGTAGCCGAGGCTTATCGGCGGCGCGGGAATCCCAAATAGCGCCGCTTCTCTGGGTTTCTTCTGAGGCAGCTGAGAAGGCGGCGCTCGAGGTCTCCCGATTTTTTGGGTCTTTTCTCCCTTGGCAGCTTAGAAGTTTGCACTCGTGGTTGGGCCGTTTTCTGGGCTTTTTAACTATAGCAGCTGAGAGGCTGGCCGGTAAGTTGCGTGCCTCTTGAGGAGTGCCGCAACTGAGGCGGGCTGCACTTTTGTCACTATTGAATCCTAACCAAACCAACAGTAATGTATGTTCGTGTCAAGATTATAGTTCACAGTCAAGGTTAATAACCTTAGAGTCAAAATATTTATACTCATGCCATACTACTCCTAAAAATCAAGTCGATCCGTTTGTACGTATATTAGTATGGATTCTGTACCATAAAGGTAGAATAAACAAACATGTTTAACCTCTAACGGTGGAATATTTAAAAATATTTTTAGTGTCAGACAAAATGACGGCCCAGTATTAAACGTCGCTCTTAAACGTCACTGTAATATATAGCATGGCATAGGGAAAAACCATTTAGTCCAATTTTAATGTCGCTTGTCATTGTCAATCCATACTATATTTCCTCTTCGAGGAGCTATAATGGTGAAAAGACAATTTGTCTCTTTGCTATGCTAAGCGTGACATTTATAAAAAGTTTGCAGTCAATGTATGTCACCTGTCATCTTATTACGTTTCGTCAATCCATATCTGGCCCAATTATGAACGCGCTATCGTAAATTTAATAGGAATGTAAAAAGTGTTCTCTCTATCGAATGCCTAAAGTGAAAAAGAAACAGAAATATTCTAATTAGCTGTTATAATTACGATGGTGCCTATAAAATTGGGCCTATTAGCGTCGTTGTGATAGGTGACAGTTTCGCTAACGATTTTTTAAGGGAAAAGATGATATGAAAAAGATAAGATGAATAACTATTAAAAATAAATAATAAAGGCACGGGATAAAAAGTACCCTATGTCCTTCTCCTGGCTCTAAACTACCTTCCTGCCAATTTTCAGCTAAATCGGTTCAGCCGTTCTTGAGTTATAAGTGGAGTAACTAACACGACTTTCTTTTATATATATAGATTTTCATGGGACCTATTGTTTTAATTTGACGTTAACGAGATTACGCCATTGTTATTATTATAACGTATGTATGACGGCTATCGATTGTACTTAAATATATGTACATAAACATACGTTTTGTTAGTAATAAACTCAGAACACAGAATAAGGACCAATTAGTCCTTATTCACCAACCCGCACTGGGCCAGCGTGGTGAATATGGCCCAATCACCCTTCGTGTGTAGGCCTACGTCCTGCAGTAGACTATTAAAAAGGCTGGTACAGTACAGTACAGTCCTTATTCTAAGCTCAGACCAAATAAAAAAAAAACATTTCTAATTTTTTTTTGGAAAAAATTGTTTTTTTGTTGTGAGATTCTAAGGTAATAAATATCAATCAAGATTATCATGTTTTGTCGTTTCAGGGTTCCGTCACTTCCGTCTACAATAAAATAAAGGAAGTCTGTTTCATTGTTTGGATGTTGATGAGCATTTATTTCAGGTGATTGGCCCTTATTTTGTTTCAGATAGGTATTGAAAATAAAAATTACTGAAGACTGGAATAGTAGGTACTTTTGTAAAATATGATAAAAGTTTGAATGATTTTATGCCATTAAAATGATTCAAAATTAGCCGATAAAAATTATATATTTTACTAAATTTTATCAGGGCTTAATTTTAAAAATTGAGAACCTTTTAGATTAGGATAAGTTTATTTATTGATTTAAATAATCATCTCGATGATTATATATGCTTTCAAATAAATAAATCCGTACCAACGTAGGTCTGAATATTATCAAAAATATCTTCTAAGTCAGAGTGCTTCATCTTCGACCACTATATAGCTATCAGCAGAAGAGTCAAGCACGGATTAATTAATAACACAAATAATCATTATTCGCAAAAAATGGCGAAACCGACTTCCATCGTGTACAAAATTCGAATAGTTCGCTGAAATTAATGGAGACAATTTTTACTTTATTGCTAATTTTTCAAAAACGGCCGAGCCATTTGTGATAAAAATTTTACGGGACCACCAATAGAAGTACAATCTTTTGAACTAAAAAAAATTTTTTCCATCCGGGCGATCCAATAGGCGAAAATATCGATGACGTTACCCAAACAATACAGATACATACAGACGACCAATCCTCCTTTTTGGAAATCGGTTAAAAAAGACGGACATAATTATCTACGGGCACTGTTGATAAATAAATAAACGTCCCATCCCCTTGAGGATTTTAATGTCCCAGACACAGACAGGGCAAACAAAATAAACTTAAATCACTTCACTTTTGTTGGTTGGAGGACAAAAACAGTTTTTATAGGTATATAATTTAAATTACACAAAGTAATTGTAAGATTTTCATCCATTTTTAGGGTTCCGTACCTCAAACGGAAAAAACGGAACCCTTATAGGATCACTTTGTTATCCGTCTGTCCGTCTGTGTGTATGTCAAGACTCTTTATCTCGGGAACGCGTAAAGATATCGAGTTTAAATTTAAACTGTATACGTATATCTATGGTCTCTTGCAGTTGTGTAAAAGAAAACCTTTTCAGTCATCGTTTAATAAAGTTAGAACCATTTAGGTCATAAAAAACTGCATATTTCGACACTCACAATAATCAAAACCTACAGGGTACTTCCCGTTGACATAGAACTATGAAATTTGGCGAGAATCATTGTCTCAGAGTACACAATAAATATGAATAAATCTGAAAACTGTATATTTTATTTAAATCACAAAAAATAGGGCCTCAAAATTCACAAAATATGGGTTCAAAATTCAAAGTGAGTAAATTGTATCATGTAAGGTATCATTTAAAAAAACTTCATTAGCACAGGCTAAAACAGGTTTATATTATTTTAAAAATGTGTAGTTTTTGATGTATGACGAGAAAAGTGAAAAAAAAAACTTTTTTGTCGATGATTATAGTATAAAGATTTTAACAACTTCCTTCCCAATTTTGTTAAATTTTCTGGATTTGTACGGAACCCTCGATGTGCGAGCCTGACTCGCACTTGTCCGGTTTTTTTACGTTTACAATTACCTTATATGCATTATTATTTTTAAGATAAAATATTTACACAACAATAATAATAAAATTAACGCGTATCCGCAGGTAATACTATTTTTTAATACCAAACATAAAATGAAAAATAAGTTACAAAAACACGTGTTTCTGTTTATAGCTGTTATTTATAGCCGATTTACATCGTAAAGCGGTTGTAATAAGAGTCATACCTTCTCTACATTACAATGAAAAGTGTATATTATGTTATTTTTAACCCTTCGCGATTTTAACACATTATTATTATGTACTACGGGACTAATCGGGAACTAAAATTACGAGATAAATAAATACCTCATCATCCCGACGTTTCGACCGAGTTGCATCGATCGTGGTCATGATGAGATGATGAGGTATTTATTTATCTCGTAATTTTAGTGCGCAATTAGTCCCGTAGTATATAATAATAATGAAAACTTTATAGTTTGACTTAACCGCATTACCATGGTCCATGCAGAAGTTATACACTAATTGGCCGAGCGAATGAAACAAAGATTCAGATTAGACTTGACAATTTTGCTTTCGTCCAGATGTTGATCCTCCTCTGCAGGTCATATTTTTCGAAGTTTCTTGACAATATTTGGTACAAGCGTTCTATAATAGAGAGAGGGATATACCCCCATTTCCCTCAAAAAGGGAGGAAATTTGCTGTAGCGGTATACAATTGAGCAAATATTTAAGTATCTAAATCCTAACAAGATTGCGATTATGAATGAAATCTATCAAGAGCGAGTCGTCGAGATATAGTAGAGTAGAGTGTAGTAGAGATATACTAGTTATACGGGGTTATTCCTTATCAATTGGCATCCTTTTAGGGGCCCATTCTGTCCATCAAAACTAACATCCATTGTTCTGCGATTTTAGTCAAAACTAAAAAAACTCCATTCCATACATATTGTCAAGAGTGAACGATATTTTTCGATGGAACAGCATTTTTTAGATATTCGATGAAAGTCGTTGAACAAATTATGTTAGTTATGTTGTACAGAATAAAACCCTAAAAGGATGCTAATTGATTACCAATAACCTTGTAGGTATAGCTTAGAACAGGGAAAACAACGGTTATCAAGTTAAAATAAGTCGATGGGGAGAACTACGACAAGACTCATTGTTCTTTAATACAGAGATGGTGTTAGAGTGGATTCCTTTTTTATTAATTTTTATTATGTACCTATAAAGTTGCCAATAATGATGAGTTATGCACTAATTTAAAAATTCCTGCACTTTGCAAAAACACCTTGTATTGTCTTATTGATATTTTTAATAAGTTCTACAGAGTTCATCCGCGTCCTCGGTTTAATCGTCAGATTGCATAACGCGCGCGCACTTTCACAAGGCTTCGTGAAGGTAGAGCAAAACAAATAGGTATAACTACTACTGCATAATAGTATCACAAAATAAATACAGAACAGATGGTAAAGGAAGACGCATAATGAAATAACCATTATCACCATATCAGCCGTAAGACATTAACTGCTGGACATAGGCCTCCCCTATAGATTTTAAACAAGACTGGTTGGAAGCGGCTTGCATTAGACGCGTTTCTGGTCTTGATCAGCTGGCCAATCGCACTAAAAAATTACAGCTGAAATACAATTGAACTTTAACCGAACTTCGACTTTTTGTCTATTATCGTATCGTTTCCTATATAGTTGAAACGCAACTCGATCAGAGTTGGAACGTAACCGGTGTCAAATGAACGGTTGGTGTATGTTGTTTCGCGAAATACCTAATTCCTTGAAGCTGAATCGAAATTTAACTACAATTGCAACCGAACTTTAACTGAATTACAGATGGAACGCAGCTGTTTAAAATTAACGCGATTGGCCTGAAGGTCATTGGTCTATTATCTATTATTACGAGAACTTTTCTACCTCATCGTTCATCTTCATCATCATATGCAATAAATCTGTAGGTGACACCTCTGATAGTGTTGCAAGTCGCAAATTAACAAATATTGCATGTGCGTTAGTATATTGTTGGTTGTAATTTATTGTAACATAGCTTTGGTTTGGAGCAATAAACGTTATCTTATCTACTAAAACGTGAGTGCACTGTGTATACATGGAATTTGGTTGGTATCGATCGAGCCCTAATTGCAAGTGCCCGCGATAAGACGGTGATTTAATCATGATTGAAGCTTAGTGTGATCCTACTGATATTCATAAGGTAAAAAAAGTATTTTGAAATCTGTCGATAACAAAAGACTTTTTTGTCATAATAGTGTACCGACCCTACACAGTTCATGCAGGCAGCGAACGCGCGACTTGGTCGTTAATCCATCAAGTGGTTAAAATAGTCTAATATACTGGATATAGTTTAAATGGTCAGAGAGTGTTATATAGGCTAGTCAGGCTACTAGGATAGAAGCAAGCGAGCGGAAAAAATATCCAACATAGGTATGTTAAGTACGTTCTTTCATTTGCTTTTAGCGCTTTGAGGATGCCAGCAAAGACACTTTCTGGCAATCTGACGTCAAGTGTAAGGGCTAATGTAGAAAGTTCCGCAACTTTCGTTTTGATGAAAATCTATGTCTAGTAGCTAATTCTAAATTGCGGTCTGTTCCAAAAATGATAGAGTCTAAGGTGTTTGAGGGTGACCTGAGGGGCGCAGTCCGTCTGTTAGTTTCAAACGAGTCATTCGCACAACGCGATCAAGAAACTGTGGACGCTTTGAAACGATTGCATCCGAGCCCTTCACGTCTCCTAAATTGGCCGCCGGTGCCAGGCGCTTCATATACTCCTGTTACTGTGACGGCAGAGGACGTGGAGCTGGCTCTCAGTACATTTTATACTGGCTCTGCGGCTGGCTTAGATGGTATCCGTCCGGGACACCTGAAATAATTAACTTCAGTTTCCGCGGGTGATAATGGGCGGCGATTGATGGAGTGCCTGGTGAAACTCTCGAACTTCTTGCTTAGTGGCCAAGTTAATCCTTTGGTGTGTCCTTACCTTTATGGGGCCGCTCTGTGCGCCTTAAACAAGAAAGGTGGAGGAGTAAGGCCTATTGCAGTAGGTTGTACATTCCGTCGCCTGGCGGCTAAGTTGGCATGTCGCTCTGTAAAGGAGGAAATGTCTCAATATCTACAACCTCACCAGCTGGGCTTCGGAACGCATCGCGGATGTGAGGCATCGATTCATGCTACACGTGCATTCGTAATGGACCCAGCTAACTCAGATTGTGTACTGGTGAAACTAGACATCCGCAATGCCTTCAATTCGTTAGAGAGAGACATTCTCCTTAGTGAAGTCCAGGAAAAAACTCCTTCACTGTATCCTTTCCTCCACCAAGCTTATCAATCTCCTTCGAATCTTTTTTTCAACAGAAACTTAATCCTTTCCCAAGTTGGGGCTCAGCAAGGTGACCCCCTTGGACCACTCGTTTTCTGTCTGGCAATTCAAAAATGTATCTTGGAATTGCGATCACCTCTAAACTTGTGGTATTTGGATGATGGAATCATTGGAGGCAAACCTGACGCCGTTATTCATGACTTGCAGCTCTTGATTCCTCATCTTAAGTCACTGGGTTTGGAGGTGAACCCTTCTAAATGTGAAATTTTTCCATGTAGCTTCCAGGTTCAGAGTCACTTGAACCCCTTTGATGCTTTTCTTCCCGGAATTTAAGAACTTACGCGTAAAACCTTTAGCCTGTTAGGTTCTCCAATCTTTTTTGATGCTGTTCCCGAGGCCATCTTGTCCCGTACACAGCTACTTATTACTGCTCAAGAACGTCTTGCAAATCTCTCGTCGCACGTTGCGATTACACTGTTACGTATGTGTTTAGCTGTCCCTAAAATCATGTACCTGCTGAGAACCACGCCTACTTGGCTGTGTCCGGAGGAGGTAACTTCTTTTGACAGCGCTCTAAAAGTTTCAATCGAATCAATTTTAAATATTTCCCTGAATGAGTCGCAGTGGACTCAGGCGGCTCTTCCAGTTCGGTACGGTGGTCTTGGCGTACGTCGTGCACTTGATGTAGGTTTGCCAGCCTTCTTGGCGTCGGCTCATGGGGTTGCAGATCTTGTCACTAATATTCTTACTTCTAATGGTGGCAAGGTTTGCATACCTTACGTGTCCGACGCGGTGTCGGCTTGGTGTAATTTACACTCAGGTGTACCGATTCCGGCTGCCGACAGTGTCCAAAGAGCTTGGGATGATGTGGGCGCTAAGAGGATCCTCGATCAGCTACTAGAGAGTGCCACAGGAGCCAATGCAGCTAGGCTCAGAGCTGTGTCTCAAGCTGAGTCTGGGGCATGGTTGCATGCGTTGCCATCTCCTCACTTGGGCACTTTACTAGACGAAGACTCTTTGCGTGTGGCGGTGGCCTTCCGCCTGGGTGGCAAAGTCTGTGAACCGCACATTGTATGTATTTGCGGTTCTTTGGTGGAGGCCGACGGCCATCACGCACTCAGTTGCCGTCGCTGCACAGGTAGGTTCCCGAGGCACCATGCTCTTAACGACATTATACGTAGAGCCTTAATTTCTGCTAACGTTCCCTGTGTCCTTGAGCCGCCAGGCCTTAGTAGATCTGACGGAAAGAGGCCGGATGGTTTGACTCTGGTGCCGTGGAAAAACGGCAAGTGCTTAGTTTGGGATGCCACTTGCGTAAGCACTGTCGCGGCCACGCACCTGAGTCGCACCATTCGTACTCCAGCGGCAGCGGCTGAGGACGCCGCCAATAAAAATAGGTTAAAGTACGCGGCAATGGTGCCCAGCTATTATTTCGTGCCCGTTGCCGTGGAGACTATGGGTAGCTGGGGCGCTGAGGCCAAATTGTTAATTTGTGAAATAGGGCGCAGGATTCGGGAAAGAGGAGGGGACTCCCGTTTTACCTCTACGCGGCAATGCATCAAGCGTTATGGGCACCTTTGCACCAGGAACGATGAGGGGCGGGTTATTTGATTAATTTTTTAAGTAGGTTTATATATTTTATTTTCTGTTATTGTTATTATTAATTTTTAACAAACTTTACTCTTAATTAAATTACTTAATATGATGTTTTACGACAAACACTAAGGCATAACAATTATATTAAAAAGTACGTACCTACATTATGTTGTTCATGCAAATAAGCGATACATGGATTCATTCATTTTTTAACCGATAAAAAAGGTTTTCGATTCAAATGTAGATATGTTTTTTGACCGACGAACCACCGGAGGAGGTATACAATTCAACGCGTTTAAATTTTTTTTATGTATAACCACGCATAACTTTTTTCATGGTAGTCCGATTTCAAGAATTCTTTTTTATTGGAAAGAATATATTTCGAAATTGGTCCCATTTAAATTTTATCGAAATCGGCTGAGCCATTCTTGATAAATCAACAATAATGTGAAAAATGCTACATCGATCTGTGCGAAATATTCGCGAATTCTGTACACGGGTGAAGTCGGTCATGCTAATTTCTGCGTTCTAGCGATGCGCCCCAGCTTCGCACAGGTGTATTATACATTTAAACATTTCTCTTGAATTACTATATGTATTAAAACAAACTGCAATCAAAATCCGTTGCGTAGTTTTAAAGATATAAGCATACATGGGGACAGACAGCGGAAAGCCAATTTGTTTTATACTATGTCATTCTGAACACGAGTGAAGTCGGTCATGCTATTTTTTGCAAAAAATAATTATTATGATCTAAAATATTCTTGCGCACAAGTTAGCGTAGTAAATGGAGCAGTCCTTCTGTAGCTATTTATTTTGTGAAAGTGTAATCGATACAGTGGTTACACGCTCGCTTTCTCGCAAGTATCCCTGTCCAAGTCCATGGCCGTAACTCCAAGTGGTCACCACGTGTGAGCTCGGTATGGTAAGTAAGTATTACACTTTTATTGTCTTATATTTGTTAGTTTTCAGCTTTATTTTATTTAGCGATTTCGGAATAGGACCGATAGTAAAAGTTGTTCATTATGTTTAAGATAACAAAATACTATAACACGTCCGTCGTTTAGAGATATACTCCGTAGTTTATTAGTGAAGAGTGCTAGGTATAAGCTACTAATATCACCTGGGCAAATTAGTATCTAATTCTAGTAGGTAAAGGTAGTATCTCCATATCTTTCGTAAAAGTAAACATTGTAAATGGAGCAGTGCTTCTGTACCTATTTATTTTGTGATAGTGTAATCGATACAGTGTTTACACGCTCGCTTTCTCGCAAGTATCGCGTCCGTGGCCGTGACTCCAAGTGGTCGCCACGTGTGAGCTCGGTATGGTAAGAACGAGTATTTCACTTTCGTTGTTTTGTAATTTTTGTTACTGGGGCTTTCATTTTGGCCATTATAGCCAATGGAGTAAGTATCCATTTAGCCATTACCTCTCTACTAGGCCCAATTATAAAAGCGTCATCGTAATTTCAATAGCAATTTAGAATATCCCTGTTTCTTTTTCACTATACGCATTCGATAGAGAGAATAATTTTTACGTTAACTTACTTTATTAACTACAATATGATACAATACTACTTTATATGCTAAAACTACCTACACTACTATTACACAGAATGCAACGTTTTTTACAACTACATTTTTACGTTGCTATTAAATTTATGATGGCGCCTTTATAATTGGGCCTACTATATAGCTTAAACTTGCCAAGAGCCTATTATACATAGGTACTTAAGTACATAATTATACCTAATGTAATTTGATCGAACGATCTATTTCGCGTAAGATTGTTATAGTGATTTCACATTAACCTCATTTAAAATGTATAATAATAAACAATTCTAAAATTCCCAAATAATCTTGCGGTCACCAAATTGTTATAATAACTTACACACATAGGCATTTTTTTACTAGATAGTATTTTTTTTTGACCCTTGTTTTAGTTCCAGTTTGAAAAGAGAAAAGGTCGCCAAGCGAAGATGGTTGTCACCCCGAGGAGGATAATTACTAATAAGCGAGGAATCTTCAAGAAAAGACAGTCGTTTTACTATCTAATAAACTAAAATAATAATAAGCAACAAAAGGTGTCGCGTAATGTGCGCCCGCACCGCGCCAGGTTTAGCAACGCGATCAAGCAACGCTGACGCAATAAGTCCCTCTTAAAATACATTACCTACTTACAAAAGTCAGCAGGGTTGTGGTACGGCGGACACCTAAGGCCCGCAGAATCCAGCGCTTGACCAGATACTGACGCGAGCCATTGTACAGCATCCTCCCATTCTCCAGGCAATAGACCGAGTCGATCTTCTCAAACATCAACGCTGACGGCTGGTGTATAGTTGCGATCAGCGTGTGCCCTCCTCGCGCTTTGTTGTTTACTAACGCTGACAAGTCTAGGCCCTTGTCCAAACATAACACTTACAAAAGTCAGCAGGGTTGTGGTACGGCGGACACCTCAAGCCAGCGGAGTCCAGCGCCGGCACCAGGTACTGTCTTGGGCCATTGTATAGCATCCTCCCGTTCTCCAAACAGTAGACCGAGTCGATCTTCTCGAACAGCAACGCTGACGGCTGGTGTATAGTCGCGATGAGCGTGCGTCCGCCTCGCGCCAGGTTGTTGAGCAATGCTATCAACGATGCTGATGCTGACGAGTCCAGGCCCCTGTCAAAACAAAAATTACATAGGTTTCAGTCAATCTGGTAGTGTGGAACAGTGGAAGTACGCTGAAATGGTTGCGCAGTTATTTAGAGTTATATATATTATGTAGCTGCATATAAAGATAGGCTAGATACCTATCTATCTACATATATCAGATTTATATATAGGTATATCTATGTATACATAACTATACTGTTTAATACATTACAATAAAGACAGTGGCAATTTTTGTTCATATGTTCCGCTTGAATGCAGCTTTAAGAGTGCGCCTAATGCCATAAAAAAAAACAGATTTCCCCCGCGCTTCTTGCATCGCCCGCTATCATCTATGCTGCTTTGTTTAGAGTCGAAAATCGCATGGCACAGTTTAACACAAAATTTAAGCATATGTTAAAAAAACTAATCCATTACTCTACTAGAATATTAGTCTGGCTACGTAATTTGTCAAAAATAATGTGGTGTTGTCGCTGATAATTTCGAGCATTTGAAAAAAAAAGTTTTTTTTTATGATGCGAAGTTTTAATTTTTTCTAAGGTAACCATATTATTTTCCAAAATTCTACGCGATTACTCTGATACTATAAGTTATTTCCTTTCCTATAGGTAGTATTTTTTTAATATGGATATTTATGTTCGTTATCTTTACACCACGTCTTTAAAAAGTCGATTTTGGCATCAGGCGCGCTCTTAACATTATTCAAAAATGTATTCCACTGCTAAAGGTATTTTCATCTGCACGATTACAGACTATTATTATATTCCACCCAGTTAGAATATAGCTTTTATAATATAGCAGAAGAATGTAGTACTAGCAACTACTACATTCTTTTCCTTTCCCTTGTAGGCACCCTTGAATGGACTACTAAAAATATTTTTTGAATGTGTTGTAATGTCAGTGAACTTGAAAACCACTGACAACGTTTAATGATATTGTCTTTACTGCAGCACGGCTCGCGCTACATTTTAAATACTAACCGTATTACCACAAAAGTTTTACGTACGCACGCTTTAGACAAAGCTGAACAATACAAATTGCACAGTTAAACAGTGTTTAATGCGTGTTTAAATCATTTGTGTTAAGGCGGTTACAATTTACGATAATCTAGACACGCTTAAGGCCGAATAACACATTCCGAATAACATAGTTCAGTCAAGCCACCGTCATGTCTTAGTCTTAGTTATTGGCAGCCGCGGTACGTTCATAGAGAATGAATGAAAAAAAAAAATTATTCTTTGAATTCAATGTGACGGTACGGCGCCGGTACTGTGCCGGAACTGAGACGTGACGGTGACTTGCCTGATATGTGTAAACCGGCCTTTAGTCGTAAATCTCGCGTGGCGTCGATACCATTTCATT
Source organism: Hypomecis punctinalis (assembly GCA_949316475.1). Lineage (NCBI taxonomy): Eukaryota > Metazoa > Arthropoda > Insecta > Lepidoptera > Geometridae > Hypomecis > Hypomecis punctinalis. Next base: position 16,047,341 of record OX438802.1, read on the forward strand.
TGCCAGTTCTCTTCAAAGAAATACTATGTCAATGCCAAAGCCCAGTAGGTTCATTTCTTGAGAAAATAATTGAAGAGAACAATACCCTGAAGGTAAAGAGTAATTAAGTAATAACACTTCAATGAAATAATGGTCAACGGACACCCTTGGCACAAAAATAATGCAAAGTCATTTTTAGGTCGTTAGACTCGATACCAACCAGCTCACTTGGTCGAAAAATATGGAATAATGTGTTTGTTGGTTCCACAAGAAATTGTTTCGTTTTAGAGTTCCGTACCATTTTTTGAAGTTTACAAACAGAGTTATGCTACGTGTTTACAGCTTTGATATATTATAATTATAATGATTGCGATAGGTACTTATATCAGTATTTTGACACTAACTGTCTTATTAATAAACACAGAGTAGCTTTGAAGACTAACTACATCAAGATTTTGCTAAAAAAAATCCAAGTCGATGTAGTCTTGCCTTTTTGTCTGTTTCTTTCTTAGCCAAGTTTAATTCCCGTAGGTATATGACAAAACGTCGCGTCGGTGATACTGCAATACCGCTTATGAACACATTGTAAATACCGCGTAGTTACTTTTGCAAATTTTACAGGAGGGAAAAACTAAACTTTATATTTCAACAGTTTATCAGTGTTTTTTTTTTGACTGAACCCTTTTGTTATATCTCTATACCCTACTTCACAGAGACGTTACAAAAGAATTCAGCCAAAAAACATTAAGAATCTGTTGAAATATAAAGTTTCGTTTTATGTAGGTATTATGTAAGTACATATTTCTAGAATATTTCACTAAAAAGTTAGCAATTGCATTTTGTCGGTTATATTTAGCATTTTGATTGGTACAGCTAGTATTTTGGTAAATAAGGTTTGGTCTGAAAATGATAGTTAGCCAAAATGATAAATAATAGGCCCCACTGACCATCACGCTAAATGGATGTTGCCAATTGAGTGTATTTAAGTTTAGACTTCATTTTTTTAAAGAAACATTGTTTGAAGATATATAAAATCAGAAATACAATATTAATAGAGATAAAATGCCCAGATGAAGGCTCCATCAAACACAGGCGGTACGAGCGGTAAAGGGCGGTACGGCGGTACGGCAGTACCGCGACCGGACCTGTGTGAGCCCTTCTTATATAACCAGTATAATACAGATGCCCGCCCGTCTGCTATACCGCTCGTACCGCCTGTGTAATGGAGCCTTGATTTAGTTTGAAGGTAATCAGACTAAATTATTTTTGACGCTTAAGCACACGCTAAACCAATGAAAAGTCGACATTTCTAAGGCGAAGTCGCAAACTTGTAACTTCGAATGGATGTCATCCATTTGGCGTGATGGTCAGTGGGACCTATGTAGATATCCTGGAATATAATAGACGCCCGCCGCACCGTTTATACTTATAGTTTAATCAAAATTAAAACCTCGTTTAAAGCATAAAACCGGTAGGTACGTATAAGTTGTTAAAAAAACCGGACAAGTGCGAGTCAGGCTCGCAAATCCAGGGTTCCGTACAAATCCAGAAAATTTCACAAAATTGGGAAGTACATAAGTTGTTAAAATCTCTATACTATAACCATCGACAAAAAGTTTTTTTTTTACTTTTCCCGTCATACGTCGAAAATTACACATTGTTAAAATAATTAAATTCCTGTTATAGCATATGCTAATGTAGTTCTTTTATATGTTACCTTACATGATACGATTTATTCACTTTGAATTTTGAACCCATATTTTGTGAATTTTAAGGCCCTATTTTTTGTGATTTTAATAAAAATGTACAGTTTTCAGATTTATTTCTATATGTGTACTCTAAGACAATGCTTCTCGCCAAACTATTAGTTCTATGTCAACGAGAAGTACCCTGTAGATTTTGATTTTTGTGAGTGTCGAATATGCAGTTTTTTACGACATAAAGGGGTCTAACTTTTTTAAACAATAACTGAGAAGTTTTTTACACAACTGCAAGAGACCATAGATATACGTAAACAGTTTAAATTTCAACTTACGATATCTTTACGCGTTCCCGAGATAAAAGAGTCTTGACATACACACAGACGGACAGACGGACATACGGACAGACGGACAAAAAAGTGATCCTATAAGGGTTCCGTTTTTTCGTTCGAGGTATGGAACCCTAAAAATTATAAAATAGGTAGTAAACTATTTTGGACGTGCGATATATTTACAAAATAATTATGTATTATTTGTATGTATATGAGACAAAAATGAAATATAATAATATGCTGGATATAGGCCTACGAATTTTCAAATATAATCATACTATCACTTTTTTCTGACCGACACTTCCACCTAGTGCACGGAGATAATGGTTACCATTTCGTCTCTCATAAGGCCATTAGTAGATAAGAGGCTACGTCAAATCAGAAGTATTTTGTGATTTCTATGAATCACTACCGCTGTTATTACTACGAACTCTTCAAAAAACGTTTCTATTTTAAACTGTTCAGTGAATTTAACGTGATTGCGATTACCATTACAGAACGCTTAGTTTACGTGCATTCGGTAGTAGGTACGTCAGTGATTGGCGAAGTTCCAACAACGAGAAATGCCTACGAGGATATTCGTCGGACCGATTTGAAGAATTACCTTTACAATTTTTTTGCGTTTTGTGTTCAATGGATCCGATTTGCACGGGAATATACAACATGATCTTTTATTCAGTGCACAAATTTTTAGCGCGCAATAGATATCATTATTAGAACATATTTCGCTCATAAAAAGATCGACTTTTTTTCATCAATTTTTTGTCAAAGAAAATTATATTGCATGAACTTTACACTCCAAAAAAATAACTACCTACCTAAAACGTGTCGGGCGTAGGTATACCGTGGTAGGTACGACGCGGCCGCGTAGGTACTCAGACGTAGGGTGACATTGATTACTGCGTTTATCTGTATACTTTCTCTTGAAGTTTTTTCAATATTTTTGTACTAAAGTGAGTGAAACCAATGTAGAGGTGTAATTGTTTGTTTATTATACTTCCCGTATGCAAATTATGTGCACTGAAAAAAAAACATCCTCTATAAAATGATTCTAGCTGATCGGCCCAGAACAAGTCAAGACTGGTTTATGAAGATTCTATTATTATTTAGTTAAAAAGATGTGTCGCGAGATCTACTGCTCGGAGAACTACTAGTTTGGATGGTTATGGACTTAGAAAGAGAAATTCTAGGTGTTAAGAAACAAGTTAGCCATTCGATTGAAAGTAAGGTTATTAAATCACACTCCGTCTTTACTTTCTCTATATTCCTGTAAATTCAACGGTTGCCTCGAAGAGATCCTTTTAGCGACAAGACTGCCACTTGTTATAGTTTTAATTTGTTTTATCTTTATATCTTTCTTGATGTTGACAATGAGGAATTCATTTACCTATCAACTCTAATGGGTTCTACGCCTTAAACTTTGTATGATGCTAATAAGAAGTTAGATAATCTAGCTATAAGTACATAGGTACTTAAATCCTGTACTACAAATGTGGTTAATTAAATATTCTTCTACCTCTAAGTAATATCATGTAACGTGGCAAATCATAAGCATTGTTATTTTAAAATCTATTTACATATTCTGCGACATACCTTGGTGTTTGTTGTTCGCGAGCCAAATTAATAAATCATCCACAGTAAATACTATGTAAATTATAGAACACCTGTGTATACAGTCAGTTAACTTGAAATGTGTAATTTATAATAAATTTTTAAAGAATTTGGAATAATTATGGCTTCATGATATTAAGCAATTCGTTGAATTACAAAGTATGTAGGTACCTAAGCTGTAGACTGTAACCAAATGCCTGAATTGAAATTAATAATGTTTAAAAATATGCATGGCAAAAAAATTCTAACTTTTTGGAAATACATTTCGACATAAATAAGTAGTTTTTGACTAATAAAAAAATACTGATTGACTGATTTTTATTATTATTAGCTAATATCATCACGACCACATCAGCTTTCTCAATAATTATTATTCGAGTATTAATTATTTCATGCCATAGAAAAATATTTATACAGACACAGCTTTGATTATTTACTTGTCAAATTACACTCAATCTAGACAAGTGAATAATCTAAGAGACACAGGTACTCATTAAACTTAAAATATAATGACAATACTACACTACTACTACATAGAAAGCAATTGGACAATTTATTAAACTTATAATATACCTATCCACCCCTCGCTGCGCAATATGAGATTAAAAATATAGAACATTATACTATGTGTTTGTCTACCGCTGTCGTAGCCTTAAGCGGTGACATATATGGCAAATTTTGAATAACTTTTACTGTGGGACCAACTCTGTAAATGCAAAAAAAAAATGCTAGGTATTCCATACTTTTTTCGAAAGTCTATAAAAAATCGTATGGAACCGCAGTTTTTTTACGTTTTCAGAGTTAGTCTTATAGTAAAAGTTAATCAAAATATGCCGTAGATGTCACCGCTTAAGGCTCCGACACCGGTAGACAAACAGATTGTTTAACGGCCTATAATTTGTGGTCAAAAGATAGGATAGAAGGAACCCCGTTGTAGCGAAGCGAATCAATAAACTTAGTCAAGAGAGTCAAGGACAACTTTTACGTTAGTAATACTGTTAGTAGGCATCGACTTTAATCGAAACCAAATTCAATCAATATCCGTCATTATGAGGTCGTCGCGGGGGTTCTATGCTACACACTTTCTGGGTAAGTTTAACAAATTAAGTTGTAGAGCTGCCGCTTTCGAAAGTAGAGTTAAGAAATAGTTAGTTTTAGAAACATAAATTTATCAGTTTAATAAAATTAGTTTTGACAAGAAAGAAACCAACGTCTTCAAAAACCATCCTAAACTCTATAAAAAATTATGTAAATTTCTAAAAAAAGTGCTTGCGAACCCGAAGCTAAGCTCAATGCTTATATTTTGGGGCTCGAAAAGATTTTTAAAAGCTTTTTGTTCGCACCTTCTTTAATTGCTCATCATCAAATTTATTTTTAACCAACCTCAAAAAAGAGGTATTCAATCTGACTCCATGTATTTTTTATATGTATGTTACGCAATTACTCCGCCAATTCTGAACAGATTATGATGACTATTTTTATTTGGTAGGTCATATATACTTCTACTTCGATGATACATGGATCTACGGTTCGACAAGACTTATTCGTATTCTGTAGGCGGTTGAATTAATTTATTGTTGTTGTTGTTGTTGTTGTTGCGATTAATTTATTTTTTGGCGAAAAATAATTATCTCTATGAACAATGTTCTCATTAATTTGACTTCTTTATTTTCGAATCGATGTTAATCAGACTGATCCAATCAAAACCCATGAAGTACTTACGTGGTAGGTTCATCCAGGAACATCAAGGAAGGATCTGACAGAAGCTCCAGAGCCACTGCTAGACGTCTCTTCTGTCCACCAGACAGGTCTCGGCATAGCGTCTGCGATGTATTGCTGAGACCCAGGAGCGCCAGAATCTCGTACACCTACGGACCAAATAGATTTTATTACCAAAAACAAGTAATCACTCTTTTCGATTATAAGTATTTTTCAGAACTCATTCTCAACTCATCATTTTATTTTTATAGTTCAAAATTCTGGATATCACTAAACTTTTATGCGACTTCATGACGCTTAAGGTTAGGCGATTACAATGTTGTTCTCGATATTTATTTGTTCAAAAAGAAAATATATAATATACTAGCTGCCCATCCCGGCTTTGCCCCGGTACAGACAGATTGTGAAAGTATAATATACAAATGCGATTACAAATTGAAATATAAACTAACGCCTGGAAGAAATCACTTTAAGCGATAAGGCCGCCGCACTATTTTAATAAATTGTACTCTTTTATTGTTATATTGTTGATTGTGTGAACAATAAAGCGTTTTTTATTCTATTCTAACCCATCTCTCAAGTTGTATCGAACTGCACATAGTGGGCAAAATTTGGTTAAAATCGGTTAAGTAGTTTAGGAGTCCATCGCGGACAAACAACATGACGCGTAATTTATATATATTAAGATGAGTATAATACTAATAACTACTAGAAATCCAAGCCACTGGAACAGTAACACCAGTGGCCCAGAGACACGCTGGCTGGGCTGGCTCGGGTTGAAGCTGGAAGGGAGAATGCACAAAAATACCCCATGCAGGACGTCAGTGCAGGGTTTATCGCCACTGCACATTATTTGTAATACATTTCTATCTATATCTGATTGAAATGAGCAAAGTTTTATTTTACTCAGTAACTGTTCACATTCTCCATATACTAATTTTAAAAGGTTTTTGTTTTGTTTTTCAATAAATTGCTTAGTCATTCTCTTGGGCAATAAAGTTGTTCATTTCATGTAATATGTTTACGACATGTAATCATGTAAGTAGGTCAATTTATTGCAAATAGTAGTTACTAACTCTAAAATTGTAACTAAGAGATTCTACCTAGCTCGAGCAAGGCTATATTAAAAGATAAGATGGTACGAGTACATCGCAAAATAGCTATTTAGTGACCCGAAATTAGCGTATGTTCATTGTAAAACGTACTTATAGAGATAAGTATAGAATACGTCCAGTTTGTGGCAAAATATTATCATTATGGACAGCTTTAAGCCGCCATACAATCTCAAAATAGCTTTATAGAGCCCTAGTTAAACTGACTTTTCCTCAAACCACAACTCCATCAAACCTTGAAGTTGTCGAATAAAAATAAAATACACAATATTCTCAAAACTATACGGTAGGGGATTCAATAACTCGAAACACAATTCAAAAAACTATTAAATGCAAAGATACCGCTTTTTAGAACAAATTCATTAATTTCTAAGAAAATTATTGCATATTTGGGCACTTTTCTACACGTTTAAAATTTTAATTTGATTCTGTTATTTGTGCAAATGAAGTCCATAAAATTTAGGAAAAAGTTGTGATATCAATTTTATATTGATTTTTGAATGCAAAAATCGGTCGAAACCGGGGGCGTATTGGTCTTCACCAGCTCATATGAAAAATTACGCTGATACTAGCAAATCTGGTAAAAAAGACTTTATATACCTACCATAGGGTGTATTGTTAAAAATATTAGCAGCATGACAAAGGGATTTAACAGTATTATCCAATATCAAAGTTGTTTCGTCTTTGAGGGGATAACTTGGTGGAAGAATGAAGTCAGCGAGCTTGAAGATCACAGTTGAAAACAGTAGCAAAGGACATGGTTTGTACACGGTTAGATGTACACGCAAGTCGTCGAGATAGCTAATATATCAATGTACCTTTTCTTTCCTCTCATGTGAAGTGAAGTCAGCGAGCTTGAGGGCAGCAGCCAGGGACATGGCTTCATACACGGTGAGATGTACACGTAAGTCGTCGTGCTGACGTATGTAGCGCGCGCCGCCGCGACCCGCGGACTGGGATGCGCATGCGCACACTCCGTTCACGGCAATCTCGCCTTTGGCACCCCGAGTCCTGTGCAACAAGTGAAATGTATGATATTACTAGTTGTGTCTGATAAATCGTATACTTAGTTCAAAGACGAAATGTACATGTTGAAATATTATACAAAAAGTAACCCCCGTTTCAAATAATACCCCTTTGTTCTAAAGCTTTAATGCATAGCCTTGTTATTTTAAATTCCTTACCACTGTTCTCATAACGCTTTGCTAGACGGCACTCGCATCTATCCTACCAAATATCGGTCAATAAATGATATATATTTTAAACCGATTAACTAAATATTTTATTTCTGGATTTTCTGGCGTCCAAACCCTTTAGTCTGAGATCAGTCCTCCCAGGCGGGCCCCAGTTGCAAGTTTCTCGAGTTGTTTTGGTTTTAATCTGATTGTACTGAGCATGTGAAAATTTGCAGAGGATGGATCTAAGTGTCTGCTTATCCGTACAGTACTGTGATTTAATAATACTGCGTGTAGAGCACATAGGTGTAGAGTCACTTTTTGACCGACGCACCACCGGAGGAGGTATACAATTCGACGCGTATATATTTTTTTTTTAATTTATTACCACGCATAACTTTTTTCATAGTTGTCCGATTTCAATAATTCTTTTTTTTATTGGAAAGAATATACTTCAAAATTTATTTTCATTTAAATTTTATCGAAATCGGCTGAGCCATTTTTGATAAATCAACAATAATGTGAAAAATGTTACATCGATCCGTGCATAATTTTTGCGTTCTAGCGATGCGCCCCGGCTCGGCACGTATAGGTGTATTATACATATAAACATCTCTTGAATATTCATGCTATTTTTGCAAAACATAATTATGTGACAAAGAATTACAGAATCTAAAGAGCTGCAAGGTATGAAAAAAAAATGTAATTTGTGTAACGTAATTTATTCATAATCTCTCGAGGTTCCGTACGGCGACAACACGTCTGTTCATTTTCTTTTTCCACGCGCTTGTTGCATCTGATTTCAAACTGGTTTTTCGGTATTGCGCATAAAAACAAAATTGGCACACGAACCGGAAAAGTAGCATTTTGCCCTTTAAAACGGCGTAGAAAGAGAAATGTCGGAACATGATCATTCATTGCAAATTCCTTTCGCCAAAGAGAAATAAAAATCGACTAGCGCAGAAGACATCATTTCTCAAATATTTTTTGGCCATTGCCTCAGTTAGCCCATGTTACTACTAAAGTTATTTGTCCGGCTCTGTTCGTGCGTAACGGAAGCTAGGTGGCTAGTTTACTTTTTACCATTAACCTATGGACCTAGCACGAAAATAAGTCCAAAAGATTGCAGTTAGAAACGGAGCTAAATTGTAAATTAAGTGCTTAGTCAAAACTAGTTTCAAACACCACAAATGCGTCACATAACTACATTAAGCTGTTACGTGATAGAGGTCTTCCAAATTTTGCGAAAAAAAAACCTACTCAACTATACCTACGTCAACTATAAAACCGAAATTAACTATCTATTATTGTTGTCAACCTGTCATTGTACAAACGCAAATTCACGAAGTATTATGATAATTTTATAATTATACTCTATAAAATATAGCTTGATGTCTATGACAGCCGTCAGAAAAATCACGCCTATGAATGAATTTCTTAATAGTACAGACAGTACCTGTCAATGTCATACTTTATGGCCATACCGATTAGAATAGAATAGAATAGAAAACGCTTTATTGTTCACACAATTTACAATTTAACAATAAAAGAATATAATAGAATTAAAATAGTGCGACAACCGGCGGCCTTATCGCTTAAAGCGATTTCTTCCAGGCAACCTGATTAAGAGAGGAAAGGATTATAGAGGAAGGTAAGGGACGGGGTGTACAATAATAGCGAATTAATTAAAACAAAAAAGAAAACACTTGAATAAAGAGTCATAAATATACATAATATATATACATACATATCAATATACACAAGAATTTAATATTACAACAATAATAATAATAATGCATACAAAAACATACTAATACTTAAATAAATAAAAAAAATATATACTAAACAAATATTAATAAATATAATAAAAAAAAAAATATTATAAATCAACTAAAAATGACTTTCTAACATGGAGGCAACTGCGACAAATAAAATTCTATGACTTGCTCCTTAAAGACAGCAAGAGAAGGAGCACGTCGAATAGGAACAGGTAGCGCGTTCCATAACTGAACAGCTTGGAAAGCAAAGGACCTGCCGTAAAATAATTCGGAGCGGGCAGAAGGAGTCATGAGGGTAAGGTTTTCTTTGGACCGGAGGGGAAGGGAGTGGGCGGAGTGCCAGAAGGTAAACCGTTCTTTTAGGTAACATGGAGTAGAAGGATTAAACAAGATATTGTGAAGAAGGAAAAGGACATGAGCATTCCGGCGAAGTCGAATAGGAAGCCATTTGAGCTTTGCGCGAAATTGAGATACATGATCATACTTGCGTAGACCAAATATAAATCTAATACAATAATTTTGAAGGCGCTCAAGCTTCTCAAGTAATGGACGACGAATGATCGTGACCACAGAGTTTTAGATGGAGTTTTATTTAAAACTAGTTTTTACCCGCGGCTTCGCCCGCATGATATTTAGATTTTTGACGCAATATCATTATCATTTATAGCCTATGTGTTATTCTGATATATCAGCTATATTATTGCAAAGTTTCATCTCAATCCGTTCAGTAGTTTTTGCGTGAAAGAGTAACAAACATCCATACATCCATCCATCCATCCATCCATCCTCACAAACTTTCGTGTTTATAATATTAGTAGGATAGGATAGTAAGATGTGTTATTCTGATATTGTATAAGCTATATTATTGCAAAGTTTCATCTCAATCCGTTCAGTAGTTTTAGCGTGAAAGAGTAACAAACATCCATACATCCATCCATCCATCCTCACAAACTTTCGTGTTTATAATATTAGTAGGATATCGATAGTTTATACTAACGACATTTTAAATAAAACTTAATTTATCATTAATTTAATTTAGTAACGTTTGTAATTAAATTAAACCTAACTATATGTTACATTAGCTTCGATAATGGTGAAAAACGTCGATAAATACTATCGTAACAATATTATATTTCATTATAATTTATTTAATTAATATCATAACATTATTCAAATGTGTAGGTACATACTTGATCTTAAATAATAGTAAGTAAATAAAATCCAATTTCTCACCTACAACTTTACTACTCATTCGATTTCATTACAACATTGTTTGATAATCGATTTTATCCACCAGTATCCCAACTCTAAAAATGTCTCTCTTCTATGTCAATGTCACTGTCGCAGAGAACAAGCTATCTTTTATGCAGTATTAATCCATATGTGAATAATATTTAAAATTGATAGATTTCTCTATGTCTGAATTTTTTTGAATCATGTAAGAACACTACAAAGTTACACTAATTTAAAAAAAAGTTCTTCTGTTTGAATGCTATTATGTTACAGGCTAGGTAAAAAAAGTATGATGTTTCTGTTGCTTGTCACAATTAATTTTTATTTGTTGTTATCGTTGGAGTGCAAAGAAACAATACGCGCATTTTGCCGGGGATATAATATAGCCATGTAGGTAATCACAGATTTCAAATCAGATTGCAAACGAAACTATGAACGAAGGTGACGTTTTATCAAATAATTATTTTTTGTAAAAAATTGCTTGACCGACTTCACCCGTGTACAGAATCATTACATAGTATAAAACAAAGTCGCTTCCCGCTGTCTGTCCCCATGTAAGTATGCTTATATCTTTAAAACTACGCAACGGATTTTGATGCAGTTTGTTTTAATAGATAGAGTAATTCAAGAGAAATGTTTATATGTATAATACACCTGTGCGAAGCCGGGGCGCGCTAAATCGCAAATATTACGCACGGAACGATGTAGCATTTTTCACATTATTCATGATTTATCAAAAATGACTCAGCCGATTTCGATAAAATTTAAATGGGACCAATTTCGAAGTATATTCTTTCCTATAAAAAAAGAATTATTGAAATCGGACCACTATGAAAAAGTTGTGCGTGGATATACATAAAATATATATAAATACGCGTCGAATTGTATCATACCTCCTCCGGTGGTTCGTCGATCAGAAAAAAAATAATCTGTCTGTTTCTTATGATTACAAACATGATAATAATTGATTTCGTAAAAAATCATAACAGACTTCAACCATTGCAATTCAAGTACAAAATTCGAATAGTTGACTGGAATCAATGTATGCCATTTTCAGATTATTGTTGATTTTTCAAACTGATAAACCAAATTCCATAACATTTATATGGGACGAATACGAAAGTATATTCTTTCCAATAATTTTTTTTTTTTATTAAAATCGGACACTTAATGCGCTTTTACTTTCACACAAAATTATGTGAGTCGCCTTAATAACCCCCTCCGTTTCGTCGGTTACATTAGTCACCATTTATACCTTTGTATTTTTTTTTAAATATTTGTGGACATCTTACACTCGGTGTCTTACCCCAAACTAAGCAAAGTTTGTGATATGGCTGCCAGAGACTGATATACTACACACATATTTTAAATACATACTTATATAAATAGCAACTAAATAACACCTAGACACAGAGCAAACACTTATGTTCATCACATAAATACTTGCCTTGGGTGGGGATCGAACCCACGCCTCTTTAACCCATAGTTAGGGTCACTAACTACTGAGCCACCGAGGCAGTCAAATGAAAGGTACATTTCTTTATTAAGCTTTGCTGAGTGAAATCTGCTGACACAGCATAGTTAGAAAGTGACATACTTTTCAATAAATGGTACGAAATCTCTCATCTGAAACTTGTGCTTAGCGTTGCAGTGAAATAACTTTCTACTTGTTCGTGAGCATTACAAAAGAAAGCAGCAAACAGTTAGAAGTATTACTATTGTAGGTATTATGCGTAACATGCATATGTACTAACATAAAGTCAAGTGCCTCTTAAAATCATACAAGTGAATATAAAGATAACATTGAAGAGAAAACAATAAATGAGGTTCGTTTAAAACTGACCCTTTTTTAAAATAAGAAGAAGCCCACCTGTGTTTAACTGTGGAACAGTTCACATAGGTAAAAAATACCTGATCTGAGCATCAAAGCTAAAGTGAATTTAAATAGTAGATTGTAACATATGGGAGCAAAATAATGTTTTTACGGCGAGGGCGCTTTTTTGAATCCAGAGCGAAGTGAGGAGAAGTCTTTAGTAGAATCCTGAACGTAGCGAGGGATTCAAAGTACGTCGCCCGAGCCAAAAATATATTTTGCGCCCGAGTGTTACACTCTACTTTTCATCACCTCTATAAGAAAATAAATGGTGCCTCATATTTTATTGTAATATTATTATTTAATAAAACGTAGAGTAACAACTAAACTGAAAAACGGTATCTAATAATAAAACAAAAGAAAACTTATATTTACATTATTTTCATTCATATTGAAATCGGACTACTATGAAAAAAGTTATGCGTGGTTATACATTAAAAAAAATATTCGCGTCGAATTGTATACCTCTTCCGATGGTTCGTCGGTCAAAAAATAAAGAATCAACTGTCAAATCGGCCCTTTTATTTTGACTATAGCCACCCGGCCTATACGAACTTACTTACTATCATTTGATCTATAGTAAAGCCTGTAAATGGAAAGTTAAATAATAACATGTTATATTTAGCCATGAGAACCGCAATTCATTTGTCTTATTGTATAAAAAATAGGTACCTATTTATTACAAAGACAGATAAATAAAATACAACAAAAAGTCTGCATACTACTCGTATTATACAGACTTTTTAATTAATTATATTTATTATTAATTACTTAGGTAATTAATATATAATTATCTTATTTTAAATAACATATATATATTGCACTTACTTACATATAAATAAAATATTATTAAAAATGAACGTATATAAAAGCACAACTACAAAAATCTCTGGTAAGATTGTTTCTTCTTAATTTATTCGCTGTTTTGTAAATTAAGTGATTCTGTCCTTTAATTCTTGGTTGCCTGAAAGAAATCGCAAGTCACCTTACCTATAGAGATCTAATTGAAATACTAAAGGTTGGGTTTTCTAATACAGTGTTATCTATCAATCTATATACAGAGTGGGGAACTGACGCCGACATTAATTTAACTCACAAGTAGTTAGTACCTGCTATTAACCAGAAAAATAAAATTCATCATTAGAAAAAATATACAAAATTTGCAAGCAAAAAGGCATCAACTTAATAAGGAACTCATTAATGCTATATTGACATTATACAAAATAGCTTTTTAAAGCTATTTTGACATTAGTCAAAATATCTCAAATCGCTGTATAAATAGAGGTTAAAAAAGGTACATTCAAAATATGTTGAAGGCTTTAAAACAGAAGGCCAAATATGTGATTCCATTTAATGTCGGCGGTAACTCTCCATCCTGAATAGTTACGAATATGACTTACAAGTAACCAGCCAGTATGTTGAGAAGCGTGGTTTTGCCGGCTCCGGAAGGCCCCATGATGGCAGTCAGCTCGCCCGGCTTGAAACATCCTGACACGCCTTTTAGGATCTGCCTTTGTTCTGCAAAAGAACAAAAATCTTATAAGCATATCACAAAAAAAAGGAATAGGAAAACTGAAATTATATAAAAGTGGTAACATCTATTTTATCGAACCGAGTGGGTTGGCGCGTGGCGATGGCAAAAGGCCTGATGGCATGAGGCAGGTCCCATGGAAGTGTGGACGGCCCTTAGTATGAGACGCAACTTGCGTCGATAGCTCATCTCGTTTTCAAAAGTCTTTCTGAGGACGCGACGCGTGACCAAAATGCTGGTGTTTATTTGGCTCGACGTATAAGCATTGCCATTCAGCATGCAATGCTGCCAGCATGCTGGGTACGCTGCCAACTGGCAGTGAGCTTGAGCACTTGGATTATCTTTAGACCTTCAAGGGTCTGTGGATGATCCAATTGCTTTCTATGTAGTAGTAGTAGTGTAGGTAATTTTTATCGAATGTGATATCGATGATATTAAAATAGTATTTTGGTGCAAATGGATGCAATTGGCAAGGGACAGAAGTGAATTGCATTAACAAAGGGAGGCCTTTGCTCAGCAGTGAGTTATCAAAGGCTGTGATGATGATGATGGCTATAGCTCTTGATTCAGTTTAATTTCCCTTTAACTCATAAATAATTACTAAGCCTAAGTAAGTCCACTGACAAGGTGACCAATAAAACTGTGAGATCGCGTCGGATGCCAGCCGTTACTTTTACTTTAGTCCTATTGGTGATAATTAGGTATATGTCCAACAGTAGACGTCCTATGGCTGAAATAAACAAACGACAAAACTGTACTTAAGCCACTCTCTTACAATCGTGAAGTAGGTGGTTCAAATCCCGGTCCAGTATCAATGAGTTCTTTGTGATTTATGTACATATTTTCATACTATTGCTCCGATAAGGTATTCGATGCCGTAAAGAAATGATAAGAATGTAAATGATAAGAATGCCGTGAGTGAATTTACTAAGGCGTAACTGGTCAGCGTGGTAAGTTTAGACCTTTAAGGGTAGGCCTGTGTTAAGCAGTGGACTAGTACCCATAGACTGGTACAACAAAACGACCACAAATGAGTCCAGAATATAAAACCACGAAACGCAGCTTCCTGTATTACGCGTTGTTAAGAGCATAGAATAAATTGGCAAATATATTCTAGTTTTACATAATCAGACAATAATGACTCAAGTTGATTTAACTAGAATAAAGCTGTCGATTTTAAATTAATATATGAAAAGACAGGCTGTGCATCACAACTAAACATTGACGTCAACGGTGATCCAACAAGGACGAGTAGCAATCGTGTTAGTTTGGTTTCGTACACATTTACAAACGAGATGAACTATTATGGAAATTATGAAACAAATATTAGATTATAATATACGTATAGGAATTAATTTCATGAGATTTTAAGGATTTGACACACTGGATGCGTTCTGCGGTCTGCGGTCAGGTCAAACTGAACGCAACCAGTATGTCGTATGAACGACGTTGTCGGTCAGGCAAATCGGTCGCCTGTACAGCAGGGAAAACACTCAGCAAACCGGGCAAACGTGACCGTACAGGCAGATCACATAATCTATATAAAATATACAGAGACCGGCAACGTTATACTAAAGAAAACACCGGTTTTTACTCACGTAAAAATATCGCAGCCGGGCGGCTATTTTGCGTTAGTAAAAACGATGTTTTCTTTAGTATAATGAATTCTCACGCAAGTTTTAATGAAGTGACCGGCAACGTTGTTTATACACCATGCGGACCTGACCGCATACCGCAGAACGCAAATCCTTAAAATGTATACAAGTGTCAACTTTATAGTTTTAATTGCATTTGGCGTCATCTAAATCATAAAAACAGTAAGTGTTAAAACCACATTAGTTTCCACAGTCAAATTAGATAAGTAATTAGTATTGATTAAAAAGTAATCAAGATCTTTACATTAATATTTGTTTATATTGTTTAGCTATAATCGATTATAATTTAATTTATTTTTATTCTTTAGGTATAATAATTGATTTTATAGAGTTTAGACAAAAAACTCAAAAGAAGTCACATGATTTTTTTAGTAATGTTACTGAAAATGGACTTAAATTAATCGAAAAACTCAAGTTATGAGACACTGAACATGGTATCCGAGAGAAAGCAAATTCTCTGCTGTTGTATTTAGTAACTACCACATTCATTCTGTAGGCTGAGTGTGAGTTTTGTCGTAAACATGACGCGCTCCTCGGCGAGCGCGTAAGCATGTAATTTGTATGAACTTGTTGTGTTTCAAAAACGCGCCGCTGGTGGCGCTGTACATTTCTTCATATAAATTACATGCTTACGCGCTCGCCGAAGAGCGCGTCATGTTTACGACCAAATTCACACTCAGCATAGGTCAAATACTCGTAACGTGAGATTTTTCCGAACGAATTTTCCGGTACAGTTTTCATTACAACATCACGGAACTCTAACGGAATATTAATTATTCTGTCGTGTCCACCATCCACGTATGCTTATCGTTCTTTATGTGCTTTGTATTCAGAGACATGTTCTAGCTGTCTATATGTTTTTGAATATAAATATATTGTTTGAGTATCTGTGATGTACATTTTAGCAAACTAGCTAAATCAGGAAATTGCGGAAAATGCAGTTTTTCAATTGAACATGTTAATGTAAATTTAAAAGTTGTAAATATTCCTTTGTGGTTAAATGTTGATTTAAACTTAATTGAGCTTAAGGGTCTACCTTGAATTGTGCACTTTTTTGTAATTGATGTTTTGTAAATATATTTTTTACATATTATTAAATATTATATTAAATTAATTTCGTAATCGGCAGGAAGCAACTAATCAACAAATAGCAATTGAAGTTGAATAAAAAATATCTTAGATTTGGATTTATATATCTACTTTTGCCTTTTTACATCTATTACTTTGACATTACAAACATAGTATACATGAAAAATGTCGAACCAAATGAATGGTGTCTTTTTTAGCCACTTCGTGAAATAAAACCTTGCACATGATTTAAAAATAAGTATAATTGAGGAATTAAAGTTTTTAAGCTAAAAATCACACTAAAGCCGGAAACATACTATCGGACGCGGCTGACGGACGCGACTGACAGCCGCGACTTAGCAATGTGCACAGTCTTAAAACATCCGGTGTGCCAGATCGCTCTCGGACGTCCGAACGCTCAAGATCATCCGAAGTTGACGTCCGCGACTTATGTCCGATAGTGTGCACGGCTCAGTGTACTTTCATAGTCTAAATGCCTATCAGTCGCGGCTGTTAGTCGCGTCCGTAAGCCGCGTCCGATAGTATGTTTCGAGCTTAAATCAATGTTTTTTTGTCAATAAAATGTATATTTATTTATTTAAGTCGCCAACAAAATGAAAAGGCTTTAGTCTCCTCACAATAGAGTTCAGAGGGCTAAGTGCGAGATTTTCGCTCGAGCTCGATCGCGTTAACGTTTGATGTGATTTCTATGGAAATGGCACAGCGCCATCTTGTGTCACGTACAGAAAACTGAACAGCTTAGTGTGAGTATTTTTTACGGTAATGTAACGAGCGCCAAACCGATCGAACACGAGCGCGGCAACGTCTGTGATTGGCTAATTTAAGCGTGTGTGTCAATGTGCTCGCGTGTGTGCACGGCGCGCTCGGTCAACGCGACGTAAAAGTAATTCGATTTGATTTGCAAATCTCCCACTTGACACTCTGATACCTGAAAAAATCTTGTTTACAAGAGAATTTATGTATTACGCGAATAAATTATTATTCAAGACATGTCTTCATCGTTTGTCATACTGTCATACATGACTTCTTATACCTATATAAATCACACGAGATCATAGCATCTGTATTTACGTGCAATGCCATTTTACCATAGATACATTTTACGTGTTTTTTTGGCAATAATAAAGAAATCGAGGCAGTTGCCGGAAGTTCACACACTCATGCTCTGTATGCTGATTGTTAGTTTTGTCGTAAACATGACGCGCTCTTCGGCGAGCGCGTAAGCATGTAATTTGTATGAACTTGTTGTGTTTCAAAAACGCGCCGCTAGTGGCGCTGTATATTTCTTCATACAAATTACATCCTTACGCGCTCACCGAAGAGCGCGTCAAGTTTACGACAAAACTCACACTCAGCATGCTGTATGCTGAGTGTGAGTTTTGTCGTAAACATGACGCGCTAGCCGCGAGCGCGTAAGCATGTAATTTGTATGAACTTGTTCTCGCACAAAGTGTTTCAAAAACGCGCCGCTAGTGGCGCTGTACATTTATTCATACAAGTTACATGCTCACGCGCTCGCGGCGAGCGCGTCATGTTTACGACAAAACTCACACTCAGCATACTGGTCACTGCTGTGACCTAACGTCATCTAACTCACCTAACAACTAAGTTGAATTTGTGGTTATTACTTATTTCGAAAGCAATTAAAAGCGTGAATTGGGAGAGGCCTATGTCCGGACATGGAAAACAAAAGGCTAACTAAGAACAAAAAAGATCGTAAGCAATATAATGGCTATTTTAATAATTAGCTAAGTTGGGTAAATTTCATTTTAAGTCAGTTTTCCGTGACAATATACAGGGTTATTCCTAATCAATAAGCATCCTTTTAGGGGCTTATTTTGTACATCAAAAGTAACAACATTTGTTTGTAACAACATAACTTTTGTCAAAACTAAAAAAAAATTTGCTGTTCTTTACAATTTGTCGCAGGTGAACAATTTTTTCTATGGAACAATAGTTTTGATGTACAAAACAAGCCCCTAAAAGGATGCTAAATGATTAGGAATAACCCTGTATTGTTTTTCGTCTATAACGTTCTATGCATAGATATACACCTATATGTAGGTGTATATCTATGCATAGAACGTCACTGTCTATTAGTACGAATGTCTACACCTGATATAAAATTAATATCATGACCAGTACAGTCCGTCTTTAGGTAAGATTAGAGACTGGCGCGGCATAATAATTTAATTGATGATTAATTGACCATTATTACATTTCAAACGAATGCTTATTAGACTAATGAACGAGTTCAAAGCAAAAGTGCCGCGTAATGCGTCTTATAATCAATTTGAATTATACCGTTTCAATTCTAGAATTACAATTTTGCTATGACCACAGCTTTTATTGAAATACTCGTATATTTAGTGAAAAATAATCTCGATAATGTCAGTTTAAAAAAAAAATATCCGCTGTAAGTAGTAAATTCTTTCCATTGATTTGAGTGATGAGTGATGAGCCACAGACACACAGAGAAGTACTAATAAAATAATACTTAACGTCAAAAAATAATATGTATAGAGTCGTTGGCACTTATAAATCATTTATGTTAATCATTTTTTGCAAAAATGGCACCACCGACTTCCACCGTGTACAGAATTCGAATAGTTTGCACGAATCGATGTGACACCCATGTACATTGTTGTTGATTTATCTAAAACGGCTCAGCCGATTTCAATAAAATTTAATTGAAACTATCTCGTGAGTATACTTTTTATTTTTTTTAATCGGATTACAATTGGCGAAAATATCGATGAAAATACACAAAAAAAAAAAACATAAACACGAACAGTTTTTGGAAGACGGTAAAAAGTTGTAAGATATCTGCATATTCTTTTATATTATTTTATTACACAACAAAGTATTTTTTGTTCTTTGAAGTGGGGTTTGCAGCTCTCACGTTGTCGGATATTTATAATAATACGAAGGCATTTTTTCTGTTTTATGAATAGATCAATTGCATCAGTGCTGTTTCCCCATATGATTATTCCATACCTTAGCCAGGCATGGGCGTAAGCGTAATAGGCATTCAAGGCGGTTTTGGCGTTTGTATTGGTTTTTAGTACGGATAATGCGTATATGAATTGAGATAGTTTTGATTTTAGTGTTCCGATATGGTTTTTCCAAGTTAGGTGTTTGTCAAATTCTATGCCTAGAAGGGTACATTTGTCAGTTTCTTTTATGTTCAGTGTTTTACATAGGCTAGAGAGATTTAGAGGTATTTTTTGGTGGGGGTAGAACTGTATTATTTTGGTTTTCTGAGTTAATACTTTGTACAAGGTTCTTACGGACACAAATATTAAGAAAATCTCTCAGAAAGATTGAAAAATATACTAATAGACTCTCTCTTGGTCGGTTTTGTGACTATTGACGATGATTTGACATTCGACTTCTAGGCGAAACGAAGTTCGCCGGGTCCGCTAGTAATAAATAATTTTGCAATGTCTTTTAATGTGCGCCTCATGAATAAGCTCAAGATAGCCCAACGTGCTATGGAGAGGGCTATGCTCGGTGTCTCTCTGCGGGATCTAATCAGAAATGAGGAGATCCGCAGACGAACCAAAGTTATCGACAAATGTGGAACGCATCAGTGCCTTCTAGCTTTTGAGCAAATATCTATAGAGTCACAATCGTGCAAAAAAGTGTCCGAGCCAAAACTCTGCCCAAGCTACGTAGTGGGCAAGCTTTTTAATTAGTAGTAAGGCGATTGCAAGCTGACTACAATGCCAAAGTGCTCGATTACAAACACTAATTAGGTGACATAACGTCGAGATTGGAGGACAGGGTCATTGTGAATTATTTAATGTAAACCGACTTAAATAAAGTCGGTATGACGGCGCTCGGACATTTTTTTACTACTTTTACTTAAGAACTGTGGCTCTGTAGATATTTATTCGAAGCTTTTAGGATATAAATTGACGTCCCAGGACTATACAGGCTCGCTTACGACAACGCTGACTAAGGCGCGCGTTGTTGTCTCCTCCGGATTTGATTTGGTGAACTCATCCCCAAATGCGCCCAATCTCGAATCCTACGTGCCCCTTTTAGCAGGTTTTAGCGACAGGCAAAGGATACCAAAATTGTATTTTAACACCCCGGTTCCAAGGTCCAACGGCTGAGGTCTACGATTTTACTATCCTGATGCCGCCGTCCGCTCGCAGAACCGGTTTGCTGGCATTCTTGGTCAGCTGCTTCCTTTTGCCCGATTTCTTTTATAAATCAACCCTACAGCACGCTTGAACGTCGAGCCAGAACTGGTAGAGCAAGGTTGTTATTTTATTTAAGTTTAGGTAGGCATAGAAACCGTGGTGGTATAGTCGTCGTGAGATTCGCTTTGCAATCGTAAGGTCGTAGATTAAAATCCCGGTTCCGTACTAATGAGTTGTTTGGAATTTATGTACGGAATTTCACACCACTGGCTTTTCGGTGAAGGAAAATATTGTGGGCAACTTGCATACGCGTCGTCAGTAGAAGAAATTCGATATCGTATGTGAATCCCACACCCGCACTGGATCAGTGTGGTGGATAGGACCCAATCGCTCTTCGTGGGTAGGCCTAGCTCTTGCAAGAGACTATTAAAAAGGCTGGTTACAGTACATATAGGCATATCATTTACGTACTATATCATTATTTATTTTTAGTTATATTGTTTTAGTCTGGTACTAGGATACTTTTGAATAAGCTAGACTAGAATATATGTAGGCTTTTTTTTGTGATAAACATTTCAAAAATTGACGCGTTCGCAGGATTTGAACCTGCATCTCTCTGGGATTCCGGCCCAGATGCTTTGTCCAAATTAAGCTAAAACGCTGTCTGCGAAAACGTCGAATTAGTGAAAGTGTTTTATCATTTTACCAACTACTACATTGTTGATATTTTTAAAATGTTTATCACAAAAATAACGTTTCTATACACCTATTGTGTGAAGCACGATAAAAATTATTTCATAGAATATAATTACTATGTATTTAGGTGCGTTGTGGAAGACGTGCTTGGGGCTCTTTTGATCCCCTAAAATATAGGTTGTTGATTTTCAAAATGTAGGAGTGCTCAGAAGAGTAGGTATGTCATCATTATGAACAACGTTTACTATGGGCCTAACTGCAAAATCCCCAAAAAAGCTATACCATACAAAACGTTTATTGAATCTTAAAAATATAACATGAAGAAAAAAGATGAAGTATAAAAAATACGGAGCAGCTGAATTTTGATTATAGGTACTACCATCTACAAATTGATCGATTTAAATCTTTCTCACAAGTCGATAAATATACATTATACACTAACAAAGAAATTATGTCTATGTAAGCAATTTGAACTCTTTAGAGAAAAGAGAGAAAATTCTTGAAATTTTCTTTGCAAAAGTTTGTAAAGAGAGTTTTTAGTAAATACATAACAAATAGCATAAGCATTTATATTTAGGTAAATGTCCAAAAATAAAAGTTAGTTAGCACATATTTTTCTATTCATGTGGTATGTACACATTTTAAGACAGAATTTAAATGAACTATTGTATTGTCATATTTGCCGGTGGGATTTTCACAGAACAGGTAAAGTAAATCAATGTTATTGACATTGAATTGTAATTGAAGGTCACCATTTGCCACGATCGATTCAAGTACTAAACACTCACTATGGCGAGAAAATTGAGCCAATTTATTTATTTATTCTTTGTTTCGGACGTACAAGTCCATATTACAAAATACATTAAAATTATCCTGTCAAAATTCCACAAAATCATATTAATATTACAAATCCGAAAAGTTTGTTGGTTTGTTCCTCTTTCACGTAGCAACGGATCAACGGGTTGACTTGATTTAGTTCAAGGGCCGGAGAGTGACATAGGCTACTTTTTATCCCGAAAAATTAAAAGGTTCCTGTGGGATAGCACAAAAGTCAAATTCCACGCGGAGGAACCGCGGGCAAAATCTAATTAATAATAAATTCAAAATTAAATAATACTTAATGTCAAGTAATAGAGATAGACAGATAGACATATGATATACTTTTTTAATTAAGGTGATGCTGTAAGGCTGTAAGGTCCTTTAAACGCTGGATTTCTTGGTACATCGCAATCTATTGGTATCTACTATTATATATATGATTTACTATAGGTAATGTAAACTATTATGTGGTGCTAATGGTATCTATTAATACGTACCGGTATTGGATGTATGCCAACATTTGATTGTCTCCAATGAATCAAACAAATATGGCCATGAGTCTCAATCAAGAAGCGTCTTCGAACAGTTGTGAATTACTAAAGAAAATATTAGACTCATGCAACTGAATGCATTTGTTAGTAAGAAAAAAAAAGCAAAAAAAGTCTAGCGCCAAAATTGTCTGAGTATTGTTCCTAAAAATGAAATGCAAAAGAAAATTGGCAGATAAATAAGCAAAAGCCTGTAAGCCTGTGTCTTACGGATGAGTTATATCTATAAAACTTCCAGAAGAAATATTCTAAAAGATAGGGAAACCGTATTGCGATCTGTTGTCTGGTTTTAAGCGGATACATAGACAGACACCGAAAAATAGCGATTTTGCTTGCTTTCTTCTTAGTACACCCTTTCTGAATAATTCTGTAGAGAAACCTCCAATATAAATAGACATAATAAAAGAATTTTTCGCAAAAAATAGCACAACCGACTTTAAGTACAGAATTGGAATAGTCCACTCGAATTTATATATGCCATTTTAGATTATTCTTGATTTTAAAATAACCATTAAACCAATTTCGTTAAAATTTATAAGAGAATTTATATGAGAGACCTAATGGTAATTATACTTTAGGCCGTGGGGTGCCGGCAGAGTAGAATAGCACCCCCCTCTAGTACCAGGTGTCGTAAGAGCCGACTGAGGTACAGCGGAACCGAATAATAGCGGTATAACCATTCAAATAAAAACGCAGCTAAAATGGCACAGGGCAGGGATGGGGAGCAGCATCTCTGACGCGAAGCTACGTTTCTGCGATCGCCACCACGCCGGCGATTATGGGCAAATACCCAATACCGCAGGATCGCGCTGGATCCAAGCCGCTTCCAACCGGTCTTATTGGAGATCCATAGGGGAGGCCTATGTCCAGCAGTGGACTGCTTATGGCTGATGGGTGGATGGATATACGAGACCAATTTCAAAGTTTATGGTATCTTTCCAATAAAAATGAACGATTAAAATCAGATTAATTTATGAAAAGTTATGTGAAATCGCATAAAAAAATATGCGTCGACTTGATAACATCCTCTGTTTTATCAGTTAGAAATATTTCCGATACTAGTTTTTACCCGCGGCTTCGCCCGCATACGCAATATATCATTATAATTTATAGCCTATGTGTTATTCTGATATATAAGCAATATTATTGCAAAGTTTCATCTCAATCCGTTCAGTAGTTATTGCGTGAAAGAGTAACAAACATCCATACATCCATCCATCCATCCATCCTCACAAACTTTCACGTTTATAATATTAGTAGGATACCTATTACGTGTGTATTTTTTGGTAAACATCATTCTAAAAAATACCAACCTACTAACCTGTTATCAAAAATAAAAATAGAATACGCAAAAAAATTTCATTTTCACTTCACATTATGTTCTTATACCGTTCGTATGATACTGTTAAGTGATTGCTAATTTATACATTCTTTATGCTGTTTTCGCATACTTTTGTGAACAAAGAAAGTTTTTATTCTCTGACTCAATTGGAACAGAAAAGGAATTGGTGTAAAGTAAATATACACAAATAAAAAGTCTCTCAATGAGTATTTTTAACTGATTTTAAGTCAGCTGGCGTAGTTTGTGATGGACGCACATGGATGGTGGACGTCCTACGCTGCGCTTGCCGGTATATATTCTCCAATCGAAAACTTTACAGCCCCATCGCATCTGCAAAGTATTTGTCCTGTTCATGACTACTTCTTATTTAAAAAAAAAATATTTGAAATGTTTTTGGACATCTTACACACGGCATGTGACCCCAAACTAAGCAAAGCTTGTGATATGACTGCCAGAGACTGATATACTACATATACTTATTTTTTAAATACATACTATATATATTGATCATTCATTATATACCTAGATAGTAACTAAATAACACCCAGACACAGAGCAAACACTTATATTCATCACATAAATATTTGCCCTGGGTGGGGATCGAACCCACGCCTCTTTGACCCAGCAGTTAGGGTCACTAACCACTGAGCCACCGAGGCAGTCATACTTTACTTCAACTTGCTAGTTCGTTGCTGTCGGTAACTTTGATTCGTCTACGGATCTCCTCACGCTTGTTATAAAATTTACATAACATATTTTGACAAATATATAAGCAACATTCGCGATGATAGCATTTATTTTTGTAGTACTTAATCATAAAATAAATACGAGACTTATCTCCATTAAACAAAAATTAATTACTACGATAACCGAAGTTATGAATCCGTTTCAGATTAAAAAAGTACCTACCTCAAAATAAAATCATAGAATTGAGTAAATTGCATAGATTCAGAAATGCCGTTGTAAGAACTGGTTCAATCACAAAATAATCCATTCAGTCACGCCAGAAATGTTGGTGAGTAGTAACTGTAACTATTTCTGTACAAGGCTGTTTAAAATTAGAATACGGTTCTGCTTCGGGACAGTTCATAGTGAGCGACATTCATTTCTTTTTGGGTTGTTTTGGAATTTACAAATTAAATACTTATTTTAACTTTATGAAAACTCATTAACCGGCCTTAAATATGTAGTGTTTACGAGGTATATACACCAAAAATCCAAATAAGTGGCCAGTCTATGCACAAAAGTGCATAACTGTTTTTCATTTTAGTTTTTAACTGTTGCACTCCGCCCTATTCTGACCGCTAAACGAGTTTTGTAAACTTACAATGCGCAGTATCTGTAAATGCCAAAACAACCCATAAAAAGGAACTTCGCGCGCTGACCTACGCGGTAGCTAGGTAACTAAAGAACTGAAGGCAAAATATTGGAATCGTTATAAAATGACTTTTAAAATAGCATGCTATATCCTATGATATCTCTCATCTTGGTCTCATGACCATTTATGTAAAATATTAATGTGCTAGCGGTGTATCGGTCCAAAGTTCCAAACATAAAGACCCAGGCAGCTCGGCGCGGCGGCTCGCGCTTCATCGCTTCGCTACGCGTTGTGGAGTCATTATAGTAACTTTACTTGTATTTGTACACAAGTAATGCACTCATTTCAGGGATTACAAGTGATACTACTAATTTTCTTCTACTAGCAAGTACTAGGTAGGTAGTCTTCTACTAGTAGGTAAGTACTACCTATTATTTTTTCTGCGCCGCGGTGTCGCCCATTTTGTCGCGCAGTGAATGGACATGCTAACTCGAAACTTTTCTAGTCAATAAAACAAAATGTGTACCACACTCGGAGCAAATAAAAAAATCAAGAGGGAACGTCGTTGAACAGTCAAGTGAGGCCGGTTTTTTAAACATGTGTGAGTGCGTCGGTGTTGCGCCGCCATAGTTCGACTGACAAGCCAAGGCGTAGTTTCGTTGTACGTGGATGTGTGTGTAATTGTCTGTACACAGCGAGGCATAGTTTTGGTTGGTTCACTTGTTTGTTCACAACGTTCTCTCTTGATTTTTTTATTTGCTCTGAGGTACCACATATCTTGTTCATTTGAACATAACTATAAAACCAACCCTGAAATTACAAAAAAAAACATACTATTTCATTCATTTTGTTAAAAGTAAATTTGTCGAAAGCCATTTGTCAGTTGTCATTTGTCAGTTTGTTTATGGAACTGCCGATATTATTTGCAATTTCAGGATAGAAAAAAAATATGAGCTGATTTACGTGCATGAGTGTATATAGGCAAGTGATATAATGCGACGTATCATGTCGTTCTGTGTTGTTACCAAAACTCCATAGACGCCTCTAGTAAAGTCTCCACTGCTTTACTAAAGTATGACTTGGACTACGTTTAGACTTGACTGCGACTTTATTGGACTATGACGTGACTACGACAGTGACTATTTTGATGAAATTATTCAAACTTAACACACTGGCAAACGCACAACAATGCGACGCCAAACAAAAGAAGAAGAAGTAGGATAGAAAAATGGTTCATCAACACTTGATGTGTGATTTCAGTATTAATTATTGCACATTCCATAAACTCGTACCTAGGTACCAGTGGCGTAACTATATCATCTGAGGCCCGTGGCAAATTCTTTAGATGGGCCCCCTCCCAATAAAAATTGTCGCGTTGTAATTTAATTTTCATAAATAATTAATAATGTTATGTGTATTTTAGTTCAATACCTAGTAAATCTTAGCAGCAAGCAGGGGACACAAAGACTTTTAAATATTATTTTTGGTATTAATTACAAAATCTAGCCATATGAAATCTGAGCCAACGGGAAATTTTTCACGCGAGCGCATCGAGTACATTTTTTGTGAATTTATTATAAACTACAGGTTTTAATTTGATATAAACATCAGATAAAGAAAGAACAGACAAAAAACAGAAAATAAGTAATATTGAACGCGAGCGCAGCGAGCGCGATTTTTTTTGATGTTTTATACAGTAAACGGAAAATTTGAGATGAGATGCGACTAAAACAAATATTTCAATTTGTAAAAAGCGCGAGCGCACCGAGTGGGAAAATTTTTCATGGTTATTTTTCTTTAAAGTAGTAAAATTTAGAAATTTTGTTCAAAATGTTGGGTTATGGCCTCTTGAGCCGGGGCCCCTCGGGTCGGGGGCCCGTGGCATTTTGCCAGCCCTGCCACCCTATAGTTACGCCACTGCTAGGTACCTACTTATGTTGTCGCCTCGCGTCTCTATCTTAGGGTAGGTACCTAAATTGTAGGTTGATCTTAACACGGACGAGGAAGCCACAGAATCAATTTATTACCCACGATGAAGAGATCACGAATCTTGAATTATCCCGTGCGGAACTTTACTGGTACATAGTTTAGCATACTATTTATACAGTTTCTGCATATTGCACTTATATTTTATTATTCAACTAGCTTTTACCTGCAGCTTCGCCTGCGTGGTATATTGGTTTTTATGGTTTCATATTTTTTATAGGAACTTTTTATTTTTCCGACATAAACAGTAGTCTAGTACACACATCCATGCAAAGTATTAAGTCGATCCCTGCCTCTACTGCTGCGTGAAAGAGTAACTAACAAACCTACAAACACGCTTTCAAATTTATTATTATATATACAGCGCTACTGGTAATCAATTAGCATCATTTTAGGGGCTTATTCTGTACTACATCGAAACTAACAACTTTTGTTCTGCGACTTTCGTCAAAACTAAAAAAAACAGCTGTTCCATACATTTTGTCGAGGATTAACGATATTTTTCTAAGGAACAGCATTTATTTTTAAGATTTCATAAAAGTCGTTAAACAAAAGTTGTTAGTTTTGATCTACAGAATAAGTACCTAAAAGGAAACTGATTACCAGTAACTCTGTATTTATATTAGTAAGAATACCGTCTTGCCATAAGGTATAATAAAGTATGTGATTTATATTGATACCTATTAGTTCCTATTGTCGCATACAAGAGGATTTAGAATAAAATAATCCATCGGTAGTCATATTGAATAAACAGCGCAATTAATCATTATTCATATTTATTGTAAAACGGAATGATGAATAGAAAACAATAATACCTATTTGTTCTTGTCTACAATGAATTAGGTATCATGATTAAAGTTGTCGATGATCACATTTAATAGGTGATAATATAATTATTTTTTGCAAAAAATAGCATTACCGACTTCACCCGTGTACAGAATCATTACATAGTATAAAACAAAGTCGCTTTCCACTGTCTGTCCACATGTATGCTTATATCTTTAAAACTACGCAACAGATTTTGATGCAATTTGTTTTAATAGATAGAGTAATTCAAGAGAAATGTTTATATGTATAATACACCTGTGTGAAGCCGAGGCGCATCGCTAGAACGCAAATTTTATGCACAGATCGATGTAGCATTTTTCACATTATTGTTGATTTATCAGAAATGGCTCAGCCGATTTTGATGAAATTTAAATGGGACTAATCTCGAAGTTTACTCTTTCTAATAAAAAAAGAATTATTGAAATCGGACTACTATAAAAAACGTTATGCGTGGTTATACACAAAAAAATATATATATATATTACGCGTCGTATTGTATACGATACCTCCTCCGGTGGTTCGTCGGTCAAAAACTATTTGTAAAAAATCAACAATTACTATCCTAAATAGGTAGTTATTTTTATCCTTAATATCGATATTAATATCTTTGCAATTCAAGTGTGGTTCAATAGACTTCATCAGGTCTTTGACACTGTGACACATATTTTAAGAAATCATTAACTTGGTATCTACTAAGAATAACACACCATACTAGTCAAACACACGGCGCGTGACAAAGTAATTTACACCTTATTTTAGTTACCCAAAAATGAATTTGTATTCAGCATCTCGAGTGAGTCAGTTTGTAAATAGTGCAAAGAATACGTTCGTAGCACCACTTTCTCTATTTATCACATATCTTTTAACCGACTTTCAAGAAAGAAGAGGTTTCTTATTGTTCCGATGTTAGCTGATTTCTCTTTGTTTCGTTTTTGCGTGTCTCTCAGAAGAGCATTGCGAGGTGAGCCCATACAAATATTTTATCGTTTTTTCAATGATAGGCATTTTTCAAATGATTGATGTTGTTATGAAAGGAAAATGTTGTTTATTTACATTATTCAAAAGAAATATTTTATTTAACGCGTGCATAGAGAGGGTATCAATTTTTTTAAATGGAACTAGTGATGTAAATTTTTAGTAGTAGTTCCACCATGGAACTTAATGGTACTAGTGGCAACGAACCATTTTTCGATGTTTTTCTCTATGTCAGCAGTCTATAATTCAGCAGTCGATGCTGCGTCTGCCCGCTCTTTAATTTATTCCTGATAAAAATACATTTTTGAAGGATTTGCAACCACTACCCCTTTAATATCTCAATGAAACCAGCAAATTAATTGATGACTGATATATTTAGATATTTAAAAGCACACGAGTTCACCTATTTATTAAGAGGTTATATATGAGAGAGCGAGAGAGGAGAGAGGTGGGAGCGAGACGTATCTCGGTGTTCGGATATCATCTCGGGATACCACACTCTCCCCCACTTCTCTAAGCTGAAGGCTTATGAGAATAGTATATAGTAATCTATGTACCCTTTATACGATATTATTATAATGGTTCAAACTAATAATACAAATACCTAAGTCTATAACTAAAACATAGTCTAATGCTATAACCAACTTAAAAGTATTACTGTATTCTACTCTTACAAATTACTCTCCTAAGGTATTACTACATGCTATAATCTGATCGACATGGCGTTTCCATATCATACCACTTACATCTATGTTATAAGTGAGACCAGGAACAGATTCAGCCACTATTATGCCTTCTATCCATGGTTTCTGACCCTTTCGGTAGTCTTTAACCATTACCTTTTGTCCAATTTCAAATTCAATGTTTCTATTCCCATATTGTCTAGATAGTACCTTTCCTTGAACAGTGTCTTGTATTGGTGGAGGTCGTAGCAGACTGAATCTGTTCCTCAGTTCCCTCCCCAGCATTAATCGTGCTGGTGATACTCCAGTCGTTCTCTGAGGAGAACTCCTGTAATCAATTAAAAACAAGTTAACTGCTGACGTTAAGTTACAGCCGCTTTCTTTAATTTTTGTAATTGCACCTTTGAAGGTTTCTACAAACCTTTCTGCGGCCCCATTTGTTGCCGGGTGAAATGGTGGCGAAAATGTGTGCTTTACATTTGTTTCTTTACAAAATTGTTGAAATTCTAAGCTGGTGAAGGTTGTTTGATTGTCTGTTACCAAGTGGACTGGATAGCCAAATCTTGCATATACACTTTTAAATACTTCTATGGTTTTTGTGGAAGTCATATTTGCCATTTCAAACACTTCAGGCCACTTGGTAAAGCTGTCAACAATTACTAAGAATATTTTATTATAAAACGGTCCGAGGAAATCTGCATGTAACCGGTACCAAGCTGTGTGGGGGACAGGCCATGGTTTTTGTAATTTTTCAGGATTTTTGTGGTTACTTAAACAAATTATACAATTTTTTGTAATTTGTTCAATTTCTGAATCTAGCTTTGGCCACCAAAAGTATGATCTTGCTATTTCTTTCATACGTACTATCCCAAAATGACTTTTATGAAGTTCTTGTAATACCTTTTCACGAATTTTACCTGGTATTATAATTCTGTGACCCCAAAATACACAATTTCTGTCGATAGATATTTCATTCCGTCTATTATAAAATGACATTAGATCTGGTGCTATGTATTTTTTTTCTGGCCAACCATCTACACTATATCGAATGACTTGTGACAGTTCCTGATCTATTTTGGTTTCATTTTTTACAACCGCCCAATCTAAGCGTTTTATTTCATTGTTATTTACGTGATAAAAATTGCACACATTTTCCTCTGTACATAAAGGATGATATTCTATTTGTTTGCTACAAGTGTTTAGTGTATTTCTGGATAAGTAGTCTGCAGGATTATTTGAACTTTTGATATGTTTTATTTGATAGTTGAATGCCGAGAGGAAGATTGCATAATGCTGCAGTCTTTTTGCCGCCATTTTTGGTATACCTTTTTTTGGTCCTAAAATCCTAACTAAGGCTGAATTATCCGTTTCAAGCTCAAAGGGTCGCCCGTAGACATAGTTGTAAAACTTAGTGACGCCAAAAATTATGGCCATAGCCTCTTTGTCAATAGTCGCATACTTTTGTTCTGTATCATTTAATTTTTTACTGGCATAAGCAATTGGTTGGGTTATACCATTTTTGTTTCTGTTTGATAGTACTGCCGCTAACCCTGTATCCGAGGCATCGCATGAAATTATGACGGGTAAATTTGGATCATAATGTT
The DNA here is from genome assembly GCA_949316475.1 of Hypomecis punctinalis. Classification (NCBI taxonomy): domain Eukaryota; kingdom Metazoa; phylum Arthropoda; class Insecta; order Lepidoptera; family Geometridae; genus Hypomecis; species Hypomecis punctinalis. Next base: position 16,079,078 of record OX438802.1, read on the forward strand.
TTAAATTTTCTACTTGTGCTAATTTCAGTTTGATAATATTGAAGGCTTTCTCACATTCAGGAGTCCAGTTAAATTTATTTACTTTTGTGCAATTATACAATGGTGTTAATACTGAGGCCACATCTTTTAAAAATCTTGCATAATAATTTACCTTGCCGAGAAATGACTTTAACATTGTAAGATTAGTGGGAGTTTTTGTATTCAATATTGGTTCTATATTTTCTTTAAGTACACTTATCCCTGTCTTGTCTATTTTAAATCCAAATACCTTAAGACTGGTAGCAAACAAATCACATTTTTCTGGTTTTAATTTGAATCCACATTCTTGTAGTCTAGTTAAAATTAGTGACAGAGTATTGTAAGTAGACTCTAGACTCTTTCCTGCTATGTATATATTATCGATAAACACTATTGTGCCTGGAATGTCTCTTAACTTTTCACACATCAATCTTTGAAATGAACCCGGCCCAGTGTTTACACCGTATGGTAGATATTTATACATAAATGTACCTATTTCTGTAACAATTGTTGTGTATTCCTGACAATCCTTTGAAATTTTTGCCTGTAAGTAAACTTCTTTTAAGTCGAGTTCGCAGTAGTACTCTCCGTCCTTCAGAACATCAAATATATTTTCAATGTGTGGTAAGGGGTAATGATCCATTTCCAAGTATGGATTGAGAGTTAATTTGTAATCTCCACACAGTCTGACTGTACCATCTGGTTTAGGAACTGGCACTACAGGAGTACCCCATTGACTTTGCTTTACTGGTACTATTCTGCCATTATGTAATAAGCGAGATATTTCATCTTTTACCTGATCTCGATATGCATAAGGTACGCGTCGCGCCGGTAAATACCTCGGAGTCGTGCCTGGTTTCAATTTTAAGGTGATTGGTTCACCTGTAAAGTTCCCCCATCCTGGACTAAATACTGCTGCGAACTCTTCTTTGATTAGTTGTTGTGCATCTGAAACAGTTTTTATAATCTTTTTATTTATTATGTTAGTGGTACAGATTGATTTTGGAGGCCACATCTCAAGTTCATTTAACCAATCTCTGCCTATAATGCAAGGTGAATTATAATGTGTTACATAAAGACTTAGGCTTTTAGAAATATTGTTATGCTTCACTGAAATGTTACGGATAATGCCTAGTGGTTGTGAGGTGGTTTGATCAAAATTTTTGAATATTACATTACATGGTTCCACTATGTAATTTTTTAAATATTTGTTTTTGAATAACAAAGGTATTGCAGTAACTTCTGAACCTGTATCTAACTGGAATGGTATTATACCAGATCCTACCTGAATATTGAGGTGGTGTGGCGGTATCCTACTTACAGTTTGTATGGCATATGTTTGACAGTCTTCAAATAGATGTTTGATATCACTTACACCATCTTCATTTTCGTCTACTTGTTTGTCTATTTCAACAGCAGTTAACTTTCTCAATTCTAAGATGTAATCTTGTATTTTTTCTTCTGGTTTTTGGTTCCTGCTTCGGAATTGTGCTCTTTCAAGAGCAGTAGAAAGTGTTTTTACATATTTTTCTTTAAGTTTAGTGCAAAGATATCTATACTCACATTTGAGAGGTGGGGTTGGCGAACAAAGATATGTAAGAGTTTCGTATACTTTAGGGGATAATTTAGTTATTAATAATGGGACTTTTTTTTCCTCAGGTATGTCGTACACTACCATGTAGCACTCCAATTGCTGTTCGAATACGCCCCACTTTTCTCCATCAAATGGTTGTAGCTCGCTGCTCATGAGCATTTTTATAGGTCGGCTATTCTTAGTTTTATAAAAATCACTTAAATTCTTTCGTAATTCGTCGATCGAAGAATTCGGTGAATACTTTATTTTTTCATCTTCCAAAATGCTTATCAATTCCTCCTTATTGCACTTGTATATGTACGTTCTCTTTCCGGACTTTATCAATTGTTTTTTTGTGTCAGTTTCCGACGACATTAAAATTATTAACAATGAAACGGCGAAACGAGCAACAATTTCACTTTGAGGTTATCTTGACTCCGATGCGATGGCAATTTTAATTGCTGTAATCACTTGTATTGTAGAAAAAAAATATGCTTGTTCTAATCCCATCCTCGTCGCCACTTTAATATCTCAATGAAACCAGCAAATTAATTGATGACTGATATATTTAGATATTTAAAAGCACACGAGTTCACCTATTTATTAAGAGGTTATATATGAGAGAGCGAGAGAGGAGAGAGGTGGGAGCGAGACGTATCTCGGTGTTCGGATATCATCTCGGGATACCACAACCCCATTCTTTGAAAACACTAATAAAACAAACAGGTACAGTTGTTCAATGATAGAACAAATAGGAAAAAAAATCTCGGCTGTTTAATGAGTGAACAATTTTTCAAGTCGATGAGATAATATCAATAGCAGTTAGTGATCGAACTGTTTATTTTCTTACGTCATAGAAAACAATTAATTCTTGGTACGTGTCCCGATGACGTCTATGACATAGAAACTGATGTGCTTGGAGACAAAACGGAATAATGCTGCGTTTACTTGACCTACTTAGAGTACGGATATACTCACTAAGCAATTGTTTGCTACTGCTTAGCATACAGGGTTGAATTGAATACTAAACATGTAATGTTGTACCTCTTTTAAAGTTGATTTGTACCTTACGGTTTTTTTTTAACGAGCAATATGCCTTTAGCAATTAAAAAATAAAACAAAATTACATAATTAAGCTACTACTACCTACATAAATATCAATTAGATCATCCACAAACCTTTACTGTCCTTACTGTACCGGCTTTTTTATTAGTCGACAGCTGAACATAGGCCTACTCATGAAAGGTGATTGGGCCATATCCACCTCGCTGGCTCAGTGTAAAGGGGTGGATTGGATTATAGTACCTAATCCAAATGGTTTGATACCTACTGCTCTGCCAGTTGGCAGGGCGTCTAACTAGTTCTGATGCCTGATTCTCTATGGACAAAACGTAACGTAACGTTTTAAGTTTTTTTGTATTTACGCAAATAACGTTGGGAATAATGTTTTTTAAATGAATAAATGTAAAATTACGATAGTATTAAATAAAAATAAACATTTTCATGCGAATTTCTTAAAAACAAAACTTAACCTAGAGCACTTCATAATCATGACTGTTTTTAAAACACCCTACTGTGCTACGCCAATATAACAGTCGATAGGAAATTAAAACTAGACTTTTCGGAGTAAAACAGAATGGAAATCATTTTATTTTTCGCCGAAAATGACATCCGACATGCGACTTCAACCGTGTGCAGTGCGACATAAAATACTTGAAAATAAATGAGGTCGCCACCATTGCTATGTTAGCATATTTTGCATTATTTTTTACATAATGATACTGTTTTCCTGCTCACAATCCACAAAATAACATAAAACGAGAAAAATGCTAGGAAGTTAATAATGATTGACAGCTCAGGTTGTGGTTCCAGCAAAAGTGATAATTTAGTTCCCGAATAATTCATTTCATCTCTTTTGTGTCGCACTGTACATACAGAACTCGAATAGTCAACATGAGTCATTGTATCATCGATGTAGTATTTTTACATTATTGTATATAAGTATGTATTTCAAAAACCATTCCGCCGATTTCAAAATTTAAATGCTAAAAAAGTATGGTCTACCAAACAAAAAAAACACCAAAATCGGTTCAGAATTAATTAACGGAGTAATCGTGTAGCCTACATAGAAAAAAAAACCGGACAAGTGCGAGTCAGGCTCGCACACCGAGAGTTCCGTACAAATCCAGAAAAAATTACAAAATTGGGAAGTCCGTTGTTAAAAACTCCTAATCATCGACAACAAAGTTTTTTTTTTACTTTTCTCGTCTTACATCGAAAATTACACATTGTTAAAATAATTAAAAACCTGTTTTAGCATGTGCTAATGAAGTTCTTTTATATGATACCTTACATGATACGATTTACTCACTTTGAATTTTGTACCCATATTTTGTGAATTTTGAGGCGCTATTTTTTTGTGATTTAAATAAAAATGTACAGTTTTCAGATTTATTCCTATATGTGTACTCTGAGACAATACTTCACGCCAAATTTCATAGTTCTATGTCAACGGGAAGTACCCTGTAGGTTTTGATTTTTGTGAGTGTCGAAATATGCGGTTTTTTACGACATAAACGGCTCTAACTTTTTTAAACGATAACTGAGAAGTTTTTCTTTTACACAACTGCAAGAAACTATACATATACGTATACAGTTTAAATTTCAACTCGATATCTTAATGCGTTCCCGAGATAAAGAGTCTTAACATACACACAGACGGACAGACGGACAACAAAGTGATCCTATAAGGGTTCCGTTTTTTCCTTTTAAGGTACGGAACCCTAAAAATATGTATATACGCGTCGAATTGAGTACCTCCTCCGTATCGTCGGTCAAAAAAGAGGTGGAATCAAGCATATAAAGTTGGATCATTATTAATCTTCAGTATAAATTATGGTCTTAAATATGTTCAGTATAAATTATGGTCTTATGGTCTCCATAACTTAAGATTGGCTAATATAGGTAGGGCTGGAAGTCATATTTTTTTTTGTAATGTCGATGAAGTGGAAACTGCAAAAAAAACTAATTATATTTAATGTGAGTTATTGCTTTTAACGAACATGTAGGTGAGATATTATAGCATTTATTTTGTAATTTTTAAAGTTGATGTATAATTTAATTAATTTCTTGTACAAATTGTAATTATTTGGAAAATATTTTGTAAGGATTTAATTTATGTTACTTTATAAATTAATGCAGTGTTCATATGAATTCTAGGTAAACTACATCGGATCACGCACAAATTCATAAACAAGAACAAAAATATTGTATATTTTATGAGTAGTTATTTTTTTAGTAATTCACGAGTTTCAGTAATAAACGAATCTCATAGTCCGAGATCCCACCGCATAAACATCCCGCTCATAGCGTACCTACACGGTTCAAACCAATTTTTTACGTATTTATGTATGTATATAAATATGAGAATATATATATCATTTAAACAGAGTTGCCTTGCGAGATGTGGCCGCAAGTATTTGAAAGTTAATAATGTTTCATTAATTTATAGGAATACATATCCTTCATTTGTATTTTATATAAATGAATTGAATAAGAGAATATATTATATACCAGGTTGCCTAGCGAAATGTGGCCGCCGATATTTTTGACTGAAAAAATTTAATACTAAAGAAAACACCGGTTTTTACTCACGTATAATATCGCGGCCGGGCCGCTGGGAACCCGACCGGTTTCGGAGTAATTAGTATTCCTTCGTCAGGGAATACGCGCGCTCCCGTCGACTGGCGCACGCGCACTAATTAATTTACTTAAAAGTACTAATTACTCCGAAACCGGTCGGTTTCCCAGCGGCCCGGCCGCGATATTATACGTGAATAAAAACCGGTGTTTTCTTTAGTACAATGAATTCTCACGCGAGTTTTAATGAAGTGACAATAGTTTGATTGGTTTTTAACAAAACATTTCATTAAAGTAAACCTTAGTACTTTTGACCGGAGATACAGTTAATATAAATCGATTAACCCGCACTGGACCCGTGTGGTAGAATTACCAAATTGCCCTTAAAAGGTATTCTCATGCACAACAGTCAATTATTAAAATGCTTTATACGTTAGCTACGGATAAATTACCAACAAATTTTATTAATTATATCTGATGTATTTGTGTACCTATAAGTTTGTTCTAGAAATACATAAAAAAATACATTCGCTAAATAACTTATCATCGAAATAAACCGAAGGTTAATTTGACAACGCTAATGATGCGTCATGTTTGCCACTCACATTTAATTTAGTTTTTATAATATAGTTAATTTTTTAAATTTGCATGTTAGAATTAAATTAATTAAGTAGAGCAAGATCAAAAATGTTTTAATTTTTATTAAGGAAAATAAAAGGCTTTATTATTATTATTAATGATGCGTCATGTGTTATCACTTGACCTTTGTATAACGCTTCCTATTTGGGTTCTGGCACTGACTAGGAGATAGCCCAGAAAAATAACAACGAACTCATATTAATTTATTCGTACAACTACCATATCAAGACAGCAGCGTGACCCGTCTGCGTTGAGTATCCAACTCACACTTTGTGACTGAGAAAATCATTGAGATAATTGATAAATAAACAGTCAGATTACTAACTTGACTGTACGAGTAGCTGCACCTTTTATTTGCCAAAAAAGCTGTGTGGACACACAACGCTAATGGGATGGTGAAGCTCAAAATATGTAGGTATAACTAAGTACTTAAATTCATTCGTCAATCATTATCGGGCGATGGATTGAAGCGTCTCGCAGACAGTCGCGGCCTGAGCGCGGGCGCGGTTGAGATCTAGTGTTCGATCAATTACGAGTACTAAACCCGAAAAATTTAAATCAAGATCTGAGATTGATGGATGTCTAGATCACAACCGCGCCCGCGTTTGCTTCGGCGCGCGGCGACTGTCTGCGGGACGCTTGAACTGCCGAGCTAGTATACGCGCCACGAAATAATTCTTTCGACGTGTTAGAACGAGACAGAGTTGTGGTGAAGTATATATCTGTCACTTTTTCACACGTCGAAAAGTTGACTAACGCATTATCATCATTTCAGCTGTATGACGTCCACCGCTAAACATACATTTCCCCTGAACTAACGGTGATAAATAATCTATATATTTTTTATATCAATTGTCGAAAAATAAAGGAATACCTATAATTAAAAAAAAATCAGATTCGCATTTAAAAATTATTTATTAATCTCAAAAAATGTGTGTTAGAGAATAGATAATCTATCAGTGTAAGTCCCTGTTGTTTACAACTTACTTTGTACCGCATTAAATTAGATCTCATTAATCAGCCCGTATCCACCAATTGTCGGGGTATTGGCCTTTCTGTCTGATATCCTGCCGTATAATACAGATAAGGATTAAAATGCGAGTACGTGTAGTTGTGTACATTTATATGGCACATGTTTTCACTCATTGAAAAAAATCTTTGAAAAATGTGACCTTTAGAGGAAATCCAGTATCCGAATAGACGAAAGCAAAATCAGGGAGGATTTTGCACTGAGTTCGCTTCGGTCGATGAAACTTTACATGAATAGACCTAAAAATGTATTATGTTATACCTAACATTTTATTGTCTTGCCACTTTTAACACTTATTGGCCTCGGGTTAAAAAGTGCAAAATGAGATTACTTAAATTAAAATTTCGTAAATAAAGCTACTTAGTAGAGACTTTTAGAAGTATACCTGCTCATCATTGTGAACAACTTTAACCATGGAACCATCTGAGAAACGTGAAAGATAAATATTATCTGTTCCATATATTTTGGCCAAGAATCAATGAACTATTTAAATGGATCAAATATAAATGGATCAAATCCGACTTTTGAGGAGCTGCAAAAGAAATCAGCTTCTTTTGCAGCTCCTCAAAAGTCGGATCACTCTCTATAGATCCAATCGATAGATACACCTTAGATCCAGTGAGACATTATTTTGTCATCGGATCTATTTTTTATATTGGCAGTTAGAAATGGATCTAGAGGGAACGATTTATCTCATCAGATCTATCGTGTATTTGACTGTGTTAAAAGTAGATCTACAGAGAATTTATTATCCTACTCGTATTAGATCGATCTTGCCAAACATAAATATTTTATTATTGGATCTACGGAGAACCTAAATTATTTTAATAAATTCTTATATTTTCGCAACTAGGTAAGAGTGACATGTCCAATAGATAATTATCATTCATGATATGACAAATTATGCTTCTGATATTAATACAAATATATGTACATAACTGTACATAGTGTCATGTCATCTGGATAATTTTTTTCTCGATACGAAATTGGATCTGAACTTTTATTATAATTAGATCAAGTAATCAAAAATATTCCTGATGGATACATCACTCCAAAAATGGATCTTGTGAGATTGGTTTTTCTTACTAGATCCGTTTATTATTTTAAATGGATCTACTGGTAATAAAATGTATCATTAGATCCATCGCCCCGAAATTGGATCTAATGAGAAAAAATGTCTCACTAGATCTACCGTGGATCTATCGACTGGATCTATAGAGAGTGATCCTAAAAGTCCTTACACTTTGCAAAACCATTCCCTTTATATTCTTTCAACAGAAAAAAAAACGTATAAATTAAAAAAATAGCGCAATAAAATTGCGACTTGCCTCAATTTTCGAAGTCGATTAAAAGTAAACTAAATGTCAATATCAGCCATTTTTTTGACCAACCTCTTGAGTAACAATTACACAACACAGAAAGTAGGTAGCTTTTCTTACACTCATCATGTTCTCTGATAGACTTACGCAATCTGAGACTGCGTGGGACTAGGCCAGGTATTGAGATAAATGTGCTGCACTCGCACATCGGTTTATTCTTCTAATATTTTTTTTGAAGTGCAAACTTTTTTACCGCTGTTGTGCACTTTTTGGTATGAGTAAAACATGAAAAACATCAGGACAATTCGTAAGCTGATCGAAAATTCGTAAGACGGGGAAGTGAAAACTTGCTTGCGCGAGTGTGCGTGTGTGATATTGTATTTTTATACATTTATATAGTAGGCCACATCTTACTAATATTATAAACGCGAAAGAGTGTGAGGATGACTGGATGGGTGGATGTTTGTTACTCTTTCACGCAAAAACTACTTAAAGGATTGAGATGAAACTTTGCAATAATATAGCTTATATATCAGAATAACACATAGGCTATAAATTATAATGATATTGCGTCAAAAACCTAAATATCATGCGGGCGCCGCCGCGGGTAAAACTAGTAAATTATAATTAAGCGATTCGGGCGAAATTATTTCCTAACCATTCCAAAATATTCAAAAATTCACAACGTTAATGTTCAAGTTTTTACTTCTGCCGGAACTCCTGGAGTGCAACCCGTTTTTTTTCTCTTCTCAACCAACTTCCAAAGGAGGAGTTTTAATGTCTTCTATATATTTTGTGTTCCAATGCTACCTCATACCTACCTCCGTTGTTTCCTTCAAATATATTTAAATAGAATCAATAAATCTAAAAACATGCAATTTCAATGTCATGCAAACGATAAAATGACAATTATTGTGATTTAAGAGATTAATTGAGTATGTTACTGTAATATGCTGTAATCACAGAGCTAATTTGATAATTTGTTAAAGAATTTTTTTGTTACTTGACGATTTTAATAACATTATATGTCTAAGGCAATAAATAAATTGGATTCGTTCATTCTCTAACAATTTGTAAAAGAAGTTCTCGAGATGGTTCTATAAAAATTAATTTACATGATGAATATTTCTTTTATTAACATAACTTTAAACATTCACTGATTATTCTAAACTACGTAAAACAAACATAATATACAAAATATGAAACCTATTTAAATACAAAATAAAATTTAACATTATATTGTATTACTAGTTTTAGGGCAATTCCAGAAATAACTCGCACTTGACGGGAATCCCAAAACGCAGCAAAAATCGCTAGCAGGTTGGTTCGGGAGAACTTGAATGAGTTCGGTTACTTTGTACTGTATTAGTAAAAAAAATAGGCCGTGATTTGGCCATAACCTCTTTGGACTCTTATGTACAGTTGTACCGACACCTAGAACTACTAGAAGCTTGCTTGTCTAGTAATAATTCTAGTTTGGTAGTAACTATTAACTTTACTAGAAGTTATTTTCCTTCTTATAAGATAAAAATTACACAACAAAGAAAAAAATATTAATGATCAAAGAGAGAAGAAAAAATAAGCCTCATTATTTATTTCATTTTATAATTCTTAAAGTATTTGCCATCGATAAACGATAATTTATTAGAAAACTGGGAAAAAATTAAAAAAGATGAAAAAGAAGTTATAACCGACAGCACGCACGTTACGAAACAGTACCTACTTATAGTTAAAAACCATCTCAAGAATTAAAAAAAACAACATTAATATCATCATTTGTGAGTTTCATGTTGCCATAGACTTACAAATTCACCAATTTAATAGAGATCTCTCTCTTGAGACAGAGAGGAAATAATAAAGAAACTAAATTACCGAAGTATCTGCTATGCCAAGAATTGTACTCGGAACCCCTGCGCAGAAGGCAGAATCAGATCAAACTACGATCATACAGCGCCGGTTCAATCTGTCCACCAGTTGATGACCAGGGGATAGTTCAAACTTTTTTTTTCTGTTCTATCACCCAGGAGAGAGATCTAGGGGACAGACCGATATGCCCAATTCATAGCACCGAAGTTATGTTTTGTTTAAGTTTTACCACCTATTTTTTAATTGTGAAGCTAAATAAATATGAATTAATACTTACAAGGTGGCAAAACCGGTTATTTTCATATACAATTTATATATGTACTCATATTTACTTGTACTTACACAACACTGCGTAGAAAGTAGGTATATACTCGTATTATAACTTCATTAAGGTCGATGCTACTGCAACTGCCTGCTTTATTGATGCCTTTAATTAATACAATATATATCATATTAAATGTAATTTTATTGCGGAAACAAAGAAATAACACAGTGTGAATATGTATGTATCTATAACTCAAACATAGTTTTTAAAATTAGGTACCTATCAAAAGTTTTTGAAAAAAAAACACTAAGAGCTCTATGAAATACAAGAGATAATTACAATAGCAGAGCTACTAAATAAAATGAATACTGAAACAATATTATTTCACTTAAGTTCGTAAGACTCGTAATTAACTAAACTAAGTATAATTGTGAGACAATTTTAACTAAGAATTTACGTGTACGAGTATAAAGAAAGGTGTAAAAATAGCAATATTATGCAATCGAATAATAATTTTGAATTTCATAGACCTCAATCTGACCTGACCGACCTCAAAATATATCAAAAAAGTTGCCATAAATATTATTAAAATATATGAACATATAAGTATTTGAATATTGAAGATATTATCACACACAGATCCTCCATAACATCTACAGAATTGTCTAACATCTTCTATCTAGACTTTTATGCTAAATCAGTAGATACATACTGATTTCAAAGCCAGAAATCTTATAACGTTATCAAATTCGTAACAAATGTCTGGCACACTTAGAATGTTTTACTTTTACCAACGTTCTATTGCAATGAAAGGCAATTTGTCAATGTTTACAAACCACGAAAAAATTATGTAACATTAGCATTCGAGAGTTAGTAGACTAACCGGTTATTTTTTACCAACGCAGATATCTAACTGTCTCATCTCTATTATGTAAGTATACCTACTATTGCCTTGACATGGTTGCATTGCATAATTATGGGGGCATGGTGTAAGTAGCCCATAACTATGGGTAATTTCGTTTTTATGTCTGCTTCAGAACTCTAATGCCTATATACTAACAAGTCGTCTCGACATTATTCGGGTATTGTTTTTAAACTTTCGCGATTTGAACACTTTATTATCTATTATATACTACGGGACTAATCGCGCACTAAAATTATGGGATAAATATTTACCTACCTCATCATCAACTGTCTACAAACTACTGTCAAATGTCAACCCGTGACCATGATTGATGCAACTCGGTCGAAACGTCGGGATGATGAGGTATTTATTTATATAGGTAGTATACAGGGTTATTTCTAATCAATTAGCACCCTTGTAGGTACTTATTGTCTACATCAAAACTAATAACTTTTGTTCTGCGATTTTTGTCAGAACTCAGAAAAAAAATCTGTTGTTCTATACATTTTGTCGCGGGTGAACGATATTTTTCTATGGAACAACATCTTTTTCATATTTAACAAAAGTAGTTGAACAAAAGTTGTTAGTTTTGATGTACAGAATAAGCCCCTAAAAGGATGCTAATTGATTAGAAATAACCCTGTATATCCATGTCGAAAACCAAGTCTCTTTCATGCTCTGTTGCTGCATAAAAGAGTTATGAACCAATAAACACACTTTCAGATTTATAGTAAAGAAAAGTCTGAGGACAGACGCGTGTCTGCGAGCGATTTTTGTTATCTTAAATTTTTTTGAGGACATAAAGTTCAAATTGCGCTATGATTCCGGTTCCCCAAGAAATTCAAGTTTCATCACTGCATACGTCCGTAAGGGCTATAGTTTATTGACCTCTACCTACATCCAGCTGCATTATAGACCGGTTAATAGTAAACAGTACATAACTTTGTAGCATTTATTTGCTTTTATACGAGTACGAGTGATAAACGGAATTTCAAGCGTTTTCGAAATACTTTAATTGGACATAGCTTGCATGGTTTCCAAGTTAGGTAAGTACTGTCGTGTCGAAATGAAGTTTTGAATAGTTTGGACATCGCATCGGCAATAGAAATCTGACATTTACTGCAATAAAGGAAATAACGCATAAATACTAATGCCGTATCCTTTTTTACCTACTTCCAAATAGGAGGAGGTACTATGTTCGTCTGTATGTATTTTTTGTGTCATTGATATTTTTGCAGGTAGGTATGTATTTATCTCGTAATTTTAGTGCGCGATTACTCCCGTAATACATATAGGCAAATCGCGAAAGTTAAAAATAACGTTTTTGATAAATCAACAATAAATAATGTATATGGATGTCATGGATTCGAGCAAACTATTCGAATCCTGTACTCAGTGGAAGTCGGTGTTCCGATCCAATGTAAAATCGTATTTTAAATCGCGTGCCCTAATTTAAAATCGTCAAATCGTTCGGCAGCAATGAATTAGTTTTGGTAATGCAATAGCCTAATTAACTGCACTAAGCCGATGATAAATCTGCAGAAATAGGCACTGATAAGGAAAGACATATGGCTTATTCTGTGTCCCGAAGACACAGCCTCGACCCTAGCCGGCGCGGCGTCGTTGTATGACCACTGCACTGCATACAACCACGAATATAGTTTTGTCGTCGTGTGAAAAGTGACAGATATATAGATATACTTCCATTACTCTCTCGTTCTGACACATCGAGATAATTATTTCATGGTGCGTATACTAGCCCGGCTGATCACGTCCCAGCTTCAATATTATGTCAAATGTCTATACAGGGTTTTTTCTTACCAATTAGCATCCTTTTAAGGGCTTATTCTATGCATCAAAACTAACAAATTTTGTTCAACGACTTTTGTCAAAACTCAAAACATAAAATATCGTTCCCGCGACCAAATGTATGGAACAGCTGTTTTTTTTTTTAGTTTTGACAAAAGTCGTAGAACAAATGTTGTTAGTTTTGATACACAGAATAAGCCCTTAAAAGGATGCTAATTGATTAGAAATAACCCTGTATAAGTCTGTAGGTTAGATTAAATCAAATATACATGTATATTCGTCAAATATACGTCAAATATACCCCAAAATACTTATGCTTCAATTTTCAGTTAACTATCACGCTTCGCAGACTATCACACTTTATCTTTATATTTTATACTCTACACCTACATACGTGTAAAAACTAATTTCAGCTCACTCACTAACTTCAAAGAAACACTGAGCTGATTTTTTGTATCTAAAGTGTTTGATAGGAATTATAGGATTGGTTTTACAATCAAGGTAAGGAGAGAAAAGAGAAGATTTTATGTCGGTTACTGAATCTAAAGTTTTGTTAACATTTAAGCTGGAAGAGAAAAGAGATCCCACCTACCAACAAAATTGTAGATAACATCTACCGCCTTACCACAAAAGATATAAACTCGCTTTAAACACTGTTTAACCTTGCAATTTGTACTGTAAACATTGTCTAAAGCGTGCGTAAAACTTTTGTGGTATGGCGGCTATTTTGTAATTCCACAATTTACGACAAAGATTTATGCTGCTATCAAGTTTGGCAAAACTTTTAAATGTTACTTTTCAACATTTCAGTTACATTGTAAAATGTTCTAAAATACTTTTAGCTAGTTCATGTCGAGTCATGTAGCCTGGAAGAAATCGCCATGGGTGATAAGGCCGCCTCTTTATAATCATATATTTTTTGTCGTATATGTGTAAATAGTGTTTATTTTTCATATTGTGGTTGTAAATAAAGAGTTTTGTCTGTCAGTCTGTCGAGAAACAGAAACAAAACTCGTGTAAAATCGTACTTAAAGTCCTTTTCATCAAAGTAGTCCCACGGAGAATTAATGGAACTAATATTAACCTTAGATAAATGGATTTTGATAGATCGGCCATGCGATTGTGCTGCTGCTTCTGCGAGACTTTTCGTGAAAAGGGCTCTAACGTCCTGTTATAATACAGCAAATCAAACACCCATGGATATGCTAAGTGAAAACAGAACTTGTTATGAAAACTTACCCATCCGGAATTTGTTGAATAAATTCATAGTACAGGTGATGTTGCGGAATTCCAGCTGCACCGTTGTACGCGGCAGCAGCGGAACCACATTGTTGTTCCCCATCTCAGATTCCATCGTGGCAGGCATGATCACTTTCTCTTGCCCACTTACAAAGTCCGAGACAACACGAAACTGAATGCACTTCACTTCCGACTCTATAGTTCTAACGTCTTAATTGGACAAGCATAACTTTTCAAATGAACCTTATCGCCGCGTTACTGTAATATACCCACTAAGTTTTAAGGTTCATCTAGATGAACTTAACGAATCTTCTCGGCCGGGTTCTTATCAATTCAAGTGCGTTCAAGTCCGTAATCCATGCGTATTATCTGTGAAGGAAACGTACTAATATTAATAAACAAATTGAATTAATAGTGTGAATAAACATTTTGTTTTTGCATCATTGGCTCGGTTAATTGAGGGATCATTTAATAATTCTTTCTAAGAAATGTTCTTCTTTTAAAATCGTTCTTTTTTTCGATACGATGGATAAAAGAGAAGATACATATTCATTAATAATAAGTAAATAAATATTAGGAGACATGTTACACACGGTCTCTGACCCCAAACTAAGCAAAGCTTGGGATTTGGCTGCCAGATACTGATATTATACATATTTTTAAATAATCAAATGAATGTTTAAATTAATATCAAAATCACATATTGCTTTATAATCAATCGGACATGTGGAATTCACTCATTAGCTTAATCATTAAATAGGTTTAAAAATAATGGAAGTATGTTTAAAATTTTATATTAGAAACAACAACACAATTTACGCAATTCCTTATTTATTATTTAACACATATTAGCTAAGATATTAAATAAAGCGAAATAACAATCTTTCTAGGAAGCATATTAATGAAGTTATGTAACGCTGCTGCATTGATTAGAGACACGGAATTTGTTTATTCCATATTGATATCTTATTTTCATATATACTTTTTAACATTAGTTAGTTCATCATCCATCAAGCCGTGGTGGTCTAGAGTTAAAAACACCCGCTTTACAATCGTGAGGTCGTGGATTCAAATCCCGGTCCCGTACCAATGAGTTCTTTGGAATTTATGTACGGCATTTCATACCACTGGCTTTTCGGTGAAGGAAAACATCGTGAGGCAACCTGCATATGTCCGTAGAAGAGAGCGTGGTGGATATGGCCCAATCACCCTTCGTGGGTAGGCCTACGTCCTGCAGTGGACTATTAAAAAAGGCTGATACAGTACAGTTTCCTTGGAATTTTCATAATATATGTACGAAATTTTACACCACTGGCTTTTCGGTGAAGGAAAACATCGTGAGGCAACCTGCATATGTCTGTGGCAAATTCGAAAGCATAAGTGAATCCATTAACCCGCACTGGGCCAGCGTGGTGGTTACGCTCAATCACCCTTCGTGGGTATAGGCCTACGTCCCTCAGTGTACTTTTAAAAAGGCTGGTATAGTATTACTGTACAGTGAGTAAGGGTGTATTACAAGCGACATATTCTAGGTAGGACAGTGGTTCCCAAAGTTGTCAGGGCAACGATCCATCTAATACCTGCCTGGAAGAAATCGCCATGGGTGATAAGGCCACTACTTTTTTAATCATATTTTTTGTCGTATATGTGTAAATAGTGTTTATTTTTCATATTGTGGTTGTAAATAAAGAGTTTTGTCTGTATGTCTAATACGAGTTTACAAATGCGGAACTTCTAGGGAATTTAACCGTTACCAATATGAATACAAGACTTTTAAATTAACTAATTCAAACAGTTATTTAAATGGGAAACTGTTTCCATTGTTTTGTAATTACAGTTTTGACATCAATTTCAACTCGAGTTCTTTGAATTTGATAAGTTTAAATTATTTATGTATTTAGTTTTAATGTGGTGATCCACACAATATTCGCTCGCGACCCACCAGTGGGTCCATAGCTTAGGAAATCCTGAGCTAGGGTATTAGTGTACTTATCATTATGACCAACTATTACTTACCTATTAATTAATTTTATGGGAGGCAACCTTGAAAATGAGAGAGAAAATTCTGTTTCATACTAAAATTTCGCTGATTTTAGATTTAATGTATAGGACAGTTGTTGTTTTTTCGCGATTTTGGGATTGGTCTCATACTGAAAAATGGTCACATCATAGTACTTACTGTACAGTACTGTACCAGCCTTTTTAATAGTACACTGCAGGACGTAGGCCTACCCACGAAGGGTGATTGGGCCATATTCACCACGCTGGCCCAGTGCGGGTTGGTGGATTCACATACGCCATTGAATTTCTTCTAAGGACGTACGCAGGTTGCCTCACGATGTTTTCCTTCACCGAAAAGCCACTGGTGTGAAATTCCGAAGATCTCATTGGTACGGGACCGGGGATTCGAACCCATGACCTCACTATTGTAAGGCGGGTGTCATCACCTCTTGACCACCACGGCTAATATCATAGTACAATGATATAATCAGGTAATTCGGTTCATGTTTTATTTGAGTGATGCATATTTTATTACCCATTGTTGAGTGTAGCTGCTAATTTGAATCTAATGGCCTACTAATACCTACTTGCGGTTTAACATTTTTCTTCACAAAAGCGTTCTTGCGCAAAGAAATTGCCCTAAAATAGCGGTTTATGTAATTTTACGTATTATTCAATCGATAAAATATAAGCGAGAAAATTTTGCAGTTTGTAAAATGTCAGACGCACGAGTAAAAAAATTAAATACTTCAATGTATTCTTCTTACTATCCATTGTATTATTTTTATATTATTATTATTTCTTACAGTTATTTTAATACATATCTTATTTTAATTATTTTTTGTTTACAGCCTTCTTACAGCCATTTGCAATATTCAGAGGGTTTTCTAAATACCTACATTTATGATTAAACAATTTAAAACACTGTAATATTTTAGTCTAATAGTTATAATAATAAACTATGAGTTTATTATGTAGTACTAAGTAGTTAATTGCCAAATGCTAATAGCTATTCCACATTAGACCATTCTTTATTGATATTTTAAAAAACATAAAATTGTCATACCCTTATAATATTATAGTCATATAATATATATCTATTGTATAACTATATAGAACATGCTTTTTTACACATGTAAATACATTCTACACAATTATGTTGCAATAATTAAATTCAGTGTATTTAGTGAGTATCGCGCAATTTAGTTGCATGTAGGTATTTGTTTATAAAAGATTGCATCAGTCTTATCATAATACATTATCAAATTAAAATTCCTATCAAACAAATTACCTATGTACTTGTAGCAACGTAATGTTTTAAATCACTCAAAATTATTCAACATGTTGCGATAAATGATTCACATTTTCGTTCACACAATTGATATAAAACCATTTTATAAAATAATTATAAGAATACAGGGTTATTCCTAATCAATTTACAGTTTTTAGGGGCTTATTCTGTACATCAAAACTAACTTCTGTTCTGCTACTTTTGTCAAAACTCAAAAAATAATAAGCCCCTAAAATGATGCTAATTGATTAGAAATAACCCTGTATACCTACAAGTGAAATTAAACATAATTAAGTACCTACTGAACATAAAGTTGACTAAGTATTACGTAATTAGTATTTAATTTTTTATTGTTATTTTCTTTTGATTTGTATTTAAAATTAATTACAAATCGGATAAAATTTTACGTTTTTTTTAAATACCGTCGGTATTTTTACTTTTAATATAAATTATGATCTTTTGCTTATACTCAGTATGTTTGAACTTTAAAACACGTTGTAAAATAATAAGGTACCCGAATGAATAATAATTATGTATTTAAATATACAAAAAATGTGGGTCGTAATATACCCACAATTTTATTCATAATTGTAAACAAATTAATATGTACCCGAGAAGCAACACTTAAAGAAATAAGATGAAAAATTGTTTTTCCAGCTGTAGTGTTTATATACAAAGGACTGGTCAATAATGTGGTATACAATGTTATTATACATACTTTTCGGAGAAAATTATAACCACTGCGATAAAATTATAATACGTATATACAAGTAGATATGTGATTTGAAAGTTTTTATGGACTTTTAAAAAATGTTTAGGATATGTATTTTCTATTATGGCAATTATAATGTGCTTCTATCATACTTTTACGTGCATTACTTATTATACTACATTAAGAATAATGTCTAATTAAATTGATAAAAACAATTTCACTTTTATTTTAACTAGGTATTTGAAGGTTGCCTACTCTGAGTTGCCTGAGATAAACTACCTAAGTGTCAAATATATTTATCCCCTAAGAAATTTAAAAAATCTGAGCACTTTTTTATCTTTAGCTGATTCAGAATAATTTGCACCTAGTTTATATTATACCAGCGTCCCTATATTTTGAGGACGTGTCCTTTCGCGCATCTAAACTTTTGGTCTCAAAAAAGGTACTTAGATGAATATGAAATAAATATTTTGAGGGTAGACTTTATTTAATTTTGGAAAATACAGTGCCAATAAAACCGGCTTCATAGCAAAAATATTCAAGATCGTCGCAAAAATATTCAAGATCGTCGCAAAAATATTCAAGATCGTCGCAAAAATATTCACTGAAACAATATTTATTTATCTAAGTAATTACAAAATAAACTGGGAAGATTAGACTAAGTTAATGTTTTTTTATATTATAAGCAAATTATTTATTATTCTGATTTTATTACTTCAACAGTCGCAATCAATTGCGAAAATAGTAATAAAACATATCTATTTTACCAGAAAAAAGAAATAATATTACGACTTTTAATGAAATTTCGCAATACTTACTCATTTAACTAAATTGTAATAATAATATAATCACTACTTACTATGTATTTATTTATCAGTAAACCACAGTGTAGACAAAATATTTCAATTAAAAGCACTCGCGTAAGAGAAATCGTATGCACGGAGCTCGCGCAAGGTGGCCGTAACACGACTACTTCTGGTCACACGCGGCGCGCGACTGACGGACTACTTTGACTACAAAATAAAATTCCGCAGCGTGTTGCCGGCGTCTTCCATAAACAAAAATACGCAACGGTCGATCGGCCAGATGTGGCTCAGCATATGACAGATTCATCTCGTTCAGATAGGTACCTATTTTGTTGGTATTATATGTTTAATTAATCCTACTAATATTATAAACGCGAAAGTTTGTGAGGATGGATGGATGGATGGATGTATGGATGTTTGTTACTCTTTCACGCAAAAACTACTGAACGGATTGAGATGAAACTTTGCAATAATATAGCTTATATATATCAGAATAACACAGGCTAATAATTATATATTGGACAGAGTATACTTCGAAATTGGTTCTATATAAATTTTATGGAAATTGGTTACATTTAAATTTTACCATCAGGTGAGTTGGTGGTCAAGCGCGGACTTAATTGCGATAAAAAAATATCGGCTGAGCCATTTTGGATAAATCAACAATAATGTGAAAAATTTTACATGGCTTCGTGCGAAATATTCTCGAATTCTGTGTACGGTTGAAGTCAGTCATGCTATTTTTTGCAAAAAATAATTATTGTATGAAACGTTCAATTCTACACCCTAAAAATCGGATTTTTCTAGATGCTCCACACACATGCGATACGCGTAAGTACTAATTTATTATGTACACTATACAATTCCGCAGCCAGCGTTACTTTAGCAAACAAAAATTCTCAACGGTCGACACAGAATATGCATATTTTTTTTTATTGATCGAATGAAAGCAAAGATCTCAAGTTTTAACACGGCGATTTTGCGACTATGAACCAAATAGGTCAAGAGCGAGTTGAGATATAGGCTTATGAATATTCAGTTAAAAAGACGTGTCGCGAGATCTATTGTTCGGAGAACTACTAGATTTTATATGATATTATCTTACTGTTATTATAATTCTGGTATAATTCCTAGACGCTTCATTACACGCGGTGCGCTTAGGTACAAAATTCCACAGCCGGCGTTACTACATAAGTAAGTATAGGGGGAGAGACGTGGAAGAACGACCTTCACCCATTTGATAACCAGATGAGCCGTACATTTTATGAAATGTTATTTACATACGAATATGCCTATGATAGCTTGCCTATCGAAAAGTGTTCATGACTATCTATATTTAATTCGATTTTTTTTGGGGTTTTTTTATTCGCTCTTTTGATAGCCGGTACTTTTTATTCCAACTAATAGTTTTTGATGTAGAAAATATACCTTGGTAGGTTTGCTTACTAAATTTTGTCCGTGCTATCTGGCAAGCAATTATGTACAAATATGTCAGTATAGGTACAAATCCGAAATTGGTATCTTATGAAAGATAATTTAATTACAAAATTAATCATACAGGCTTGCCTTCAAAAATTTATTCATGACAATTGACATACTTTAAATATAATTGAAAATAGCTATGAACACATTTCGATAGGCGAGCTATCATAGACGTGGGGTTATCACGAGGGTAAAAATCGATCTCCAGCGGCTTTTAGGCCAGTATAATAAACGAAGATTCGCGACGTTCAATATGGAATATGCACTATTATTATTTTTTGCAAAGATAATAGGTATTTAAATACAAAACAAATAACGAAGATTTAAACGCATTATTACTAAATACTACGGGACTAATCGCGCACTAAAATTAGCAGATAAATAAATACCTCATCATCCCACCCGCAGTATGTTATATAATAATAATGTGTTCAAATTGCGAAAGTTTAAAGCAAAAGTGTGAATTACGAGTATTTTCGACGTCAAAAAGAAATAAAACTATTAAAGGCAGACACTACAACAATTATAACGTTTGTATAGAAAAAAAATACATTCTAAATATACTAGTAGTTCTTCAAATAGTATAGACCTCGCGAGTTTGTGACACATCTAATTAGGTGAATCTTAATTATTATTGTTATATCAAATTTTGACATTTTTGATTGATTAAGTGTGACAATATGCCCGATTACAGGGGCGCCAGCGTATATTAATTAGCAATGTAAAAAGCGTTCTCTCTATCGAATGCCAAAAGTGAAAAAGAAACAGAACTATGCTATTTAGCTAATATAGTTACGCTGGCGCCTCTGTAATCGGGCTTATACAATACAATATAACTTTATTGTACACCAGAAAAACAGCTTAAATAACAAAGTATTTTTTTTTTAAATTAGGTGGTACAATGGCGGCCTTATCGCCTTAAGCGATTTCTTCCAGGCTACCTTTGGATGGACAGAAAATCACAGTACAAATATGTGGTTGGCGGTGTATAATAAAAGTAAAATGTGGAAAGAAAAAATAATTACTTACAAACTAAAATACAATAATTTATTTACAATAATTACATATAAAGTATAATAATATTAATAATATACTACACTACTACTACATAGAAAGCAATTGGATCATCCACAGACCCTTGAAGGTCTAAAGATAATCCAAGTGCTCAAGCCCACTGCCAGTTGGCAGCGTGCCCAGCATGCTGGCAGCATTGCTACGCTGAATGGCAACACTTAGTAGTGTAGTATTGTCATTATTAAATAAAAAAAATAAAAAATATACTACATCTTCAATCCTGCAGTGGACTATTAAAAAGGCTGATACAGTACAGTACATCTTCAATAAGATAAATATACGTACATAAACAATTACATAAATATATAATAAATACAATACATATTTATACACAATAAATATCACGTATAATAATTATTTAACATAATGATAGAAAGTGTTTGAAAACTAGGTTATTGAATATATGGAGAGATTTATAGCCTGTCTGATAGCTACAGGCAGCTCATTCCAAAGAAAAACAGATTGTACTGAGAAAGATTTCATATAGGAAAGATTGGCATGGGAAGAGGAGTGAATTTTGAGTTTCAAGGCACGGGAAGGTCTCAAAGTACCAGAATGATCTTGAATAAATTCAAAGCATTCATTCGTTTCGAAGCGAAAAAGCTTATTGTAATTATATGAATTGTGTGATGCATGAATATACCTTTTACCTATACTACACTATCGCTTTGGAATTTCTATAATGGTAGTTGTAATTGTGACAAATAAATAAATCTTGACTCGCTGAATCAGACACCTGCGACATGGAGGAGGACGTGTACCACGTCCCGGTGGACTGCTTGCGGACTCAGTCTGTCAGAGCGGTCATGTTGGCTCAGTACGGTTCCAATCTTCTCGATTTTGGTGAAATACAAAGGGTCTTATCCGCTCCGCTAAACGAGGCGGTTAAAACAGTTTGTTAATTATTGCGCGATATTATATACCTGTACCTGTACCAGCCTTTTTTAATAGTCCACTGCAGGACGTAGGCCTACCCACGAAGGGTGATTGGGCCATATCCACCACGCTGGCCCAGTGCGGGTTGGTGGATTCAAATACGCCATCGAATTCCTTCTACTGACGTATGCAGGTTGCCTCACGATGTTTTTCCTTCACCGAAAAGCCAGTGGTGTGAAATTCCGTACATAAATTCCAAAGAACTCATTGGTACGGGACCGGAGATTTGAACGCACGACCTCACGATTGTAAGGCGGGTGTCACTACCTCTTGACCACCACGGCTATATTATATAAGTAGTGCAAAGTAAATTAAAGAATGTAACAACGGAACTGACATAGTCGCGTAGCGACTGAAGTTTCCCAATAAATAAAGATTTAAAAAAAGTGAATCTTCCTCAGCCTCTATCTTGAATCGTTCTTGACCGATATGCTACATACCTACTCGCAAAATTTGTTAGGATTTAGATACTAAATAATCTCGCCAAATATTATCAAAATCGACTAATAAATTGTGCGACATCAAATCTCCCCGTTTGTTGAGACCAATACCCACTCAAATACATACATACAGATAGAAGTGAAATCCCACAAAAACACATTTTCATGTAAAATGTTGCCAAGACGAGACAGTTCGCACTATCCGATATCACGTAGAGCCAAGGTATCGACACTATACGCCTTGACTCTACAAGTTTTTGCTCCACATCCTCTTGCAGCTAACAACACACAGCTTGTAGCTAACACAGCCGCCAATGTATCTGATTCAGCCTGTAATTTGTTCATTCATATTAAAAAAACATAAAAACAATTATTTGATCAACAAAATTAAATTAACACAGCAACAAGTTCTCTGAACTGTGCGTGAGTGTGTGTGCCGCATATTTCGACACTCACAAAAATCAAAACCTACACGGCACTTCCTGCTGACATAGAACTATGAAATTTGGAGAGAAGCATTGTCTCAGAGTACATATATAGGAATAAATCTGAAAACTGTACATTTTTATTTAAATCACAAAAAATAAGTCCTCAAAATTCACAAAAGATAAGTTCAAAATTTAAAGTGAGTAAATGGTATCATCATAATAGCATGCAAGCCTGTAAGGTATCATATAAAATAACTTCATTAGCACATGCTAAAACAAGTTTTTAATTATTTTAAAATGTGTAATTTTCGATATATGACGAGAAAAGTGAAAAAAAAATTTTTTTGTTGATGGTACGAGTATAGTATAGAGATTTTAACAACTTACTTACACTCGCACTTGTCCGGTCTTTTGGGTTTATAATGGGTTTATTAAAATTATCTGAACTGTATTAAGATTTCATGACTAAGTAATTTGGCAATATTCAAGATTTCTTATTTTATTTCTATACGTGCTATTGGTATTTGTATAATGCCTTACTCGTACTACTTGACTTATATCAAATTTAATGG
Organism: Hypomecis punctinalis; assembly: GCA_949316475.1. Classification (NCBI taxonomy): domain Eukaryota; kingdom Metazoa; phylum Arthropoda; class Insecta; order Lepidoptera; family Geometridae; genus Hypomecis; species Hypomecis punctinalis. Next base: position 16,103,121 of record OX438802.1, read on the forward strand.
TGTTATGAATAAATGACTTCATGACTTTACATTAATTTGAGATAAATAGGTACCTATACCTACTTATGACTGTGCTTTTCAAAGAATGTATATTTCTGAATTCCTTCACCTACCTAACTTTGCATTGTTTTGCTTTTGTTCGAATAAATATAGAATCGTCGTGATGGCTGGGTTAGGTACCTATAGTACCTAATGCTGAATAGTTAATTTAAATTTTCCACAGATAGCATTTGCTCGCGCAGCATATCCCGGACAACGCAATAGACACAATAAATTAATTATAGTAGAAACTTTTAGTTGATTTAATCAGGCGTTACTTTGCGGAAATTCATCTTCAAATCTAAGTTTTGAAAAAATATTTAGTGTATTTCCGCTATCTTGTTGTAGGCAAATAAGTTTAACGGTATTTAAAAACACTATTAAAAAACTATTCTTTTACAAAATATAATGTACCTAGATAAAATAATAATATATATAAATTATTTTCACTGCACTCTTTTTTATGTATATATTATTTTTTTATTTACAATAATATATTAACAATCTGTTAACACCAAATAAATATTATAAAAACATATTTAAAAATAATATGACAAAATATTGAAAACACATCACTAACAAATAACACCCTTATTCTCACTGCACTACACTCTGTTCGACAACTAAAAATATTTATTCAAAACAAAGATTAGAAACTTTTACATTATAATATTACAGTGTAGTATTCATCTATAATTAACCATTTCAGTTTTCAAGTTGGTGTTTCAACACACGTAACTACAACCATCCTGTAAGTAATTGCATTCAGCATTAAGTATAACAACGCGCTAATGTTACACCTATAAACATTTTAGCAGCAAAACGTTGCATCAATTCCGTTAGTAAATCAGTCATTATTTTGCATGCAAAATTGATAGGTACTACTGAGTAGTGAGTACTACTGTGCACTGTTTTGACTGCAGCGTAGTGTGATGTGTTTTATTTACTGAGCACTGACCTTTTTTTAACCGAAAACGACGGTTCGCAATTTTACATGTTTTTTAATGTACTTATGGTACGCGATTAGTCCGCCAATTATTAACTGATTTTCATGATAAAATTATTTTCTGACGAATTAGGGGAGATAATCAAGTCAACGCGTATTTTTTTTTATGTTTAACCACGCTTAACTTTTTACTGAATAGTCCGATTTCAAAAATTCTTTTTAGGGTTCCGCACCTCAAACGGAAAAAACGGAACCCTCACAGGATCACTTTTACGTTGTCCGTCTGTCCGTCTGTGTGTATGTCAAGACTCTTTAACTCGGGAACGCGTAAAGATATCGAGTTGAAATTTAAACTACATACGTATATCTATGGTTTCTTGCAGTAGTGTAAAAGAAAAAAATCTCAGTTATCGATTAAAAAGGATAGAGCCGTTTATGTCGTAAAAAAACGAATATTTCGACAATCACAAAAATCATAACCTACAGGGTACTTTCCGTTGACATAGAACTATGAAATTTGGTGAGAAGCATTGTCTCAGAATATCACACATATAGAAATAAATCTGAAACTGTACATTTTTATTAAAATCACAAAAAAATAGGGCCTCAAAATTCACAAAAAATGGGTTCAAAATTCAAAGTGAGTAAATCGTATCATGTAAGGTATCATATAAAAGAACTTCATTAGCACATGCTAAAACAGGTTTTTAATTATTTTAACAATGTGTAATTTTCGATGTAAGACGAGAAAGGTGAAAAAAAAATTTAGGTCGGTCGTTTAGTATCGAGATTTTATTTTTATTTTATAACTTACTTGCCAATTTTGTGAAATTTTCTGGATTTGTACAGAACCCTCGATGAATTTTGAAATTTTGAAATCCGACTGAAATGGAATCCGCTGGGCCATTTTTGATAAATCAACAATAATGTGAAAATTACTTCATCAATCCGTGCGAATTATTCGAATTCTTGTACACGGTTGAAGTCGGTTATATTATGACATCTTTCACGAAAAATAATTATTTTCTTGGGCAGATTATATAGAAGAGGTCACTTAAATTTTATCGAAATCGGCGAAATCGTTTTTAGGGTAAAACGAGGAAATCTTATAACTTCGTTATGTCCGTCTGTCCGTCCGTCCTCATAATAAATATGCTATATAACTGCCACATTTATGAACTAAATTATTTGAAATTTGACGATATAATAGTTTTAATATAGATCTCAATTTTGAATACTTCAAAATTTTAAAACTGTGTATTTAAGAGGTAGCTCCCATACATGTTAGCAAATAACGTTAAATCAAATACACACCACAGCGCTGAAGATGTGAATTTATCAAAAAATAATCCGTGCTGTGACTCAATGGCTCTTTATGAAACTGACCGTGAAGAAGTTGAGCGTATAATCAAACAACTTCGCCGGGATTGTGCGACTGGTTGGGACGGTATTCCATCTAGACTTCTGATAGATGCTAGTGACAGTCTTGTTCCTCCGCTCACTCACATATTTAATCTGTGTCTTAGCTCTGGCACTTTCCCTAAATCCCTTAAAAAAGCACTTGTTCTTCCTGTTTTCAAGGGCGGTGACAGAGACAGTGTCACTAACTATCGACCAATTTCCATTTTAAGTTCAATTTCCAAAGTTCTCGAAAAAATTCTAAATATTAGACTATTAAATTATCTCAATAAACACAAAATTCTATCTAACAAACAATTTGGTTTCCGCAAAGGAATGTCAACTGAAGATGCTGTTCTTCAATTAACCACCACTATTATACGTCATCTTGAACACAAGTCAAAAACAATAGGAATATTCCTTGATTTATCTAAAGCTTTTGACACTGTCTCTGTACCCAAGCTGCTCTTGAAAATGGAAAAAATTGGTATCCGTGGCCTAGCGCTACAAATATTCCAGAGTTACTTAACGGATAGAACGCAATGTGTGAATATAGATAAACATATAAGTGATGATCGATATCTTATTACCTACGGCGTGCCTCAAGGCAGTATTTTGGGGCCAATTTTATTCATCATTTATATAAACGAGTTATGCCTACTTGAAATTCCATCTTGCGAAATATTTGCATACGCTGATGACACTGCGTTAATTGTCAAAGGCAAAACTTGGCAGGATGCAAAAGTTAATGCCCAATACGCCTTACGCGTTGTTATGAACTGGCTGTCATCTAATCTATTAACATTAAACACAGAGAAAACGAAATATATCACCTTCTCTACAAACATTACTTCCCAACCTGATCAGGCTTCCTTTACCATCGCTGCCCATAAATGCCAATTCCGGTCGGTTGACGTATGTGACTGTAATTTGCTGACAAGGACTAATGCAATGAAATACTTAGGAGTATACATTGATAGTGTACTAAATTGGAAAACTCAAATCACCAACCTTATATCTCGAACTAAAAAACTTATTTATATTTTCAAACAACTTAGATCTTCAGCAGACAAAAACACTCTTAAAACCGTTTATTACTCCCTTGCGCAGTCCGTACTCACATACTGTGATACCGTATGGGGTGGGGCGTGTGCACTACCAATTTACTACCCCTCGAGCGAGCACAGCGTGCCATCTTGAAAGTAATGCTTAAAAAACATATTCGATATAGAACTAACATCTTATATAAAGAAGCTGATGTGCTACCCGTTAGACAACTTATTATATTACATACCATAACTAGGAGGCATAAACTATTACCATATAACCCCGACGATGATAACGTACGTAGAAGAGCTCGAGTCTGTCCTGGCACTACCTGCCGCACAGAAGTAGCCAGAAGACACTTTAACGTCTTTTCAAGTTTTATATATAACAAAATCAATAAACGTATTCATATTTATCCCCTTCCTGTAAATAAAGTTAGAGTGGTTGTGACAGAATTTTTGAAAACTTTGACATATGAGGGTACTAACCAATTTTTGAAACGATTAGAATAAAAAAAAAAAAAAATGTTGTATTATATGAATAAATTACCTTAATTTCACTTTAGATTAATTAATGTGAGAATAAAGATCATAAGATTAATAATTATTAAATTTTTTTGGCATTATTATATCACGCGCTTGTAATTAGCGTAAAAGTTGATTGTAAATACTATAATTAATTTTATAACGAACTTAAATTGTTTTATAAACTTAAAAAACGTTGAAACAGTTGTTTTTCACTTTATGTTGCATTATAATACGAGTACATATCTTACGGAGGGCGCTGGTACCTATAGCACAGTATCTTCAGATACTAGTACGGGCACCAGCCAGAAACTTGATTAATTGATAAATTAATGTGCTTTTTGTTATGTCTTGTTAAATAACTACCATAAAAGAACCTGTATTTTATTTTTTAAGGATTTACTATTTTAAATTGGTAGAACTGTTAATTTAGTTTTGGTCAATAAAGATTTTATTATTATCAACATATTCATTTATTTTCTTAAATCTAAGTTTTTTTACAATATTTATATAAAAGAACAAAATACTATAAAAAAACCTAAACCTAGAGTGCCGCCGGCAGCAGGGCGGGGCTCAAGCTACCGGTGGTTGGGCCTACAGAGAGAGGAACCTTCTGACAATGCGCGCCGTGTCCAGAACGACCGCCTTCTGTATCTGACCCTTGACCCAACCATCTAGCGAGAGCCTCTTAAGGTGGTGGTCGAGACTCTTCGCTATTAAGCCGTTTACCGAAACGACTATCGGGACAATGATCGTCGAGTCCACATCCCACATGGCGGTAACCTCGTGAGCCAAGTCAAGGTACTTGCTGAGCTTGTCCTTCTCGGCCTTCACGAGGTTCTCGTCATGTGGAATGGTGACGTCGACGAGCACTGCCCGGCGTTGGGACCGGTCGATCACCACGATATCAGGCCTATTGGCGACAATAGTCCTGTCCGTGATGATAGAGCGGTCCCAATAGAGCAACGCACGACCATTTTCGAGAACTGGCGCCGGTGCGTACTTATAGTACGGCACCTCAGACTCGACAAGGCCGTATCGAAGAGCAAGTTGCTGATGGATAATCCTGGCTACTTGGTTATGTCTGTGCAAGTACTCGCCGTTGGCAAGATGAGAACAACCGGAAGTAATGTGCCTGAGTGACTCTCCGGGACGGTGGCATGCCCGACAAATGTCGACCGTACCGTCCTTCAGGATATACTTCCATACTGGGAAATTGCGTCTTCCAAAGCCCTCCTCAGTTGCTCACTCACCTGGCTAGATACGCTCATACTCGCGTCATCTGCCTCGTCGACCGCAGGACCAGCCGGTGATGTCGCAAGTGTCGCCGCCGACATCGGCACTAAAGCCATTGTCGGGGCTGACGACGCGACAAGTACGGGCGGGTCCTGCGTCGAAGAAGCAGTGGGGCGAGCAGGCAGCGCCTCCAGGCGGAGCCGATCAATGACGGACTGATCCAGTAGTTTGCACCGGTGGATAGCCCGCACTTGGTCTGATTTATTATTTATTATATCCGAATTATTATTATTATTCACATATTTATTTATAGTCTTAAATTTAAGTTTTTTTACAATATTTATATAATAAAAAACAAAATACTATAAAAAAACCTAAACCTAGAGTGCCGCCGGCAGCGGGGCGGGGCTCAAGCTACCGGTGGTTGGGCCTACAGAGAGAGGAACCTTCTGACAATGCGCGCCGTGTCCAGAACGACCGCCTTCTGTATCTGACCCTTGACCCAACCGTCTAGCGAGAGCCTCTTAAGGTGGTGGTTGAGACTCTTCGCTATTAAGCCGTTTACCGAAACGACTATCGGGACAATGATCGTCGAGTCCACATCCCACATGGCAGTAACCTCGTGAGCCAAGTCAAGGTACTTGCTGAGCTTGTCCTTCTCGGCCTTCACGAGGTTCTCGTCATGTGGGATGGTGACGTCGACAAGCACTGCCCGGCGTTGGGACCGGTCGATCACCACGATATCAGGCCCACTGGCGACAATAGTCCTGTCCGTGATGATAGAGCGGTCCCAATAGAGCAACGCACGACCATTTTCGAGAACTGGCGCCGGTGCGTACTTATAGTACGGCACCTCAGACTCGACAAGGCCGTATCGAAGAGCAAGTTGCTGATGGATAATCCTGGCTACTTGGTTATGCCTGTGCAAGTACTCGCCGTTGGCAAGATAAGAACAACCGGAAGTAATATGCCTGAGTGACTCTCCAGGACGGTGGCATGCCCGACAAATGTCGACCGTACCGTCCTTCAGGATATACTTCCGGTAGTTGTTCGTCAAGACAACTTCGTCCGCAATTGCACAGGCAAAACCTTCGGTTTCCCCAAAGAGGTCACCGAAGCGCAGCCAGGCCACCGACGCGAGCAGGTCCACATCGGGTCCTGTTAGGGCCCGATAGAATCGCCCGTGCAGTTCCTTGCTCCTCCATATTATTATGTAAAGTGGGGATGAAATTTTTTTTTCAACTCCACCCCCTTATGTGGGGTATAGTTAAATAGGGTAAAGTTTGTTGAACCTTTTTTTTCGCATGTACCATTAGTGAGATATAAGTCGCCAAAGTTGAAAAAAGAGTGCCCCCCTTAATTTCTAAAGTATACAAGATGGGAATTTTCTAACTTTCTAAGTTAATAGACCATTATTATTTTATACTACGGGACTAATCGCGCACCAAAATTACGAGATAAATAAATACCTCCACTTAGTGCGCGATTAGTGCCGTAGTATAAAATAATAATGTGTTCAAATAGCGAAAGTTTAAAAACAATATTAATAGACTGTAGTATTTTTAGACTTGCCTACTGGCCACACTTTTTCCCCCGTCATTCTCTTTGGCTATCATCTGTCATCAGTACAAAACATCCTTAGCATAACTCTAAATAAAAAGGTGTAATAATTAATTACGGTGTAAAGTATAGTGTAAAAATAATAAAACAACAATTCAACGACGACTTCGTATTTCATTTAATGCAATATATAATAATGGCGACGAGGATTTTAACGAAAAACACACGTGCAGTAATCGCGGTGCCGCCCCCGCCATTTTGTTGAAGCAATCTAAGCAATGCTACGACAATTTAAAACGCTAATTCAAGAAGGAAAAACTAGTTGGATCCAAGAAATAAACAAAGAAAATCTCATAATAATATTTGGAGAACTCGGGATTACATGTAAAAGTGCGAGCTTGGAAGAATTAAGAAAAAAATTACGTGAATTGGTAAGAAGCGGCAAATTAACCTCTTCGATACCAGACAGTGACGACGAAGAAATTCCTGATCGCAATCCTGACCCACAAGTAGAATACACCACGATGAATTTCCATAAATACGGGACTATAGACCCTTTTAATGGTCAAAATTATGAACTATTTGAACAACAACTTGAATGCATTATAACTCTGAACGATGTCCCAAAGAGTAAGCATACTGCTTTATTGATCACAAGCTTAACTTCTAAAGTACTAGAAACTTTAAATCATCTCTGCGCGCCAGAAAAACCTAGCCAAAAAGAGTACCAAGACCTCTTAAAATTATTAGAAACCAGGTACAATCGAGCAACTTCACTCCCATTAGAAAGAGTAGCTTTTCGCGCTAGAAATCAAAAACAAAACGAACAAATTGAGGAGTACATAATGGAACTAAAGAAATTAGCCAAAAGATGTGGATTTAAAGACATGGAAGATCAAGTGAAAGAAAAATTTAAAGATGGCGCCTACAAACCTATGATAAAGTTTAAACTGCTGAAAAATGGAGATGCTAGCCTGGACAAATTAGTTATCATAGCCAGGACTGTAGAGGCAGCGTTACAACATTCACAGCTTCAAGGGCACGAAGCCATGGAGGCGGCTCAAACTCCTGAAAAGGAAATGTTCCTCCTGAATTAAAAAACTCCACGTAATAAAGGTGCACAAGGACCATCACAAAAGCCCCGAAGCAATTCAACCAAAGTTAATATAACATGTTATGTGTGTGGAAAAGACAATCATATAAAATCGGAGTGTTCACTTAAAAATAAATACTGTTCTGAGTGCGGTAAACAAGGCCATATATTTAAAGTGTGTCAACAACGTCAAACAAAAAAATTAGAACTAGGAGATGAAAATGTAGACTATGAACGTGACATTCAAAAATTGTTTGAAAATCAAGAAAATTGTGCAAATGTATTCAGTATGTATATGAACCACTCTAGTGAAGGCAAGGTACCACCACAATATGTGAGTATGACAGTGGAAGGCAAGATAGTAAAATTCGAGTTAGACACTGGATCTGAAGTGAGTACTTTGACTCTTAATGATCACATTAATTTGTTTCCTAGTAAAAAAATTGAAAATTGCAACATAACATTCAAAAATTTCGACCAAAGCCTGTCCAAACCTATAGGAATAATAAAACAATTAAATGTTACTTGGAACAATGTAAACAGACTTACCAATATATACATTGTAAGTAATGATAAACCTAGGATATTAGGCAGGGATTGGTTGAAAATATTTAATCAGTGGCCGCTGCAGCTAGGCACTGCCTATGACATTAAATCTAATGACACTTGTGATCCTATAGAAATGATTAAGGATAAATTCAGTGAAGTATTCACCCCGGGGTGGGGTGATTTTAAAGGGGAGTGTATCACTTTGAAATTAAAAAGTGATAGCAAGCCCAAATTTTTACCAGTCGGACAAGTCCCTTTTTCGTTAAAAGACAAAGTAAAAAATGAAATTAATAGACTTTTACTCAATAACCGAATTGAACCAGTAAAATTTAGTCAGTGGGGAACTCCAGTAGTTCCCGTCTTAAAACCAGATGGTTCAGTGAGGCTGTGTGGGGATTATAAGGTTACACTTAACCCATGCTTGGAAATAGATCATTTCCCACTACCCCACATAGATAGCATCTTTGAAACATTAAAAGGTGGTGAATACTACTCAGAATTTGACCTTAAAGAAGCATACTTACAAGCCCCGTTAGATCCTAGATCACAAGAATTAACTGTAATAACTACCGAATTAGGAATATTCAAATACTTATATTTACCTTACGGTGTGAGTTCCGGACCAGGCTCTTTTCAAAGACTGATGAGTAACAAATTGAGCCACATACCAAATGTAATTGTATTCAAAGATAATATATATATGCGCGGATATGACTTTAATGAAATGTGTAAAACCTTACATGATGTACTCTCAGTACTAAAAGAATCTGGTCTCAAATTAAAGCCGGAAAAATGTAAATTCTTTAGGAAAAGTATAGATGTATTTGGTTATAGGGTAAATAAAGACAGCATAAGTGTTATAAAAGAAAATGTAAAACCAATTTTAAATTTGCAGCCCCCTGTTAATGTAACAATGCTGAGATCATTTTTAGGCAAAATTAATTACTATTCAAGATTTTTGAAAGATATGGCTACCAACATTGCTCCATTGAATGAAATGTTGAAGAAGGATAAGTTTGTATGGACCAAAGAATCTCAATATTGCTTTGAATTAATAAAAAAAAAAATTGAGTTCTGCACAAAGTTTACAACACTTTGATGAAACACAACCCATCATCTTGTCATGTGACGCCTCTACTGTAGGTATAAGTGCGGTTCTCTCGAACCGAGGGCCAGATAATGTGGTTAGGCCAATTGCATTTGCAAGCAAAAAACTAAATGACACAGAAAAAAAGTACTGCGCTCTAGATAAAGAAGCAATGGCCATAGTATTTGGTGTCACAAAATTTTATAATTATGTGTATGGCAGAGAATTTGAATTAGAAACTGATAATGCAGCTCTAGTAAGAATCTTTGGCCCTACCAAACCAATACCAAAAATGGCAGCAAAAAGATTACAACATTATGCCATCTTTTTGTCAGCTTTTTCATATAAAATCAAACATATACCTAGCACTAAAAACCCAGCAGATTATCTATCACGCCAGCCTCAAATTGAAAAAGCATCACAAAATCTCGTTCATAGTTTTGAAATTAAAACAAATTACATTGACATATCTGAAACATCAGTAATAAACTGGGAAACAATACAATCTGAAACAAAAAAGGATATTAGATTGTCACAGGTTTTGAGATACAGTACAGATGGTTGGCCTGATACAAAATCAATTGAAAATAATTTAAAGCCATATTTTATGCGAAGAAATGAAATCAGCATTGACCGAAATTGCCTATTTTGGGGACATAGAATAATAATACCTACAGCTGTTAGAGATAAAGTATTAATAGAATTACATAAAAGTCACTTCGGGAGCACACGCATGATAGAAATAGCAAAATCGTATTTTTGGTGGCCTAAACTAAATGAGTAAATAATAGAATTAACTCAACACTGTGAAAATTGTTTGTCATACAGAAATACCCCTGCAAAATCAAAACTGAAAACATGGCCCATACCACCGACACCATGGTACAGAATCCATGCAGATTATTTAGGGCCTGTACAGGGAAAAATGTTTTTAGTAGTAGTAGACAGTAATCTGTTATAGCAAATGGCCAGAAGTGTTTCAAATGGCCAACATAGGAAGTAATCTCACAATTCAAAAATTTAAGGATATATTTCTGAGATTTGGTTTCCCAATTCATTTGGTGACCGATAATGGTAGTTCGTTCAAAAGCTGGGAATTCCAATTGTTCTGTAAAACATTAAATATTCAACATACATTCACACCGCCATATCACCCAGCTACAAATGGAGCTGCTGAACGATTTGTGGAAACATTTAAGGCCAATGTCACTAAGATCATGGACAGTGGCAAATCATTAAACTACGCTGTAAATATCTTCTTAGCGGACTATAGAGTCACTCCACACAAATCCACCGGTGTGTCACCAGCTCGCTTGATGTTGGGCAGGGAGATTAGAAGTAGATTCTCTTTACTTAGACCAACTCCGATAATTCAAGACTTGTTAGTTAAGCAAAATAAAATAAAAGATTCACATAATGGTCCCCGGAATGTAGTTTTCAATGTTGGCCAAACTGTCATGACTCGAGACTATAGAAAAAAATGGTAAACCATGGACTGTCGGGACCATCATTGAGGAATGCATTCCAGGCACCACCTATATAATTGATGTAAGTGGCCTTCATTGGAAGAGGCATGTTGATCAAATGTTAAAGTGTAATTTATAGATTAAGTTAGTATTACTTAAGTAGATAAATAAGTAATTTTTTTTTGTGGGGGGGGGAAGAGTGTAGTATTTTTAGACTTGCCTACTGGCCACACTTTTTCCCCCGTCATTCTCTTTGGCTATCATCTGTCATCAGTACAAAACATCTTTAGCATAACTCTAAATAAAAAGGTGTAATAATTAATTACGGTGTAAAGTATAGTGTAAAAATAATAAAACAACAATTCAACGACGACTTCGTATTTCATTTAATGCAATATATAATATAGACCATATTAATAATTTACTTTAAAAATTATTTTGATCACTGTTTGATCGTAACTCTTTGAGTTATAAAGGAAAATTGAAGTTCTTAAACTTGCACATAGCTCAGTTACAAACCTATTTCTTAGCCAATTATGTTTTTCTGGCACTCAATCATTTAATGACATCATCAAAATTTGTTTTCATTATCATCCTAATCATCATCACACGCACTTGAAAACTTATTGAAAATCAACAATAATGTGAAAATGATTGCATTAATGATCATATATCCGTGCAAACTATTAGAATTCTGTACACGGTGGAAGTCAACGCCATTCTTGCGAAAAATAATTGCTACGGTACGTATTTTCATTTTAATTAAGATCTAGCGGTTTATTTAGAGCGCTATGCAGGGTTTATTTATTTAACACTTTATTGCACACCATTTGTACACAAAGAGGACTTAACGCTGGGCAGGGTTATCCAGAACTGGTGTACTAAGCCGAAAGGAGGTGATTTAGACCATCATTATGAACAACTTTTACATTTCATACATTTTGTCGATTCTAAGAAGCAATGTTGTGTGGAATAGCTTTTGAGTTTTTTTTCTCGGATTCCGGATTGGCCCCATAGTAAAAGTTGTTCATAATCGTCTCAATCACCCTCTTACGGTTTAGATCACGGCAAATAGATGACCATGTATTCAATATTGTGGGTTTTTACAGTTCATTGTTCAGTTTTAATCACCTCACGATGAACAGTTTAGCAGTAGGTATTTGGCAGAAAAAAATCAAAAATCCCACAAAAAACACCATGTTAAATATTTTCAAGACGAGACTATGGCTCGCACTATCGAAATCTTATCAAATCTCATGTAGAGCAAAGCTCTTAACTCTACAAGTCCTAACTGTATAAACTCTACAGTGGAGAGTTTAAGTGTAGAGTCTACACCTTATTAGTCTTTATAAATTGCGAGGTCAAGGTGGAATTCAGCGTATAAAATCCCATTGATATTACACTCTGTTGCTGGTGCTTCGTAAAATGCATGGACGTTCAAACGTATATATATAATATAAATATATATTAGGTCAATGCTACAACAAATGGCTTCTAAAAACCCTTGCTTCTTGAGATACAGAAAATTCTATAAATGTAGTCAAAATGCTGCCTTATGGCAATCCAGTAGTTCATGCCGTGACTTGGATTTTCAACCTTATTTCATTTTTAGGATTATTTCGTAAAGCTGGATAAACGTGCCGTATGTTACAACGGATAATAACCGTCTACCCGTGACCACGGTCGATGCAACTCGGCCGAAACGTCGGGATGAGGAGGTATTTATTTATCTCGTAGTGTCTATCTCGTTAGTGCGCGATTAGTCCCGTAGTATATAATAATAAACCAACAACAAAACAGAAAACTGTGCAGTTTTTCCAAAAAAAATATATGGCCTTTTGGTATATTTAAAAAGGTAGCTTTTTTATAAAAAAATTCTTATTCCTTGTTCCATGTTTAAGTCGTCATACTCTACAGTCTACACTGTCCAATTGTCGATACAATTAGAAAGTCAATGAAGTTTTTGTACAAAAAAGCTGCTTATTTTGCAGTTTTGCATAATATGGTTCCACACTTGAAAATGTTCATAGTGATATATGTATACATCTCTGAAAATCCATGAACTTTTCAAAACTGTACCAGCCTTTTTAATAAATAAATAAATAAATATTGGGGGACATCTCACACACGGTCTCTGACCCCAAACTAAGCAAAGCTTGTGATATGGCTGCCAGAGACTGATATACTACATATGCATATTTTAAATACATACTTATATAGATAGTACCTAAATTAACATCCAGACACAGAGCAAACACCTATGTTCATCACAAAAATGCTTGCCCTGGTGGGAATCGAACCCATGCCTCTTTGATCCAGAAGTCAGGGTCACTAACCACTGAGCCACCGAGGCATTCATATATTATATAGTCGTAATAGTCCACTGCAGGACGTAGGCCTACCCAGAAGGATGTGAAGGGAGGTTCCAAAACAGCATTCTGTAAATGAAAAAAAAAATGCTTATTAGTGGATAAACATTCTGAATATCATACAAGTAATTAACAATAGGTAAATTATACGCTAATTTGCGATATTAGCCGTTTTTTCGCAATACTGGGTCATTTGCTTGTTCTTGCAAAACATATATTGCAAGGTTGCAACGCGTACCATTTCATTTGCTTGCCTACTTATGGACGCGCACTGTGTGTCGATGCTTCTTCAATAGGGAATTCGATATACGTTTTTGTATACGTTTTCATTTTTCGTACCTAGTCTCAGACAATTTAGAATAATTACATATTTTATCAATTTTTTACCTCTAAACTACAATACAGTGATTACAGTGTAATACCTACTGTAATGAAACGCTTGTCCTAGACCTGCCCAGACTAGCCGCTATCAAGGAAACAAGCACTTCATACAGTTGATAGAGAGTTTAATAGGTACAGAGAGTTTATAAAAACACAGAGGGACGTTACAAAAACAGACAGATAAAGATATAGGGACACTGGACTTACTCTAGATAGGTATACTTAGGTTAGGCTTAAAGTTCTGGATAGCACTGAGTTTCGCGTTGAAGTAGTTTAAATCACGTAGTATATAGCGGGAGGGAGAGCTTGTTACGGCGGGCGAAGCTCTAAAAGCACCACTGCTTCTTTGTCAGGCGGAGGCTTCATCAGACGGGCGAAGGCCCCCGCGCCGCGATTCAACAAATCGCCGGCTCGCAGGCGTTCTCACGAGCAGTAGCAGGATAGTTCAGGCCGCGCTGAGGGTGCGTCAAAACATCTGGAAAGGTTGTAATTTAGAAGAAAAATTCAAGCATCGAGTAGGCTGCGTATTCGGACCATGCCGACTTTAAAGGGGGGCCGGTGTAAGCACTTCCCCAGAAGAAGAAAAATATTCAAATCCAACAAAATACAAAACCATCCATCATGGACTAAAGATGGCTCTAGACTGACTGTGTCAGTGAGGAACAATATAATCACAAACTCAAAGACTCAGATTCGTATAACGAATCAAAGATCAATGATAAATCGCTAAACGAGGTTTCAATCGAAAACGTAGGAAAAGGTTAGTTTTCCTACACTACTTAAAACCAAAACACCGTGTAACACTGTAATTTTGTAACTTCACTCTAAAAAAATACTGGTACCTCCACTACTGAAACCATAGGGTACGGAACCCTTTGTGCGCGAGTCCGATTCGCACTTGGCCGATTTTTTACACTCCTGGGACCTAGAATTGCCTTCTTCAGAATTTCTATTCATATGGCAAAACTTGTTGTAGTGTTTGTCGTGCTACTGCTCCACCGTGTCTTAACGCGTTTATAAGCGCGCTTGTGAAGCTGAACTCTGCCTGTCTTAGGTCCTAACGCGTTTAAACGTTGTCCATTTATAAGTTATGAATGACTTAGTCAAATTAGCGTGCTAATTTAGAATATTTTTAAGTTACAATTCATCATTGCGGGATCATCTTGCTCCTTGTTGCTGGGAGCGAGATTGCAGCCCCGAGGAATCCCTCTTTACTGCAGCTGGACGCTGCGGGGACACTGCCCGCAGTGCATGTGTCGGAGGGTGCGAGCGTCCAACTGTCAATTCTACAGGTCGCATTTTTCAACAAATCTTGATGAAATTTGTTTTTGATTGATGTATTTCCCACAAATAGGGGGAAAATTGCTGTAACGCTGTTTATTAGCCGATAATATTTGGCAAAACTATCGAAATCCTAATGAGGTTTGCGAGTATGAATCAAATCAAAGTAGAGCAAGTTGAGATTTACTTAGGCTTTTGAAGACTGAGTTAATCTAATGTTAGGCGTACTAACTACTATGCCTAGGTCGCGGGCAATTTTTTATACCCCTATGTGACATGGACGGCCTCATCGACTTGGCATTTTTATTGCTGGCTTGTTGATGAATTTTTCCTTTTGTATTTTTTTTATTTATAATAAGCACGATGAAGAAAAAAATGTAATTGGTCCATCAGATAGACTATCAAAAAGTATTAAAACATGTATTTTTTCTGTTGTCAATTAAACAAAAAAATATGAAGATATAGCCCGCTAAAGTTCCGCGTGACGTCACAACTTACATACAAATAAAGAGACTTCATTCCCAAACTTTGACAAGGTTATCCTTTGTCATTAATTATTGTTTGATTTACAAAAGAAAAGTATGTATGCAATAATTTTTGATGGACTCATGGATTAATTAAAATAATGAATTTCTTGCTCAGCATAACAACGTTTGGATTATCTAATGTATCTATAAAAGTTATTTATAAGTTAAACCATGGTAAGTTTCAAGCAAATAAAAATGCTAAGTCGATGGTTCCAAGCATGACTCACTAAACGGCGTGTTTCAAGCACGACATATAGATGGCGTTGTTCCGTCTTAAAACGCGTAACCGTTTCGTTTGTCGTTGTCGGGTGGGCCTGGCAGTACATAACTGACAGGTCGAGATATAGGCTTTTTCATAAACCTATCTTGACGAAACTTAGTGATTTTTGAGATCGTTTACGGAGCTTAGTCTCTGAAGCGAAAAAATAAAATCAGATCTCTACTCTACATTGTACTCTAATAGGATTGAGCGAGCGATCAGCGAACCGTCTAGGGCGAAATCACGGAATATGCCCTATTAGCCTATTACATAGGATAAGGACAAGCAAAATACGTAAAATTGTCTTTTATCTATCCAAGTGGTTGTTACTTTGGATGTTGGTTCTCTTCTACAAGTTACATTTTTCAACAAAACTTGTTACATTTCGGGTTTTATATATCTCTGATTTTTTTTGTCGTCAGCGAGTTTCATTCAAAATTTGCTATAGCGTTATTTATAAACCGATTAAAATAATATTTGGCAAGATCACCCTTACGAGATTTGCGAGTACGAACGTAACCGGTCAAGAGCGAATCGAGATATATAGGTTTATGAAGATTCAGCTAAATATACGCGAGGTCTACTGCTCGTAGAACTATTAAATAAAAAATCCTATTGATGTTAAATTTAATACCTACTGCATTTGCTTTGTGAGCCATGGTGGTCTAGTGGTGATGACACCCCCCTTATCGTGAGG
The DNA here is from genome assembly GCA_949316475.1 of Hypomecis punctinalis. Taxonomy (NCBI): domain Eukaryota; kingdom Metazoa; phylum Arthropoda; class Insecta; order Lepidoptera; family Geometridae; genus Hypomecis; species Hypomecis punctinalis. The sequence goes on from OX438802.1 coordinate 16,119,580, forward strand.
TCGTGGGTACAAATCCCTGTGCGGCTAGTAAATTCCTTGGAATTCATGTACGAAATTTCACACCACTGGCTTTTCGGTGAAGGAAAACGTCGTGAGGCAACCTGCATACTAGAAGAAATTCGATGGCGTATGTGAATCCACCAACCCGTAGTGGGCCAGCGTGGTGAATATGGCCCAATCACTCTTCATGGGTAGGCCTACGTTCTGCAGTGGACTATTAAAAAAGGCTGGTACAGTACTGCATTCGTTTGGTCACCATATCTTCGACCGAAGTAACAGATTATTTCCCCAAGATTGGTAAGTTTAAAGTTGCCCAGCGCTGAGCACCTTTAGTTAGTAAAACGGATGGCGTTGTTGTTGTAAAGTTTTCGAATGGGCGGCCAAGTACTAGCATGCGCAGCGTAGGACCCCAGGAACACACTGGGGCCTTATCCGACCCGCCTTATTTAAAACATTAGGTGTAGCTTATATTTTTCTTATTTTATCAAAAAAAACTAACCACAGACTCCAGGGTCTGTGCCCTTTGTTAACAAAATAATTATTTGATTTTACTGTACAAAGAGAGTTAGTACATGGTTAAATCTTAATCTAAGTTATTCAGTCGATGCATTGCGTGAAAGCCACAAGCAGACCGGCGACCCGCTAGCAGCACCCGATCACGAGTATGACACATGTGCCCGCCATCGCTCTCCTCGACGTACATCATGTAGCGGGTCGTTCTCTTAGCTCAAATATAGAGGGAAGAGAACGACCCGCTACATGATGCCGCCGCAAGAAGTAGCCTTCGATGGCGAGCATGAATGAGCAGGTGTAGCTTAAGAACTTATGTCTACTTTAGACATTGTCTTGTACACAATTGTACGTTCACAGTTATTTTACCTCTGACATTTGTCACTATCCCTGTCTAACCTGTCATGGTGTGTAATGACTAGACAGCGACAGCGAATGGGGCTGATCTGATGACGATGTTGATAATAAGTATCACGAGGTTTAGCGTCTCTCAAAGTTTTGAACTTTTAATAGAACACTACCTTTTGCCCTGAAATTTCACTGGAACCATTGACCTCCAATCTAGAGCAAAGTAATATTAGTACAGCACTGATAGGCACAATACTTATCTGGCAAAAGCGGCTATAGAAGTAGATAAAATTGATAGACACCCTATATTTATATTATGTCGAAATCGGGTGCTTCAGACCATCTTTATCTACTTATGAAAATAATTGGTAAAATTAAAAAAATATATATTATGAACATTTATCACTAAGGGAATAACAAAGTATTTGAGAAAAATATCAGCTGTATAATTTTTTTTTGTCTATTTCAAAATGTGATGTTGTATGGGATAGCTGCTTTTTTCCAAATTCTGGTTTGGCCCCATAGCACAAGTTTTTCGTAAATTGTGAATTATCCCCTTTAAGCTTAATACATCTTTTCATGCTAGGCTGGTAGAGCCGCTAAGTTTATATAGGTAATTATGAAAGCCTTTTATCAGGTTATGTACAGTGTTATTCCTGAATGATTACCCCATGTCAATGGTTTCAATAAAACCTTCGTAAACGTTTCGATTTGGTCGGAGTCGATCGAATCGGAGCTGATTTTCTACATTGATACATAATTATAAATTGTAGAGATTCATAGAAATGTATGTCATCTTAGACCAAATAAAACAATCGAGACAAAATATTGTGAACAAACAAATGAGGCCGGCAAAATACGCCTTGCCGTGTACAGACACAAATACACACACATACACGTACAACGAAACTAAACGAAACTACGCCTTGGCTTGTCACTCGTCAGGCTTGTCAGTCAGGCGGCGCAACACTGACGCACTCGCCACATGTATAATAAATCGGCCTCACTCGGCTGTTCAACGATGTTCTGTTTTGACTTTTTTATTTGGTCTGAGCGAAGAATAAAAAAAAATGCCCAAATCAAAGATAAAGATTTTTTTTAGCAATTTGCACAAAAAATCAGTTACCATTAAAGTAAGAGGTGCGGTTTCTTTGGAGTCGTTTTTGCTCACTAAATTTAATAAAATAATATTAGTGATCAATTTAAGGAAGTGATTGAAAACATATTCGCATCGATGACATCATCTGCGACTTTGAACCTTACTAATGATAACCCCTGTCCTTTGTATCGCATGAAACGCATTAGAACATGTAGCAATCATGTCGTAGGCAATGCTAATGATTAATGAAACAATGTACTGTACTGTACTGTACCAGCCTTTTTAATAGTCCACTGCAGGACGTAGGCCTACCCACGAATGGTGATTGGGCCATATCCACCACGCTGGCCCAGTGCGGGTTGGTGGATTCACATACGCCATCGAATTTCTTCTACGGACGTATGCAGGTTGCCTCACGATGTTTTCCTTCACCAGCCAGTGGTATGAAATTCGGTCCATAAATTCCAAAGAACTCATTGGTACGGGACCGGGGATTTGAACCCACGACCTCACGATTGTATGGCGAGTGTCACTACCTCTTGACCACCACGGCTTCCAATGAATGAAATTGAATGAAACAATGAATTGCAGTAATTATTTGTTTTTTAGGGTTCCGTACCTCAAAAGGAAACACGGAACCCTTGTAGGATCACTATGTTGTTCATCTGTCCATCTGTGTGGATGCCAAGACTCTTTATCTCGGGAACGCGTAAAGATATCAAGTTGAAATTTAAACTGTATACGTACGAGTATATCTATGATCTCTTGCAGTTGTGTAAAAGATAAACTTCTCAATTATCGTTTAAAAAAGTTAGAGCCGATTATGTTGGAAAAATCCGCATATTTCGACACTCACAAAAATCAAAATCTACAGAGTACTTCCCGTTGACATAGAAGCATTGTCTCAGCGTACACATATAGGAATAAATCTGAAAACTGCACATTTTTAAATTTAATCACAAAATAGGGCCTAAATACAAAATTCAAAGTGAGTAAATTGTATCATGTGGGGTATCATAAGAAAAATCTTCATTAGCACATGCTACAACAGGTTTACAATGTGTAATTTTCGATGAATGACGAGAAAAGTAAAAAAAAAACTTTTTTCAATGATTATTAAAATTTATTCTATAGAGATTTCAACATTTTTACAATTTTGTGAAGTTTCCTGGGTTTGTACGGAACCCTCGGTGTGCGAGCCTGACTCGCACTTGCCCGTTTTTTATGAATATCTCTAGCAAGAAGCCGTCGACTTGGCATTATTTCATGCAAGTAGCTTCTCTATGGTATGCAAATCCATCCATCCATCAGCCAAAGGACGTCCACTGCTGGACATAGGCCTCCCCTATGGATCTCCAATAAGACCAGTTGATAGCGGCTTGCATCCAGCGCGATCCTGCGGTCTTATTGAGGTCATCCGTCCACCTTGTGGGTGGACGTCCTACGCTGCGCTTGCCGGTACGTGGTCTCCACTCGAGAACTTTTCGACTTCACCGGTCATCAGTCCTTCGCGCTATGTGCTCTGCCCATTGCCATTTCAACTTGCTAATCCGTTGGGCTATGTCGGTAACTTCGGTTCTTCTACGGATCTCCTCATTCCTGATTCGATCCCGCAGAGAGACTCCGAGCATAGCCCTCTCCATAGCTCGTTGGGCTACTTGGAGCTTACTAATAAGGCCCATAGTGAGAGACCACGTTTCTGTGCCATAAGTCATCACTGGCAACACACACTGGTCGAAAACTTTCGACTTGAGGCACTGAGGTATGTCGGACGAAAAGACGCTACGTAATTTTCCGAACGCTGCCCATCCGAGTTGGATTCGGCGATTGGCCTCTTTGTTGAAGTCGGACCTCCTAACTGGACTACTTGTCCTAGGTAGACATACGAGTCAATGACTTCAAGAACCGAGTTTCCAACAAAAATCGGGGTGGGTAAAACATGGGAATTACACATGACTTTTGTCTTATCCATGTGCATCTTAAGACCCACCTGTTGAGAAATCCGATTAAGGCCTTCGAGCATCGTGCTGAGCTCTTCCATCGATTTTGCCATGACTACTATATCGTCGGCAAACCGAAGGTGAGTGAGGTATTCGCCATTGATATTGATGCCGAATCCTTACCATTCCAGGAGCTTGAAGGCGTTCTCCAAAGTCCAAACTCGTAAACAGTGTCGGAGAAATTACGTCTCCCTGTCTTACGTCTCTTTTTAAAGGGATCGCCTTGGAGCTCTCTTCCTGTACTTGGTTATTATACAAGCACTTCAATACTTCGATGTACCGATAGTAAGGTATGCAAACATGAACTGTGAACCTTTTTACACCAATGCGCAAAAATAAGCGTATATGCACTCGAGTTGCAATCAGGGTATAGGTATCAGGTTTAGATTATTAACTGTCGTATCTTTATACATATCATCGTCACTCGTTATCGTCGTTTCAGCCCGTAAGGAATCGCCCACCGTTGAACATAAGAGCGCTTGTTCAAGTTGTTTCACCGGACAACGTACCGTTGTTTTTCACCGGATTCACGGTTGTGTATGGTTTATAATGAACGTGTGTTGACGCACCGGACATCTATCCGGCGAGAAATGTAGGCATTTGTTTTATTTTTTATTTCGTATAGGTTTGCGTTTGACTACATACTACCTGATGCTGAGCAGATAAGCGGTCTATCGTGTAGCACGCTTACCTAGAAGATACCTATTTACTCGGGATTTGAAGACGTTATTGTTTATTGACGGTCAGTTGTCCGGTGAAAAAAAAGGAACAAGTACAACTTGTCCGTGAACAAGTAGCCTCTCTTCTTGTTCACCACATATCGCTGTTCCGTGTCAATCTTGTGCAGGTTAAACTTGCAATTCTTTTTCCAGGGAAAATCTTTTATGGATACCACCACGCCTTGGGGACAGGCATTGGGTGGTAATGTGGGAGTCCCGCCAACTGGTCGGTATATCCCCCAAAAACCTTGGAGTGTTCCACCACAGCGCTTGGTGTCGGGGCTACGGGCACGCTTTCGTACTCCTCACACACCTTCGTCAACCCAACGACCCAGCGTCATATATAGATAGAAATGAGAAGAGCAAAGTTCTTCGTGACCTTAACATTAAGATTCACAATAAAGGTCTCCGATTGCGACAAAAAGTGGTATGCTAGTTTTATTCTTAACCGACTGACTGGTTCTTGGTTTTTCATTTTCATTTGTGTATTTTTCGGTCTTATTCCAGTCTCATATTACATTTCTGATGGCCGATGGGGCAGTAAAGCTCTCAAATGGAGACCACGCACCGGCAAGCGCAGCGTAGGACGTCCACCGACCAGGTGGACCGACGATATTATTAAGACCGTACGCGCTGGATGCAGGCCGCTTCCAACCGGGCTTATTGGAAATAGTGGACGTCCTAAGGCTGATAATGATGATGATGATTACAATATTTGTTTTACGTGCGTGCTTTGCGATGTCAAAAGTCAAAACTTCTTTATTCCGTAGACACAATACAGTCACTTGGAATCGTTTAGTTACAATTTTTAAAAGTTCTACTTAATTAAATTTTTACTACAAATAAATAAGCACACTTTATAAATTTTACAAGATCAGTATCATTAGGTACACAAAAAAATAAAATATAAGAATACTAATCAAAAATAAAATTGTATCAGTATCATGAAAATAACAATGTCATTATTAGTTTAAAAATGTCAACGAGTATGAAAATAAAGAAATTATAATTACATATCAAAAAAAATATAAAAATACCATGTTATTATTCATTATATTATTATTATTCAGCAATAGCATCGTCAAAATAAAAGAATCAAAACAAAATTGTATCAGTATCATGAAAAATAACAATGTCCTTATCAGTTTAAAAATGTCAACGAGTATGAAAATAAAGAAATTATAATTACATAGGTATCAAAATTTTTTTTAGATTTGATATGACTATTGAAATCGTTATTCTTTGTAAATTATAAAACAATTAACTGGTGCGACTATTTCAATACCTAATCAAGTACGCCAAATCAACAAAGCCATGTATTCACTGAGCAATAATTGTTTATAAACTCTGTATCAGAAGCAAAATCTACGTATTTCCGAAACAAAAAATAATGTTTTAGAGACAATTATTTTTTTCTGTAAACACTACCGTATGGAAAAAAAACACATGGAAAAAATATTATTACTAGAAACATCTACGTCGTGTTTTAGAAACTGTGTATTCTAAACACTGTTGCTCAGTAAATACATGGCTTAAGGATGTCATAAGACGTATTCCTTACCAAATATGCTTTTTAAAATTGAAATTTGATATTCTTCCCGGAAACGTTCCCTTTCCTGGGCAGTCCGATAGAATACCGGTAATTGACAACATTTCAAATTTTTAACATAGTATTATTTATTTATTATCTGAAAGAATATTGCAAAATAACATATACGTATTTTTTATTTTTCCAATACGACTTATATTTTCCGTAAAATTTAGTTTTGAAAAGTAGCTTATTCTAAAAAGACGTAACTGCAAAACTTAGGACTCATAAACCTTTTTACTGAAGCCACATTAGAAAAAAATAGGTGCTAGCGTTACTGTCACTGTCAATGCCAATCAATCCGTCACAATTCACAGCAAATAGGCCGGGAGGTCAGTGCAAAAAGTCCACTATGTACCGCGGTATACTATGGGAAGAAAAATATAAAACAAGTTTAACAACTGCCAATCACCTGAAATATGTAACAGGGTCTGCCATATAGGCTTTAAATTAGCACCACTTAAAAGAAGAAGAATAAGTAGTAATAGTTCCAAGATACTTTTAAAATTCAAACGGATTCTTCCACCAAATGCTAGGGAACCCAGCTGACTGACTCCAGGGTATTGATGTACACCATTTTGATAACTATGTACCAATAATTCAGCTTTTGACAAGTATTTGCATTTTTTGCGTTCACCTCTCGGGCCAAAGCAAAATAAGTAATTTGAAAATGACACTGACATTTTATTTTTAAACTACATTTTATGTGTCAACACTGTCAGTGTTAACTGTCATTTTATATTGCTAGTATTTTTTTTATCATAGGCAACTGAACTTTTAGTATGAATACCGAAACGGCTTGGGTGAGACTTTTTACCTAATATCTTAGCAGTTACTGCACTAAAAATTTTGGAAAAATAAGCATAATGATCAGCATCCCGATATCTCGAAATGGTTTTGGAATTTCATAGACTTGTGAAATATGAAAACTTGTCAATTTGTCACGCGACCTTGTTGATAACACAATCGGCAAAGTCAATGGCATCACCCGTTGTTTTTCGTCTAAACTGGCCTATTTCTTTATCAGCAAATGACGCATCCGTATTGTGACGAATTTGGCTAGTCGTAAATAATATTCAAGGTTTTTTATCTCTGACTTCTCTAAGGCATAAATGATAAATGGAGTTTCCTGGCGATCTTTTTTTCGAAATTATTAATTTATATCGCTATTAGCTCGGTCACGAGACTCTGCACGTGAATTACTAGTTTTTATGCCTTTCCGGAGGAACGTCCTTTATAGGGTTATGGATTTATGAAACGGAACGAAATGATTAAATCAGCTATTTTGTGAGACAGACCAGCCCCCCGACCGCCTAAGCAATAGATAGAGAAGATAGAGAAGCAATTGTTTATGACTTCATTTTAGTCATTTGGCACCGCCTATGTGACGTTAGCCATCAAAGTTGTTCATTCAACGATTGCTTTCGCAATCCGCGCAAAGCAATTGATGGCTAACGTCACATAGGCGGTCCCAAATGACTAAAATGAAGTCATAAACGATTGCTATTACGATTGCTATAGCTTAGGCGGTCGGGGGGCTGTAGTAAATAGGTACATTCAGAACCTAATTTGCAGTATGTCAACTATATATTGTTAACTATGTTCTTGATGTTGCTGGTCAAACTAGTTAAATGTCTGTCTGATAAATACATTATCATAAAAATATATACTCTGAGACCAGGGCTAGCCACCCAGCCTATACGAACTTACTTACTTATAAAAATATAACCGTCTAACCACAAAAGTTTTACGCACGCTTTAAGCAATGTTTAGCAGTAAAATTGTGCCATTAAACAGTGTTTAATGCGTGTTTAAATCTTTTTGGTAAGGCGGTAACTTTTTATATGCAAGATTTTGATATCCTGGATATCATGTAGCAGCAAAGTGCTAGCAAAGACAAGTAGGTAAAACAAGCCCAAACACGACGGGTATATCTTGTTTAGTACAGGAGTTAGTAAAGTATCTATGGCCACCTTCCAACTCCATAATCATATCAGCTCCATAGTACCATATTATTGCATTGTACATAAGCGTGTAAAATTTCAGCTCAATCTGAAACCGGGAAGTTAATCAAATTTAAATTGCAAGATTCCACCCGAACTTACATACAAACATAGGTACATCCATTGCAAGTCAAATAAAAGCTTATAAAAAAAGTGTTTAGTCTCAAACCTTCGTCTTACCTAAACCAAGCCCTTGTCAAAAAAGTCTTGAACAAAGATTACTACCTAACTACCCACTTGCCAAAATAATTACGGTCCTATCAAGATGAGTGAATGGACTGTGTGAACCCTGAGTCTGACCTATGTCGCTAGTTTTTGTCAATAGTCTTGTCTGACTTTAGACGAAACAATGACAAGTGTGTTATGGGGTTAAACCACAGAAGAATGAATAGTACTACGTAGTTAAACAATACACAGGGTTGGAATTAGGGTGCCAGAAAAATATGATACCTACTTGGATGTTAAAAATTATAATATAGGCTGAATCATACAACTTGGCGGCTGTGATGTTAGCTACAAGATGCGGATAGCCTAATATTGACTGAAGCTCACGTAACAGCTGCGCAAGGATTAAGTTTTCCTCTTTTATCTAATAGTCTAAGAGCCAGCGGCCTCCAGGCCTTCGGTAAAGTATAAAAGCTGTAAGTTTCTCAAACGACCCAAGTTTCATAGACCGGGTTCGTTTTTACCTGTGTTGGGGACATACTTTGAGAAACTTACAGCTTTTATACTTTACCGAAGGCCTGGGAGCCGCTGGCTCTTGCTCTATAACATAACGTAAAGAAAAAAATAAGTGCATTTCGTTTTTCGACGTAGATACCAGCTAGCTTAGCATACAATCACGAAAAAAGTTTTTTTGACGTGTGAAAACTAGACAGATATAATTATAATGTGTCTGTCTAACGGTGTCGGAGCCTTAAGCGGTGACATCTAGGGAAAATTTTGAACAACTTTTACAATGAGACCAACTTTGAAAACGTTAAAAAAACTGCCGTTCCAAACGATTTTTTAAAGACTTTCGACAAAAAGTATGGAATAAGTAGCTGTTTTTTTTGCGGTATAAGAGTTGATCCCACAATAAAAGTTATTCAAAATTTGCCATATATGTCACCGCTTAATGCTCCGACACCGGTAGACAAACACATTGTATATTTCACAATACGTCTGTCTCTTTCTGACACGTAGAAATAATTATTTCGTGGTGCGCATACTAAGTGCATACTAATTTTTCCAATGTTTATATTAATTTTATTTGATTATTCTACTGTAATTAACGTATTATTGTTTGACGAAGCCCTTTTACAGCTGACATTTTTATATTACCTAAATTATTTTTATTTACCAAAATTAATTAAAGTTAATGCATACCCATATTTATTCTAAATTACAGGCCTGAATTTATTTAATATTATTTTATTGTGATTATAATTTAACGATGCCTCTATACAGAACTGATCATTTTGATTTTACTTGTATATATAGTGAATTCATGTACCTACAATACCTACATATTTGTTATGAATGTTTGACAATTCTGAAAAATTAACAATTATATTATGATCAAACCTATTGTCTAATAAGGGCATCATGGAAGCTAAAAGTTATATTTTTGTTTATGTTTATTGCTGTTGTCGTTCTCTAATGTAATCCAAGCTATATTTTTTCTTGTTGTGAGGGTAGAAAAGAGTACTTAAATAAAATTACTGTAATTGTGACGAGTCCATGGTAGAACCATTTATATAATTTATTTTACTAAGTAAAAATGTGTAAATGATATACTATGACAATAAATGATATTCTATTCTATTCTAAGGCATAAGGCTCTCTCTCACTATGTTTCAGTAGAGTAGCCTCTCCGCTGATAGACTAGATGTTGTATGTGTATTTGGATGTATTCTCTTAAAAGATGAAATTCTACTAGAAGTACACGATCGTTTCACGTAGATACTATATACTACGCGTTATGAAATTTATAGTGCAAATAGATTTATATCTATTGCGAAATTCAACCCTGACAACAAATAATTTATAATACCTACAGACATGACTTATTAAATAGAGTTTGATGTCCTAGGTCAGAAGTGGTACAGAGATAGAGTCTTTCTGATTTGTTTAGGCCTGCACTTACAGCACAGAGACACTCCGTACATACCCACTCTACATTATCTAAATTTATACTTCTAAACTAATATATGAAGAGAATTTATTTATTTTAGGCAGCTTTAAAAGCACAGAGCTATTACAACAAGAAGCTCTGTTGTCGCTTGAGGCAATTCTCGACCGCAAAAATGTATGGACAATCATTATCACTAGTTGTCAACTGTCAAATATATGTATGGGAATTTGACAAGAATTTGACACTATCGGGACAAAAACACGCCAACTAGCCCCGGAATCGAGATATTTTTCAAGTCTCTTTCTAACTCGTGCCATATTAAATCAATGCATCTCTTTTCTTCACTTCTCGATCGACCGCATTATCTCTCTGGTAACTCTGTGTTTAAAAGCCAAAACTTTGTGCTGACAAAATTCGTTGTTTCCTCAATTGGTATTTTTTTATGTGTACATTATCTAGAATGGTCAACATACATTCACGTGTTGAGTTAGATACGCACGTGTTTAAACTTGATTTAAACGAATGCCTCAATTTTAAATATCCTTATGTGTTTTTTGGTCTAACAATTTTTTAAAAGTTATTTTAACATGATTTGAAGTTCAAATTTTGAACAGGCTTTTTAATTTCATGTTTGTCTATGGTTGTTAACATTTTTTCTTTAAATCTTAGTTCAAGACAGTTAATAATCATTTTTTTTTTACTGGACAAAAATGCCTTTATTAACTACAATAAAATACAATACTACTTTATATGCTAAAACTACCTACACTACTACTACATAGAAAGCAATTGGATCATCCATATACCGTTGAAGGTCTAAAGATAATCCAAATGCTCAAACCCACTGCCAGTTGGCAGCGTGTCCAGCATGCTGGCAGCATTGCCACGCTGAATGGCAAAGCTTATATGATGAGCCCAATAAACACCAGCATAAATAGAGTATTCCTTTGATATTAATATTGAAAATTTTCAAGGATCTTGTATAAATAATATAATTATAATGTCATGTGATATGTTGTATAGGTAATTTGTGTTTTCGATTGTATTATTGTTGTTTTCTTGTTTTATTTTTATAATCTTATTAATTATGCTTTGTTCTTTATTAGTATTGTAATCTAAATTTGACACTGAATTAATAATATCATTAGTGTAATTGATTATTGTTAACGTGCTAGTTTGATATCTATATAATTATGTACTATATATAAAAATGAATCGTGGTTGTTAGTCTCGCTAACAATCAAGAACGGCTAAACCGATTTGTCTAATTTTGATATTGCTAATGTTAAAAGCGAAAGTTTAAAGAAAGTTTAAACGGTGAGAAAATTTGTAAAAAAATGCTAGAAATATAATAATAAAAACATTAATTTCATTTTTCCATACAAAATTTTCCTGCATATAAAAGTTGTCATTGACAGTTGACAGATGGTGAGCCGATGATCAACGGGTCAGCTACTAAATAAAAAAAAAATGTTGTCATTTCTCCCATGATAAAAGCTTTTTCCTGTAGTACGATTTTCTGTCCGTAAGCGTGTGATACTCGTAGGACGCTCCTTACTGCTACGCAGGTAATAAAAAACCTCGCTAAGCTAGTAAAGCCTTAATAATGTATCTGAGAAAATTTGCATATTTGTAGAAACAATTGACGGCGTATGGTGATCTGCCAACCCGTACTGTTAATGTGGTGGATATGGCTCAATCGCAATTCGTAGGTAGGCCTATGTTGAAGAATGAGCTATTGAAAGTCCTATACAGTACAGTGTACAATGAAAGGATGCGGACCATCTAAAATGTAGACCAATTTCACATGGGGATAAAATTCCGCATTACAGGACCGCAAATTAAGCGCGAGATTAATCAGCAGCACATCAAGGTCAAAGTAACTACATTACGGTATACCCGGAAACTTAGTAATATCAAAATTACCATAATTATTTTTTCAGCATTCACACATTATGAGCTTTTTGTGAGTAATTTGCAAATTCTTGTACGTCACCGATGTCAAGAGTCACAAACAAAAATTTGTGGATTCCAATATGCCATTCAAAAATCACAATACTTCATTGTTTTCTAACAACGTTTTTGGAATGTGTGCTGTCCTATTTGTCTCAAAATAAATTACATGTGCGTGTATTGTGTATTGTCTTATAAAAACTGTATTTCTTATAAATTGGTGACAAAAATATGAATAAGTACCTATGTCAGTGGCGTAACTATACTATCAGAGGCCCGTGGCAAATTATTTAGATGGGCCCCTTCGAAGTAAAAATTATCGCGCTGTAATTTATTTTAATAAACCCTTTAGTAATTAGCCAACACTATTAATAATATCGTAACATTATTAATAATATAAATAAATAAATATTAGGGGACATCTTACACACGGTCTCTGACCCCAAACTAAGCAAAGCTTGTGCTATGGCTGCCAGAGACTGATATACTTAACATATACATATTTTTAAATACACAGATATATAGATAGTTACTAAATAACACCCAGACACAGAGCAAACACCTATGTTCATCACATAAATACTTGCCCTGGGTGGGAATCGAACCCACGCCTCTTTGAACCAGAAGTTAGGGTCACTAACCACTGAGCCACCGAGGCAGTCAAGTCGTGTCGTGTGTATATCGAGTGCTTCCACTCTGCCCCACCAAAGCACCCCACTGGTGGGGCAGATTCTACTCCTTCATTTTTGGAGCGGAATCTGCCCCACTCATCCCATCTTGGTGGGGCAGATTCCACTCACTTTTTAGACCAGTGGAATCTGCCCCACCAGGGGTGTCGCATGATTTTAAATTAAATTACGAGTATTAGTGCCATGAAGTGCGAAATTCGGCTTCAAAATTTTAATCATTATAACGCCCCACCAAAATAACAGCTAGGTGACGACATTAAATCCAAAATATTAAGAAGATTGTATACAAAAAGCACAATTATTTGAAGTCAAAAATTACAGATTGTATGTAGTTATAGTATTTATGTCGCAAATATTTTCGAAGTCATCGTAAAGTAAAAGAAAATTATAAATTTAATATTATCATTCAATTCAGCTACAAAAAACAGTGAGGCCAAAGAAGTCATCGTGTTCCCTGTTGACAGTGCTGCTACAATCTATAAACATCTAGTAAGTATTATTTTCTAAAGCACAAAGATATTTGAATACAACTTCAGAAAATAATTACAAAATTTAACCGTATGAAAACTGTGAAAAAGAAACAATTTGTTATAATTTTAGTAAGCGTGAGCGCAGCGAGTGCAATTTTTTGTGATTTTACAATAAACGACAAATTTTATTTTGATAAACAGATAAGGATTGATCCTCAACAGTCTTAATTAACATTGAACGCGAGCGCGAACATTTCGGATATTTTTTTATTTTTTTATTTCGAATAGGTTTAATTTAATTTAATTTTATTCAGTAAAGTGAAAATTTGAAGCTGAGATGAGTTGCAATTAAAAGGAAACATTTTTACTCGTATGAAGGGCGAGCCCTAATGATAAGTCAAGCGTCACCGCGTTTACTTAAAAAAAAGTTTGTTGCTCTTTACGGGATTTATTCCGAGATTAATAATTTTTAAAATAAATTATATGTCGATGAAACTATTCTACTTCCTTCATAAAAAGCTTCCAAAGGCTTGACACCTTGTTTATTTTAATGATACTTAAGAGTAATTGTATTTAATAAATACATTACTTGCATCCCTTTGATATGATTCAGGTATTCAAGTTCAAGATAGTAATGCAACAAATCTACAAAGTATAGTATTATAAAGTCAATGAATGAATAACTTAGTTGCTTGTTACATCAATTAATTATTTAGATACTTTAAGTTCAGTACTACCTATGCAAATAAACTTGATAACACCGATGACTTGGTACATCAATTTATTGTACAAGTTACTTACAGTACAGGTCAAAGGTAGCATGTTTACATGTATTATTGCTTTATAATGTAAAATTTATCATAGGTATTGTATTGATATAATGCGTTAATGGTTGTATCGGACAGGCGTAATTATTTATTGTAATTTTATTGTTAATTATTTTCTGTTATCTATAAGATAATTTAAATAAAATGACTTTTAATTTGACGAAGGAACATCGACGAAAACAGTTTTATTTTATCATTTATTTATATTTATGTTATATGCATTATATATGATTAAATGTTACAAGTGGTGCACTTATAGATAATTTGCATTAATTTACATCAAACCTCCCATTGGTAACCACGATACGATACAGATTATTAGCTATATACCTTATTGAACACACTAAAATATTTAAATATACAGATGAAAACTTGCGAATAGTGTTACCGGTCTTATCGCTAAGAGAAACAAGCATACAAGCAACCAGGTAGGCAAGTTGTGCTATTTAAAATTTCACTGAATACACTTTTGAATGATTTAAGATAAGACGTCTAATTGTACTTTTAAAACTTGTTGTTGTAGTAGTTTGTCTAGTATTATAAAATTGAAAAATGACAACTAATGTATGAAACATCTAATTTGTTCCTTAAAATTCTGGGTTGGTCCCAACGTAAAAGTGGTTCATGATGATGAACTGGATCACTCACGACAGATTGATGGATTGACTAAGTATACCTTTCCTGAGTAACCAGTATAATGTCTATAGAATAGAATAGAATAGAATAATCTATGGTTTTGTGCAATAAGTAGAGTCACTCGATTTAATCGTACTATAGAGCTACTTATTTTTTAGAATTTTGGAGGTCAACCCTAATTTAAAGATTTTTTTTAATGTTGTCTGATGATGTGATGAGTGCAATGACTTCCTTTCTGTTTGCAAAGCGGTTCCGAGATACCTTGAATAAATTGGCAAAACAATCACAAAAAATATCTACGCATAGATATTTGACGTCTTAGTATTTTTTTTTAATACGTATTTATCTTCAGTGCTTTCCTGCTGTCTTAATCAAATCGTGTCTCTAACTAGTTCGTGAATGGTCTACGCTGCGCTCGCCGGTACATGGTCTCCATTCGAGAACTTTAAGGTAACTTTAATTAAGGTGTAAAGTTTGTAAAATTAGAGCATGCAGGATTTAAGGTTTGGCTCTACATGACATCTAACAACTTTTTGATAGTGCGAGACTACATTTTACAAGAAGATGCTGTTCAGTTCACAGAGACCACGCACCGGCAAGTGCAGCGTAGGACGTCCACCGACTAGCTGGACCGACGATATAATTAAGACCGCAGGAACGCGATGGATGCAGGCCGCTTCCAACCGGGCTTATTGAAAATCCATAAGGGCGGCCTATGTCCAGCAGCGGACGTCCTGCAGCTGATAATGATGATGATAATTAATTTTATTTTGTATAGTAAATGTCAAATTTTAAAATGATGAAAAGCGTTACATATATATGTACAACGCAAATTTAACAAAAAAAATCGCGTTCCCTTATTTAAGTTACCGCATTACTTATAACACAACTGATAATAATTTGAATGTGACCTTTTTAATTCCCGACAACAAGTTGTTTCCTCTGCTGGTGACATTGTACCACTTATTAACACTAATCACTAATTAAAATAGTCCTAATTATGAAAATTTCATGTTCTGAACATACAGTTTCATTTGCACTTTACTCTCAAACAGCGTACAACAAAGTATAGTGTGGGAAAAGTCTGAATGTGGTGGGTGTAGAAAATAGTTTCGACATGGCTAAATGGATTTTTTACGTTCTTGTTTTCATATATATGTGCTATAGAGCGGGTGAGTTGTTGGCTTTTTAAAAATATTATCTACTAGCTTTTGCCTGTGGCTTTGCACTCGTGATGTTTGGATTTTTAGTGCTATAAACTTTTATTTTTTGGTTTAAAAGTAGCCTATATATTAAGTCACTTTTAGTCATTCAAACTGTCCACGCCAAAAAACTTGTCAATTCGTTCCTCCGTTGCTGCGTGAAAGAGGAACAAACAAACAAACCAATAATCCAACACATACATTCTCGGATTTATAATATTAGTAAGGAATTAAGGATAAAGATTGACTTGGCGGAAATGACAATAGCAAAAAAATGTTGGAGGGAATTTGTTTTCGCTGATAAAGCGATTTCAAGTTTAAAGGTTTTTTGTTTGTATAAAGTTACACGAATATTTATGGTTGACTTTGAATTATGTAAATATTCCCGAAATGTTTTTTGTTTAATTTTATAAATGCCAGGTTCTGAAGTTAGTAGCTTTAATAATATAAACAATAGAAGATATTGTTCAAACAGGACACTAAATAATCTGGTGCTACAAAAATAATTATAGGATTTATGTTACATCGAATGTTAGTTGGTACTGTACTGTACTGTATCAGTCTTATAATAGTCCACTGCAGGACGTAGGCCTACTCACGAAAGGTGATTAGGCCATATCCACCACGCTGGCCCAGTGCGGGTTGATGGATTTACATCTGCCATTGAAATTCTTCTCCGGACATATGCAGGTTGCCTCACGATGTTTTCCTTCACCGAAAAGCCAATGGTGTGAAATTCCGTACATAAATCCCAAAGAACTTATTGATACGGGTCCGGGATTTGAACCCACGACCTCACGATTGTAAGGCGGGTGTCATTACCTCTAGACCACCACGGCTTACAGCTTAGTTCGTATTTACGCAAAATATGCAATCTACGTTTATTTGATGTAATGTGAAATTTATTCTATTTAAACATATACGGTCTTACCACACAAGTTTTTTACCACGCTTTAATTACTGTTTAACCGTGCAATTTGTACTGTTAAACATTGTCTAAAGAGTGCGTAAAACTTTTGTGGTAAGACGGATAGACATTAACATACAATCTCGAAAAATAAAATTGATTGAGTATTTATTTGATGAAACGTCTTTCGTTTTAAAGATACACTTCATTAAGTACAATAAAATTTTAATATACAAAATTTTGATATTTGTAAATCGATTATATGGCACTTGTATGTATTCTTGGAATATCGGTATCCAAAATAATTGTGTTTGACTGTAAATATTGACGTGACTAATTCTGGTTAGCTGCTCTAGTTTTATTGAGGTTTAATTAAAACATACAAATAAATCAGGTCAATACTTACCTAATTTATTATATCCTTGTGCCGTTTAAGTTGAACTTGACATCTGTTACAATTTTTCTAATTAACGAGTGCACGTGTAAATTAAAAAAAAAACTAATACCGTGTTTTCTCTTTATAGACCATTGTGTTGTTTTTGTATTACTTACAATTATTATTCATGATAATAAATATGTAGTAATACATACTTTATTTTTCTCTTAAAGTGTAGGTATTTTTACTGATAAGCATTTCTAAGCAAACTCGGGTGTTTTCTACAGACACTCATAATTAAAAATTGTAATTTTTTTAGTCAAACAAACAAAATATTGTTACGTAAAAAGAGATTTGAGATAGTTATATCCTTACTCATAATTATGAGCAAATTTTACAATGAACCCATTCTGATTTCATAAAATCAAATAATAACTGTTCCATACTTCGAGCATTCGAAGGTTCCATACAAAAACTTCATCGACCAACCTTTTCATTTTTGCTGTTAATAAGGTTCCATATAAAAACTTCATCGACCAACCTCAGAAAAAAACTGCCCATTTTTTCATTTTTGCTGTTAATATACCTGCTGTTTCACTTAGTAAAACATGTTTAAAATTTCGCAAAATGTCGTAGGTACAATGATGTACAATGATGTTCTAGAATATGATCGTTGTCTATAAATACACCCTTTAGTTTTAAATTTTAGGTCTGGGCACAAAGACAGGTTTTTGTGTGCTTATTTTTTATTTTATTCTATTTATTTCCAGTGTACGGGGCAAAAGTTTTCGACTTAAGCATATCAATTGATGACATACCTTACGGAGAGGAGGGGTACTTAGAAGTTGGCGCAAAGGCAACTGTCACTTGCAAGGCTCCAAATAAAAATCAAAAGGTAAGCACTATAAGAATCATCAGCTATAGAACTTCCACTGCTGGATATAGACCTCTTTTATAGATTCCCAATAAGACCGGTTATATTTAGCACTAGTTTTTACCCGCGCCTTCGCCCGCATGATATTTTGATTCTTGACGCAATATCATTATAATTTATAGCCTAAGTGTTATTCTGATATATAAGCTATATTATTGCAAAGTTTCATCTCAATCCGTTGAGTTGTTTTTGCGTGAAAGAGTAACAAATATCCATACATCCATCCATCCATCCTCACAAACTTTCGCGTTTATAATATTATATATATAGTAGGATGATTCTGTGATGTTGATGTCGTTTGACTTCATCAGGACCACCACTTTGTACATGGAATTATGCCTATGACTACCTCGGTGGTCCAGCGGTTAGAGACCCTGACTCCTGGGCTAAAGAAGTGTGGATTCAATTTCCACCCAGGGCAAGCATTTATGTGATGAACATTAGTGTGTTTGCTCTGTGTCTGGATGTTATTATCTAAATAAGAATGTAGATAAAACATGTATAAAACTGTAGTATATCAGTCTCTGACAGCCACAAGCTCTGCTTAGTTTGGAGTTAGAGAAGCGGTTGTAAGATGTCCCCTTGTATTTATAAATGTACTACGCAGCGCTTGTCGGGAAGTGGTCTCCAATCGAGAACTTTTCGACTCTATCGGTCATCAGTCCTTCATAGGTACTATGTGCCCTGTACTGTACTCACCATTAAATAGTCCACCTCGAAATATAGGCCTGCCCACGACTACGCTGGTCCAGTGCGGGTTGGTGGATGTATTATGCCATTATTGTCAAGATATCAGATAAGTTACCGTAATATCTATGCCTCAACAATCTATAATTATTTTTTTGCAAAAACTGGCGTGACCGACTTCAGCCGTGTACAGAATTCGCGTAAGTATATTTCGCACTGATCGATGTAGCATTTTTCACATTATTGTTGATTTGTCAAAAATGGCTCAGCCGATTTCGATAACATTTAAAAGGGACTAATTTCGAATTTACTCTTTCCAATAAAAAAAGAATTATCGAAATCGGACCACTACGTAAAAAGTTATGCGTGGTTATACAAAAAAATATACAGGGTTATTTCTAATCAATTAACATACTTCTAGGGGCTTATCCTGTACATCAAAACTAACATTTTTTGTTCTACGACTTTTGTCAAAACTCAAAAAAAAAAAACAGCTGTTCCATACATTTTGTCACGGGTGAACTAAATTTTTCTATGGAACAACAATTTTTTTTTTGAGTTTTGACGAAAGTTGTAGAACAAAAGTTTTGTTAGCAGTAGTAAGTTAGTTTTGATGCACAGAATAAGCCCCTAGAAGGATGCTAATTGATTAGAAATAACCCTGTATATATATATGCGTCGAATTGTACCTCCTCAGTTTCGTCGGTCAATAAAAACATCTTTGCGGTGGTAACGTGGGTTTTATTTTATTTTATTTATTTCAACACATGTTACAACTCATGTTATATTACATAAGCTCTACATAAGTACAGTACCAAAAAAACACAGTAGGTTTGTCTAGGTACTTGAAGACTCACTCCCGCGTTAACACTTATCTACTTAATAATAGTAAATAAAAACAACAAAGCACAACATAACATTATAACTTAGATATAAATTGGGTAAGGTGATAATGGTGAAATGAAGTAGAAAGTAAGGGAGAGAGGGAGACACCGGCGTGCAAACACTTACCCACTGCGCTCGGTTATCCCGAATAACTCTTATCTTGATTTTTTCCCCACTACGCTCATCCATCCATCAGCCGAAGGACGTCCACTGCTGGACATAGGCCTCCCCTATGGATCTCCAATAAGACCGGTTGGAAGCGGCTTGCATCCAGCGCGATCCTGCGGTCTTAATGAGGTCATCCGTCCACCTTGTGGGTAGACGTCCTACGCTGCGCTTGCCGGTACGTGGTCTCCACTCAAGAACTTTTCGACCCCATCGGTCAGCAGCCCTCCGCGCTATGTGCCCTGCCCATTGCCATTTCAACTTGCCAATCCGTTGGGCTATGAACTTTGGTTCGTCTACGGTCTACGTCTATCTCCTCATTTCTGATTCGATCTCGCAGAGAGACTCCGATAGACCTCTTCATAGCTCTTTGGGCTACTTGGAGCTTTCTAATAAGGCCTATAGTGAGAGACCTGCGCTCGGTTATCCCGAATTACTCTTATCTTGTTTTTTCCACAGCTAGAATGGGTGGATCCGTTTGACAATGTGGTAAAGCGGGTTCCTTCCACCCGCATCTACGCGCAGGAGCACTTCGTATCCGGCCCCAAAGGGAGCAGGTCACCAAACCTGGTGTTGACATTGTCTGATCTGAAGGTCAGCGATACCGGCTTGTTTGTATGCAAGAGCGGCACGCAGAAGAAGTATCTGCCAGTTTGTGTTATTGGTGAGTTACACAACGTTATGATTTTTTTTATTGATACAAGTATGTACCTATGAAATTATTTTTATCGTGCTTCACACACTAGGTGTATAGAAACTTTCTTTTTGTGATAAACATTTTAAAATGTTTATCACAAATACACATATGTTGGAAGCGTATATGTATGCGCTTCCAACATTGTAGAAGTTGATAAAAATGATAAACATTTTCACTAATTCGGCGCCTTCGCAGAGAGCGTTTTAGCTTAATTGGACAAAGCATCTTGGCCGGAGTCCCAGAGAATGCAGGTTCAAATCCTGCGAACGCGTCAATTTTTGAAATGTTCATCACAAAAAGAAAGTATGTGCCTATATAATTATAATAATAATACAGAAGGCAGTCATCCTGGACACGGCGCGCATTGCCATGAGGTTCCTCATGCTGTAGCCCCAACCACCGGTAGCTTGGGCCCCACCCCGCTGCCGGCGGCACCCTAGTTTCTAAGTTTTTTAAAACATATAATATATTTTATATACTTATTGTATAAAGCTTAGAAACTAACGAAATAAATGGTTGTATAATAATAATTTAAAAATTCTTTATTGTTACACACCAAAAATAGAAAATAATAAACAACAGTTATAACAAATTATATATTATATTAATTATAGTTACGTACTAAATTGAAAAGGATGACTAAGACCAAAATTATGAAGAGAACACATTATTATTATATACTACGGGACTAATCGCGCACTAAAATTACGAGATAAATAAATACCTCATCATCCCGACGTTTCGGCCGAGTTGCATCGACCGTGGTCACGGGTAGACTGGGCACGGGCAGTCTATCGAAATATTTGGATGTAAAGGATAAATAAATACCTCATCATCACGACGTATTTATTTAGACTGCCCGTGCCCAGTCTACCCGTGACCACGGTCGATGCAACTCGGCCGAAACGTCGGGATGATGAGGTATTTATTTATCCTTTATCCTTTACATCCAAATATCTCGAGAACGTGACACCTTAGGGTACCATGGTACGAAACATTTAATGTGTGTATCATAAGTGTTTCCATCTCTTATATACGAGTACTACTGACATCGTGCGCGGAAACTTCGAAAAAAAAAAAACATAATGGCGGCAGGTGGATATGCCATAAATGTTCAAACCCCTTAATGATTTAAATCGAGAACATTTTTGGCTTTGTACTATTCGCATTCATGAAACCAGAACAGTTAAAAGTACTAAGGCATAGATGAATTTTTTTTTTTAAGATTTGACATTGAAATAATAGACAACAAATTATGTAAAATAGGACTATAGATTCTTTATTCCAATTGTTTATGTAAATTTATTCATGGTTGTGCTATTGTGTTAGGTACATTCGTTAACTTTTTTTGATCTGTTATTGAGTGTAGTCTCCGTATCACGCACGACATTGAAATAAAAAAGGAGACTATTAGCATTATTTACAATGCACTAGAATAAATCTCTTTGAGTAGTATGTACACAGTACATCTGAATCGTGACATTAATAACACATCAATACGCAAAAAGTCAAAAGAATTGTAAAATACTTATAACTCTGAGACTTATAATATTTTATTAAGAAACTCTATTGACTCTAGAAATACAGATTAAAATTACGAGTAATCTAATGCACGGTGCAACCGTTCATAAATAGTCTAAACATCATTTTCTCTAAATCATTAATTTATGTAGTTTCACTTATTATATCAATCAGAAAAGAATAGAATAGAAACGCTTTATTGTTCACACAATCGACAATATTACAATAAAAAAGGACAAAATAATTCAAATAGTGCAACAACCGGCGGCTTTATCGCTTGGAGCGATTTCTTCCAGACAACCTGATTAAGAGAGGAAATGATTATAGAGGAAGGTAAGGGAAGGGCAGGACTGCGCCGACCCCCGGCAGCGCCTGTGTGCGAAACCCATGAAGCGCCTCTTATTTTAACGAATCTTCATGCTTCTTTTTTATTATTTGTAAATTTTTTCATACTTAAAAGTGGATTATCTCCGTAACGATCGAATTTATACTATTGCTGTGTTTAAAAAAGTGATAAAGTTCAATGAGATCTAAATTTCAGATGACAGCTGTCAAAGGTTACGAAGTAAATTCACTTTTAAGTTTGACAGCTGTCACTTTAACACCTGTCATGCAACTAGTATGAATTCTAAAACATAACAGATGTCGCTATGACAGCTGTCACTTTGACGTTAGTTATTTTTGAAACTAAAAAAGTATGTATTTTATAATACATTTAGTTTTCTTTGACTTCAAGCCAAGTTCAAGGGTTTTAGCCCCATTTTACCTACGGGTAAAATGGGACCCTGAAAATATGTCACTGCAATATTAGTATGACCACGGGCTCGAAATTTTTTCCCGTAGTCATACTAGAGTGCTTTTGGTAAGACCACGGGCCACAAACGCATGTTTATTTAATTTTTTTTAAAAAGGCTGATATAATTTCGGTTGCGGCGCCCTTGTTGTCTTGGCGCCTGTGTGCACCGTACACTTTGCACACAGGGGCGGCTCGGCCCTGGGGACGGCGTGTACAATACATGGCGAATTTATTAAAACAAAATGAATATATTTGAATAAAGAGTCATATATACGAGTACATAACATATATACATACATATCAATGTACACATGTACATTCTAATATTACAACAATAATAATGCATACATAAACATACTAATACTTAAATAAAAATGAAATAAAAAATACTAAACATATATTAGTCACGTTCACTTATCAGTTCACGTTCCTTACACACAGTAGACACGCTGTTATTTAACATTTAGTAATTCCATTAGATTAATTATCAATAAATTTCTTTTTTTCACACAACTTAAAATTATCATTTTGATCATTGTTATTTACATACATTGTTATATCTCTGACAAACCATTCATTAGCCACCAATTAGAAATAGACAATCCAATTATCCATCTTAAAATTGCGTACCTAGTGTAAGTTTTAGCAATAAAAATTTATCTTATCTTATCTCAAGGACTTTGTATACTATCTGGACTGCGCACAGACGAAATTTGGCTCAAAGTTAGTTTAGGAAAATTCAACCTTAATGCGTTGTAACAAAACATATATTCCTTTGAAATGGCATAAGAGAGACGCTGTGCCGAGTGAGACTTCCCAAAGTGATGAAGTTGTCCCGCTCGCACTATTGCCATTTCGAAACGACACTTATGTATGGTAGAATTATTATGACTGTCTTAACCAATTCTTAGTTTTTATAACAATGTATTTTGATAAGATTTTAGTTAACATTGCAAATAGATGCTAATAAAACAGAGTTTTTATTTATTTGGATGAATATACCTACGTCTTTATGATTAATGGTTATTTTTTATTTTTGCTTAGTGTATCACCGTCGATTGCAAATGGCGTACTATGGTGTTATACAAAGAATCAAAGTCTAGTGGTAGGGTGACTATGCTGGACATATTTCTTAGACATGCTGGTTGTACAATTAGCTTATAGTCGTGGGTGTCGTTTTTAATTTTTTTGGGTTGTAGATTTCAAAAATGGCATCCATTTTTAAATTAAAGATGGCGGACGTCACTTTTTAGAATAAGTCGTCATGGGTGTAATTATCGGGGTTTTTGGGGGTGTAGATTTCAAAAATGGCATCCATTTTGAACTTAAAGATGGTGGATGTCACTTTTTGCAAAAAGTCGTCATGGGTGTCGTTTAATAGGTTTTTGGGGGTGTAGATTTCAAAAATGGCATCCATTTTGAACTTAAAGATGGTGGATGTCACTTTTTGCAAAAAGTCGTCATGGGTGTCGTTTAATAGGTTTTTGGGGGTGTAGATTTCAAAAATGGCATCCATTTTGAACTTAAAGATGGTGGATGTCACTTTTTGCAAAAAGTCGTCATGGGTGTCGTTTAATAGGTTTTTGGGGGTGTAGATTTCAAAAATGGCATCCATTTTGAACTTAAAGATGGCGGATGTCACTTATTGCAAAAAGTCGTCATGGGTGTCGTTTAATAGGTTTTTGGGGGTGTAGATTTCAAAAATGGTATACATTTTGAACTTAAAGATGGCGGATGTCACTTATTGCAAAAAGTCGTCATGGGTGTCGTTTAATAGGTTTTTGGGGGTGTAGATTTCAAAATTGGCATTCATTTTGGAATTGAAGATGGCACCCCCAGGTAAAAACCTCGAAAACTACAACCGTGACGACTTTTTCAAAAAAGTGAGTCCGCCATTTTTTATTTCAAAATTGATGCCTTGTTTACTACGGAAGCCTTAAAATAATTGTGACTTTTCGTAATAAAGTCTATTAAGATTTTTCGTGACAAAGTCTATTCGTGGAAAAGTTTTCGTGATTAAGATTTTACGTGATAAGATCTTTTCGTGATAAAGTCTATTTGTGACAAAGTTTTTCGTGAAAAAGTTTTTCGTGGTTAAGTACTGACACGGATTGCGTGATATGTGTTAAGATTACATCTATAAAACTTAAACGTTGTTTAACACCGTAAATATGGATTCCAGACTATTACTGTCATCACAAAAGTGAAAGTACTCATCGAGACTTACATTTTCGATGACAGTTGTCAAACTTAAAAGTGGTTTATCTCCATCATTATCAATTGTAGACTATAATTGCTTTCTTAACAAAGGTGTAATAACTCTTCGATATCTACATTTCCGATAACAGCTGTCAAACTTGAAACAGAATTATCTCCGTATATATTATTTCTAGACCATTGCTTTTATGGGGATTGGTTTTATAGAGATCTTTAGGGAAGGCCTATGCCCAGCAGTAGGCGTCCTATTGCTAAAACGACGACGATGACGAAATACGACGATTTAAGGGTAAGATAACTGCGATTCCTGCATGCAGTAACATTCCAAAGAAATATTATATCCCGAGATGATCGAGATGTTTTGGTCATCCTACTTGGAAAAGAGACACAATCATCTGATGTGGTATCCTTGTCGGCACGTTTTTCTTTGCCAGTACTCAATCCTGTTTATATGATAAATCCATGTCTTATCTTCATTAGCAGAACTACAATAAGAATACAAACAGCTAAAAGCCAAGGCTACCAACATTAGCGAAAGTATTTTTACCACACCACAAGCAGTTATAAACCACCCAGCAGAATACAAGCCAAAAGTTAATAGTGGATGATAAAAAGTATCCAATTCCTATCAATTAGTCTATTAAACAGGTCGCTACCCGTGCACCCACTGGATTCACCCACCAGTGGGTGTAGGGGTAATTCCTGTTTAGCCGTGTACCCATTGCGTCATAGTTGGAGTTAATTATAAAAATATCGATACATATTGTGTCGATAATTTTAAAATTAAATTTAATACGATTAGTCAATTAATTATTTATTATGACTAACTAATCTCTTTACATATTATTTAGACCTATTATTTCAATAATATCTCAATTTGTCGCTTATCACTAAATGTCTGAGAAACAAATGCTGATAACGGTATCAGCAGCCTACTGCTTACAATTTGTGAAAATTTCAACTGTCTATAGAAGCCAAAAGTTAATAGTGGATGAGAAAAAGTATCCAATTCCTATCAATAAATCTATTAAACGGGTCGCTACCTACGCACCCACTGGATTCATGCACCAGTGGGTGTATGGGTAATTCCTGTTTACCCGTGTACCCATTGCGTCATAGTTGGAGTTACTTATAAAAATATCGATTTATTATGTCGATAATTTTAAAATTAAATTTAATACGATTATTATATTAGATAATTATTAGTCAATTAATTGTTTATTATGAATTTGTCGCTTGTCACTGAAAGTCTGAAAAACAAATGCTGATAATGGTATCAGCAGCCTACTGCTTAAAATTTATGAAAATTTCAACTGTCTTGCTATCACGGTTCATAAGATACAGCCTGGTGACTGACAGATGGACGGACAACGGAGTCTTAGTAATAGGGTCCCGTTTTACCCCTTGGGTATGGAACCCTAAAAATGATGAAGAGTACAAAATCTAAGAATATATTTTTGTTTACAGATCCTTCACAGTTTGTTGACAGTGATGACACGCCAACAGAAATGACGATAGAAGCAGGCCGTTCAATTACACTAGCTTGTCAGGCAAAAGGCGAA
Organism: Hypomecis punctinalis; assembly: GCA_949316475.1. Classification (NCBI taxonomy): domain Eukaryota; kingdom Metazoa; phylum Arthropoda; class Insecta; order Lepidoptera; family Geometridae; genus Hypomecis; species Hypomecis punctinalis. Next base: position 16,146,487 of record OX438802.1, read on the forward strand.
CCCGAACCAAGGCTCACTTGGAGTAGAAAAGACGAAGAATTAAATGGTATAGACTAGAATTCTCTTAAGCTAATTAATTCAATCATCATCATAATTTTATCTTTGCCTTACTAGGTGGGGCCAGCACAGCACTTTTTCTTTTCCCATTTCACTTATTTTAGTTCTCTCGCATACGTACTTTTGCACAATTAATCCTCACCTAAATTGGTCTTCCATTTCATCAGCAACCGTTTACCATCACAATTATCATATCTTCTTAAAATTTAATTATATTATTTCAGTTTATCTCCTCCCTTCTCGTTGCGTACTAAAACAGCTTATAATTAATTAATTCCTCAGTTACTAAATACTTAGAGGTTATTATCATATTTCGTTTTATTATGCTGCGTCCACACACTCCAGGGGGCGACGAGGCGAGGCCCTCGCCACGAGGCGTTAGCCAATGGCCAACCACGCGAGGAATGACGAGGCGAGACGAGCCAACACGAGCGCACTATCCACACACTCGTGCTCGCGTCTCCTCGTGTCGCCTCGCGGAGTGTTTGGACGCACCATTAGAAAAAGGTCATACAATTTATTTTTGATTGTTTTGCAGAAGGAATCGAGCACCCAAAGTACAAAGTAAACAGACGATATAAAATCGAAGGGTACGAGAGCCTTCTCACTATAACTGACGTGGAACCAGAAGATGCTGGCACTTACCATTGTCTCTCAGCACAGGAAAGCGCCATGTTGGAAGGCTGCTCCAACTCTGACGTTAGAAACATCACATTGGAAGTAAACTGTAAGTTGACGGAGCTATAATCTTCTTTATCAGCGGTTCAAATTCAAACCATTTTTATGTAATTATGGGAATAGGAGAATATATTGAAATAGGGTTGCCTTGCGAAATTTGACCACCAGTATTTTTGATTTAAAAAAGTTTGATTATTTTTTGCCAAAACATTTCATTCACTAGTTTTCTAGATAAAAACTTTTTCAATCAAAAGTACTGTCGGCCAAATTTCGCAAGGCAACCTGGTTTATATGTATTCTCCTATTCAATAAATTTATTTAAAAAAAGAATGAAGGAAATGTTTTCCTATAAATTAAGTAAACATTATTAAATTTCAAATACTTGCGGCCAAATTTCGCAAAGCAACCCTGATTAAATTTATTCTCCTATTCATATAATTACGTAAAAATTAGGTTTGAACCGTGTACGCTATGAATGGGATGTTCTTGCGGTGGCATCTCGGGCTATTTGGTAGGGATTAAGAGGGGATACTTTGTTCATTTCCCACAAAGCATAACGTGGTATGGCGAATGTATGTCATGTGCCGTGACGTCATATTCTGCTATAGTGCGCTCTTTGTCTAGCATGAAAATAAATATTTATGGTTAGCTGTTACAAGAGTACATCAAAAAAACTTGTCAACTGGCCTATTGAACTATTATATACCTATAGTCCTCCAACTTTACACTAGTTTGACCGAAACTGTATTGGTAACTAAACAAAATGTTGTTAGAAATTTAATTTAAAAGAGCATTTAAAAATAAATATCATCTCCTTTTAATACCTCAATATTTTATTAGAAACAATAAACACTAATAGTGTTTCTATTGAAATTACTGTAATTAACCATAACCAGACTACTACCGGGTTTTATTCCATTAAAATTGCTAAAGACTGTGTGTTTTACATTCACAGAAATGAGGTGACGATCTTACGTATTTAGATTTATGATCTAACAGCAAATTAGACTAACTACACCGCAATGACGTCACACTAGTAGATAAATATATTCGATAATGTAAATTGCCCGTACATAAGTATTTTATGTTTGACAAAGTGCTGCTTGTCGTTAAGTGAAGAGTAAGAACATGATTAATAACACGTGATTTGATTAATCACTTTATTACCAAGTTATTAGACAGAAGTTATTATAAACGAATAGTTGAGGGGTTTGGCGGGAACGCGGAAAAATCACAACGTCTCATAATATTATTTTGGCATTTTAATATTATGAAAAATTATTGTGGCATTTTGTTGATTATGAGCTGATTTACGTGCATGAGTGACACAATGTGTTGTTTCGTATTGCCAAAACCCCATAGACGCCTCTAGTATAGTCTCCACTGCTTTACTGAGATATGACTTGGACTATGTTTGAACTAGACTGCGACTTTATTGGATTATGACGTACTTCGACAGTGACTATTTTGATAAAATTTTATCAAAAATTATTGAAACTTATTTGACACTGGCAAATGCACAACAATGCGACGCCGAAACTTAAAAGAAGAAGAACGAATAATTGACAATTTTTTAACAATAGTCTGTGAAAATGCTGACCAACCGAAACAAAATTAAATTTGGTTTGAGAATGATTTTGCCTAATTATTATTTATAGGTCAGTTATATGAAACGAGCAGAAGGACTGTAGGTTAATGGATGCAGTTGACAAAGAACAGAGGTGAATTGCATAAACGAAAGGAGACGTATGCCCAGCAGTGGACTAGAATGGGCTACATATAGCTAAAACCATTTACTGTTCACTATATCTTAATTTTTTCGAAATTTGAAAAATAATCGCAACTTAAAAATTTTAATACTGTCATAATATTACTTTTTAAATGTATACTCGCAATATTATTTTATTTTCAGTTACTAAGTCTACATAACGGTGAATTTAATTTAGCTTAAGTACTATTTTTTTAAATTTTTAAGAATAAATAGCGATAACTGTATTTCAATATTTCAGATAAGCCAATCTTTAAGAATGATGCTGAAAAAGAGTTTGTATACGGCACAAATAACGAAGTGTAAGTTTTGTACTGTTTATTTTACCGCAGTGCGTTATTTATACATATTACATAACAAATTGAACGTGTTCAGCTAGTCCAGCATGCAACCACGAAAAGCCACGAAAATAACTCTTTTCAACGCGTAAATAAGTGACAGATGTAAACTTTGTTTTAACATTACATCGACTGTATGACACGTCGAAAGAAATATTACTTCGTGCGCATCCTAGCCCGGCAGGCGGCCCCCAGTCTCAGGTAAGGCGCGACTGCGGCTGCGATCTAGAGTTCGACCAATCACAAAGCCCGATTTTTTAGATCAAGATCTGTGATTGGTCGAATTGTGATCGCAGCCCCAGCCGTACCTAGCCTGCAGCTCTAGGGAACATCAGAGATCAGTCGAATTTTATCTAAGATTTTGAATTTAGTCTTTTGGAAATCTTACCAGTGCATTGTTTTTGACCGACGAACCACCGGATGAGGTATGTACAATTCGACGTAGGTGAGGTATATATATTTTATGTATAACCACGCATAACTTTTTTCATAGTAGTTCGATTTCAATAATTCTTTTTTTATTGGAAAGAGTATACTTCGAAATTGGTCCCATTTAAATTTTATTGAAATTGGCTAAGCCATTTTTGATAAATCAACAATAATGTGAAAAATGTTACATCGATCCGTGCATAATATTTGCGTTTTAGCGATGTACTCCGGCTTCGCACAGGTGTATTATACATATAAACATTTCTCTTAAATTACTCTATCTATTAAAACAAACTGCATCAAAATCCGTTGCGTAGTTTTAAAGATATAAGCATACATGGGGACAGACAGCGGAAAACGACTTTGATTCATACCATGTATTAATGATTCTGTACACGGGTGAAGTCGGTCATGCTATTTTTTGCAAAAAGTAATTATTATAATATAAAGTCAACACGATAAATGATTACGAGATGTTAAATGATATATTGTACAATAAACAGTTTTTTGATGTTATGCATAAATCAACCGTAAGATATTTTAATTAATTTTTAAAAAAGAACAAATACTTATCTGTTGTACAGTTGATAACAATTCAGACGCGCTCTATTCAAACAGGACGAATTACTGTGTACTGTACTGTACCAGCCTTTTTAATAGTCCACTGCAGGACGTAGGCCTACCCACGAAGGGTGATTGGGCCATATCCACCACGCTGGCCCGGTGCGGGTTGGTGGATTCACATACGCCATCGAATTTCTTCTAAGGACGCATGCAGGTTGCACGATTGTAAGGCGGGTGTCATTACCACAAGACCACCACGGCTTTTAAGTACGTTTTAAGTTTTAAGTTACAATGTACTATTTTATTATTACTGATGAAATTTTTATTTTTCAGTGTCAATATCAAATGTAAAGCTGAAGCTTGGCCTACACCTACCTACAAATGGTTTAAAGACCTCGGAGGTGACGTATTGTACGAATTCAACAAGTCAAAAATAGTATTCTCTGAAGAAGAGCATTCAGCGGTACTCGCAGTAACAGCTGGCCCTACCACGTATGGAAACAACTACATCTGTACAGCAAGTAATTCATTTGGGGACACGAAAAAAGTTTTTCAGCTGTTAAGGAGGGAGAAGCCTTCAAAAGCGGATCATGTATGTGAAATAAAAAAAAATACTATTTATACCTAGGTAACATAATACAAATAAACTAAGTAAATGAAAAATGACTCAAAATTGAAATTAAAGCACAGACAGGAGATAATAAGCCCAATTTTAGAGACGCCATCGTAAATTTAATAGCGACGTAAAAAGTTTTCTCTCTATCAAATGCCTAAAGTGAAAAAGAAACAGAAATAGTCTAATTAACTATTAAAGTTACGTTGGCGTCTCTAAAATTGGGCTAATATTCCAATAAAGTTCCGCGTGACGTCACGCCTAGATATTTTTTTTACTGCGGCGGTGCGACCACGAGCCGCCCTTTCCGCGCTTTGAGTCATTTGAGTCTTTTTGTGTCATATTTTATTAATTTTTACTAAAGAAAAAAAATGCATGCCTTACTTTTTGATAAATCTGACCGGCATTTTATTACCCAGGCATCACTCCTATTTATGCTACTATCAGCTTCCAAATAACAAGAATATAAAATAACTAGTTTTTACCCGCGGCTTCGCCCGCATGATATTTTGATTTTTGACGCAATATCATTATAATTTATAGCCTATGTGTTATTCTGATATATAGGCTATATTATTGCAAAGTTTCATCTCAATCCGTTCAGTAGCTTTTGCGTGAAAGAGTAACAAACATCCATCCATCCATCCATCCATCCATCCATCTATCCATCCTCACAAACTTTCGCGTTTATAATATTAGTAGGATTACATTAGATGTATGTACTACCTATACGTTTACTATATTTTTTATTGTATACTTAATTCTAAATTGACAAATAAGTGGAATGTAAACTAGATAATCCATTAGGTAAAATATGTTTAGCTTCATGTAATTTTGGAATGCTGTGTAAATTGCGCCATGAGTTTGCTAGTGGAAAAACCCAAATAAAGTTTGATTTGCATTTGTTCCGCAGTTGTTGGCATTATACGTTATGTCTATTTACTTATCATCTTTACCACATCATTACTTAACCTGGAGTTTAATAAGGCTGTGGTTACTAGAATTCGTGTGGTTCGGCATTTATGTACGGAATTTCACACCACTGGCTTTTCGGTGAAGGAAAACATCGTCAGGCAACCTGCAAACGTCCGTAGAAGAAATTCGATGGCGTGGGAGAATTTGGCCCAATCACACTTCGTGGGTAGGCCTACGTTCTGCAGTGGACTATTGAAAAGGCTGGTACAGTATAGTACAGTGGTTACTAGAGTAGGTAGTATTAGCTTATAACTAACCTTATAAAGTGATACTGCCATAATGCATTTCTAATATCATTAATAAAATTATAGTGTTATCTTTAATTCTTTTCTCATTCATCTTCGACATTCATCTTCGACGTTCATCTTCGACATTCATCTTCGAAATTAATGGACACTACACTACTGCTCTAGGTATATGTCTCACATGTTTTAATTCAGCAAAGCATTATGAATATAGAATGTCGTCAAGTGCATGCATATTTGACATATCTATATTTTTATTTCTATCCATCTCTCTAGTCTGTGCCCACCCCCTACTTGGTATAGGTCTCCTCTTTTTCATGTCATACTTTCCTGTGTCTTATTTATTATATATTTTCCTTTACGAATACATTACTATACTATATCGGTCTTTGCCTATCGTCCTTCCCACGACAAGTGATTAGACTACATCCCCCACGCTGGCTCAGTGACGGTGGGTGGATTCAAAAATTTGCCATCGAATAGTTTCTTTGGACGTACGCAGGTTTTTACAATAAGTACTTTCCGTTCGAATACGAAATACCTATACGAATATATTAGTACTACGGACATAGACTTGAATTTAAAAAATTCTTACTTTATTAACTTTTCTCTACAGTTTCAAATTTAGTTACCTAAATTATTAAAGCAGTGTTTTATTACTTCATTAATTTCAGATTGAAACAATCTCCGCTACCAGCAGCCATATTTATCTAAATGTCTCTTGGGAAGAGGAAATATACTTTCCTATTGATGGTAAGTTAGAATATTTTCTAATTATTTTTACAATTTTTCACTAAGTTTTAGTTCAGCAATTATTATATAAAAATTAACCGCGGTAGGCTTTCCAGCTTCAGGTATAAAGATTTTCTAAAAGAAAGAAGATAATTAGACGCTTATACACAGCACAAACATTTTTAGTCAGATTTGTGTACCTTACGAGTGGAAGCTCTACTCATGTACCTACTAACGTCCTTCACTTAAATATGTAATGCATATCTTGCTTCATATCTTGCAAGCATATAATTATACTAAAGAAAACACCGGTTTTTACTCACGTATAATATCGCGGCCGGGCCGCTGGGAACCCGACCGGTTTCAGAGTAATTAGTACTCCTTCGTCAGGGAATACGCGGGCTCCCGTCAACTGGCGCACGCGGACTGACGGGAGCGCGCGTATTCTCTAGCCTAAATAAAGCCTTTCGTGCGAAATTATTCCCTAACCATTCCAAAATATTCAAAAATGCACAATGTTCAAATTTTCACTTCTGCCGGCACTCACGGAGTGCAACCCGTTGTTTTTTTGTCTTGTATCGTAATGATTTAATTTTTAGGTTTTAATGTTCAGTACGTTTCGTCATCCGACGAAACAGAGAAACCTGGTAGATCAGACTGGAAGAAAGCTAAACAAGTGATGATAGAAGTCGGTGAAGATGACGACAGTGGAGATGGTAATGTTACTACTTTTAAGTAGGAATATATTTTGACAGTAAGGGTTGATTATAATTATTTTAATAATAATATTTCAGCAGCGTTTCTAAATATTTTAGATTATTTTTGTTTTCATTTAAGTTTACGGCCGTCATCTGTGCTCTGCATTCAAACATAAATGTTTTTATACCTTACTAGCTGACCCGGTGAACTTCGTCTCATCATCTGTCAACTGTCAAAATTAGTCACACCAACTCATACACCTTCTTTGGGTCATGCACAACTACTTTGCTAAAGATCATCAGAAATGATCAAATGCATTATGCATTACGATTCTATAAAGGACATACAGGACATATATATATATTTTATTGAAAATTTTTACAAACCACAGACTCCAGGGTCTGTGCCCTTTGTTAACTAAAATTACAATTGTTAGATGATACTGTACAAAGAGAGTTAGCAGGTACTTGAAATTTTAGCCTAAGTTAGTTAGTTGGTGCAATGCGTGAATGCGTGAATGCCACGAGCATGCTCGTGGCATTCACGCATTGCACCAACTAACTACTCGTGATCGGGTGCTGCTTGCGGGTCGCCGGTCTGCTCGAGCAGACCGGCGACCCGCAAGCAGCACCCGATCACGAGTGTGACACATGTGCCAGCCATCGCTCTCCTCGACCATATTCGAGGGAAGAGAGCGACCCGGCATATGATGCCGCCGCAAGAAGGAGCCTTCGATGGCGAGCATGAATGCTTGGGGCATATACATATTTAGAACTTACATATATATATTTAGAAGATTTAATTTTAATCATAATACCTAGATTACAAAATCGAATCTTTTTTATTTAACTTTTTGGAATATTGCTTACTGATTAATTCACGAATATATTTGAATTATTAATGATATTATGTTTTAAAAATGAGGCTTACCGCAACAATAACAGTTTTTTTCAACGATATCTTAAAACGTAGATCTGACATAATCCATAACCATAAACATAAACCGATCATATAATAAAACGTATTAATTTTCAGGATTGGTTATAAAACTAGATAATTTGGAGTCCGAAGCCGGGTATTTCGTACGCGTGAAAGCATATAACGATGCAGGAGAAGGTCCTTGGTCAACAGAAGAATACGTATCTACAACTGACAAAGAAGAAGAGACGGAACCCGAAGTCGAAGAAGAAGAAGAAGAAGAGGAAGAACCAGTAATAAAAGAAAAAACGGAAGAACTAGAAGATGGTGTAAAATCTGCGGCAGAAGAAGGCTCTAATACTGGCATGTTCTATGGCGTGTTCTTTACTGGAGCTATACTGATTGTTGCTGTTGGGTGTATGTTTGCCATGAGATTAGTATAAAATTGAAGTAGCTAAGAATAAGACTCACTAGTAGTAGCATTTAACCCCCTAAAACCGGCTCAATAGTAAGGATCGACAAAATATTTAGCGCTAAATCCGTATTGAATTTGTAAAAGCAAACGATCTCATATGCAGTCGTGCGGAGTATAAGCAGATAACCGCACGATCGTATGAGACCGGTTGCGTTCACAAAATTAATATGATTTTCGCGTCAAATTTTTTTGTCCATTTCACGCCTATATTGTGCCGGTTGTAAAGGGTTAAATATTTCTGTTCAAAAGACCAAATATGAATGTATAATTGTCATCTGCAATGTGGAATATAATTGTTATTTGACGTATTTATCTGAATGACTGTTTTTCTGTGGAATCATGGTTCCCAAACTGTGAACTGTTGTACCCAATTAAAATTATTCGTAGCAATATTTCAATTAAACTTAGACAACATTATTCTAATTTCACACTTGTTGTTTTTTTTTCAAATGAGTTGTATAAAATTAAAGGCGACAATATGTTATTTTCTAGAAGAAAAAAAATATACATTTTTACCGAGAATTACCTAAATTTTTCATAAAACTGTATCGTTAAAGTTCCGAAAAATGGCAGCCTTTTATTATATACGACAGAAACGTTAGACCTACAAGCTACAAGTACGAGTAGGTACCTTCAGATACATTCCTTGTTAAATAGTTCTAATACTTGAATAATAATATATAATATAATCAGAGGCAACAGTCTGCATTTTTGTGAAATACGTATTGACAAATCAAGTTTTATCGTTATTTTAAATTCCTAATAAAACTATTATTTTCCCAAATTTTGCAGATTTCGTCTTTGATTCTATACCACTTGCTTGTATCCATTTTTTCTTTTCAAAATTGTTAATTTCTAGAGTTTTTGATCTATAACGAAAAGTAAATAAATAAAAACGAGTGACTATTTTTAAAAATTGTTTTATTGAGGCAGAAACACCAGTGTATGTAACGTAACAATCAGTGTATACTTGGGGCTTAGTGATAAGAAAACGTATTTACAAATTCATGGTACTCAAGAAACATTTTAAACACTTCGTGTCCCTAAACATTTTATAGAACTATCAATTTTTAACAATGTTTTTGTTATGAATGAAATGATTTGATTTTCCAGTCGTATTTTAATTTATTTGTTAAGCTTAACTTTACATTTTAACAAAGAATTAAATTCATTGCGCATGATATTCACGTTCAGGCATTACAAATTGTGGTATACGTATTATTAAAGTAATTAAATTATGGTAATTTAAATATAAATCATAACCGAATCGAATCCGAAAGTAGGTGAATTTTAAAATGTTAATTTTACAATTCACCTATCCGTGATTAAGGATAGTTACTGTAATCGCAGTAGATATCTGCAATTAGATTAAGACAACTTAGGTAAAAGAGTGGATACCAAGTTAACCTATTTGTTACTAGCATCGGACATTTAGTAAATTCAGCGATACCTTATTTTGGGGATCTAGTATTGTCTTATATTGAAGTCGGTAAACCACAATCTCGATCTTAATATATTTAATTAAGGGATTTTCACACTAGTCTGTAATATGTGATATTATAAGTGAGGGTATACATAATTATGTTTGGTATGTGATATCCCACTATAATAATTATCTACTATTATCTATTGTGATATCGAGCTAGAAGTTAAAGTTTTCAATTTTCACAATACAGAATAGTGTGTGAATAACCTTAATTAATTTATTCAGCGTAATGATTAAAAAAGCTTTTTAAACCAAATGGGTAATGCATTTTCCTAACTAATATCTAGTTTATAAATACATTTTGTATCTACCTGCATTTAAAAGCTCGTTTACAGTACACCGTTGGTAGGTAATTAAATTACTATAGAGTTGATAATACAAATAATTACTAAAGAATAAATAATTGTCCAAGTACAAAATTTAAGGTTTAAAAATGCCGTGTAGTCAATTAGGTGTCCTAAGTGTACCTACCGATGTATTTATTTTTTCTCTATAGTAATTTTGATAAACGCTTAACATCACGGAATACAAGACGTTTTTAAGCAAAGTACAAGAATTTAAAAAGTTATGTCGGTACCTATGCTCATCACTAATGAATCAATCGGAAAAATATCAGCTGTCCGAATACAAAAAAATTCAAAAACTATTGACAAAGTGTATGATAATGAGACATCCGACTTTCGTGACTTCGGGGGTAGCCTTACAGTAAACGCTCTTCATAATGTGTAAAAGCTTTTCATAATTATTATATACCCCCGTTTTAATTTCTGCACTTTGTGAAGTACGAGAATATTTATGAAATGGAAGCAAATTTAGAATAAGAAAAAGGAATGACAAATTGTTAGTGTAAACGAGCTTTGAGTAAATAGTTTTTCACGATTTATATTACTTATTATACGATTGCCTCAAAAATAACTAGACATAAATAATTGAAACATAATTATATACTACGATACTTATACAACATTAACTTATGCGTACGTAAAGTAGGTAACATTAATATTTACAAATTAAAGTAAATTTTAGCACATTTTGGTATTTCATGGCGTTTACATTTATTATTTCTGAATTAAAAATGTTTTGGAAAAATTAGTGAAGTCGATTCAGTTGTACCTATTTTATATACTATCGGCCACAGTTGTATCGCTCTCAAGTTTTTAAGTTTAAATACATAGGCAATTACTTTCTATAACAATCAGAACAACAATCATACATGTAATGTTGATTTTAATATTTTTTAATATATAATATATACCTATAACTTATTTTTGTTTTTGTTTCGACGTACTCTGTAAAATTAAGATTATTTTATTATGAAATGTTATTTAAGTTATTTGTAAATAAATAATGTACATTTACCGTCAAACCACACAAGTTTTACTCACGGCTTAGACAATGTTTAACAGTACAAATTGCACGACTAAACAGTGTTTAAAGTGTGTTTAAAACTTTTGTGGTAAGACCGTTAATGTCCAAATAAAGACAAATACATGTTTAAGAAAAACCTACGTATTAAACCTGTTTGATAAATAATAATACTTCAATTACAAATTTTTGAAAATACACATTATGTTTCTTAAAATAAATTAAAATAATTGTCATATATTGAACTGTAAGGAGAATTCTACGACTTATCAGTTAATGTCAGTTAGAATAATTGGAAGAACAGAACCGACTTCCCTAATACAATTTAACGCCAAAAATTAAATAATTGGTAGGTTCTACGTATGCAAACAGCTAATTGGCATTGTTGAACTAAAACTGTGCATATTGATGTCTAAAGCTTTAGCTAAAATAATTTGATTTTATTTGTATGTGTCCTGATAAAATCAAGTTACTTTAGCTTGAATCAATTTAGAAGACTTTAGACACGATCTAAATTTTATTTTATTATGTTTGTCATCGTTTAAAAGATTTCCATTACAATAAAATGTATATCTAAATCTGTCAAACTAAACGTTCAAAATTGCGCATTTAAAAAATGGTAGGCGTTATTATTATGGGAATATTGAACACCTCATATAATAATATAATAGACAATCACTTTTGGGCATTTTCATTGTTGTGGGTGTAAACATTAAAATATTCTTACAAACAAAACCATGTGTATGAGGTTATAGTATTATTGATTGAAATTAGTTATATTAACTTGACAATTATGTATAATTCATACTTATGTTGTTTTCCTCCACTAGATAATAAACAAAATATATGAAAAATAATAACAATTTCACCTCCGATTTGAGTATAAATCCGAAAATATTGATCGTGGAGTAAAAAAAGTGCGAGAACCAAAGTTGAAGAAAATAAAATTCCACCCATTACGATTTTTTTGATAAACTTGATAGTATAACTCTGCAAATATTGATCCTAGCGTAAAAATGAACATGACCAAACTTGTGAGAAATTAAATTTCCAACAACTTTGGATACTACCATTTTTGCTCTAAAGTTGAAAATGAATGAGTTATTTCAGAAAAACGAAAAAAATGAACTTTAAAACAAGATGGCGGCGAACCCTCTACCAGGATTAGTTCGAAAACTTTCAACCGACGTTAAAGAAAAAAAATCGCTCCCACAATTTTTTCTATTTAAATGTCTGCCCCGACTGGACTATTATATGTATATATACACCCTTCAAAAGTAATTTCACTGTAAATATTGTTTGTAAGAACCTTTAAATTTACCTATTCAATGTTACTCCCGCAACAACAAAATTTCCCATTTCTTAATATTAAACATTATCTATCTACAACATTAACCTTTGGAATGTCTTGGGATCGATGTTACTAAACAAACTTTGGTATAACTAGTTATTCGACTATGTTACGACTTCCTAGCGATGTTTGACTTTTTTCGTTCTTTTATACATAAATTGGCATAAATATAAGGCAATAGGCATTCAATGATTTATAAACATTTATAAAACTTATCGTACACAATAAAATAAGTATATACTACGTATAACTCTATAGAGTATGTATTTTTACACAGATCTTCAAGATTAAAGCGCCTTTTGTAAATAACATAGCAATATACACAATATTTTTCACAATTTGCTCACAAAATTTTAACATCTAGGAGGGGTGTCCAGATTATCGCCATTGTTATAATGACTAAAATAATTAAATCGAATATTAATATTAAAACTTAGGTATATTTCAATTTGATTGAATCAGGCGTTACTTTGCGGAAATTCATCTTCAAATCTATGTTTTGAAGAAACATTTAGTGTATTTCCGCTATCTTGTTGTAGGCAAATAAGTTTAAGGGCGTTAAGGACATTTATAAAAAAAAATACACACAATTACTAATATTACAATAAGTACCTATACATATAAAACTTTATTTTACAAAATAGATAAAATAATAATAAATATCACTTATTTTCACTTCACTCTATTATATGTATATTTTTTAAAATACTCTATTAATAATCCGTTAACAGCAAATAAATATATAAATATTATAAAAAAATCTTTAAAAATAATATGACAAAATACTGAAAACACTTCACTAATAAATAACAACCTTATTCTCAATGCACTACACTCTGTTCGACACGTGTTTCGCCTCTCAACGAGGCATCTTCAGGACGTGTTGACTCTTCGAGGTCGCTCGCAAGAACCCCTTAAACTTATTTGCCTACAACAAGATAGCGGAAATACACTAAATATTTATTCAAAACAGATATTTCAATTTGAATACACATAGGTTTATAATTGGCTTCAGCCGCGTACGAGTCCAGAGATTCGCATACAGCTACCTACTTATGGCCAAAAACAAGTATAAATACAAATGGCGATCTGGTACAATGATATATATAAAGTAAAAAAAAATATTTCAAGCTATACAATGGACATACGGCCTAATTTGTAGCAAATAAACTTTGTTAAAAATTCTCATGTTTTCTATTATATGAGACTGACCTGTATCATTTGAGCGTAATGTAACACGATTGTTACAAAGCTGTTCGTCCAGCGTATTTACCATGAACGCTTAGTGTGAGAAAATTGCATCGCTTTGTCTTTCATCTCGCTCTCTTGATTGGAGAGTAAGGGAGACAATGTCCTAGATGAGAGATGCGTCATTAAAAGCGAGGCGAAGAGACACATTTTTACACATAACTGCAGCTATGAAAAACTCTGATTTTATTTAATTTTATTCCTTTCTTTTTAATGATGGAGAGAAATATCACAGGCCTTGTGATTTACATGAGAGAATCTAACGTATTTTTGAAAATAATATTGCGACCAATGTGTTAATTTCACCGAAGATGGTTGGTGTAATGCTAGAAATATTAATTTCCAATCTATTATTTCATGGCCTAAAACGAGAAGAATACCTACCCACTCGAAACATTTCGCTGCGCTTTAATTCAATGCTGCTTCCTACTCATACTTGGTCTCGCGACCACTTACGCATACATCCTAGCGCGCTATCACTTCAAAAGTAAAACCTATTCAGTAGCGTGCGCACGCGGCAGATACCTACCCGCCTCGCATGTATGTATTGAAAGATAACTTGGAGCAGCGCTCTTTAGCGCGGACGCGTGCGACGGGTTTGTAGACGCGCGGCGGATGCTCGGCGCGGGCGCATGCAGCGGGTGTAAATTGTTCTAGCACCACTAGATGCAGCGTCGGGCGTCCACCGCGCTGGATCCTAGGCCCGCGTCGGACGTCCGGAGCGGGCGCCCGCTCCGTGCACCCGCCACGTGCGCACGCTTAACGTAGCAAAGGCCCTAAAAGTCTTACAATATTTCCCACGAAATAAAACAGATTTTTAGCTTATATAGATAAGTGACGCATCTCCACCTCGCATCGAAAAAATGTTACGCTCATAGCAAATGTTACGCTACGGTTAAATGTTCAGGGTCAGTCGGCACCTTAATAGTAGAGGGTGATGGCTAAAGTGGCGAGGATGAGCAGAGTGGTGGCAGCTAGCCGGAAGGCGTGGGCCTTGGTCTCCGCGATGGCTGCCACCACGTACCAGTCTGACGTGCCAGCAGCGTTGACGCTGGCTACTCGGATGTGATATTTGGTTTTGTTGTCTAGACCTTCGATTGTGAAGAGCGTCTCTGAAAGCATTAAATTATTTTAAAAATACAACTTTCTAAATACAAGCTTTTAAGATTGTGAACATCATGTAGCAGCAGAGTGCTATTCAAAACAAGTAAAACGAGCCCAAACACGACGGGTCTAACTTGTTTAGTATAGGAGTTCCTATGGCCACCTTCCACTTTTGCATTGTCATGCGTTATACATATGCGTGCAAAATTTCAGCTCCATAGGAAACCGGGAAATTGGTCAAATTTAACTTACAAGATTCCATCCAAACTTAGATACATACACATACACATCCATTGCAAGTTAAATAAAAGCTTGTACAAATAGGTGCCAATTCGAGATGTCATATTTGAGATGGAACAATTAGTCAGCTGCCGAGTTTTACTTGTAGGTAAATACGTATCCGCCGTATACGTATCGGCCATAGGACGTCCACTACTGGACAAAGGTCTCCCCTAAAGATCTCTCCAATAAGACCTGTTGGTGGCGGTGAAAGGTGTAGGGCCTTAAATTTTTATAATATGCATATCTACTTAGGACAACTAATATCTTTTCGAAACCAGTCAGACATAGAAATAGACAAAAGAGTGGCTTGCGCTTGGAAAATATATTGGTCTCTTCAGGAGATATTCAAAATCAAATATTTTCATGTAACAGCCAAGAAAAAGTATTTTACTTATGCATCCTACCTTGTCTTACATACGGATGTCAAACTTGGGCATTGACTCAGAAAAATCTTCTAAAGTTGAGAACATGTCAAAGAGGAATCGAGAGAAGTATGTTAGGAATCTCGGTAAAAGACCGCAAAAGAGCAGAAGATATTAGGGCGTCAACAAGGGTCGAAGATGTGTTGAGGAAAATACGGAAATTGAAATGGCGATGGACAGGACATATGACAAGGGATAGCAAGATTAAATGGACCAAGATTACTACGGAATGGCATCCACGCGATGGTAAAAGAAGAAGGGGAAGATAAATAAAAAGATGGATGGATGACATAAAAAATACTGGAGGAGCATTTTGGCTTAGGAAAGCCAACAACAGAACAGCCTGGAAACAGCTGGAAGAGGCCCATGTGTCTCAAGACACGCCGAATACTAAACCCGAAATTCCGATGTGTTAGATTAGTATTAGGTTAAGTTTCATATTATGTTTAGTTTGGCAATAAAGGCTCAAATTAAAAAAAATCTACTTGGTAATATAAACAACTTTAACGATAAAAACAATGCCAAAAACGCGAAGGTGTTCAAAAACTACATTGAGTCTTAACAACAATTTATAGAACGACTAATTTTGGGGTTGCTTTTATCTTGATGTGTGGTGTCAGGGTTACTGGGCTTTTAATAAATAAATATGTCGTTTATAATGTATTAAACGTATTCTATCAGAAAAACGTCAAATTTCTTACCATTTTCATTTTCTATGGCCACTTCTACGTGTTGAGCACTGTCCCAGTCTGGCTCAAAATGCTCTTTGTGTTTGACTACCTCAAACACGTAGCCTGAAAAAAAAAAACAGATTTATAGAATGTACGTTGAAAGTATTTATAAATATTTATAAGTAGAAAAAATTTGAGCAGGTTCCATCCAGACAGAACTCTCAACGAGATGGACTGTGGAAAGACATGCTGTATGCTCAGAACAAATAAAAAAATCCAGAGGGAACGTCGTTGAATAGTCAAGTGAAGCCGGTTTTTTATACATGTGTGAGTGCGTCGCTGTTGCGCCGCCATAGTTTGACTGACAAGCCAAGGCGTTAGTTTCATAGTTACCTGGATGTGTGTGTAATTGTCTGTACACGTCGAGGCGTAGTTTTGGTTGGCTTCACTTGTTTGTTCACAACATTCTCTCTTGATTTTTTTATTTGCTCTGAGGCTGTATGTAAAGGCTGAATCGCACAAGTCGACGGATGTGAAGCTGAAGTTATCTACAAGCTGCGCAATATCTAATAAACGCGCAGCTTCATGTGAGCTTCAGTCAGGATTGGATATTGCGCAGCTTGTAGCTAACTTCACATCCGCCGACTTGTATGATTCGGCCTAAAGTATGAGACTGAGTATAATCGAACTATACCATTATAATTTACTAGCTGATCCGGCGAACTTCGTTTCACGCAATATCTTAATATATTATAGACGTATGTGTTATTCTGATGTATGAACATTATTATTGCAAAGTTTTATTTAAACCGTTTAGCAGTTTTTGCGTGAAAGAGTAACAAACATCTATACATACTCACAAAGGATATGGAAAACATGCGGGTTTTGAAATCTTGCAGAAACAAAAGTTATACCAATAGAAAGCTTACATAATTATCTTTTCAAACACATATTTTTTAGAATTTTTTTCATCGCCATTTAATTTTCAAATGGGTTCTAAAAACATTAGAAAAATGAACTATGTGCTACACCAAATAACTGCATTAAGCCTAAATTGAAAAAAAAAACCTGACAGTGACATTAAGAAACAGCAAAAAGAAATGACATTGTCAATATTGAACAACCAATAGAGGGCTGGTCGCCATGTTTTAAAAAATAAATAAATGTCAAACTCTAAAATACCAGCCCGCTATTGGTTGTTTGAAGATTCCTGTCTGATACGTAGCCTTCGTAGACCTCCTCTTAGTATTACCAGTTCAGTCTAAATATTTTCTACTTAGTGAAATAAAAAAGAGATATTATAATAAAACGGCGATACACAAAAATATGTCTTTGCGTGAAATAATATTCTTAAATATGGCACTAAACATTAATATAGCTCGCATCGCTGCCGCTTTTCAAGGACCGCCTCCCATATAAAAAGTTTACCAACTCCTTTTCGCTATAATTAGTAGGTTATTCCAAATTATTTGCTATACAGGGTTATGTCTAATCAATTAGCATCCTATATATATTATATATATATATATATATTTTTATAGTTTTGATCTGTGTTGATTGTAGTTAATTTATCTCTTTGTCTATTTATTCATGCCTACTTCCCAATGTCTTCTACCTGTAGGTTGACTGGCAGAAAATGCTATTTAGCGTTAAGTCCTCCTTTTGTACAAATGGTGTGCAATAAAGTGTTAAATAAATAAATAAATCCTTCTAGGGGCTTATTCTGTACATCAAAACTATACTCTATAAAATTTAACTTGATCTCTGCGACAGATGTCAGAAAAATCACGCCTATGAAGTCCTGAATTTCTTAATAGTACAGACAGTACCTGTCAATGTCATAGTTTATGGGCATGCCGATTAGTGATGGGCGACGAATGATCGTGACCACAGAGTTTTAGATAGAGTTTTAATTAAAATATCGTTAGTTTATGCTCACGATATTTTAAATAAACCTTAATTTATCATTCAGTTTAATGTCTATTTTAATATCATAACATTTTTTACATGTGTAATGATGCTAATGTAACATATAACTGGGTTTAATTTAAAACCCAGTTATATGTTACATTAGCATCGATAATAATGAAAAACGTCGATAAATACTATCGTTACATTATTATGAGTATTTAATTAATGATCATAACGTTATTTACATGTGTACATACTTGATCTTAAATAATAGTAAGTAAATAAAATCCAATTTCTCACCTTCAACTACTCATTCGATTTCATTACAACATTGTTTGAAAATCGATTTTTTCCACCACTTTCTCAACTCTAAAAATGTCAATCTTCTATGACAATGTCACTGTCGCAGAGTTCAAGTAATTTTTTATAGATTATAACAACTTTTGTTATACGACATTCGTCAAAACTCAAAAAAAAATTTGTTGTTCCATAGAAAAATTTAGTTCACCCGCGACAAAATGTATGGAACAGCTATTTATAAGCCCCTAGAAGGATGCTAATTGATTAGAAATAACCCTGTATAGGTTTAGTACAGGTTGGTTTGATGCTACAATCGCAGGAACAGTTGCACTTGTCCATAGGCAACGGAGACCATGCTATTTTATTGTATAGAAAGACTTGGATATAAAAATATTGCGTCAAGTCCCTCCGCGCGGTATAAGTGAAACTTCGTAACTTCGGGTTATGAAAGCACTGTTCCGTTAAACGTTCAACGCTCCTGGGGAGAGGGAATAGTTAAGTACGAAGTTTCACATCTTCCGCGCGGAGAAACTCCACGCACTATTTTTGATATTTATACATGTGATCAGCACTTCATTCGCTAGAATTATAGGTACGTCTTAGTTCTTACAGTTTTTTAATAGCCTTAAAGTTATAAGAGCAAAAGTCAACAGAAACAAACGTATTTTTTGTCTTACCTGTAACAGTCAGGTTTTCGGGATTAGGTGACATGTCGGCTTCCGATACCATGGGGCACGTAGAGCAGGTGACGTTAAGTACGATCTCAGTAACGTTAGTAGAGACTACCGCTACCTGCACACCAAAAAATTAAGTAAAGTTTTTGTCATCACATGAATAGTGATATCTACGGTTGATTTAATGGTCTATTATATAGTTTAGTTTATATAATAAGACTGGTACTAAAACGGTTTTCAAATAGTGCATATCTGCAATTATTATCAGATTATCTGTCCACCTTGCCGAAGGACATTCTACTACGCTTTCGATGCCGATCTTTTAAATGAACACTAGTGACTGGCAGAATATTATTATTTTTATAATAATTATCTAGATTAAAAAAAACTTTGCCGTGGGGTGCCGGCAGAGTAGAATAGCACCCCCCTCTAGTACCAGGTGTCGTAAGAGCCGACTGAGGTACAGCGGAACCGACTAATGGCGGTATAACCATTCAAATAAAAATGTAGCTAAAATGGCACAGGGCAGGGATGGGGAGCAGCATCTCTGTCGCGAAGCTACGTTTTCTGCGATCGCCACCACGCTTGCCCAGCGCGGCGATTATGGGCAAATACCCCCAATATATGGCAGAAACAAATAGACCAGGCCCCCAGTCCCCAGCAGCTCCGCTAGCCCGGGGCTACGGTAGCGGCCCCGGTAACGGCGGAGAAGGGGGTACTAAGAATCCCTGGCAGACGCCCGGCTACCGCTCCCGCAAACGACGACTGGCCCTGGTAACACACAACGTGCGCACAATGAGGACTGACGAGAGGATTGCTGAGCTGGAAGAAGAGTTGAGTAGGTTGCGTTGGGATATTGTGGGGTTGTCTGAAGTCCGTAGAGAGGAGGAGGACACGATAACTCTGAAATCCGGCAACCTGCTCTACTACCGGGAAGGTGACCAGCGATCCCAAGGTGGTGTCGGTTTTCTCGTTCATAAGTCCCTCGCTAACAACGTTATCACCATCGAAAGTGTGTCGAGCAGGGTTGTATATCTAATACTCAGAATATCCAAGAGGTATTCGCTGAAGGTCATTCAGGTATACGCACCGACCTCGTCACACCCAGATGACGAAGTGGAGACTATGTATGAAGACGTAAGTCAGGCCATACATACGTCTAAGACCCACTTTACTGTTGTTATGGGGGACTTCAACGCAAAGTTAGGCAAAAGAAGCGATGATGAGCTGAGAGTGGGGCAATTTGGATATGGACAACGGAACCCGAGGGGCCAGAGGCTGGCTGACTTTCTGGAGAGAGAGGAACTCTTCATGATGAACTCTTTCTTCCAGAAGCCGCCTCACAGGAAGTGGACCTGGATGAGCCCCGATGGTTCCACCAAAAATGAGATAGACTTCATCATGACCACTGAGAAACGGATATTTAATGATGTCTCCGTGATCCACAGAGTGAAAACCGGGAGTGATCACAGAATCGTAAGAGGCACATTGGATATTAACGTTAAACTCGAAAGGTCACGCCTGATGAAGTCTACGCTCCGGCCTACTCGTGCCCATATCCAGAACCCCGAGAGCTTTCAGCTCGAGCTCTCAAATCGCTTTGCTTGCCTGGAGAACTTTGCGTCGGTGGACGAGATTAACAACGGGCTCGTAGAAACTGTCCAGACGGTGGGTGCTAAATTCTTTAGACCCCGTCGTACAATTAGACCTCAAAAATTTTCCGATCAAACTCTAAATCTTATGGCCGAACGACGCCTACAGAGACTGCAGTCTTCCGATGATGCAAAGTCATATAGGCAGCTCAATAGACAAATTTCAAAATCCGTGCGGCGCGACATTCGTCTCTTTAATACTAAACATATTAAAGAGACAATAGAGCAGAACAAAGGCTCCAAAGTGTTCGCGAGGAATTCGTCTATTGGGCAAAGCCAGTTGACAAAGCTGAAGAGAGAAGATGGCAGTGTAGCGTCGACCAAGGCAGAGGTATTAGAGGAGATCGAAAGGTTCTATGGACAGCTATATGCTTCGGTCGCTAAGCCTGTTAGCAGCGCGGCCAAAGATCCAAGAGCCAAGCTGACCCGACACTTCACCGAAGATATCCCGGACATCAGCCTGTACGAGATTAGAATGGCCCTGAATCAGCTTAAGAACAACAAGGCGCCGGGTGACGACGGTATCACATCAGAGCTGCTGAGAGCGGGTGGAACACCGGTACTAAAAGTCCTCCAGAAACTTTTCAACACCGTCGTCCTCGAGGGCATCACGCCAGAAGCATGGAACAGAAGCGTGGTGGTGTTGTTTTTCAAGAAAGGTGACAGCACCTTATTGAAGAACTACAGACCCATCTCACTTCTGAGCCATGTTTATAAGCTGTTTTCAAGGGTCATTACGAACCGTCTCGAGCGCAGGCTTGATGACTTTCAGCCTTGCGAACAAGCCGGTTTCCGAAAAGGCTTTAGCAACATGGACCACATTCATACGCTGCGGCAGGTTATACAGAAGACCGAAGAGTATAATCTGCCACTTTGCTTAGCGTTTGTGGACTATGAAAAAGCCTTTGATTCGGTCGAGACATGGGCTGTGCTCGAGTCTCTTCAACGATTCCGTAATGACTATCGGTACATCGAAGTGTTGAAGTGCTTGTATAATAACGCCACTATGTCGGTCCGAGTACAGGAAGAGAGCTCCAAGGCGATCCCGTTAAAAAGAGGCGTAAGACAGGGAGACGTAATTTCTCCGAAACTGTTTACGGCTACTTTGGAGAACGCCTTCAAGCTCCTGGAATGGAAAGGATTCGGCATCAATATCAATGGCGAATACATCACTCACCTTCGGTTTGCCGACGATATAGTAGTCATGGCAAAATCGATGGAAGAGCTCGGCACGATGCTCGAAGGCCTCAATCGGGTTTCTCAACAGGTGGGTCTTAAGATGAACATGGACAAGACGAAAGTCATGTGTAATTCCCATGTTTTACCCACCCCGATTTCTGTTGGAAACTCGGTTCTTGAAGTCGTTGACTCGTACGTCTACCTAGGACAAGTAGTCCAGTTAGGTAGGTCCGACTTCAACAAAGAGGCCAATCGCCGAATCCAACTCGGCTGGGCAGCGTTCGGAAAATTGCGTAGTGTCGTCTCGTCCGACATACCTCAGTGCCTCAAGTCGAAAGTTTTCGACCAGTGTGTGTTGCCAGTGATGACTTATGGCACAGAAACGTGGTCTCTCACTATGGGCCTTATTAGTAAGCTCCAAGTAGCCCAACGAGCCATGGAGAGGGCTATGCTCGGAGTCTCTCTGCGTGATCGAATCAGAAATGAGGAGATCCGTAGAAGAACCAAAGTTACCGACATAGCCCAACGGATTAGCAAGTTGAAATGGCAATGGGCAGGGCACATAGCGCGGAGGACTGATGACCGGTGGAGTCGAAAAGTTCTCGAGTGGAGACCACGTACCGGCAAGCGCAGCGTAGGACGTCCACCCACAAGGTGGACAGATGACCTCATTAAGGCCGCAGGATCGCGCTGGATGCAAGCCGCTATCAACCGGTCTTATTGGAGATCCATAGGGGAGGCCTATGTCCAGCAGTGGACGTCTTTTGGCTGATGGATGGATGGATGAAAAAAAAACATTTGGTAATGGAATAGTAGATTGTATCATACGGGAGCATAATGATATTTTTACGGCGAGGGAGCTTTTTTGAATCCAGAGCGAAGTGAGGGATTCAAAGTACGTCGCCCGAGCCAAAAATATATTTTGCGCCCGAGTGGTACACTCTACTTTTCATCACCTCTATGAGAAAATAAAAGGCGCCTCATATTTTATTGTAATATTATTATTTAATAAAATGTATAAACGTAAATTGAAATTAAATGGTATCTAATAATAAAAACTTTTATTTACATTCTTTTCATTTATTTTCTTGGCGCTGAACACTAACATTACAAATACTTCCAAATTCAAAAAGTGCGCGACAAAGATCATTCCGGCGCACTTATATGTTCCAAATTCAAAAAGCGCGCGGCAAAGATAGTGCCGGCGCACTTATGAAGTTTCTTATAGAAAAAACCACTTTTGGGCGCACTTAAAGGCGAACCAAGTAGTCCTTTTCGAATAGATGTGATGAAAAAAAATATGAAATTTTCTAAGGCAGGTACATCCGGTGAGATCCATCAATGTAATATCATGATGTTGAAGATAACCATTGATGTACTTACGAAATCTGGAGGGTCAGGCTTAGAGCCGAGGGAGACGTGGAACAAGATGAATTCCGAGCCCTTGGCATTCTTGGAGGCACACTTGTACTGGCCCAGCACGGACTCGTCATCCATCCGCAGCATCAGAACCGAGCTTGAACCGTCTCCGGAATGGGCCACCTGGTTCAAATAATAAGTTACTATTATATGTATTGTCCCACTTGGTAAAGGTCTTCAATTATACACGGTACAATTTCCTTGGTTGTCTTGCTTTTGTTGTGTGAGTTAGGTAGTCACGCCACGTTCGCCTGTGTCGACAAGGGTCGTTTGGATTTTGGAATCTAATGTGTGGTAATTTTTGCGGTCATCTGTTCTCTGATAGACGTGTGTTGCCTGTTCTGTTTTTTTTTAAGAAGGCCGCAATTAGTTTCCGAGTATTATTGTAATCCTGATTTGATGAAATGTGACTCCCAGTTCAAAACATATATAGCATAGTATAATGCTCCAACATTCGATGGAAAATAAGTGTATTGTACAGTACCGTTCTCTTTAATAGTCTATTGCGCAGCGCAGCGAGCATCTATTGTTTGTAATTATTGGTATGTTAGATTAACTATAGATTGGAATGTAGTTATTGTTACGAGAATCTGTTGTCTAGACAAACCTTTTTTAGGTTTTTAAGACAATAGCATTATAATATGTTTGCAAAAGTTGTTTAAATAAAAAAAAAAATGTTGAAAATAAGCTTACCCACGAACAGCGATTGGGCCATATTACATTCGACAAATTACTTCTACGGCCGTTTATATGTTTTCAAAAGTTTTTCTTCGTAGAAAAGCCAGTACTTAGTGTGCCAGTTCACGTACAAACTAATAGCTTGTTAAAAATTATTCCAAAGAAGTCCTTGGTACAAGGGCCGTATTGTGTTATACGCGTCATAACGTTCGAGTTCGTTTTTTCTCCTGCTCGCGCCTCAAGAGCGAGCGGGAGGAAAAACGAAGCCGAACGTCAGAACGTGTATACAATGCAGCCACAGGACCAGCGGCCTTATTTTGTAAGCGCTCTGACGTTCGGCTTCGCTTTTTCTCGTGCTCGCGGCAGTTCCTCACGCCGCGAGAGCGAGCGGGAGGAAAAGCGAAGCCGAACGCCAGAGCGCTTACAAAATAAGGCCCCTGGTTTTAGCGTAGAAAAGTGAAGATTACCGTTTCTGGGTCAGTGATTTCATCGCTGTCTACACCGTTGTTTGTCCTATACCAGTGGTACGACGGCACGGGGTTGGCGATGGCACTGCATGTGATGTTCTTTCTGTAATTATGACATGGACCAATCAATTATTTTTACCCACATTTTTCTAGATACTCGAAACATTCCTTTGAATAACTATTATTACAACAATATCATGCAGGTACCCATTTGTAACCATGTTTTAGACCAGGCACTATACATCTTATCTATTATATGATATCTACTGAAAATATTGATTTGTAAGTATTAAGAAAATCCCTAAAATATTATCTTGATAATGACTTGATGGGTAAAACTTAAATTACAATGACATCATGCATGCATTTAATTTATCCCAACAGATGATAAGGATACAATAATGTTATGATATTATTTGTGACTAGAAATTTTGAATCCCATGAAAAATATAAAAATAATTATATTACCATAGATTCAGAAGTCGAGTTCAATTTACGAAAAAGTTATAGGGGGTAAAAAGGCTCTGAAAGTCTTCGAGAAAAGGACGCAAGGCAGTACTCGACTTATTGGAGCATACTGCCGTGTTCTCTCTCTCTCACTCAAATTTGTAATGTAATAAAATAATAAATAAATATTTTGGGATATCTTACACACGGTCTCTGACCCCAAACTAAGCAAAGCTTGTGATATGGCTGCCAGAGACTGATATACTACATATATTTATCTTTAAATACATACTTATATAGATAGTAACTAAATAACACGTAAATGACACAGCGCAAACACGTATGTTCATCACATAAATATTTGCCCTGGGTGGGGGTCGAACCCACGCCTCTTTGATCCAGAAGTTAGGGTCACTAACCACTAAGCCACCGAGGCAGTCAAAATGCTAAATGAAATGTTTTTCACAATTTACTTATAAATAGAACCAAAGTTCTTTCCTTGACTGAATACACAATTTTTTTTTATTAATTTGAAAAGGAAATATCATATCATCAATATTAACTTTTTATTGAATCACACCAAATATTATATTAACTAATATAATGTGTAGATTGAAATAAAATCTTTAAATTAGATAAACAACTAGCGACATTATCTATAACAAATTCCAGGAAACCTTAGGATTGAGAAAATCTACTACAAGAAGAAATATTACAAGTTAACAATAACATAAAATGATAAAAAAAAAGAAAAGTAAGGAGTGAAAGGTCTTGGATATTGAAGTTTGGTCAAGTGTAATTATTCAGGATCGTTAGTCTCAGTAGTTCTGTAAAAAAAGAAAGAAATAAAGAACTTAGCGGTAAAGCAGCAAAATCACTAAAAATAGCAAGTGAAAAACAATACACACAATACTAAGAAGAAGAATAATACGACTGCCTCGATGGCTCAGTGGTTAGTGACCCTGACTTCTGGATCAAAGAGGCGTGGGTTCGATCCCCACCCAGGACAAATATTTAAGTGATGGACATAGGTGTTTGCTCTGTGTCTGGGTGTTATTTAGTTACTATCAATATAAGTATGTATTTAAAAATAAGTATATGTAGTATATCAGTCTCTGACAACCATATCACAAGCTTTGCTTAGTTTGGGGTCAGAGGCCGTGTGTAAGTTGTCCCAAAAATATTTATATTTCTTTATTTTATATTTAATAAAAACTTTTGGGGAATCCGCGACGTCAAATTTTCACGGAAATCATGTACCTATTGTGGCCTTCGATTAGATATATTTGATTGAAGATTGTGGCACGTGTTTTCATATAATAATACTAAGTCGAACTTACGTTTCATTTAGAATGGCGTAAACTTCTTCAGTCTTGTATTTATTGTAAATGGTTTTAGTGTTGCTGTTGTAGAAGATCGGCTTGTCTGAAATATAAATAATTAATCAAGTTTATTAAATAAGTAAGTACTCGTATTTGTTAACACAGAAACGAAGATTTAGAATTATTAGCCTGAATCCGATGACTTCTGGAACTAAAACGTGGTATTTTACTGTTGGCGCACGAGCACTAAAGAGTAGTATGTAGAGAGCTATGCTCAGCGTCTGTCTGCTAGATCAAATCTTTAATGTCAGATTGAGGAGAACCCTAGGCATTGCCCAGCGGATTAACAAGGTAAAATAACAGCAGCGGACCGAGCATATAGTTCAAAGAAAGATAGGTCTCAGTGGTCTCTACCTCGTACCTACCAGCAAGCTCATCATTGGACTTCCACCGAGTAAGTGGGCTGCAGTAACAAGCCGTTGGATGCAAGCCGGTTCCAACCGGGTTAATTGGAAGTTTATAGGGAACCACGCGGCGCCCCGCAGCGTTACCCACGTTAGCCACAGATAAAAAAAGTAGCTTATGTATTAATCCATTATCTAAGCTACCTCCATACCAAAGAAGGATGCACGGAATTAACCTGTCAATATTTTTTTTTTTTTTTGTTAGTAAAAAACCAAACATATTTTCTAAAAATGATATGTGCTTCAAAAATATAGGGATTTTTTGCTGTTTTCATATCACTAATTAAAATTAAAATTAACCCACCAGAAAAATTACAATGATTTTTTTATTGTTTTTACATTACGGATTACATATATAAGAAGTGACGGTATGGTCTTAAAGGCTTTAGTGTCCAAAAATGGGCGAATTATTTGAAAAAAAAACAATCTTTTATTACTGTTGCTGTCAAAAAAAAGGAAATGTCAAATTCAGTCAATCAGATGACGTATTTAGTGTTGACAGACTTCGTTCTCGGTATCCAGACTTAGCAATTTTGGAAATGTTGACGTGTTGATGTAATAATTATTTTCTTTTTTAACTATTGGCACATAATCCTGCGTTAACTCGTTTTAGCCCGTATTGTTTACAAACTGAGGTGTTATTATACATTTTTATAGAAACATACATTTTTGTATACTAAAAGATTATCAAAAAGAAAGTATATTCTTACTGGTATTATTTT
Organism: Hypomecis punctinalis; assembly: GCA_949316475.1. Classification (NCBI taxonomy): domain Eukaryota; kingdom Metazoa; phylum Arthropoda; class Insecta; order Lepidoptera; family Geometridae; genus Hypomecis; species Hypomecis punctinalis. The sequence goes on from OX438802.1 coordinate 16,174,142, forward strand.
TATATGTACTTTTTATCATATACTTTACTACTAAAAACAACAAGCTGCAGTTGAAGTTATCCGAGAAATTCGTGTTAATTTTAATATTACTCGTAATAATCCTTAAGGGTGCTATTCGAATCTTTCACTTGCTTTACTACACTTGCAGCAGCTGCACTAGGCCGGCTGTGGCTACACAACTGAGGCGTTAGTCCAGGTTTACACATAAATTGAAATTACATCTGTTCAATATTGCCCTATACATTTTTGTACAGCGCCCCTGGCCGAAACGATGAAGAACTAACCAACATGTATGGAGCCACACGCGAACGCAAAAGTTTAAGTAAACAACACAAAACCTGGACTAAGGGCTCTGGTTATCTACGTAGTTGTATGAATTTCTACAAAAAGATTCCGAACACGGCTGCGGCAGCAAGTGCTACCGAGCCTCTGCTGCAAGTGTTGTTAGCCTGTTTAAACAAGTCCAACGTACCTGCGATGTACGACGTAGGCAACCAGCATCGGAATCATTCCCGACTGCGGATACAAGCAGCGGCTCATGTGTGTGCTACCTCCATTCGCAACCTGCATACGCAGGCTGCAGCCGAGCTGAATTTATTCGAATAGCTGCTTTACTTATATTCTTAACTTATAGTTGCGGTTCTTGTACTTTTGCTAATGAAATGGATGAATACCGAATTTTCTTTATGATTCCATTTTTCATTTTCTTTTTATATCAGTCCTAGACATTGATTTAATCAAAATAGCGGAAGATAGGTGACTCGCCTCTAGTGCGTGGACCGCTTAAATTAGGTCCCCGTCGCCTAATTGCTCTCAAGAACACGACTCGATCCGAAGTATTCCGGTGACGGTCGACAGTTGTCTCGCTCGCCCTACTGTCGAAACAAATCGGTTTGTCTCTGTCGTTCAGTAGTGTTCAACGTAGAATGGGATTACAGCTGTGTGAGTGTTCGTGCATGTGGTTGTGCATCATGCCTATAATTTAGTTGACGAATAAAAGGACGTGCCCTATCTTCCGCTATTTTGATTAAATCAATGGTCCTAGACATTGATTTTTTTGACGTGACAACGTCTTATAAATCGATGAACTCCAAAAAGTAATCTGATATTACAGACAAGATGACATGCACTGTTTTAAAAATCAATATAAATATCATTGAGACAATATTGACTAAAAATACATGACATCAAGTTTTTAAAATCGAGCACCATTTTAGCACTCTGAACATAACAAACCTGGCAATCCATAATCTTTAGTGTGTATACATGTCTATAAATAGGTACTTATAGCTTGAAAATTGTTTTCGTTTTTTCTTATTTTATATTCAATTTTAGCCAAATTGTACATATTTGAACAGTTTTAGAAGCGTCATAAATCACATTGGTGAACATATCATTCTTAGAAAATAAGTGAGGAAAAATTAGTCTGTTCGTATATAACAGGTCCTGTGTATGGGCTCGCGCCAATGATGTTTAATGTCTAGATAAGCAGACTCAAACAACTGCGTTGCTAGGCATGGCGACACATTAACCGCCCGAATATCGTTGGTAGGTAATCAAAGAATCATATCTCTATCCCTGTTACACTAGTTGCTAAAGTACGGTAAGACGTTGAAAATGACAGAAATAGCAATATTTTTAAATTTAGTCGGACAATGCCTACTTAGGGTGCCAGTTTATTAGATTGTAATTTCCCCAAAATGTTACGATATCTTCTCAATGTCAGTGATACAAACCGATATTTTTAATAATCAACATTTTAGTAATAACATTATGAATTTGAGTCATTAATCAAAATCAAATATAATATGATGTAATTATGAATAAAGTTATAATACAAAGAATATTTTATTCATTTATCCGACCAATATTTATTCGTTCTTGATAATTAAAATAATTATCGCCATAATAATACTTAATTATCAAAAACGTGTCATATTGTAGGACAGGATATTCCTTAAGAAAATTCGAAAGCATTGCATGAAGAATCTACAATATATTGTTTTGAAAATTGCAGTGATGTTTTTTTTTATTCTGGAACCGTTGGAGTAAACAATTATAATAAACAATAATACATATAGCAGACTAACAGCTAGCATAGCCACACCGCCACCCGCGCCCAAGTTCGTAAGCTCTTACCACTAGTTACCACGCACCCCGCACGGCCCGCGTGCAGTCTGTGTCACTCATACATACCTATACCACGCAGCGCGCGCTTTTTCAGTATCTTTGTATCACGTAAAACTTCTTTGAAAATTGTAGCCTAATATGTTATACTATACCTGTACTTCAATCTCTGGACATACGAGTAGATACCTGTTGCCGTCGAGCTATTTGATTAAACTAATAATTACAAAACGTAACCTATTTAAGCCTGATTCTGCTGCTTGATTCATAACTATCAATAATTATAGAAATAGTAATGATTATTAGTATTATTTAAAATCGCTGTAGACGCCGGATTTGTTATTATCTTTGTACTCTTGTATTTTTAGTATTTATTGAAGTTATATTGTAATCTATTGTAATTTTACTATTTCACTATTTACTATTATTATCCAGTCAGTTTCTTTTCGTAATATTCTAATGGCTTTTATCCATTATTTATCGTTATCTTTACGTATTTTCTCTGTGCATATCCTATAGTATCAAAAAAGTAATTATCGATTAGTCGAAATCTCCCATAATTATGGGGAAACAAAATTATGTTTCACCTGGCATCACCAACTGTAAAATTATTTACTTTTAAAATCATGATATTATATGTGATAGTTTCAATTAATACGAATAGTGTAAGCCGTATTTACTTGTGGAAATAAATTCCAGAAGCTTTATGAAGAAATTGAGAACGGGATTAAGAGGTTTTGACTACACATTTCCCCATTTTTAATTTTTTAAATAATATTTTGACGTCTGATATATTCAACCATTTTGTTTAATCGCGACTAAGGCCAGTCGGCGCGCTTCGCCGGCGTACGCCGGCAGTTGGCTGACGTCGTCATAGACAACAATCTTCAGTTCTCGTGTATTATACTTCAATGGCTCGCGCATCTAAATCGGTTCAGCCGTTTGTTCGTGAAAGAATGCTTACAACCTTTCTTTTTCTTTATTTTTTTCAGCCATATGACGTCCACTGCTGGACTGGATCCTGCGTTCTTGATAAGGTCATCCATTCACCTTGTGGTTGGATGTCCTACGCTGCGCTTACCGGTGCGTGGTCTTCACTCAAAAACCGACCTTATCGGGCATCAGTCCTCCGTGCTATGTGGCCTGCCCTTTGCCATTTCAACTTGCCAATCCGCTGGGCTATGTCGGTAACTTTAGTTCGTCTACGGATCTCCTCATTCCTGATTCGATTTCGCAGAGACAAACTTTCGCGTTTATAATATTAGTAGGACGTCTAAGTCCAGCGTGAACGCGTCTTACAGGTGAACACAAAATTTAAATTCGACGACTTACGTTTGACACCCAGGTGGTAAGTCTTATCGGTGTAGTGGGAGAGCGCTTTCTGCCTCACTTTGCACACGTAGTTGCCCGCATCCATGTGGTTCAGTTTCTTGATCTCCAGCGTATTGTTGTTCTTGTGAAACGCGTACTTGCTCGTGTCTTCTGGAAAAATGAATATCGTCGTGTTGGTTTGGATGTTTTTTCTCACGTACAATATGCTGAGTGTGGGTTTGTCGTAAACATGACGCGCTCTTCGGCGAGCGCGTAAGCATGTAATTTGTATGAAGAAATGTACAGCACCACTAGCGGCGCGTTTATGAAACACAAGTTCATACAAATTACATGCTTACGAGCTCAGCGAAGAGCGCGTCATGTTTACGACAAAACTCACACTCCGCATACATGTCGCATTTGTCAACGAATCTTGATAATCTAGTTCTAAATACTGTATCAGCCTTATAATAGTCCACTGCCGGACGTAAGCCTACCCACGAAGGTCAATTTGACCATATACACCACGCTGGCCCAGTGCGGGTTGGTGGATTTACAAACGCCATTTAATTTCTTCTACGGACACATGCAGGTTGCCTCACGATGGTTTCCTTCACCGAAAAGCCAGTGGTGTGAAATTCCGTACATAAATTCCAAAGAACTCATTGGTACGGGACCAGGATTTAAACCCACGACCTCACGATTGTTAGGCGGGTGTCACTACCTCTTATCCACCATGGTTCCCTAGTTCTCTATAAGTATTTTAGATTTTTTTTAATGGGCCAGTATTCCCCTCAAAAAGGGGAGAAATGTGCTGTAGTAGATACTATTTCATCAACCGATTTTGATAATATTTAGCAACATCACTTAAAATCTAAATCGAGTAAGAATGAACTGAAACAGTTAGGATCAAGTCGAAATATAGAGTTAAAAAGTTGAAGAATCCGTTGAGGGGATGTGCCTCAAAATTAAACCGTACGACGAATGTAATTAAGAATATCTCACTATGGAAACTAGGGTGGTTCTCGCACATTTTAATTAAGTAAAGTACAGGTGTTACTCAAGCTATATTTTAGTAGAAAACTGCTACTATTATTTCAATTGCATTTGGCGATCTTTCTCAAGGTTGGAGTACTAGCACGCGGGCTCGTCTCGCATAGCACTGGTAAGCATAGCAATAATATATACATAGCAGCATAAGTATAGCACTGTCAGTGCTATGCGAGACGAGCCCGCGTGCTAGTTTGACGATCTTTCACAAGGTTGTAGTACTAGCACGCGGGCTCGTATCGCATAGCACTGGTAATCATAGCAATAATATATTTATAGCAGCTTAGGTATAGCACTGTCCGTGCTATGCGAGACGAGCTCGCGTGCTAGTTTGGCGATCTTTTTCAAGGTTGTAGTACTAGCACGCGGGCTCGTCTCGCATAGCACTGGTAAGCATAGCCATAATATATACATTGCTGCATAAGTATAGCACTGTCAGTGCTATGCGAAACGAGCCCGCGCGCTAGTACTCCAACCTTGAGAAAGATCGCCAAATGCGATTGAAACTATAGTAGCAGTTTTCTACTAAAATATAGCATGAGTAACACATATACTTTACTTAATTAAAATAATTAAGAATTTACTTTGTAAGTGCAAATTGTTCATTCTACAGAATAGATTAACTCAAAAATGCTACAAAATAGTTCCGAAGTCTACATACTGTTTGGAGAACTGCTATATTATTATGTACAATAATGTACATGACTGTTAACAGTGATAAATGCAACACAACGGTTTTAGGAAACCCACTATTCAAATTCGCACATGTAGGAGTTAGCTGTGATCGCTTGAAAGCTCATTATAAACACGGCGAAAGTAAAAGAAAATATATGATATTTCCTCTGTTATTATCTGAACCATAGACTGGCAAGTTTACGTCAATCAATTTCCTTTACCTGTTCAGGATCGATTGGTTTCCATCTGATCGACTCTGATTGCTCGAATAATCACGTGATCGATCTTTCATTTCCTCGATGTATCATCAGGAGAGCTTATTTTATCAGGAGATTGGGATAAGCATGTATTTCATTTTGATAAGTGATTTATTATGTGTTGAATATTTATAGCACACACAAATCATGAAAGTTTTATATTGAAAATTTGTCTAAAGTTGAATTGGTTACGTAGGTAAATACGAGTATATGGTACGATATATACAGTTTTTTACTGGCTTCAAAAAAAAGGTTCTCAATTCGACTGCATCTTTTCTTGTATGTTGCCTCTTGATAGTCCACTGATAGACCTACCCATGATGAGCATAACTACGACTCTGATCCAGTGCGAATTAAGTAAAATAATATGCTATAATAGATCCAACCGTTTATTTTAACCGCGACAGCGCGTTCGGAGTTGGGTTGGTGATGGCCGCTTGTGCATTCACTGCTATTTATTTAATTATTTATACTTTCTGTCTACTCGATCATCAACCTCATTTAAATTTACTTTTTTTTTTAATCTAATTTTGTAACATAGCTGTAAGGTTCCCAAAAATAATAAAATAAAATAATAAGCAAAAAAAAAAAAAAGTTCACTTTTAAATGCGAGGTTTTAAAAATATGACAACTGCCTAAGTTTGCGCCTTGATCCCGTATAATAATCATCTTTGACAATTGTCATATTTTTAAAACCTCGTATTTAATAGTGAACTTTTGCGTAACATGACGCAGTTACGTTCTATTGGTGCTGTCAAAAAGAAAAGAAACGGTTGGATCTATTATAGTTGACAATATTTTTTGGTCCCCTCTTGTAACAGCAACATAAACAAAGCCGATTACAGAAACAAGAATAAAATCAACTTAGAAATAAAGAAATAAAAAGATATTTATATTCTTGTTAGACAAAGAGCGCATTATAGCAGACTATGACGTCACTGCCCAGAAGTGTCATACATTCGCCATACCTAGGTACTATGTTATGCTTTATGTGAAAGGGACAAAGCATCCCCTCTTTACCCCTACCAATGTTTTTACGAGCTTATATTTCTGGTCTTAATTAGCTAATTTCATTTTTTTTTTCAGTTTACGAATCATGTTAATTACAAAATTCACTAATCCTAATACTTTTGATGAGGTAATTCATTACCAGGCAACTACCCTATTGAGATAGAATAAATTATACACCAATGACTACAAAAGTACTTACTCGAACTGGTAATCGGCGAGTTATCCTTGTACCAAACGACGACAGGCGTCGGCTGACCCTTGGCTTCGCAGGTCATCCTCACAGATTTCCCTTCGTCCCCTTCTATGCTTACGTCTCTTTCTGCGATGACCACTTTCTCTGAAAACGTAGAAAGATAATAGGTATGTTAAATAATTCTTAAATAACTGGCTGTCTTTAAAGTCATTTCGTCATAAGAAAACATTGTTGAATAAACTACTGAAACTTTACGCTTAGGACGATCGTGCCTCTCTATCGTTTGATCCGCGCTTTCGCTAGCACGATCGACTCAGGCGAAACGTGACACTTTTGTGCGTGTATTCGGTGTTTATCGATTTATTATACTCTATAAAATGTAACTTGATCTCTGCTACAGTGACATTGACATAGAAGATTGACATTTTTAGAGTTGAGATAGTGGTGGAAAAAATCAATTTTCAAACAATGTTGTAATGAAATCGAATGAGTAATTGAAGGTGAGAAATTGGATTTTATTTACTTACTGTTATTTAAGATCAAGTATGTACACATGTAAATAATGTTATGATATTAATTAAATACTCAAAATAATGTAACGGCTGGCTAGGTAGGCGTATTTGCCGCGAACCGCGCTTATTGGTCAAACCGCGCGACAGTTTAAAGTTGTTTACGAGGACTGCCTGTGATTATAAGGTAGCAGCCGTTACAATAGTATTTATCGACGTATTTCACTATTATCGATGCTAATGTAACATATAATTGGGTTTAATTTAATTACACATGTAAAAAATGTTATGATATTAAAATGTACAATAAAATTATTGATAAATTAAGTTTTATTTAAAATATCGTTAGTATAAACTATCGATTTTTTAAATAAAACTCTGTGGTCACGATCATTCGTCGCCCATCACTAATCGGCATGCCCATAAAATATGACATTGACAGGTACTGTCTGTACTATTAAGACATTCAGGACTTCATAGGCGTGATTTTTCTGACAGCTGTTTTTTGGGTTACCTATCTACGGAACCAAAATTGCACTGCACCCGGGACACGACAAACGTAACCGTGTCACATTTCGAATATTTATTACTCACTTAATTAACGTGGCGCAGTGATACTATTTTGGATAATTCTTCTACTAGGAGGTAGACTATTTCAGATATACGCTTTATATTCAACTCAAACGGAATCATAGCTACTTTTTAATGTCCTTAGTCTACAGGATTATTTCTAATCAATTAACATCCTTTTGATCTGCCTTTTGTCAAAACTCAAAAAAAAAATCAGCTGTTTCACACATTTAGTCGAGGGTGAACGATATTTTTCTATGGAAAAACTTTTTTTTGAGAATAGACAAAAGGAATAACCCTGTTTAAGGGGAAAAAAGGAAAGGCATAAAAAAGGATAAGAGAGGAATAACCCTGTACAGGGTTATTCCTTTTTAATGAATAGCAAATTTTCTCTTTTTTGGAAGGAAAGCAAAAAGAATCCGAAAATACCTACATAGAAGCTATGTACCAAATTTCGTCCAGATTTGTTGGAAAATACGACCGTAGGTAGGTACGAGTAGAATAGAGATAATATTCAGACAGGTAGAAGGAAAATATTACTCTATGCTCGCTCGATCAATTAACGTGATATCTATTTGTACTAAAAATAAAAGAATACTAGAGAAATATTCTGATGCTTACTATATATATATTTAACGAAACAAACTCATCCAAAACCTTTTATTAGTCAATTGCATTGCTTCATTTTTGTTTTGCGTTTGTCCGCGCATTCCATTCAAAAACTTTACCCCATTCACACAAAATGGAAGCTCAGTTTTTCTCTTTAGTTTAAAACTCAAACAGCCGAAACGTTCCAGCTTTATCATTACAGAAGTTAGGAAGGATCTCGACCTGGTTGGCGAAAATTTTCTGATATTCATTCGAAAATTCGTTGGACTTGAGTAAAATGAACGAATGTCTAGTGTTACTGTAAAGAACGTGAATTTCAGGACGATATACATTTTATTTCCGTGTATTTTTATGCTTAATGATTATATTGAGACGAGATAAAAATACAGATAATACAGACTTGAGACTGGAACACTGGAATCAACGGCGAAAGTATATTATGGTCAATAATGTCTTTGAACCATTTGAAGGAATTAGTTAACTAAATTAGCTCTTTACTACGCAAGCCGACCGCAGAAAATTAAAGAATTTGATAGGTACGTGTTATATGAAATGCCTATCATACTTATTTACAATATACAGGGTTATTTCTAATCAATTAGCATCCTTCTAGGGGCTTATTCTGTACATCAAAACTAACAACTTTTGTTCTACGACTTTCGTCAAAACTCAAAAATAAAAGCTGTTCCGTACATTTTGTCGCGGGTGAACTATATTTTTCTATGGAATAACAAAATTTTTTTTTGAGTTTTACGAAAGTCGTAGAACTAAAGTTGTTAGTATTGATGTACAGAATAACGCTATGCTAATGATGCTAATTGATTAGAAATAACCTTGTATAAATGATTATTTTGAATCACATTTACAATAATGGAAGCATTTTTGAAGAAATCTGTTATCCATACAATTCATGTCGTCCATGTGTTTTTGTGTAAAACAAGTGAATCTATTGCAATTTTCCGGTTGATTCCACATTTAAAGTTGTTCATAATGATGCGTTTATGAACAACTTTTAATGTCGAATCTAATCTCCGTCCGCAACATGTTTGAGTTTTTGTGTTAACCCATGGGAACTTTTTAATTTTCCGGGATAAAAAGTAACTTATGTTACTTTCCGTCTCTCAAACTATGTCTATGCCAAAAAACAGTTTCACTCCGTTGCGGAGTGAAAGAGGAACAAACCAATAAACCACAAACATACTTTCGGATTTATAATATTAGTATCATATCTAAGGAAGTAAGGATACCTCTAAAACTCCTTGCACCTTGCAAAACAACGGTGATAGTGGCAACAAATATAAATGTGTATTGTGAACGTACCTCCAACAATAATGTCAATGGTCTCGTTGAGATCCCCCGCCCGGCAGGTCCAGTTGCCAGAGTCAGAAATCTTTATACTGTGGATGATTAGAGGCACTCCGAATAATGCCGTATTCTTCTCCACATATATTCGAGTGTTTTCATTGGATCTTTTCTCGACTACCTTGTTTGCCGGAGATATCCATTTGATGTCCTGGATAGAAAGATTTTGATTTATTATACAAAGTAGGTGTTTTTTGTTTTTCTAGACGACAGAAATATTTTAAGGCGCCACGCAAACGTGTGTCTGACATCGAACACCGACACAGGGAACCATAGTTGCTGTGTCCTGTATGATCTGACACGGTCACCTGTTGGTGTCACTGGTCCCCGGTAACTTATTTATTATTTATGCTCCGGCCCGGAGTAACTACGGTTGCCGGTGACTAGTAGTAGTAGGGTGACTGTGTCCGTTCACCGCTACAGGACACAGCAACTACAGTTCTCTGTGTCGGTGTCTGGTGTCAGACACTCGTTTGCGCAGGGAGGGGATGATTTCATACTGGTTCTATAGAAATCAAATATTCATCGGTTGCTTGTGTCTCGCACTAGACACACCACAGAGGAGAGATAATTCTGCAGTTCTGTGAGATACGCGTTTGCTCTCAGCCTAACATATCAATGTACCTACTCATCTTTATGACTAATTTTTGTTATGTTACCATCCTCTGAAATAGCAAAAACAATCAGTTGCTCTATAGCTGTTTCACATTTTGTCGAGAGTCAACAAACGTTATACTTATAATTTATGTTAGAGGCGAAACCAAACTTCTTGGCGGCTGTGAAGTTAGATAAAAACTGCGCATGAAGATATGCGCTGTTTCTCTTGCGGCGCTACAATAAATAGCAAATATATATCCATATTATGAAAAATTTTATTGCCACCAACCGACTCGTGTTCATAGCCGTCAAAAAGTTTGATTCGAGTTATTGAGCAGTTTCTTTTCGACGTTTCTGGGTTGATTTCATAGAAAATGTCTGCCATAATGATGAGTATAAAATGTTTTAGAATAATTTAGGACCTAATTCCTGTCTAAAAATATCGAAAAATATTATATCACTTTGTGATATTAAGTTGCAGCATCTTTTTTTAAAATATTAACTGTAACAAAATTATTTAAAAACTGAGGATCATCGACACGACGAAGAAGCAGTATCTTTTTTTTATCAAAGGGTTGTAGTTTATCTTTTTCTCGAAAAGCTACTCGAAAAAAAAATACTAAGTAAAACAGCGGGATAATTTTAATTGCAAGTTATGTATTGAACAATCATTTTGTACGCACAGCCGAGCCCAACTTTATATATTGTTAAGACTGTGACACTTTTATAAAAATAGGTACCTACCTCAAAACTGGAGTTGCAGAATATAGCCTTGGTTTCTCCAACGTTGTACACGATGGTTGGATTAGCTATGATTTTCAGGAAGTCCGTGCTCTCTTCATCTTGAGCTTTAACTGTAACAATAGATAACAGCATTTTGTAACTTGGTTGCCTAGAACAGATCGCTGGTGATAAAGCCACCATTCTGAATTAAATGATCGCTACTATTTATTTAAGACTAGTTTTTACCCGCGGCTTCGCCCGCATATACGCAATATATCATTATAATTTATAGCCTACGTGTTATTCTGATTTATAAGCTATTTTATTGCAAAGTTTCATCTCAATCCGTTCAGTAGTTTTTGCGTGAAAGAGTAACAAACATCCATACATCCATCCATCCACCCATCCACACAAACTTTCACGTTTATAATATTAGTAGGATAGGATATTATTGCACACTATTGGTACGAAAGGAGGACTTAACGCTAAATAGCATTATCTGCCAGTCACCCCATTGATAAAAAACATTGGTATGCAGGCTTAAAAAAAAGATAAATTAATTAGAATAAACACAAAAATCAAATCTTAAAAAATTATAGACACCAAATATTAATACTACAATTTATATTTAATAATTCATAAACTTACATTAACTATTGTTATTCATAATAAGGCGATAAATAGTAAAAGATAAAACGGCAAAAAATGGAAAAACCGACTACCATTGTGTAGAAAATTCGAATAATTCGCTCAGATTGATGAGATATATACAATTTTTACATTAATGTTGATATTTTAAAACAGCTCAGCCGATTCCGATCAAATTTAAACAGGACCTCGTGACCTCGGGAGTATACCTTTTCGAACTAAATTTTTTTTTAAAATTCGGTTGACACACGAACGTATCGATGAACATACACATAAAAAATACATACAGATGAACATAGATTCTCCTCCTATTTGGAAGTACGTTTAAAAAAACTACCATTTTTATTTTATCTACAAATAAATTTTACTCTTACAACATTTATCGAACTTTTTTCTAGTTTGATTGATAATTTTCTTATGTTCATTCGAAAAATCAGATAACTTTTTATAACATTGAATGAACTGATCCAATTACCAATTTCCAGCGGAAAATGTTAGTAATTGAATGAAATCGAGTCTATTTATTTGAAGTAATAAGGTTTGTTGCAAACTTATATTCAATTTTACTTTTAAAAATAACATTATGTACCTAGGGACTTATTTATAATTATATACCAAGGGAATTTTTCTATAATTAATATTTTAACTACTCAGTAGAAATGGGGTTACACGTCAAATTAATGAACGATGATAGCTGTTTAGACGATGATAGTGACACCCGCCTTACAATTGTGAGGTCGTGGGTTCAAATCCCGGTCCCGTACCAATGAGTTCTTTGGAATTTATGTACGGAATTTAACACCACTGGCTTTTCGTTGAAGGAAAACATCGTGAGGCAACCTGCATGCGTCCGTAGAAGAAATTCGATGGCGTATGTGAATCCACCAACCCGCACCTGGGCCAGCGTGGTGGATATGGCCCAATCACCCTTCGTGGGTAGGCCTACGTCCTGCAGTGGACTATTAAAAAGGCTGGTACAGTACAGTACAGATAGCTGTTTTCTAATTATAAGGAATGAAGGGTTTTCTTTAAGGAAAGTTAGTTACACTGTCAAGGTAGACTGACAGTCTAATCAAAACCACGGGAATACGCTGGATGCAAATTAATTCTAGCAAGTCTTATTGAAAATCTATAGGGAACGTCTACGTCCAGCAGTGGGAGTCCTGCTATGATTAATTTTTGCTTGTCATCAGGTAAGAAGCGGCCAAGCACATGTTTATTCGCTGAATAAATAATTATTTTTCCCAAAAATACGCAACACCGACTTCCGCCGTGTCCATCCATCCATCCATCCATCAGCCAAAGGACGTCCACTGCTAGACATAGGCCTCCCCTATGGATCTCCAATAAGACCGGTTGGAAGCGGCTTGCATCCAGCGCGATCCTGCGGTCTTAATGAGGTCATCCGTCCACCTTGTGGGTGATAAAGAGTCTTGACATACACACAGACGGACAGACGGACAACAAAGTGATCCTATAAGGGTTCCGTTTTTTTCTTTTGAGGTACGGAACCCTAAAAATGAACCTAAGTTATACAGGGTTATTTCTAAGCAATTGGCATCCTTTTAGGAGCTTATTCTGTACATCAAAACTAACAACTTTTGTTCTACAACTTTGGTTAAAACTAAAAAAAATTTTTGTTGCCCCATAGAAACATGTAACAACTGTTTTTTTTTAGTTTTGACAAAAGTCGCAGAACAAAAGTTGTTAGTTTTGATGTACAGAATAAGTCCCTAAAAGGATGCTAATTGATTAGAAATAACCATGTATAAACGACTAAAAAAAGAGATACAAAGAGTTACGTTTCTAATGTATGTAAATATTTGAGTTTAAATTTGATGTATTCTCTTGAGAACATCAGAATAAATAGTAATAAGAAAAATAACATAATATTTGCACAATTATTATGTGAAATATGGGAACTCTCGAACTTGATGCTGAACGTAATAAGTTTTGTATACATAAAAAGGGGAAAATACATATTTTCTCTTTATTATATTCATTTAATCATCATCCATCACCCATCAGCCAAAGGACGTCCACTGCTGGACATAGGCCTCCCCTATGGATCTCCAATAAGACCGGTTGATAGCATCCAGCGCGATCCTGCGGTCTTAATGAGGTCATCTGTCCACCTTGTGGGTGGACGTCCTACGCTGCGCTTGCCGGTACGTGGTCCCCACTCGAGAACTTTTCGACTCCACCGGTCATCAGTCCTCCGCGCTATGTACCCTGCCCATTGCCATTTCAACTTGCTAATCCGTTGGGCTATGTCGGTAACCTTGGTTCTTCTACGGATCTCCTCATTCCTGATTCGATCCCGCAGAGAGACTCCGAGCATAGCCCTCTCCATAGCTCGTTGGGCTACTTGGAGCTTACTAATAGTGAGAGACCACGTTTCTGTGCCATAAGTCATCACTGGCAACACACACTGGTCGAAAACTTTCGACTTGAGGCACTGAGGTATGTCGGACGAGAAGACGCTTCGCAATTTCCACCGTGTACATAATTCAGTCTGCGTCCGCGCGAGCTAGCGAGCGAACGTATATCGCCTGACGTCAGTGACTCATCCATCGAGTCAAGATGTCATCGAAAATAGTTAAATGTTCGAACTGTAATATAGTTGTGTGTGAAGTTCTTGCATTTATTCAAAATAAAATAGATGTAATGACGGAAGATAGTTTAGTTCGACTCTGCACTACATCTTTCTCTGCAGACGACATCGAAAGTGCCAAGACATTGTTGTTTGAGTCTATTACGACCACAAAAAGGAAGATCAATCGGAAAAAGGATGGTCGCTCACAGAGAGATTTGATTGATGTGATAAGTGTATTCAAGGAGACTGACCCAGAGCTGACGCCAATATTTGTGGCTAGGGATTTACAAAAATTACCTCCTGTTCACTTTGACCACATAGATCCGACGAGATTATTAAAAGATATCCTCGTTATTCAAAAGGAGCTTAGAACTATACAGAATAACTATGTCTCGGAAGATAAGTTGAATGAAGTAAAGGAAGAAATAATTAATTTGAAATGTGCGTCAATTAATAATTTTGAGTACAATGTAAATAAGAAGCGGGGCGGTGGAATAATCTCCAACAGTTATTTTATGGACAGCGGACCCGTCGGCCTACCTCACATTTCGCAAAACGCACGAAATAATTTACACAACCGGACTGCAGTGCCCAGCGCGACTTCGTCGCCGCTCGCTACAAGAGCTACAGAGATGCGCGCCGACCGCTACACCACCGCTGCCGCTGAGACCGATCGGCCGAATGCTTCTACGAAACCGGTTCACGGCGAGCGCTTGGAGGCCGGGGAAAGTACTGCGGTTTCGAACATTCACATCAAGCAGGGGCCGCCTGCGTCGTCGCCGCCGCTATCTGCGCCTGTACCCGCGCCGTCGCCGCCGCTATCTGCGCCTGTACCCGCGCCGTCTGTTATATCACAGAGAGGAGGCCGTATTTCAAGTGATGTCAGGATGAATCGCCAGGCGACGTCTACGCTTGTTTCTACCGTGGCTGGTACGTTTGCAAATATAACGGGCGCGGAGGGGCAATGGAAAAAAGCTAAACCGGATGAGCAATGGAATTTGATACAACGAAGACGACTTAAAAATCGTTTTAGTACGCTAGAGGGCAAAGCAAATAGTTCGAATGAAAAATTTAAAGCTGCAGATATAAAAGTGCCGTTGTTCGTAAATAACGTGGATAAATGTACTTCGGAAGCTGACATAAGAGAATACATTCTGAACAAAACGCAAGTTTCGATTAATCTGCAAAGAATTAATGCCAAGGTACAAAAACGGTACAATGCATATAAGATGTATGTACCTTGTGCGAAGTTGTCTCTCTTTTTGGACGACTCTTTGTGGCCCGAGGGAGTAACGGTTAGAAAATTTGTTGAATTTAAACCAAAAAATAATGGATCACAACATCGAAGAGAGAATTCATAGAACTAGCCTTGTCAGTTTTAATTGTCGTTCGATTAAAAATTCCATAGACTACGTGAGGATGCTCTGTCGTACGGCGGACTTTTTAGCGTTGCAGGAGACCTGGCTACTTCCACACGATATCCATTATCTCGGAGAAATCGATCCAGAGTTTGCATACACAGGGAAATCAGCTGTGGAAACATCGGAGAAAATTTTAAAAGGCCGGGCTTTTGGCGGAGTTTGTTTGTTATGGCGTAAAAACGTGTTTCAATCAGTGTCTGTGGTTGATATAGATAGTACTCGTATTGTAGCTGTTAAGGTAAAATTAGATGATCGCGAACTTCTTGTGATATCGGTGTACATGCCCACGAACGATGCAGACAACTTAGAATCATTTATAGATTGTTTCGCAAAAATAAGCGCTGCGGTTGAATCATGCAATGTGGAAGCGGTGTACATTTTGGGAGATTTCAACTCAGATCCGGACTCTTTGTTCGGTAAGGAATTTCTAAGCTTTTGCGCCGAGCAAAATTGGACGTGTGCAGATACCGAGTATCTGGGATTACATTCAGACGCTTTTACATATATTAGTGACGCACATGGGACTACATCGTGGTTAGACCATATTGTTACAACTGAAGTAGCAAGAAAAACTATTTTAGAAGTCAAAATAAAATACGAAGTGTCGGCTTCCGATCACTTCGCTATAGAATTAGTGACCGATCTTAACATCTTAGTCCCAAAGTCCTCGTGCCGAGATTCCTTGCCAGATAAGGCTGTATGGGGAGAGAGGGACAGGGAACAGGTTGATCAATATTTTCAATTGTGTTCGAGTGGTTTGCGTGATGTCGACTTCCCCGTAGAGTTTCAGAAGTGCAGTGATAGGGTTTGTTGTAATGTAGATCATAGGAAAATAATTGACTCAATGTATGATGAAATAGTTCATGTTCTGAGAAAAGCGGCTTCTACTTGTAGTTCTAATATAAATAGAAAAAAGAAAAAGGTACAAGTAGTAGGCTGGAACAAGCATGTCAAACCATTTCACGCTGAGGCTCGGCTTCGGTTTCGGGATTGGGTTATCCATGGTAAGCCTAAGTCTGGCTATATATATGAACAGATGCAGACTTCGCGTAAATCTTTCAAAACTAAACTTAAATGGTGTAAAGATAATCAAATTCAAATAAAAATGGATATTCTAGCGACACAACACGCAGCTAAAGACTTCGGTAAGTTTTGGAAGGAGACCAATAAACTGAATCCTAGGCCGAGTGTTCCCGTAAGTGTAGAGGGTATCAGTGATCCGGTCCATATCGCCAATCGGTTTAGTGAACATTTCAAAGTATGCTCTCCGCTGGGACCAGCCACGGGGGATATGAGTGGATTGAATACTGGGGATCTTATAAGGCGCATTACTGCGAAAGAGGTTGCGCGAGTGGTGAAGGACATGAAGCGGGGAAAATCCCCCGGCCATGACGGTCTAAGCATAGAGCATTTGCAACATGCGGGCTTTCATTTGCCGAGGGTGCTCGCCATGTTCTTCACCTTTTGTGTTGGTCATTCATATTTACCAGAAAAGATGATGAAAACTATAGTTGTTCCAATACTTAAAAATAAAACAGGTGATTCATCTAGCATCAACAATTACAGGCCCATATCACTCGCAACTATCATAGCTAAGGTGCTGGACGGTGTGATTGATATTCAGTTGCGACAACATTTAAATCTACATGACGCCCAGTTCGGTTTCAGACCTGGGTTGTCGACTGAAACGGCTATACTGAATCTCAAGCACACCGTTCAGTACTACACTGATAGAAGCACGCCTGTCTACGCCTGCTTCCTTGATTTATCGAAGGCCTTTGATTTGGTTGCGTATGACAGGCTGTGGCAGAAGTTGTCGAGTGATACTGAACTTCCTGTAGAGTATATATCCCTACTAAAGTATTGGTATGGTAATCAGAGGAATTGTGTGAGGTGGTCCGGATCACTATCGGATGTGTACAGGTTGGAATGCGGTGTAAGACAAGGTGGCTTAAGTTCTCCGGGCCTTTTCAACCTGTACATAGATCGCCTCATCCGTGAGCTCAGCAGCGCCAATGTCGGCTGCTCGATTGATGGAGTTTTCGTGAACAACATCAGTTATGCGGACGACATGGTGTTGCTGAGTCCATCGATCAGGGCCCTCAGGAAACTTATTGGTATCTGCGAGCGTTATGCGGAGGGCCATGGCCTGAGATATAATGCGGCTAAAAGCGAAATACTGTTGTTTAAAGCAGGTTCAAAAACATATTCCACTGTGCCACCAGTTGCGCTAAATGGCAGTGTTCTTCAAAGAGTATCGCAATTCAAGTATCTCGGGCATTGGGTCACGGAGACGCTCGCGGATGACGTAGACATGGAGAGGGAGCGCAGGGCGTTATGTGTTAGGGCTAACATGCTGGCTCGTAGGTTTGCACGTTGTACTGCACAGGTGAAAACAACACTTTTCAGAGCGTTTTGCCAGTCTTTCTACACGTGCAGCTTTTGGGTCAAGTATACAAAAAGGTCTTATACCGCCCTGCGTACCCAGTACAATAATGCGTTTAGGGCGCTGTTGAGGCTGCCGCCGTATTGTAGCGCGTCAGGAATGTTCGCGGACGCGCATATAGACGGCTTCGCCGCTATTTTGAGGAAGCGGGTGGCTTCCCTGATGCGTCGCGTCCGTGGCAGCCCCAACAGTTACCTTCAACTGTTCGCTTGGAGGATGGACATAGATTGTCCAATAATGAACCATTGGACCAAGCAGCATACCGAGTTTTCAGGTGTCAAACCGCGATATAGATTAAGATGACATTTAAAATTTACCGATTCTCTATTAATGAATGTGTCCATTTAAATTTCAATGTTTATGACTTTATAACTTTATTATTATGTTTTGACTGTATGATATTGACATGCTAAATTAACTTCATTTTTTAATTGTTTTGTGTAAGTAATTTGATATTTATTGACATTTGTTTACGATTTAAACTATTTTTATCCATTGTATTCGATATTTTTAACTATGTTTGATTATTTAAAAAAATTTTGAGAGTGTTTATTGAATTATGTTTTATGGACTTTGTCTGAAATAAAATTCTAAATAAATAAAATAAAAAATAATTCGAATAGTTTGCACAAATCAATGTGGCATCCATGTACATTATTGATATTTTATTAAAAACGACAGCCGATTTTGATGAAATCTAATGGGTGGTCCCCTCATGAAAGTATAACCCTTCGAATTAAAAAAGATTTTTTTAAATCGATTCACGATTGGCGAAATTATTGATATACATACACAAAAAAATACATACAGATGAACATTGTACCTCCTCCTAATTGGAAGTCGGTAAAAACTAAGGGACAAACTTTTCATTTTAATGTCAATTATTATGTTTTCAAACTATTTTATATAATTTACTAGCTGCGCCCCGCGGTTTCACCCGCGCAGCTCACGATTGTGTTGGGTACAATACTGAGTAAAATGTCTTAGTGGCAATATAACAATTAGGTAGGTATATCTGAAAAGCCGTGGTGTTCTAGTAGTAATGACACCTGCTTTATAATCGTAAGGTCATGGTTTCAAATCCCGGACCCGTACCAATGAATTCCTTGGAATTTACTCGTATGTACGGAATTTCACACCACGGGCTTTGCGGTGAAGGAAAACATCGTGAGGCATACGTCTGTAGAAGAAATTCGATGGTGAATCCACCAACCCGCACTGGGCCAGCGTGTTTAAGTATATCTATGCCAAAGGTGATGTCCACAAGTGGTATATTATTCAGAGAAAAATCGAACCAACATTATATATAACATCATTTGAAAGCTTGTTATATGGGCTTCCCAAAAATATTTAATTTAGATTTTTTCACCCCTCTAATTTTTTTTAAATGCGAAAACTAAATTGTATGAAAAATAACAATACAGCTTATTATTTTTTCTAGTTAAGCAATAATAAAGTGCTTCTATCGTTATTTTACTTGCATTCGTAGCTGATTCTTCCAAATTCATCTCTTAATTTGCTAAAATTAAAAATTATAACCTACAAGTATGACCAGTTAGTAGGTACAATGTGACAAAAAATCACTTAAAAAGTGTGTCTAATTGGTAAAAATGCTTTTATTTAACAATTTGGAGGTTACTTAATCAGGGCTGCTAGAGATAAACTACTTAATAAGCGAAATGTATTAATTTTTTCTAATAAATTCAAAATAATTTTTTTTTTAAATCGGAGGGGTCCTTTTTGTTTTTAACTGTTGTAATAGACTCAGAAAAATATGAACTTTCTCAAAATGTAACGAGTGTTGTGGTTAGAATTTTTGATTATTATTATACCAGCCTCCATGCATTTTGTGGACATGTCCTTTCAAGTCAATCGGCCGAAGGAATCGTGTCCTCCCATACTAAGTTTGCCTCGCTATTTCACCCACTTAGGGCTTAAATTTCGCAAAATCCGTTCTTAGTGAGCACCTATATCCTAAAAGGATCCCCCATGTAAAATTTGAGACTCCTAGCACTTGTAATTTGTGAGATTTCGTGATAGGTGAGTCATTGAATCACGATTTTATATATATAGATTGCACTGCATGAGTGAGTATGTACAATTTATTATCCTAGATTTTAGAAAATATATAGAGTCTTTGGCACTTGAATTAATGATTTTTTCATTATACCTCTTACAACAAAATTGATAAACAGCATAATCATTCAATCAATAAGCCCTCTATTTTGAACTAGATAGATAGATAGATTAACTCTTTATTGCACACCAAGAAATAAACAAAAAGAAGAAACAAAGATACATAAACAGTGTAACTACTGTCTGTTATGACGTATTTTTCCTCTATTAGAGGATATCTCTTAGTTCGTTGTGCCGTTTGGCAAAGGCCTCCTCTAACATTTTCCATTGTGTTCTATCTCTGGCAACCCTTCTCCAGTAGGGGCCCGCTGTAAGCTTTTTATTCATCTCCCCATCTCTTATGTTGTCTTCCCCGTTTCCTTTTTCCATCTCTGGCTCTCTCTCTCCAACAACATCATAAAGACTCTAAAATAAACCAAACAAACGTTTTCCAAACCAGCATTTAAAGGGGTTATGTCTAAGCGCGGACGTTCTATGGTAATGATAATGTACTGTACTGTACCAGCCTTTTTAATAGTCCACTGCAGAAGATAGACCCACCCACGAAGGGTTAGGCCATATCCACCACGCTGGCCCAGTGCGGGTTGGTGGATTTACATACGCCATCGAATTTCTCGTGAGGACGTATTGTTGCTTATCGATCTTTTCCTCCACCAAAAAGCCAATGGTGTGAAATTCCGTTCATAAGTTCCAAATAAACTCATTGGAACGGGACTGGGATTTGAACCCACGACCTCAAGAATAACAGGCCAGCGTTACAACCACTAGACCACCACGGCTTGGTAATAATAATGATGATAATTAATTATGAAAATCCTTGGCAATCTAATAAGAAACCACACTTCAAAACGTTATAAATTTGGGCGGAAAATGAGCCGACCGCAATAAATAAACAAGTGGGAAACAATAGAAAGCGAGATTGTTCCGCAAACTTTTCCATTATGAATCTGCGTAATGAGAAAACATCGCAGGTTAAAATTAAACCGTGTAAATAGACCCTAAAGTATATGTTTGATTTTCTAATGGACCGGATGAAGAGACGATTAAAATTCGAGATAAACGTTTTTCAAGGGTCGCCTACAAACCGCGGTTGATCCGGAAAGCTCTCAGTTTGCTCCCTTGTGGGCAAAAAGCTACATTGCCTTTCGTAATAGGAGTAAAGTTGGCATTTGAGAACTTTGCCCGTGTCACAGAATATGTCATAGAAAGATGTACTCGTGTCGACAATTGGGATTCATTTTCCTTAAATTTTTGACAGTTCTGATATGACAAAAATGTCAAAACACATAGGTTTGTGAATTAGATGGGTCAAAATATAAAAAGGCCGCAACAATTGGAATTATAGTTATACAACTTCACCAACAGTTCTTTGACATATAAATAAATTTATATAAAAGTATAATTTATTAAATATCACGTAGCAGCAGAGTGCTCTAGCCAAGACAAGTAAAACGAGCCTAAACTTAACAGGTCTATCTTGTTTAGTACAGGAGTTCCTATGACAACCTTCCGACTCCATCATCAGCCCCCCTACCGCCTAAAGCAATAGCAATCGTAATAGCAATCGTTTATGACTTCATTTTAGTCATTTGGCATGGCCTATGTGACGTTAGCCATCAAAGTTGTCCATTCAACGATTGCTTTCGCAATCCGCGCAAAGCAAGTGATGGCTAACGTCACATAGGCGGTGCCAAATGACTAAAATGAAGTCATAAACGATTGCTATTACGATTGCTATTGCTTAGGCGGTCGGGGGGCAGATCAGCCCAAGGTACCATATTATTGCATTGTCACGCGATATATGTACATATGCGTGCAAAATTTCAGCTTAATGTAACAAATTTAGTCTTAATTTAAAGACACCATAGTTAACTTTAGAAATAGCATAAAATAATAACAACTTAACAGGCTAATTTTCGTGCAATGGGAAGAAATATATAAAAAATACATTTTTTTGTTATTTTTTCCTGTTTTTATATGTTTTTAGTATGTTTGACTGTTAACGTCAATAAAATTTGTTTAAAAGTCGCTAGAACAACACATTATCTTTCGAATAACACCAAAATTATCATTCTGCGACTCTGACTTACTTATTGCAATTTTAGTGCATGCTCTACATTATTCGTAACTGAAAACTAAAATGGCCGCCATTTTAAGGGAAGTCAAGTAGTACATTGTAGGAAAGTGGATTTGCCGATAAAAAAACCTGAAAAATGCTCTCCTGAAATATCGGTATATCATAACCGGAGACATTGTATAATCGGAAACCGGGATGTTGGTCAAATTTAACTTGCAAGATTCCACTCGAACTTACATGGTTCCATCCATTGCAAGATAAATTAGAGCTTGTAAAAAAGTCACATTGACATGATGCGATTTTATTGCTTTTTTTTTTCTCTCACACCAGCTAATCTCATTTTTTCTCGTGGATATGTTATGTAATGTAATGTAGCTTGAAGAAGCTTCGTATCTCGAAACAGGAGCAAATGTACATGATACGCAGAGCAGGTATATGTGTATATATTTTTGTCTTGCGTGGGTGTGGGTCTAAATTAATCAGCGTCAGTGTAAATGAGATTGTCTATTCCCTTTGTCTTTAATTTGATGTAATTAGCTTAATCACGTTATACTGTATGATAAGAAGGGTAGAACAAAACCATTGAAATAAGGGTTGTATTGAACATAATTAAACGAATTTTATTTAACTTACTACTTAGAGTTTGCTCAGAGAGGTTATATATTTTTGAGTTCCAAGCATATTTGAAATGTTTCCAACATATTCAGTTGTTGGATTCAAACTTTTTTTTTGTTTCCGTTACCTTCTTTGTATTTTTAGTGATAATATAAATGAAATAACAGATAAGATAGCTTATTAAAAATAATTACCTATTTCTCGCAAAAAATGGCAAATCTCAAATCGATGTATACAGTTTTTACAATATTGATGATTTTTTCAAAACTGGATCTGTCGATTTCAATAAAATGTAAATGAGACCAGGTACCTCGGGAGTAGAGGGAGTATGTCCTTTCGAACTAAAAAAATGTTTTAAATCTGTGCACAATTGGCGGAAATGTCGATGAACATCCATAAAATACATATAGACGAACACAGGACCTCCTCCCTTTTTGAAGTCGGTTAATAAGAATAGTCTACATATTTTCAAGTGAACTTTTTTCCTTTTTATATAACGTATGACTGGTCACATGAAAAGGGACCTGTCGGAAGCAAATTTGAGAAAATAGAGTAAAGTTGAATCGTGTCCAGGCTGCTTCATGGTTTATTTGAGTGACAACCCGAGCACGAAGACATCGGGGAACGGAGTGCAAAACGAGCCCCTTAAAATTATAAAATAAGCTTTGAATCCTGTTGCTACGTGAATGTACTATGCTATGCTAATACAACTTCGTATGGAATACACAATATTCGCAATGATTGACGCAGGTCACACTCTAATTTGTTTTCCGATACAGGCTCATGGATCTGTATACGCTACGAATAAATTGACTTGTCCATTTTCCCTGAAAACAGCCCCAATGTTTCTATTTTGCGTTATTTTGTTTCATTAAATGGATTCAGTACAGCATCAAATTATTTTCGTCGGAACTAGTTATCAATAAGTTTTCAAGACCATCGAGGCTTGCACATGATATAGTTCTAGAGAAATTATACTGCAAATGATGATCGTATCAAGCAGAATTCCAAACACTAACCGCCTTACTACAATAGATTTAAACAGTGTATTATGTTTAACCATGCAATTTGTACTGTTAAACATTGTCTAAAAATATTTTTAAAATTAACTTTAACCAGAACTTACACCCGAAGTGCAACCCGTAATAAGCGCGTTTTATGAATCGCCGGAGCTATCTAGTTTTTCGTTTTGGATTCAAAGTATTTTAAACTGTATTACGAACTTAAATTTAGTATTTTTTTGATATGTGCTACCATAGCATGATTTGTACTTTTCACTTTGTAATTAAATTTTTGATTCATCATCATCATCATCCGCAGCCTTTTCTATCCCGCTGCTGGATATAGGCTTCTTTTTAACGCGCTTTTATTAGTTTCACCTGTATTTTTGCTTGCTTGCTTGTAACCATCCCCTTTGACCTCGATTTTGACCTAATTTGAGCGATCAGATTTTCTTTAAACTTTGCACACCTGTCAAAGATCGATGACAATGTATTTAAAACAAAAATATTCCTAAACTCTTTTTTATATTTATATTATTTACGGTTCCATCTGTATCGGTCCTGTGCTAATTGTGTCCAAGATCAACCCGCGATTTTCATTCTTGCGGCCGGACGACCAGATTATTGATTACTTAAAAATATAGTCGCAGAAGATGTTTTTAGGGGAAAAGCCTCTGAGCTGCGTATATTTAAAAATATTTTACTATAATTTTGTGATCAGGCAGTACAATATATGTTTAATTGTATAACAGGTCAAAAAATTATTACAATCACAGAGCCTCTGAATGTTCATGGCAGTGGGTTCGCAGCCTAAAGCCCTACCTTTCTTTACCCGATTCCATTATTATTAGATTTAGTTATGCCGTTTATTCAGTAGGTCGGTACAGATATAAAAATAAATCATCCTGACGCTTATTGCGAAGATGAGTAACGACCACCTCCAGTGAAGCTTTTTTAAAGGAAATACAAAACATAAAAGTAATTAGGCTGAGCTCGAACTCATTTATTTAAAAAGGTATGTATTAAAAACGCTGACAAACGTTCCGTCGTAACTCATATGTTGTAATATATTAAGATTACCAAAATATTTTCGTTAATTTTTTTTAAAGAAATGACGAATGAATTAACTCGACCTTATACTTTGTTAAAGAATTTTCAGGAACTCTTTACAAATAATTTCGTTACCAAAAAAGTGTTACTGATGTCAAACGCGTTTTTTTTTTAAATTAACTTGCGCTTGACCACATCCTGCATTCACTTCAGAACACATTATCTGAGTATATCTCATTTTGTATTTTTTAATGAGTGCCATTCAGACAGTTTTCAAGGATTTTGATAAGAAGAACTATTCTGATAAGGGATTCTGTTGATAATATTCTCTCATTTGTACCTCCCACTCTAAGCAAGTTTTTTTTAAATTAGTAATTGATACAATATCAATTATTGATAGTCCACTGTTGAAAATAAGTTCACTGAGACTAGTCCAGTCCAGTAGTGTGTTGGTGGAGGGATCGACATATGAAGTAGAATTTTTTATACGAACCTCATGTCTTGCATCACTAACACTTCTTATTATAAACTACGAGTAAGCTGCTTTTTTGTATGTGTCTGTGCCTGTTTGTGAATCTGCGTTTATTTCGTAAATTACACAACAGATTGCAATGCATTGCTCACTGTCTTTTAGAGTATTTCTTTCAAAAAAACTGATAGCTATTTAACTCATTCGTAGCCGGGTGAAGCTGGGACGGGCAGCTGCTAGTATTTCATATTTTTATACAGGGAAACGTCAGTGGTATATGAAATACAATGTTGAATAAATATTCATTTTTGCAAAAACATGGCACCATCGACTTCCATTGTGTACCTAATTTGAATAGTTTGCACGAATCGATGAGACATCCATGTACATTATTGTTGATTTGTCAAAAATGGCTCAGACGATTTAGATAAAATTTTATTAAAACCACGTCGAAAGTAATTTTTTTTTAAATAACCTTTTCAAATCGGTTCCCAATAAACAAAAAAATATAGATGAACAAAAAAAAATTGAAATTCCTTAAAAACCGTACAATAGCTGTACAAAAAAATCATACAGACGAACATGGAACCTTCTCTTTTTTGGAAGTCGGTAAAAATCGTTAATACGAAGTAGGATTTGAATCTACAATATCACGATTCTAAGGCGAGCTTCTTCTAAGAAGCCGTGGTGGTCTAGTGGTAGTAACACCCGACCTGCAATCGTGAGGTCGTGGGTTCAAATCCCGATCCCGTACCAATGAGTTTCTTTGGAACTTATGCACGGAATTTCACATCATTGGCTTTTCGGTGAAGGAAAACATCGTGAGGCAACCTGCATACGTCCGTAGAAGAAATTCGATGGCATATGTGAATCCACCAACCCGCCCTGGGCCAGCGTGGTGGATATGGCCCAATCACCCTTCGTGGGTAGGCCTACGTCCTTACTTCGGTGATTAAGCTGTACAAAGGCAACAAATTGACAAAAAGAGGGATGAGCTGAGTTACTATCGCGTGTCGTAATGATACAAAAATTATGAATTTTTTTTTTTGGGGACATCTTACACACGGCCTCTGACCCCAAACTAAGCAAAGCTTGTGATATGGCTGCCAGAGACTGATACATTACATATACTTATTTTTAAATACATACTTATATAGATAGTAACTAAATAACACCCAGACACAGAGCAAATATTTATGTTCATCACATAAATATTTGCCATGAAACATGATACTTTTCACTTTTTTAAAGGTAAATACTCTTGTAAACACACTTGTTGATTTAAATACGACTAAAGTTTCGACCACATTCGGTAGACATTTTCGAACAATCGAGTACTAATACACAGACCCGTACTAAGGTAGTAGTGCTTTGCGGGGCACGCTCGCTGAATATCAGGTACTCTATAATTGAATCAGTAGAACGACTGATCGTATGCGTAAATGATCATGAGACTTAGTAAGAGCGTTGGAAATATATACCTACCTACTTGTGCGGAAGAGCGATCACAGCTTACGATCTTCTACAAAGGTTAGAAATAAAATGACTATGAATTCCAAAATTGGGCTCTTAAATTTTTCTCTTTCGATTTAGTGTGTGCTTTGCAAATAGCCCAGTCTAATATCGAACTTTATATATTTTGTCTTCAAGAATCTAAAGAAAATAATTTTCCTTACAGAAACTGATCGACTTTCAGAACAACGTTATTGTTTGCTTTCTTATTTGTTATTTCAACAAATAAGTAAGTAACATGTAATAGGAGAACTCTTTGGAGGTAAATAACAGAAAATAGCAATTTCATGGCCCACGTTACGTTCAAACCAAACTTCAGCTATATTATTTACTTTATTATTTTTGCCCTGGCGGAGCATAGGAGCTTTTAAGATCAAATTAAACTGTTTCTGATTCATTTTCCGAAGTTTTGAATTCTAGTTTCATGCGAATATTTTTAGTAAAAGAAAGTAACAATATTATTATCACTACACTCTGGACACGCTATCAACTGGCAGTGGGCTTGAGCATTTGGATTATCTTTAGATCTTCAAGGGTCTGAGGATGATCCAATTGCTTTCTATGTAGTAGTAGTGAAGGTAGTTTTAGCATATAAAGTAGTATTGTATCTTATTGTAGTTAATAAAGCCATTTTGCCCTATTATTTTCACTACATATTAATAAAATTTGGCTTTTGTGTGTCTGTTTGTCTGCTATACGCTTAAATCTTTTAAGCTTCTAAAATAATTTTCCGAAGTTTTGAAGTCTAGTTTATTGCAAATATTTTTAGTAAACAAAAGAAACATCATTATTATCACTACATATATATATATATAATTTGGCCTCTGTATGTCTGTTATCTGCTTAAATCTTTTAAGCTTCTAAAACTTGTAATGGGAATTTTACTATTAGACTCCACGTTAGACTATTTTTTCCGGAAGGCTTTTCTAGCTGTAATTCGTTCATATGGACCCGGGACGGACATTTAATCAAGAAATAAGGATAACAACTTATACATATAAATCAATCATACTTAGAATAAGATTCCGTTGACATTTTTCAAAAATAATGACTGTGAATCGTTGAATTGTACTTAGCCTTAACCAATCATCAGTTTTTAAAAGACAGTTCGAACGACGCATCTGAAAATTTTATGTCTGAAACGTCATTGAGGCCTAATATTACATATCTTTATCGATAATTAGTTTTATTTATCTACAGCAAAATACAATACTACTTATTTAAGTTAAAATTACATACATAAACTACTTCTATCTAAAAGCAATTGGATCATCCACAGACTTTCAGAGGTCAAAAAATAATTAAATTGCTCAAGCTCACTGGCAGCAGGTCGGCAGCGTGCCTAACATGCTGGCAGCATTACCACGCTCAATGCTGAGCCAAATAAACACCAGCATTAATTTATATAATTGTATAATTCCGTTTCCGCACAAAACCATTATGTTTAGTACAATGCGAGCCTGCTCGTTATTTGTAGAACCGTTTTACATCAAGATGGACCAAGAATCCATTTATTAAGATTTTTTTTAAGTTTTACTACAGGACTCTATAAACTAAAACTCGAATGGAGATATTAAAGTTTCGGAAATAAAGTCTGTTTTTCTGACAGACGTTACAGCGCGATAAGGCGGCGAGTGTAGTTGTCGCCCAAAGTTTAATGTTCTTAGGAAAACATTAAGGGGTAAGGAAGTGGTCAAAGTTGTTCGTAAGTCCAAACTTCATCTTAATGCTGAGTGGCGTCCATTAGCGGCAACTTTAACGAATGCCAACGAGCGTACGGTTAATAACCGAAACTTTCTGACTTGAGCTTGGTACAATGTTAAAAATGTATTTCTACATCATGCTTTGAGTTTTACGTTGTCTAGACTTGCAATTGATACGAAAGTAAAGTAACTTATTTGTACTGTTGATAGAACGTGCATTATATTGGTATTCAATACGTACAGTAAATTGTTTTATCATGTTTTGACCGCGCTTTATATCCACCCATCTATCCTAGGATGGACGATGTTACATCCAGCCATCTATCCTAGGGTGGATGATGTTTCATCCAGCCATCTATCCTAGGATGGATGATGTTACATCCACCCATCTATCCTAGGATGGATGATGTTACATCCAGCCATCTATCTTAGGATGGATGATGTTACATCCAGCCATCTATCCTAGGATGGATGATGTTACATCCAGCTATCTATCCTTGGGTGGATGAAGGCGGATGTCATTCACAACTGAGTGCTACCGTAGCTTGGATGATGTCTCGATGGTTTTAATCGTTTCGCTGAGTTAAAAGCCTTTAATCAGCTAAGACAATTTGTCAGTAAAACTAGCCACTTAAGCTATTGAAAAGTAGTGGTTTACCGAAAGCTGTGTTTTTTAGTGATGACATCTCGTATAGTCCGCGTGGCTAGTCTTTGGACCAGAGTTTTTTAGTCATGAAATTACCATGTAGAATACTATGACAAATTATTTTTGAAGAAATTATCGCTAGCAACAACCAACTTTGAATAATGGACCCAAATGTCAAAACAAAAAGATCGTGTATCATGCAACGTTTTGGAGCGAATTTACCGTCGGAAAGTATGATTCTTAAATGAGTTGTGGCAACTTTGACGTACAACTAATGAAGCCGATTACTTTTGATTAATCAACCTAACAGGTTCAAAATAAATAAAGCAATAGGCGTGCTGAGAAAGAGTATTTCGAGAAGCATAATTATTTTACAAAGTAATAAAAATGTAGGTATTTGAATTTGTCTGAATTACATTGATATTTCAGCTAAGAGAAATAATGACATCACAACTCTGCAGCGGGAATACCGTTCTTATACGATCGTTAATTTGACATTTAAATCGCTAAAATTCGCTATAAATCATAGAAAATACCGCTGGATTGCGTCGTCATTGCCGTCATATCAATGACCTTAAACACACATACATACATACTTCAGTACTTTTTATTCAATTCTTTGTAATTTTCACGACATTAAAATAAACAAGATTATTTTTTGCAAAAATTAGCATGACCGACTTCACTCGTGTACAGAATTCGCAAAAATTTCGCACAGATTGATGTAGCATTTTTCAAATTATTGTTGATTTATCAAAAACGGCTAAGCCGATTTCGATACAATTTGAATGAGACCAATTTCGAAGTATATTCTTTTCAATAAAAAAATAATTATTAAAATCGAACTACTACGAAAATAGTTATGCGTGGTTATACATAAAATATGTATATATATATATATATATATATACGTCGAATTGTATACCTCCTCCGGTGGTTCGTTGGTCAAAAATATCAATGAATACCTTAGAAAACTAATTAATTTGCCGTCAAAAATGGGCTTATGTCGACTTTCATCGAAATCTTATGTAAGTGTATGCTTATGTCGTAGGTTGTATCAGTGTCAAAAATGTGTATCATTTGGATTGCGCGTATGAAACCACAATATAACAAACACTTAATATTTTTTTTTGTAAAAACGAGCTATTATTTTAATTGTATCACAAATAAAATGAAATCCACAACCTACGTTCTACTTTATATACCTCCGAGCAATATTCGCAATTAGATCTCGGAAAGAAAAGTTTAGGAGAGATTTTATTATTCTAATCAGTTCTTCGCGTTCATCCGGCAATAACAAACAACTTTTCAACCCACGTAATTGAGGTTCATGTTATAAAGTAAAAGAACGTTCAATTCGTTTCGTATTCATCACTAGCAAAATTAGGGTGCAAGAAGAATGTTAAACACGAAAAGGCACCCAATTCGTTCACTCGTTTGGCGGGAAAGCCGAGGAAACAAATGACTGTGGTTCCTTTACGCGAAATTGAGAAAATCTTCCGATATGTTGTGTGTAGCTGCCTACATGGAAGACGCCGTAGGTATATCAATAGGTAAGGAGGTATATGGTGTTGATTCTTAGACTTATGGTGTGTTATACAGAGTGGAGAGCTGTCGCCGACATTAAATAAAACCACATGATTGGCCTTATGTTTTAAAGCATTCGACATATTTCGATTTTAATAAATACAGCTAGTTACTTGGTCACAAACAATTTTCTAAAATAACATTTTGGAGCAAATTGTATCTAAACAGCGATGTGAGCTATTTTAAATATTATTATAGCGGGATTTTGATTGGTCTAATGTCAAAATGGCATGAAAGAATTGCTTATAAAGTATGATCCCTAATTACTTCCTTTCTTTATTGTTTAATTTGATTGAATATTTTTTTCAATGTTTGGATTAGTTTTTTTTTCTTGGTGAATGAGAAAATTCATAGGCTGAATATATTATTGATTTATAATTAGTCTGCGCACTGCGCTTTGTAGCAACGTAATATGTACATAAATTAGTGTGTAATCTCAGTAAGTGAATTTTTGTAAATTCTTTTGAGATTAAGACGCTCCAACAGTAAACTTTTAGGTATTTTACAATAATGTCTTGCAGTATACAAATAGTCTAAAATCGCGTGTTGTCTGTTTTTAGACGAAACTCGAGATGAGAATTCGATAATTTTTCGCAGTTTTAGTTCGTTTAAGAAGAAATGAAGCCATATTTGCCATAAAATATATAAATATATCTTTTGTTTAGTAAATTTCCCATTTTATGATTACAAAAAATATAGTAGTTATCGATCTAAATATTGAAAAATGCCAAATGAAAGATTTTTTTCTAAAGCTTCTTTTTGTGATTTTTTTTTCAAGATGCCAGATAATTTTTTTGCAATATTATTGTAAAAGTCTCTTTTGCGAACTATTATTGTGTGCTCTGTATTTTTTCTAAGTTTGTATCAGTAACAGTTACGTCTAACTGTGCGACGACAAACATGACGTTTTACGGATTTTTGTCTTTGGGCAGCGCCTTATATTCTTAAACTTTCTTCTTGCTTTTACGATTACTGGTTACTAGTTCTACTTGTGGGTCAAATTAATGTCGGCGTCAGTTATACACCCTGTATACGAGGTAGGTAGGTATATGGTAGGTATGCGGTACGCTTGTTGACGTAGTTGATCCTTAGATTTATGTTGTGTTATATATTTTGTTTCAATGTACCACAACATTTATATAATTAAAGCTATATGTGTATATTGTATTGTATGTGTATACTGTATTGACATTGACTTGATTAAGGACAAACACCTAGATATTTACGCTATTAATGAAATCTCAATCGAACAGAAACTTAGAAGCAATACGACGACAATTCGAAACAACAAAGTCTACTTGCTCAATTCTACACCGGACCTCAAGATGCAGGCTTAGTTTGAGGCCCCCTGGCAATTGTAACTAATGTATATTTGCTGTACTGTACTGTACCAGCCTTTTTAATAGTCCACTGCAGGACGTAGGCCTACCCACGAAGGGTGAACGAAGGTATATTTGCTGTAGTAATAAATTATTTTGTATTTGTTGTAATTAAAGCTGCATTTAGTGTATCACAATACTATTGATTTTTGTTGTCATATAATTTACCTGTTGTGTAAGTCGTCATGTACTGTACTGTACTGTACCAGCCTTTTTAATAGTCCACTGCAGGACGTAGGCCTACCCACGAAGGGTGATTGGGCCATATCCACCACGCTGGCCCAGTGCGGGTTGGTGGATTCACATACGCCATCGAATTTCTTCTACGGACGTATGCAGGTTGCCTCACGATGTTTTCCTTCACCGAAAAGCCAGTGGTGTGAAATTCCGTACATTAATTCCAAAGAACTCATTGGTACGGGACCGAGGATTCGAACCCACGACCTCACGATTGTAAGGCGGGTGTCACTACCTCTTGACCACCACGGCTCAAAGCACGGCTTAAGTCGTCATAATAAAATATAATTTCTGAGGTAGGTATTCATTATATTTACTCTTCTATTACAAATCAATTGGATTTCTAGAGATATTGTACCTATTTTGGATTCATTTTGATCATGGATAAAATTATGATAACGAAGTGTCATTGCCTGGCAGAATAAAATAGCTAACGTTCCGTATCTAGAGTGCAATCGACTTTGTAATTTTAAAATCAGGCAGGTTAAGGCAAAACAAATGACTATATAGAATAAAAAAAAATTAACACGCACTAAAAAGAAAAGAAGCCGTGGTGGCCTAGAGGTATTGACACCCACCTTGCAATCGTGATGTCGTGAGTTCAAATCCCGGTCCCGTACCAATGAGTTTATTGGAATTTATGTACGGAATTTCGCACCACTGGCTTTCCGGTGAAGGAAAACATCGTGAGGCCACCTGCATGCGTCCGTAGAAGAAATTCGATGGAATCCACTAACACGCACTGGGCCAGCGTGGTGGATATGGCCCAATCACCCTTCGTGGGTAGGCCTATGTCCTGCAGTGGACTATCAAAAAGGCTGGTACAGTACAGTAATAAAAAAAAACCAACAGAACAAACCATAAAAACGCCAAAACACAAATATCTGCACTCTCTTTTAGTACCAATATATCCTTACAATAAATCGCGGGTAGTACCAAAAGCCAAACAATTTGACGAATCCAGCAGGTGCTAAGCCCCGCAATGATGACACGATGAAATATTTTTCCAATTTACTTTATGACTCATTTTCTTTACGGGCAAATGAAATAGCGTTCATAAGTAAGACAGTCGTAAAAACGTTTTCCTTAAACCTTATTAGGCCAGTCGTTTTGCCTCCAAATAACTTGTAAATAGAGTTATATTGCCTGCCTGAGTAAGTATACAGGCGTTAAAAGAGAGCCATTAATAGTAGATTGTATCATATGGGAGCAAAATAATATTTTTACGGCGAGGGCGTTTTTTTGAATCCAGAGCGAAGTGAGGGATGCTTAAGTAGAATCCCGAGCATAGCGAGGGATTCTTTAGTAGAATCCTGAACGTAGCGAGGGATTCAAAGTACGTCGCCCGAGCCAAAAATATATTTTGCGCCCGAGTGGTACACTATACTATTCATCACCATTAGAGAAAACAAAAGGCGCTTCATATTTTATTGAAATATTATTATTTAATAAAACGTAAAGTAACAACATTGGAATTAAATGGTACTCGTATCTAATAATAAAACAAATGAAAACTTATATTTACATTCTTTTCGTTCATTTTCTTGGCGCTGAACACTAACATTACAAATACTTCCAAATTCAAAAAGTGTGCGGCAAAGGTCATTCCGTCCCACTTATTTGTTCCAAATTCAAAAAGTGCGCGGCAAAGATAATTCCGGCGCACTTATAAAGTTCCTTATAGAAAACGCCACCTTTGGGCGCACTTAAAGGCGAACCAAGTAGTCCTTTTCGAATAGTTTTGATGAAAAGATATATTGCAAAATATATAAATAATAATGGGATTGAAGGTACTTATTACTTATCTATTGAACAAGGAAGCTTTAAAATCGGAAGGTAGGTAAGGAAAATATTTCTCGTTAGAATTGCATGTCATAAAATACTAATAGAATATATTATGAAGCTATTGGTATTAAACAAATTAATGTACTTGGGCATTTTATTTTGAATATAATCATGTGCGCCGAGAGGGGGGTCCAAAAGGGTGCTTAACGAATAAAGTATCGTTAAATTAAGAATTTGTCGAATTGAGTATTTGACAAACGTAGGTTATGATCAGTCTCTTATTTGATAAATTAAGGATTTGATGTGTCGCGAATGTGGTAAAAATAGATTTTACGAGTATAGAATTTGACGAATCAAGTATTTTTGACGACCGCCTGCGTAATCCTTGCACCCCCCTGTCAGGAAAGAAAGTACGCAGAAAAAGTTACTGATGTACCTACGTATGTATCCGATGAGTGAAATATATATTTTAAAATTGTCGCGTGATTTAAATTTGACATTACATTTATCATTCATTTTCTATTTCATATCAATTGGTTAAATAGTACCAAGTTTAAATGAATATAATAAAGAGAAAATATGTATTTTCCCCTTTTTATGTATACAAAACTTGTTACGTTCAGCATCAAGATCGAGTTCCACTATTTCACATAATAATTGTGCAAATATATGTTATTTTTCTTATTACTATTTATTCTGATGTTCTCAAGAGAATACATTAAATTCAAACTCAATTTTTTACATACTTTTGACAAAACTAAAAAAAAAAATCAGCTGTTCCATACGTTTTGTCGCGGGTGAACGATATTTTTCTATGGAGCAACAAACAATTTTTTTGAGTTTTGGCCAAAGTTGTAGAACAAAAGTTGTTAGTTTTGATGTACAGAATAAGCCCCTAAATAGATGCTAATTGCTTAGAAATAACCCTGTATAACTTAGGTTCATTTTTAGGGTTCCGTACCTCAAAAGGAAAAAATGGAACCCTTATAGGATCACTTTGTTGTCAGTCTGTCCGTCTGTGTTTATGTCAATACTCTTTATCTTGGGAACGCGTAAAGATATTGAGTTGAAATTTAATCTGTATACGTATATCTATGGTTTCTTGCAATTGTGTAAAAGAAAAACTTCTCAGATACCGTATAAAAAAGTTAGAGCCGTTTATGTCGTAAAAATCGCATAACCTAAATCAAAACCTACCGGGTACTTCCAGCTGACATAGAACTATGAAATTTGGCGAGAAGCATTGTCTCAGAATACACATATGGGAATAAATCTGAAAACTGTACATTTTTATTTAAATCACAAAAAATAGGGCCTCAAAATTCACAAAATATGGGTTCAAAATTCAAAGTGAGTAAATCGTATCTTATAAAATAACTTCATTAGCACATGCTAAAACAGGCTTTTAACTATTTTAATAACGTGTTTGTACGGAACCCTCGAGGACTCGCAAATGTTCAGTTTTTTTTCTATAAATATTTACTAACAACAAATTCCACAGCAACTACCAATTAATCATCCTAGCTATTCTTATCAATAGATTCATTTCCATTGACATTTAACGTTCCTTTAAATAGTAAGTTATAATATCTATTTATCAAGTTTATTTATAACGTCAGATTCAAGCAATATCAGAGAGCTTAGATAGAATTTGTCATATAATCCAGCAGCCTTTGAAACGAAGCGTTGAAATCTTTGAAATTGATATTTGATCTACCCTATATTAGGTTTATTGCACACATTA
The DNA here is from genome assembly GCA_949316475.1 of Hypomecis punctinalis. Lineage (NCBI taxonomy): Eukaryota > Metazoa > Arthropoda > Insecta > Lepidoptera > Geometridae > Hypomecis > Hypomecis punctinalis. The sequence continues at coordinate 16,210,188 of OX438802.1, forward strand.
CTTGTTATGAGCAATACAATTACTATCATTTTAATATTTAATGTCTAAATTGATGAGTTTATGTGTAATATTCGCATTACAAACCGACTGGCCTTTTAAAACATTTCGTGATAAAGGCTTTGAATTAATGATGGATCATTAATGTGTTTTATATAGATTACGACTAGGATGTCATTTGAAGGACTAATGACTGAGGTTTTCGTAAATTTCTCGAGTGGAGACCACATACTGGCAAGTAAAGCGTAAGATAGTTAATGACATAGCAGTCGATTTGATTAAGAGCACTGGATTGCGCAGGATGCAACTTGTTTCCAACCGAAAGAACACTGAAAGACTTCAGCTGCAGAGCTGAACATAAACTTATCCTAAAGATCTAACAATATTGTAACTTGATTGTATTTCATTTTTAATTTTTAGTAAATATTTTTTTCTTGCTTCTTTCTTTTCTTTCTATCTCCAATTCATCTGCATATGGCTAAATGATGATGATGACAAAACGAATAATTAATATTGCACAATTTTTATTAACATAGTCTGCTGTAAAAATCTTCAACCATATGCAGTGTGTACTAAGGGCCTTATATTAAGTTTACGGAAGGCTTATCGAACTCAGCATGAGTTTTCCTGTTCGTGATTATTTACGGATTTCATGAAACCGGTTCTGTAGATATCGTTATTTTTACAGGAAAGTGTCTTTTCTATTTCCATCTAATTGCCTACGAGTGTTGCTATGATAAAGGAATTTAAATATAATTAGCTATTTAAGTACATAGTTCTTGGAATAAGAATTGGGATTCTGTGGTGGAAATACTACTGTATTGTACCAGTCCTACATAGGCCTAACAACAAAAGGCGATCGGGCCATATTCATCACGTTAGTTCAGCAGAAATAGTTGGATCAACAAGTGCCATCGATTTTTAGGGTTCCGTACCCAAAGAGGACCCTATTAGTAAGACTCCGAGGTCCGTCCGTCTGTCCGTCTGTCTATCTATGTGTCACCAGGCTGTATCTCATGAACCGTAATAGCTAGAACATTGAAATTTGCACAGATGACGTATTTCTGTTGCCGCTATAACAACAAATAAATACAAAAAAAATAAATATTTAAAGATATGGGAGCCATACAACAAACCTGCGTTTTTAGACGTTTTTTGCTCGATATTAATAATGGTGTCAGGTAGATGTTTGAAATATTCACAGCACATTTAGTTAAAAATGCACTTTAAAATAATTAATAAAATGAAATAAATATTTAAGGGGAGCTCCCATACACATAACGTGATTTTTTTTGCTCGATATTTATAACGGCAACAGAGAATAATAATAATATACTTGAAATATTAAGTGGTATATTCCATTAAAAAATAATTAATAAGTTAAATTGAAATATATTAAGGGAGCCTTCCATACGGTGCGAGGAACCCTTCGTGCGCGGGTACGACTCGCACTTGGCCAATTATTTTTCTACGGAAGTATTGAAGTTTTTCACTATCTGTCCCTTCGCTAAAATGTCTATAATTTGAAAATACTAACGTGAATTCCAAAGAACTCATTAACACGGGACTGGGGTTCAAATCTACGACTTCCTTCTTGGCTGCTTAGCGTGTAAGAACTTAAAATATTTATTGGTCTAGTTTAATAATTTGAATAACAATATATATGTGACGTGGAGGGGGAATAGGTGGAGAAGTTACTAGCGTATAGGGTGTGAGGAAAAATACTGTTTTACTATTCATACTTAGATAGCTATATACACAAATGGTAATGATTTTATCATATTTAGACTCTAAATAATAACAAACCTGCATAATATTAGTAGAAGTGATAGAAAATAGATAATAGTTTATAAATATGTTGATTTACTTAATGCATCTCGGCAAAAATTCAACGGTAGTTTCGGCGCGAAAAATTTGTTTGGCATCGACACACGGCCGATGCAAAAAAAGACGACAAAAAGAGCGTATACGCAAAAAGAGATACAAAAGATATTAGTTTTGTTCTGTTCACACTTTAATAATTGCACATCACGCCCTCTTACATTTGTAAATATTATTATTTTAGTATCCGGTCAACTTATAATTTACTATGGTACCTATGTGACAATAATTATTTTCTCGTTATCAAGAACTCTGAGCTAGGTGTTAGAATTAGAGTAAACCATCGACTTGGCATTTTATCTTTCAATCGTCTTTTTCTATTCTTTAGTTGTTAGTGATTGGAATATATCAAAAATTATATATATTTTAATTAATAAATATTTTGGGACATCTTACACACGGCTTCTGACCCCAAACTAAGCAAAGCTTGTGGTATGGCTGCCAGAGACTGATATACTACATATATTATTTTTAAATACATACTTATATAGATAGTAACTAAATAACACCCAGATACAGAGCAAACACTTATGTTCATCACATAAATATCTGCCCTGAGTGGGGATCGAACCCACGTCTCTTTGATCCAGAAGTTAGGGTCACTAACCACTGAGCCACCGAGGCAATTACTTAAGTTGTCGGTACAGTTTCAAACCGCTACCTAAAATTTTATCTTCGTCTACATTCTTGCTACGTCGTAGCGGACTACGATATTCGTAGCAAAGTAACGTTTATTTTTTGAGTTTTGAAGTAAAACTTTAGGCTGCTAAGTGGTAAAATTAACTATTTAAATAAAAGTATTTTTTATGATATACAAAATATATGTGTGTTTTAGTTTTCATACGAAATTTAATGAAAATATTTTAATTTAAAGATAGTGCTCCATTCCGTGTTAAATACATGCGTTTTTTATTAAATGTGATAAATCATATCACTGTTCAACTTCTGTACATTAGTCTAATTATACATATAAGACGACACAAGAGCCAAGCGTAGCGCCTAGTGTCACAAGTGTGGCCGCGCGTCGGTAGATTCATACTAACACTGTTTTGGTTCTCTAGGGTAAATCATTCAAGATATCGGTAAGCATTTGCCGCTGAACTTGCTAAACTAGTAATCAGAGGCTCTATTATTGAATCATTAGATCGGCTGAACGTATACGTAAATGGTCACGTGACCGGGTAAAAGTAGCAAGCATCTTTACTAATAATATAAATATGAAAGTGTGTTTGTTGGTTTCTTCCTCTTTTACGGAGCAACAGATTGACTTGATTTTTGGCATAGACAAAGTTTGAAAGATAGAAAGTGACATAGCTACTTTTTCCTAGAAAAATAAAATGTTCTCACAGAAAGCCCATAAATAAAAAAACCACGCGGGTGAAGCCGCGGGCAAAAGCTAGTGGAAAATATATTGTTCTGCGAATGGGAGAGCATAGTATGCGAACCTCTACTAAAGTTAGAAACTATTCCAACGTTTCAAAAATTAGGCGGCCAAAACCGCCTTTAAATTTCTCCTGCAAGCGAACTTTAACCCGATGGACGCATGACTATTAAATTCCCTTTGCACCATCATCTGCATTACCACCAGTGTGTATATTTTGAATATTCAGCAGTGTGAGTGGCATAATTACCAGCCCAAGGTGTAGAGCAATAGCTGTCAAGATGATTGATTAACACGCTCTTATTGGTCGTTGCTAGCGTGAATCAGATTTTATCAGATGGCTAACTCAAATACGGATGGGATGATGTGTCCCTTCGAGAGAAAAACATTGCGGATTTCCATAAACTAAGGCAAGACATAGCCTAACAGAGTGGCAGTGGGCAAAGAAGATAGCACAGATAATTGATGGTCTGAAATCTGAAATGAATGAAACTGGTGGTCATTACTCTACTCTATAATAAATAAGTGATTAGGATTGAATAGGATTGTATGGGATTGAAAAATGTATTAATATTAAATGTAAGGCAATACAAATAACTTTATTTGTCTTAAAATACTTTTAACCATATTCACTTGTCCATTGACTCTGAACTAGTTAATATCTCAAAGCCAATGGCTTCTCCCATTATATTAATAAGCAACAAAAAGTTATACAAAACAAAAGTAAAATCAAATTTAGAAAAACAATTTAGACTATTTATCGAAACAAGTAAGAGAAAAAAAATAATAATATAAAGCACAAATTACATCGCATCATACTTATAACGAACCACACAATTTCACAACTCAAAACCTAAAACATTAATTATGTCAACAAACATGTACGTGTGTGTGTTTGTGTGATATGAAATGAAATGAAATCATTTATTATCACAATAGTACATTGAAAACAATTAAATAAAATAATATTTTGCTCATCAATGTTCCTATTAATGGACTCGTCCAACAAAAGATCACAACATAAATACATGATTAAAAAAACAAATTCAATATCATAGTAAGTAATTCAATAAAATAAAAAATGACTAAAAAGTATGTTTCTAAAACAATTTCCAGTCTCAGTCAGAAAGCGACAATACTCTGAAAAATGTAGGTATGAAAGATATTATGATCTACCCACAAGTATTCTACCGCACATTGAATCGTCGATAATATGATTTGTTGTGGGGTCATACCTAAGCAATAATGTTAATTTTAAAGCTATGACTAAAGTTAAAAATTATAAATCCGCTGTATAGGGGCTTCGTTAATAAACAATATAAATACGTCAAACATAACAACTAAATTTAATTTTTTTTTATTTTATACAAATTACGTCATTAATATTAAAATAATAAATTAAATTATGTAATAAAATAAAATGGTCTCATGTCATGGTGATCAGCTGTATAAGGGCCTCGTTAAAAAAAAAAAAATATTTTTAGGTCATGTCCAACCAAAAATTTCAAAAAGATAGTTAACATTAAAAATTCATAATTAAACTAAGATTAATCAAATTATGGCTATACCATAGAATATATGTGTTAATTGCTTAATGCAGTTCTGTCTCCATTATTTTATAATCTTTGTAATCGTTGTTTATATATTCAGTTATTTTATAAATAGTTTTTGATAATAGGAGGCGCTTAACGTTAGCGCGAAATTTATTTTCATTTTCTAATGTCTGAATATTTAAAGGCAGTTTGTTGTACAATTTCTGACCTGTTAATTTTGGTAGGCGTCCAACCATATTCAATCTATGCTGTATGGGTAATAGAAAATTGTTTGCATTTTTACATTTTCTTGGTCTCTTAGGTGCGCTTGGTTTTTCATACTCATGGAGTCTAGAATGGACATATTTTAGTACTTCAAAAATATATACGGACACTGACGTCAATATTGATAGATTTTTAAAGTGTTCCCTACACGAGTCCCTATATTTAGATTTAGTAAGTACTCTGATGGCTCGCTTCTGCATTTTTAGCACCCGTTCATAGTCAGTGGAATTACCCCATATAATTATGCCATAAGACATAACAGAATGCACATATGCAAAATAGACTTCCTTAAGCTGCTGTTCTGATGTTATATGTCTAATTTGTTTGAGAGCATATATTCCTTTAGACATTTTACTACACGTAACATTTATGTGCTCTTTCCATGTGAGTGCAGAGTCAAGATCAAAACCTAACAATTTAGCTTTGTTGACAGTCTGTACACATTCTCCAGAACTTGTTGTAATAAGTGTGGTTTTAGCAAGTGGAGATACTGCATTGAAAATTATTACAGTAGTCTTTTCTTGGCCGTGGGGTGCCGGCAGAGTAGAATAGCACCCCCCTTTTGTACCAGGTGTCGTAAGAGCCGACTGAGGTACTACGGAACCGACAGTTGGCGGTATACCCATCCAGAACAGCGTAGCTCAAGTGCAACAGGGCGGGGATGGGCAGCAGCATCCCTGTCGCGAGAGCTACGCCCTGCGATTGCCAACACGCTTGCCCAGCGCGGCAATTATGGGCAAATCCCCCTTATGATTGCACAAAATGAAACCAGGCCCCCAGTCCCCGGCAGCTCCGCTAGTCCTGGTTCCGGCAGCGACCACGGTAACGGCGGAGCAAGGGGTGCTAAGAATCCCCGGCAGAGATCCGGCTGCCACCCCAACCGACGACGACTGGCCCTGGCAACATATAACGTGCGCACCATGAGGACTGATGAGAAGATTGCGGAACTGGAAGAAGAGTTGAGTAGGTTGCGATGGGATATTATGGGGTTATCTGAAGTCCGTAGAGAGGGCGAGGACACGATAACCCTGAAATCCGGCAACCTACTGTACTACCGGGAAGGTGACCAACGGTCCCAAGGTGGTGTCGGCTTTCTCGTTCACAGGTCTCTCGTTAACAACATCATTACCATCGAAAGTGTGTCGAGCAGGGTTGTATACCTGATACTCAGAATATCCAAACGATATTCGTTGAAGGTCATCCAGGTATACGCACCGACCTCGTCACACCCAGATGATGAAGTGGAGGCTATGTATGAGGACGTAAGTCGGGCCATACATACGTCTAAGACCCGCTTCACGGTTGTTATGGGAGACTTCAACGCAAAGTTGGGCAAGAAAAGCGATGATGAGTTGAGAGTGGGGCAATTTGGATGTGGGCAACGGAACCCCAGGGGCCACATGCTGGCAGACTTTCTGGAGAAAGAGGAACTCTTCATGATGAACTCTTTCTTCCAGAAGCCACCTCGCAGGAAATGGACCTGGATGAGTCCCGACGGTACCACGAGAAATGAGATAGACTTCATCATGACTAGCGAGAAACGGATATTCAACGACGTCTCCGTGATCCACAGGGTAAAAACTGGCAGTGATCACAGAATCGTGCGAGGCAAACTGAATATCAACGTTAAACTCGAAAGGTCCCGCCTGATGAAGTCTACGCTCCGACCTACTCGTGCCCACATACAAAACCCCGAGAACTTTCAGCTCGAGCTCTCAAATCGCTTTGCTTGCCTGGAGAACTTTGCGTCGGTGGACGAGATCAATAACGGGCTCGTAGAAACTGTCCAAACGGTGGGTTCTAAGTTCTTTAGACCCCGCCGTTCAGATAAACCTAAGAAATTCTCCGATCATACTCTAAATCTCATGGCCGAACGACGCTCGCTAAGACTGCAGTCTTCCGATGATGTAAAGTCCTACAGGCGGCTCAATAGACAGATTTCAAAATCGGTGCGGTGCGACATTCGTCTCTTTAATACTAAACATGTTAAAGAGACAATAGAGCGGAACAAAGGCTCCAAAGTGTTCGCGAGGCATTTTCCTATTGGGCAAAGCCAGTTGACAAAGCTGAAGAGAGAAGATGGCAGTATAGCGTCAACCAAGGCAGAGGTATTGCAGGAGATCGAAAGGTTTTACGGACAGTTATACGCCTCGGTAGCAAAGCCTGTAAACAGCACGGCCAAAGACCCAAGAGCCAAGCTGACCCGACACTTCACCGAAGACATCCCGGACATTAGCCTATACGAGATTAGGATGGCCCTGAACCAACTTAAGAACAATAAGGCGCCGGGTGACGACGGAATCACTTCAGAGCTTCTGAAAGCGGGTGGAACGCCGGTACTAAAAGTTCTTCAGAAGCTTTTTAACACCGTCGTCCTCGAGGGCATAACGCCAGAAGCGTGGAACAGAGGCGTGGTGGTGTTGTTCTTCAAAAAAGGTGACAACACCTTATTGAAAAACTACAGACCCATCTCGCTTCTGAGCCATGTTTATAAGTTGTTTTCAAGGGTCATTACGAATCGTCTCGAACGCAGGCTTGATGACTTCCAGCCTGCCGAACAAGCCGGTTTCCGGAAGGGCTTTGGCACCATGGACCACATACATACGCTGCGGCAGGTTATACAGAAGACCGAAGAGTATAACCTGCCACTTTGCTTGGCGTTTGTGGACTATGAGAAAGCCTTTGATTCGGTTGAGACATGGGCTGTGCTTGAGTCTCTTCAACGATGCCGTATTGACCATCGGTACATTGAAGTGCTGAAGTGTTTGTATAATAACGCTACTATGTCGGTTCGAGTACAGGAAGAGAGCTCCAAGGCGATCCCTTTGAAGAGAGGCGTAAGACAGGGAGACGTAATATCTCCGAAACTGTTTACTACTACTCTGGAGAACGCCTTTAAGCTCCTGGAATGGAAATGACTCGGCATCAACATCAATGGCGAATACATCACTCACCTTCGATTTGCCGACGATATCGTAGTCATGGCAAAGTCCATGGAAGAACTCAGCACGATGCTCGAAGGCCTTAATCGAGTCTCTCAACAGGTGGGTCTTAAAATGAACATGGATAAGACAAAGGTCATGTGTAATTCTCATGTTGTACCCACCCCTATTTCAGTTGGGAACTCGGTTCTTGAAGTCGTTGACTCGTACATCTACCTGGGACAAGTAGTCCAGTTAGGTAGGTCCGACTTCAAGAAAGAGGCCAATCGCCGAATCCAACTCGGTTGGGCAGCGTTTGGAAAATTGCGTAACGTCTTCTCGTCTGACATACCTCAGTGCCTCAAGTCGAAAGTTTTCGACCAGTGTGTGTTGCCAGTGATGACTTATGGCACAGAAACGTGGTCTCTCACTATGGGCCTTATTAGTAAGCTCCAAGTAGCCCAACGAGCCATGGAGAGGGCTATGCTCGGAGTTTCTCTGCGAGATCGAATCAGGAATGAGGAGATCCGTAGAAGAACCAAGGTTACCGACATAGCTCAGCGGATTGGCAAGTTGAAGTGGCAATGGGCAGGGCACATAGCGCGGAGAACTGATGACCGATGGGGTCGAAAAGTTCTCGAGTGGAGACCACGTACCGGCAAGCGCAGCGTAGGACGTCCACCCACAAGGTGGACGGATGACCTTATTAGAACCGCAGGATCGCGCTGGATGCAAACCGCTATCAACCGGTCTTATTGGAAATCATTAGGGGAGGCCTATGTCCAGCAGTGGACGTCCTATGGCTGAAATGATGATGATGATGATGAGTCTTATCTGTGTTTAGCTTTAGACCGTTCATTACAAACCATTCATTAAGAACATCAATGGTTTCATTTATGTTCTGTTCAAGCTCTTCTCCAGATTTTGCATAAACAACAATTGTGATATCGTCAGAATACTGTGTGATTTTCCCTTTAATTTTTACATTACCTACGTCGTTTAAAAACATGACAAACATTGTGTTCCCAAATGATGAGCCCTGTGGAACTCCAATATTAACATACTGAGCTGTAGATCTTTTGACTTTATCATTTATTGTAATTTCAACAGTCTGTTGTCTTTTTGTTAGCAACGATTTGATAAGTTTTTTGATGTCCTCTCTAATACCGTACACTTCTGTTTTTTGGATTAATAGTTCATGATCAACCGAGTCGAACGCCTTTGATAAGTCTAACATTACAGCAGCAACACATTGTTTTTTATCGAGACCAGTTGTTATGTTTTTAATAATGTTAAGAGTGGCTGCCGTTGTTGACCTACCAGGTCTATAAGCAAACTGACAATCTGATAGTGCTTCATGTTTGCTTAGGTACTTTATTATTGCTTCGGATAGTATACACTCAATCAACTTAGAAATCGTGGGTACGATAGTAATGGGTCTGTAATTCCGGACATTATCTGTATCTCCTTTTCCTTTATATAAAGGAGTCACTCGTGACATTTTTAAAGCATCTGGGTAATTAGTTGAATTCAAAATGTTATTTATCAGAAATGTGAGATGGATACAAATATATGGCATGGTTTCGTAAAGAAAATTTCCAGATATATCAAAAATGTCTTTTGTATCAGAATTACAAATTTTGTTTTTAGCTAGTTTTAACAGTTGTTCTGGATGAACTTGTGGGACTTCAAAATCAGGTAATTCATTAACAGATTCTTTCAAAAATGTGATTGCTTTATTCATATTAGGCTTATTATTTTTCTCCAGTTCATGTCCTATTGATATAAAATAGTTGTTGAGGTAGTTCGGTATACAGTCATTGGCAATGTCATTGTTATTCTCTTCATCTTTCAAATTCCAAGTCCGTTCTGATTTACTCTGATTTGTATCCTCTTTGATTACCTGCCATACTTCTCTCTTTGGATTTTTAGACTGCATGATGCGACTATGAACATATTCTTTTTTTCCCTTAGCTAAAAGTTCATTACGTGTTTGTATCTTCTTTGTAATTAGATTTGCTTCTATTGCGTGGGGAAAATCCCTTTGAAGTATATAGAGATCATGTATATCTCGTTGAATTTTGACCATTTCGTTATTAATCCATGGAGTTTTCTTCTTTACTCTACGTTTTGTTTCTAATTTGGGAAAAAATACATCCATATTCCAGGTAAACTTTGACATAAAGGTTTGAAAACTAGTCTCGTCATAATTATTAAAGACTGTGTCCCAGTCGTAGGATAGAAGAGCATTTCCAAAATTGGTTATGCGTTCCTGGCTAAACATTCTTCTTGTTTTGGTGACGTATTTCCCTATTGACAGATTACCGAGAATATTATATAGTATAATCAACTGAGCATCATGATCAGATAATGCTGTAGCTAATGGTTTGATTACTATTACGTCATTTTTTACATTTGATACTACGAAGTCTATTGATGTTTTAGATGTTATAGTACTATCTATACGGGTTGGAAAATCAACAAAATTTCTAAAGATATTTGGGGCCATGATATCAATTATAGACAATTTATGACTGGAATCCGAAAGAAAATCGATATTTCAGTCACCAGCAAACAGAATAGTGGCGTTTTGTAAATCTGACAATAGTTCAAATAATTTAGACAAAGTGTTCTTAAAAATTGTAAAATCTCCTTTACCAGTTCTGTATAAACCTATTACAATTATTTTTTGAGGTTTCTTATTACTCAGTATTATTTCGATTGCTGTAAGCTCGCAGTGATATTCCACTGATAAACTATCAATATCCGAACGTTTTTTGACATTAAGTTTATTTTGTGTAAGTATTGATACTCCACCATGAATGCGTCTGCGTCTAATGTACCAGTTCGCATGTTTGTACCCATTTATTACAAAATTATCTACATCGCTATCACAAAGCCATGTTTCTGACAGAATTAAAACATCTGGTTGATATGTTTCAACTATGCCTTGTAATTTTAACCGTTTGTCTTTATTTTTAATACTCCTTAAAAATTAAAAATTATTAATACTCCAATTTTGATGAATTAGCAGCATTTGATTATTATAATTATTTACATGTTTGTCACTGAGGTGATCGTTTCTTTGTCTAAAAAAGTGCAATTATCGCTTTCTGACTGAGACACCAAACATTGGGGCTTATTGGAGTCGATAGTTAAATTACTGTCAAGACATGTCAATTCTATCAAATTCTTATATGTATGTGTATATTGGTACATTTAATTTTTTAGAATATATTTTGACAAAAAATTCATATAGTTATGAGTTAATTTACCAGAAACCGAAAACTTATTCCTATCATAATGATTGATGTCAATAAGGGATACTCCAGTCGAGCGTGACACGAAGTTATACAGCTCTTTATTTATTTTGTAAATACTCTCATTTGTTCTTTTATGATGAATCGTAGAGTATGGTATTGTTGTTATTTGGAGTTTAAGCTTCTTCTGTTGACAACATTCCCTTGCTTTTTTTATACAGTTTAGTCTATTAGTTGATTCTGACGCAATAATAACTAAGTCATCTCCTTCGTTCAGATCCTTAGTCAAGTCGGTGACATTTTGGATAATGTTTTCTAATGTTGCTCTTGGCTTGCATATAGACAATACTGAATTATATTTATTTGACTTTTGGGTAATGTGCTTTGCTAATCCTTTTCCAGTTCCATCACATAAAATCATCATTTTCTTACCAGCAGTAACCTGACCCGATAATTTTTGTTTTTGTTTTAGTGCATGTACTTTATCTGGTGTTGAGGCTATATTTGTTTGCTTTCTCCATTTCTCTTTGTTTATTGCTTCATTATCTTCGATAGTCTGTTTTTCTTCTATATCCTCAATTGTGATCGGTTTTCTCTCTTCTTTTTTTCTAACTGTTATTCTATTGCTTATATCTATGATTTCATTATGATCGTTTTCTATTAAATCTGCAGTTTCTCGTTTCTCTGTCAACTCTTCATTTTTTATTTCTGTAATTGTGTCATTTTTCATTTCTGTAATTGTGTCATTTTTCATTTCTGTAATTGTGTCACTATCTATTTTGTTTTCAAATTTACTGAGGTTTCGTCTTAGACACATATTTTCGCGCTGTAGTACAACATTTTCATTTTTCAACATTTCGATTTCATCCCTTAGTGTTTTATTTGCCATTTCATTGTCTGCTTGACTAGTTTTTTGAAGTTCATCAAACATAGCAGCATTCTTCTCATGAACACTGATAATATCTAAGGCTTCTTCATATTTGTCCATTTTGATGTCATTTCCATCTAGAATGCTTTGCAGTTTAACTTTTTCTTCAACAACTTCGGTAAATAATACTTCCTGATTTGCTATTTGAATTTTCAGTTCAGAGATCTTTGTTAACATATCTTTGTACTCTATGGAATACTCGTCATGATCCTTCATCAACTTAATGTTTAGCTGTTGAGTTTTACGTAATTCGGATGTGAGGACGAGTATTTGATTTTTTGCTTCAGTCAAGGTAAGCGATTTCGTTTGAGACATTGTGGTATACGTTTATTCGCAGCACAGTAAGTAACAATAAAATATACTCAAAACGGCAGCAGCGCTGCGCAGACGTCCGCGACGCTTAGGTGTGATCGGTTCGAAAGCCCAACAGGCGCGATGACTCACGTGGTGGCGGCGGCCAGTAACAGCGGCAGCGATGCGATACTCAAACGTTGACACAATATTTCGAAAATAAATTCAGTGTATCTTCTGTGCTTCTGGTCCAAATTTCACCAAAAAACTAACACTGTGACGGTGGTGTTGTGGGCAGTGCACTGATATAAGTTTAATTGGAAAGTTTACTATTTTAACCACTCAAATCACTTAATTTTTACGAGCGTTTTTTAAAAACATGTTAACAGGTTGCGCACACGACGATGATATGTGTGTGTGTGTGTGTGTGTGTGTGTGTGTGTGTGTGTGTGTGTGTGTGTGTGTGTGTGGGTGTGTGTGTGGGTGTGTGTGTGGGTGTGTGTGTGGGTGTGTGTGTGGGTGTGTGGGTGTGTGGGTGTGTGTGTGTGTGTGTGTGCCTAGCCACCCGGCCTATACGAACTTACTTATAGATAGTAACTAAATAACACCCAGAAGTTAGGGTCACTAACCACCGAGCCACCGAGGCAGTCATATTTTCATTGGATTGGGTCATATCCACTACGCTGGCCCTGTGCGGGTTGGTGGATTCACATACGCCATCGAAATTCTTCTTGGACGTATTGCAGGTTGCCTCACGATGTTTTCCTTCACCGAAAAGCCAGTGGTGTGAAATTCCGTACATGAATTCCAAAGAACTCATTAGTAAAGGATTGGGATTTGAACCCACGACCTCACAATTGTAAGGCGAGTGTTACTACCTCTAGGTCACCGCGGCTTTTAGAGAGTTATCTAATTACCCATATATATTTTGTTGGTTACTCAAAAGTTAGTGTTGCACTGGAGATGAACATCTGCTCATTTTCCAATTTGATTTGTAAGTGACGTGAGAGAGTTGATCTCAGTAATGGATTGAGAACGTGAATATTGGATGTGAATACAGTTCAATTTGGAATTCAAATGAATTGTGGAATAATTCCCAGTCAGAAACTTTGAATGAAAATGACTCTGACGTTTATAACTATTTGTTTTTCCCCGCGGCTTTGCCCGTATGACATCTTGTTTTAGTGTTATCCCACACAAACCTTTTTATTTTTAGGATAAAAAGTAGCTTATGTCAATTTTCGTCATTTAAATTATGTCCATGCTAAAAATCAAGTCAATCCGTTGCTGCGCAAAAGAGGAACAACCCAACATATACACTTTTGGATTTATAGTAGTAATAAGGATTTTGATGAGTTTTTTCATTGTGATTGATTGATACGATTGAAACGCATTTTAGAAATATTTTAATAAGATCAAAGAACATAGAAGTCCAGCGGCCTGCTTTTCTACTAGGGTAAAATATAAATGTAATGTAAATAATAATTACGCAATAAATGACTATGACTAAATGTCTTCAAATCCAGCCTAAACCAATATCTTCTAGGTAAGCGTGCAGAAGTCGTCAAACCGAAACATATACTATTTAAAAAAAAACTCTTAAGTCTTGCTTACACATCTGAAGTTGAGACGTTTCTTTTAAATACCTAAATAGAAAACATACCTGAGAGAAGGCATTAAAATACGTTTAAGGTACCATTACGGTAGAAACCTTTGGGAAATGTGCGCATTTAATCACAATCACTTTAAATTCAATTATTCACTATTCACTACACAACACACGTACCGTATTAGCTGCACAAACAATAGAGAACCATATAAAGCAATATCGACATATTTTCTCTATTATTTGTACCAAGTTTGAGCGCAATATAATATTGTTACTATTATATTGCGTTCAATAGGGAGTTACTCGTGATGAGTAAGTGAGAATTAGATCTAGTTGCATAACTAAGTTAGTAGATATTGTTGTGTTTTACCAACTTGGCCTTAATAAGGCACAGCCTGCACACTTTTAAACTTATTTATAATGTTTTAATATATTCCAATATCCTATTAATATCCCATTGATAGTATAAAGAAAGCAGTGGCTGGTGATGATGGTGAACTAATGAACCAGATGGAAGAAAAGTATATTATTAGATTTTTATTTTCTTTTCGTGTTTTTTTCTCCTTTAACCCGACAAGTAGTCCCTGGCTTTTTAGATATAGCTTTAAGACCATTAAGTGGATAAAAAAGTCCAGTTTGTGAAAGATAACGTAATTCGTAGTTGATGTGTAAATTACCAATGATAAAGATGAATTATTTAATTAGATTTTTAATGTACGACACCAACGGATTAATTAATTTACGAGCAGCAATATGGTGTAAACAGATAAAAAGCCTTATTACAGAGGCGCCAGCGTAACTATATTAGCTAAATAGCATAGTTCTGTTTCTTTTTCACTTTAGGCATTCGATAGAGAGAACGCTTTTTACGTTGCTATTTAATTTACGCTGGCGCCTCTGTAATCGGGCTAAATGAGATTCATAAAAATCTTTGGTGAAATGTTTTTTTTTGTGGGTTCGTCAGTCTTCTCCTCCAACACAAGTCGGACACGTTAGCAACAAATACTATTACATCTTGCGATTGATGCAAACTTACTATGATATAGTGAAATGTAGTAAACTGTGTTCTATCGACATTTTCATAGTCAACTTTTGAACACTATAACCACGAAAGGAGATCGGGTACATCTATCCGTCTGGCCCCATGTGGGTAAACCTGTCAAAAGTCATCAAATAAAAAATATTAAAAAAATAGACACTAATTAAGTGCTAACTTACCTAAACTATGAAACATTTGCTAACGTGCAAATGACACGCCCTTCCACAGTTATGAAAGTACCTTCCTACAAACATAATTACACAACAACATAAAACGTTATGTGGAAAATATTACGGACCACAAAGTCGGCAGTAAACTTCGTAGAACCTTCTTGTAACCTCATTAAATCTTGTTTGTACCACGTAGCGCTATAATTATTATCAGGTAACCTTACGGGAGTTAGTATACTTGAAGGCCCTATATATACCAGCGTTAAGCTTAGACTCCACCAAAACGGAGCTGTGAGGTGAGGAATCAAAAGAAGCTTAGCAAATGAGAGCCATGTATATTTTTAATTTCCCATATAATTCAGAGTAAACATCAAAACAACCTGAAAAATGCAAGGAGAAAAGTGTTAGACCTGCTCGATTTATCAAAAAAATTATAGATTTATAGTTATAGATAATTTTGTTCTATCTCTCTATATCATTATTTATTGTCAGGTAAACCTTTTGGGAGTTAATGTACCTAAATACTCTATTTACCAGCGATGCTTAGACTCCACAACAATGTGAACAAAGTGAACTGGAAGTAGGTACGTGCCGTGAGCCTTGCAAATGAAATGATATATTTGCTTGGCAAGACAGCTTGCTTTGCTGTCCGTAGCTGTATTTGCTGTTTTTGTGGTTTCGTGTCATATTTCAAATTTTCACACTATCGGCTCTTGAGTAAAGATCTTGAAAAAAGATCGGCATAAGACCGTATATGTAATTAAATTCGATGGCTTAGTTCAACCCACTAACTCGCATTGAGCTATCGTGGTCAATATTGCTTAATTGTCCTTCGTAGGTAGGTCTATTACAGCAATGAACTCAGTATCTAGACACGCGGCAGCGTGTCCAGGCAAGACTAAGAAAAAGGCGACGCAGCAGCCGTGTGTAATATTACACGAACCATTTCGAGCCACTCTTGACCCCTTCATAACTCCAAAACTATTTAACTTAAATATATGAAATTTAGCCTTTTTATTACAGTTCTTTAGTTTATCTAGAATACAACATTTCATTAATTTTGCTGTAACAGTTGATGAAATATTAACGTTTATGAACCGGGGTTTCATTGACTGATTAACTGACTTGTAGATCAAAAAACTAACCCACTTTCAGATGACCTAGAAACTTGATATTTGGCATCAAAGTATATAGTATATATGTCAGGTCTGACGAATTTTTGATAGTGTGAACTTTGTTTTAGTCTTGGCTACATTTCACATGAAAATGTTTTTGTTGGATATTTTTAACGCGATTAAATCCGCACTCGACCATCAACTTGCCTGATGTTAAGTGACGTATGTAAATAATATGTCCTTTCTGAATTTGGCTTAACCCTTAGCCTACAAGGTGACAAAAAGTCCTTCCGCGTACAACGTGGGGTATACGTTGCCCCACGCTCAATATCTACCTAGCAAGGTGATTATAAAAATAAAACAAGCTGAGATGGTTGACATAGGTTTACGACACAATATACTAGTAAATAAAACTGTATAATTTACTAAGATTAACCTTCAATTATAAAAAAATTAAATTAAACATCTACTTCACAAAAATCAACTAATTTTCTTCAAAGCTAGGAAAAATACATAAAAATACCATTTATTTATAAACATAGCTAATGTTTATAAATAAATGGTATTTTTATGTATTTTTCCTAGCTTAGCATTTAATTATTATAAAACCAGCCATATTTTATGTCATGTAAAACATAAAAATTATCAATTAGGCGAAATCATGGTGGAATTCTGGTAAAATTATTTATTACCTAAATCAATACAATTTTGGTACATCAGATTCTTGTGTTTTGTATGCATAAATATGTATCTGAAGCAACCAATCAACCATTCAATGTATTTTATCTATATGTTTAGGTCATAAATACATTTTAGGTTGCTTTATCGGCAAATTTGGAACCTCTTGTTTGAAATCGTCGTGTTATTTTGGCAAGAAAGGAAAATATGACCTTGTAATGAAGGTAAAAAAAAATCCAGTATTATGGCCACAATATTGTTATTTTGGAGTAATTCAGACATTTTTAATCAATAATATCTATCATAGTAGAGAGCTTACAGCAATATGGATTATATTGCTGTAAGTTCTCTACTATGTTTAAAGTTGACAATTTCAAAAAAGTATAAAAATATGTACTAGCCTTTCTAGCTACATCCCGTACAACGTGGGGTAAAAAACGCCCAAGGGTCACTTTATACGCACCTACAGACAAAATCAATTAGAGAAGCACTGATATATGATGATGTATCGATGCAGTGATGTTTAACGTCCAGCTACTGTAGATTTCAACTCAATTGCTTGATTTTTACTTATGAATTAAGCTGTTTTTCTAGGGCTGGGGTATCGTATACCCCACCTTGTACGCGGAGGGTTAAGCACTATGAGCTCAATGTTCCTCTTAGCACTGTTCCGTTTTGGTGAATTCTAGCCCTAAGTAGACCTTTCCTTGAGTGTCAAGAATGGATCTCGAGGGATCGTTCGCGTAAAGTGACTGCCATCAGCCTTGAGATAAGTCAACTTGAGATTTAGCGTTGAATTCGCAAACAGCTAGAGTTTTTTCAGGCAAATTGACGGAAAGTCTTATCAAAACATTGAATCGCATGCTTAGGTAAGTAAGTAAAATAAGTTTTAAGTATGTTTAGAGTGTTTTTTTGGCTTCAAATGATTAAGTTATAGATAAAATTAATTTGATAAGTATTTATTTTATCAAAACCAAAATGTACACACACACGCCGTGGTGGTCTAGTAGTAATGAGACCCACCTTACAATCGTGAGGTCGTGAGTTCAAACCCCGGTCCCGTACCAATGATTTCCTTGGAATTATGTACGGAATTTCACACCACTGGCTTTTCGGTGAAGGAAAACATCGTGAGGCAACGTGCATATGTCCGTAGAAGAAATTCGATGGCGTATGTGAATCCACCAACCCGCACTGGGCCAGCGTGGTGGATATGGACCAACCACCCTTCGTGGGTAGGCCTACGTCCTGCAGTGGACTAATAAAAAGGCTGGTACAGTACAGTACCAAAATGTAGCGGAAGACCAAGAGCAGCACACTACGTTTGGCATTTTTTTAAAGATCTACCTAATTAAAAAAGTCCTAGTACTATGTCCTAGTGTGGTCACTAAGGTTTTGTATTCATATACCTTTTTCAAATTATTTTATATTCTTTGGTTGGTTTTAGGCCTAATTATTTTGTAGCTGCTTTTATTATGCTGTACTTACCTGCATATAATATGCCATATTACCAATAAATATAATATTTTATCGATACGTAAAAAATATTAAAATAACATTAAGTCAGACGAACCCGCGTGATAGTACTGAAATCTTAAAAAATAAAAGATCGCCAAATACCAGGAGCAACTTCTTGAAAAATGATTTAAAAAGAATACCAAACGCTTGTACTAACTACGTAACCTAAAATCTATCTACGTAACCTGTGTTGTGTCTTAATTAAAATGATAACACTGTCGTTTAGTGCTAAACTCTGTTCTGAAAATCGAAACTAAGATAGCGTTCCAGTTTTAGACTCATGTTTGCTCATCACTAAGCCCCAAGCTTCACTCAGCGGTAACGAAGTTCAGCATCGCTTGCTTCTACATTCCAAGAATTCCTCACAGAAAGGAAAATGAACTCTATCTCCTGGACACAAAGCTCTAAACTGAAGCAGAAAGTACTGTTTTAGTTTACCTTACCTCGTACTTTGTACATCTGTATGTGTAACACGTTATTTATGATTGATGTACCTACCTAGCTAAGCGAATATTTATTCAGGCGGGAACGCTTCGCAAAATGAAGTTACGTATTGAAAAATGTTATTTTAATGGGCACTGTTATGCAAATACAGAGTTCAGTGATTTGTTGATATATTGCATTAATTTCAAATGAGTTTTTTGCAAGAACAGAGTGGTGCTTTGCTTGAGATATAGGGCTTGTCATATCTGACTTAACCAAGTGTTACCACAAATCATACAAAATTGAAATTGCAACGAATACCAGATTGGCCCCATAGTAAAAATTATTCATGGTGATGGTTTTAATCACCTCCTTACGGCTTAGTACATCAGTTCTGGATAGAGCAGCCACATACAGGGTTATTTCTAATCAATTAGCATCCTTTTAGGGGCTTATTCTGTGCATCAAAACTAACAACTTTCGTTCTGCGACTTTTGTCACAACTCAAAAAAAATATTTGTTGTTCCATAGAAAAATATCGTTCACCCGCGACAAAATGTATGACATAGAACAGCTGATTTTTTTTTTTGAGTTTTGACTAAAGATGTACAGATGTGTTTTTGATGTACAGAATTGGCCCTTAAAGGGATGCTAATTGATTAGGAATAACCCTGTATACTCGTAAGTCATACGTCATTAAAGAATTGTTCAATACCATTAATATTTTAAATCATTCAATAATACTCATTTTAAGTAGGTACAAACAATAACAAATTTACACACAAATAAACACAACATTAAGTAGCTAAGTTACTTTGTTGTTAAAAATAGCTCAGCAAAACTATGAAGCAATCAAGAATTTAATTTACTTTTGAACTTTATTGTGCCATCTGGATTGTATCAGTTTACTTCGAAATAATTTAATTTAAAGTACAGTACAAAGAAGTAATAGAATTGCTTTAAAAATAGTTTCACAATCGTATAATAATATGTTCAAATAAATACAATTGGAGTGACTGTTTGTAATATTGAAATAACCATTTTTTACTACATGCAAATGAATATATAAATGGTACATACACCTAAATAACATTTTTTACAATTTTTGTCTGTCTATCTGTCTGTTTGTTCCGGCTAATCTCTGAAATGGCTGGACCGATTTTGACGGGACTTTTGTTGGCAGGTAGCTGATGTAATAAGGAGTAACTTAGGCTACGTTAATCGACTGTTAGGTGGAACGAAGTTCGCCGGGTCCTGATGCGAGTTTAAAAAAAAAATCACTTCACACAAAAATATTCAGTCGTCTTGGTTGATATCCTCTTTTTCTGAAGTCGGTTAAAAAACCGTTTGATCACTTCCCTATGAAACGCTTCCTACCTACTAGTCACGTAATTTACTTAGCCGGCGTGACAGGTTAACACTTAGTTAATTTCGGGAACAAGTCGCGCATAGTTGGGAAGTTTCGCGACAAACGCAATATATCTTTTGCCAATGGCAGCCGTAATTATAGTTTCTACGTGGTTCTCGCTTCTTTCGCGGTAATTACAACGAGTTTTCAAGAAAAAGGAAATTTGATATTTTTATTGATTTGAAACTGAGGGTAAAATATTTGTGTAATGAAGCGGCATTATTTATTATTAATGTGAGTTAGCTGAAATGATTTTGCGGATTAGTAAGTTGAAGAAGCAGTGGGCAATGCACATGCCACATGGCCCGCAGAACTTATAGCATGGTCGATAGAGCCGAACTTTAGTTCTCAAATGGAAACCACGTATTATCCTACTATGTTAATACGGGACTAATCGCGCAATAACATGAGATATGTAATGTACTAACTAAATACCTCATTTTCTTCCGACTTTTCAACCAAGTTGCATTGGTCGTGGTCACGGGCAGACTAAATGCGACGCCGTATCACTCAAATTGAAATTGTCACCGCGACACACCACGCTGACAGTGTCTGTAAAGGTATTAATGCCTAGACCACGCAGTTTGCACATTGTTGACTATAAGATACCACTACATTGGTAGTTTGAAACCATCCTCTCGGTTGAAATTACGATGTTTTTTCATTTCTACAGCCTCACGAACTATTTTTGAGAAATAGCGTCACTCAACGGAGAGGATTTTCGGGTCGGAAACCACGTATTAACGGTAAACGAAGATAATGATCAATTTCATTAGAAATTTATTGGAAAAAGTAATTATAATGACTGTAAGTAATGAATGTAAGTAATTATAAATGATTATTTTGAAAAACCAGACCAAGATTGCATTACATTTTGTGGAATATGATGAAATCGACACCTATGATCTATGGACAACAACAACACTAGTTCTTTTCAATGAATTCAATTACAATTAGGTTTCCTCAATATCAAAAAATATAATTTTAATATTTATAATTGTAAAATCTATCGAACTTCATGGATTGATTGTTAAATTCCATTGTTTTCCTGTTCTTTATGGTAACAAACTCCCTAAAATACATAATAACGTCACATTTTAGCGCTTGTATTTTATTTCTAGCATCACATCAGACACAGTGTCAGTGTCATAACTCTCCATAATATATTCCAGCAGAGCAGAATAACGCCCAATTTGTCGCGACTATTTTATTCGTAGCTCTAAAAATACGGAAATGTTATTTTGCACCGTTTTCATATTACTCTATCGAGTTGATTTTCCCATGCAAGTTACCGTCGATACTGAAATAGAAATTTTATTTGAGTGAAGCTGTAAAAATGCTCTTTCAGGATGTTAAAAGTTTTATGAGGAAGGAAAAATATATGCGGCGTGCTTATTAAGTTATGGAGTTCAAAAAACCTATTGGATTATCCACAGACCCTCGAAGGTCTAAAGATAATCCAAATGCTCAAGCCAACAATCTATTGACCTGTTTTTCCGGATTGGCAGTCGCAGTACCATCAAACTAGGCTAATATAGTATGTATTATAGTTTTAGATTATAAAATATAATTGTATTTTGTTGTAGTTAGTAAAGGCACTTTTGCCCATTTTAAAAAACAAAAAATAAGGTGGTATTATTATTTTTTGCAAAAAGTAGCATGGCCGACTTCACCCGTGTACAGAATCGCTAAAACAAAGTTGCTTTCCGCTGTCTGTCACCATGTATGCTTATATGTTTAAAACTACGCAACGGATTTTGATGCAGTTTGTTTTAATAGATAGAGTAATTTAAGAGAAATGTTTATATGTATAATACACCTGTGCGAAGCCGGAGCGCATCGCTAGAATGCAAATAATCGATGTAGCATTTTTCACATTATTGTTAATTTATCAAAAATGGCTCAGCCGATTTCGATAAAATTTTAATGTAATCGGACTACTATAAAAAAGTTATGCGTGGTTATACATAAAAAAATATATATACGCGGCGAATTGTATACCTCCTCCGGTGGGTCGTCGGTCAAAAAATGGAAAATATGATCATTTTTATCTGGAACTAGCCTGTAACTTTCTCCTATATTCATTTTTATTTATTATTTCGAAAATAAATGAATAAATTGAATTATTTAAAAGCGTTTTGAGTTGTTCCATGTATGATACAATCTTCCTTTATTTACATTTTCTCGTGATGTTTTTCACTAAGCAAATAAAGTATGTCGTTCACAAATGTCTGTTTTCGTTTGAAGGTAATGCTTCAAGTTAATTTATACACAGGCCTTTTAAAACCTTCAACACCACTAGCACTTGTTACAAATGCCCCAGTATAAGCTTAATTACACAGCAGACACGGACAGACCGTGAAATAAACTGACACAAAAGTTCCTGAAAATACTTCACCGCAGACACGAGGGGCATGCAAACAAACGCCTTTGTAACGGAGCGAGTTGCTTCACAGAATTTTGTCACAATTCGCGTACGTGACTATCTCTCCGCAAGAAAGCAATCTCTCGATGTGTTTCCAGATTTGTTTTGTGTTGATAAGTTTACGGTGAAGATGCTTCAGCCGTGAAACTCGTGAATCGACGAGGTCATATCCAATAGGTATTGAAAGATATGAGATAGAAAAATACGAGTTATAACATATGGGATTTTCACAGATACAGACTTCACAATACACGAATACGAGCCTTATTATAATATTTGAGTCTAACATTTATTAGTGAAAGGATAAGTGCAATGTTTAGTGAACAAATAATAGTAATAATTATTACTATATACTACGAGACTAATCGCGCACTAAAATTACGAGATAAATAAATACCTCATCATCCCGACGTTTCGACCGAGTTGCATCGACCGTGGTCACGGGTAGACTGGAATATGAAACAGCTGGTACCGACAATCCAACTTGTTGAAAATAAAAAATGTCCTTCTACCTACACTACGCAATTTACATTTGTTGACAACAGGATTCCACGACGCTGATAACTTAAATCCATCCTCCCGGTTGAAATTGTTATGTTGTTTGATTTCCACCGCTTCACGAACTATATTCTTGAAAAATAATGTCGATCCGTGGAGAGGACTTTTGGGTCCTGGAGCTCGATCCAATGACCAGTAAACCTTCAAACCAGTCCAGTAAACAATGACCTTCAAGCAAATGCTCAGTTATAGCAGACATCTGTATCTGGCGGTTTTTGACTGCCGCGATATGTAATATAATAATAATGTGTTCAAATCGCGATAGTTTAAAAACAACAAATAATAGTAAATAAATAAATATGACTAATACTATAAATATAATCTATCTTAAACTCTATTAAAATTTATGATAGGGAATAAAAAATACCACTAAAAATAATGACTGATAAAATAACAGTTTTGCAAATTATTTGGATGTGTGTGAATTTTTTTTTTATTATAACTAGGCAATTATAGTCCCAGAAAATTGACACAATTCACGCACGTGACTATCTCTCCGCAAGAAAGCAAGTTGATGTGTTTCCGGATTTATTTTGTGTCGATAACTTTACGATGCGGATGCGTTGGTCATGAATCGACATCTACTCGTAGGTGGTGGGAATAGAAAAAAGCTTACAGAGATTTTTCTTATGATGAAGTTCCCGATAACAGGAAATATAGAAGATCGTTTAAATCTGTGGCTAAAGTACCACATATAAATAGAACCTTGAATTTAATACAGGTTTGTGTTTTTCTTTAAGTAAAGCACCAAAATAAGATAGGTAAGTAATCTTCAACCGTTGCTTGGATAGGTATAATATAAAATAAATAGTATAAATAAATTGTACTGAAAATGTGAGATGAGTATTTTTTGCAGAGATTAGTGTTTTTTAGTTAAATTTATTTAAAAATTGTTTGATTAATGTCATATAGAAAATAATGCATTCCGAATGGTATAATTTTAATTTTGTTAATTTCTTGGCATTGTATACTTATCACATGAATTTGATGTATTTTTAGGGTTCCGTACCTCAAAAGGAAAAAACGGAACTCTTATAGGATCACTTTGTTGTCCGTCTGTCCGTCTGTGTGTATGTCAAGACTTTTTATCTCGAGAACGCGTACAGATATCAAGTTGAAATTTAAACTGTATACGTATATAAATAAATAACTAAAAATAACTTCTCAGTTGTCGTTTAAAAAAGTTACAGTCGTTTATGTCGTAAAAAACCGCATATTTCGACACTCACAAAAATCAAAACCTACAGGGTACTTCCCGTTGACATAGAACTATGAAATTTGGCGAAAAGCATTGTCTTAGAGTACATTTATAGGAATAAATCTGAAAATAGTACATTTTCTATTACATCACAAAAAAATAAGGCCACAAAATTCACAAAATATGGGTACAAAATTCAAAGTGAGTAAATCGTATCATGTAAGGTATCATATAAAAGAACTTTATTAGCACATGCTAAAACAGGGTTTTAATTATTTTAACAATGTGTTTTGTACGGAACCCTCGATGTGCGAGCCTGACTCGCACTTGTCCGGTTTTTTTTATTTGATTTAATTTCTATTTTTAAATTAAATTTTAGTTAACACGTTGGAAGACGTTAGCATCCGGGAATCAGAATTTGTTGTCCAGGAGCTAACACATTTTTGTAAAAAAAATGTAAAATATTGATGACAACGTCATCATCGTTACCAGCTCGTGATAACCAACCAACTGTTGTGCCTACCTTTGTTTATGTCATTCACTTTTTACAGGGTACTTTCCGTTGACATAGAACTATGAAATTGGGTGAAAAGCATTGCCTCAGAGTACATATATACATCTGAAAACTGTACATTTTTATTTAAATCATAAAAAATAGGGCCTTGAAATTCACAAAATATGGGTTCAAAATTCAAAGTGAGTAAATCGTATCATGTAAGGTATCATATAACTAACTAACTTCATTAGCAAATGCTGAAACAGGTTTTTAATTATTTTATCAATGTGTAATTTTCGATGTACCTATGACGAGAAAAGTGAAAAAAAAAAGACTTTTTTGTCGATGGTTATAGTATAGAGATTTTCAACTTGCTTCCCAATTTTGTGAAATTTTCTGGGTTTCTACGGAATACTGTGTGTGTGAGCCTTACTCGCACTTGTCCGGTTTTTTAACGTTGGACTACAGCACGCGGGCTATAAAGCCCGCGTGCTAGTAGTCCAACCTTGTAAAAGATCGCCAAATGCGATCGAAACTATAGTAACAGTTTTCTACTAAAATAAAGCGTAAGTAAACACCTTACTTAAAATGTGCAAAAATCACGTTACAATTACTAATCAAACAAGATATAAAACAATCACCACAACTACACCAGTCGTAGACAGAACTTTCACTCACCGAAACCTTTCGCAACTGTCGTACAACTTTTATTCGCCGAAATCCCTCGTATCTAAGCAAGCTAGACGTCCACAATTTTCGTGCGACAACCCGCGACATGCGAGTACGAACCAATCTCTCAACACGTGTCGGTATTTGTTTTATTTTGATGCATGAGAGATTGGATATCATCTGGATGTCATTGGTATTCAAAGCGCGATCCTTTAGCGCGCCTAAGCGGGAAACTTTTACCATCTGATGGATTCGGGTATTCATGTCACCGCAGATGTGATAACAAGGAAAGTGATTCTAGAGGACGGTGTGATTTTACCTGAAAAATTGGATTTCTAGGGCGGATCGGAATGCGGAATGCGATTGGTTTGTTGCTTTATCATCAAGCGAGATACTGTAATTTTTCCGATTCATAAAAAGTACTAAGTAAGTTCGTATATAGGCTAGGGGGCTAGCCCTGGTGTCAGTTTTTAGGCCGCCTGATGGCCCCTGACATGATGGTTAAAATAATCTGGACTAGCCACGGCCTCAGCAGCGATCAGTTGTAAATGCCACTCATCTCATCATCAGACTGATTTTCAGACTGATTGTGCCAAACGTGGCTGAACTACGGTGATCGCGAATAAACATGTAATCAAACAACGCTAGGAGCGTTACATGCACCGTTTGATGCTAAAGCACAAAACTTCCTTGAATAACAATGTCATGAACTAGAAAATAAGTAACTTAGACCTAGAAGCATATATACTTATTTACTAAGAGTTCTTGTCTGACTTTGAAAAGGCAATATTATTATTTAGCAAAAATATACTTTTTTTTATCCATATCTTTTAGTATCCCCTAGTTATTCATTACTAATATCAATTTTACGATAGAAAAATCGTTAGACAAATATTTTACTCGTTATTTTTTTTTACATTTACACGTATCTTATTTTATTTTTTTGTACTCTGATTTCTGTCCATCCAAAGGTAGCCTGGAAGAAATCGCTCAAGGCAATAATGCCGCCCTTACACCACCTAATTTTAAAAATATATTTTGTCAATACTATATTATTTAAGCTGTTTTTTGGTGTACAGTAAAGTTATAATGTATTGTATCCTAAGTAATACAACAGAGTATAAAATTCTTTCCATCAGTCTTGACCCAATTAAGTTTTCATCATTAAATTTTTCTATAGTAGGAAGAGAGGAACCCAATTCCTTTGAACATAGATACTGAAGATTTCAAAGACTATTTCCGGGAAAAATCCCATCTAAGTTTACCTATAATAGCGGTATGACAAAAATGCAAGCTCAAAGGATTCGAACATAAAAGTTCAGCTCTCAAAGACGATAAAAATATTCTTCGTAAGCGTAAACCTCGCGTTTTAGGGTCACAATAAAATGACGTAATTCATTCTAGAATGTATTTAAGAGCTTACTGAAATAAACCTCTTGCTGAGATTTCAATCATTAGATCATCTGGTAATTTCAAACAGCGCAGATGTATTCCGGAATATAATGGATTTACTGTAAATGTATGTGGATTATTTTTTCAAATACACTTTATTTGCGTAAAAATTACTATTCAGTTAAGACATTTAGGAAATGTAACCATCTGTTCTTTGATTATGTAGACAGATATCTAAAATCTAAGAATCTGTTGATCAGGTGCTGGAGACAATGCTAAACGCCGGCCTGTAGAGCTTTTACATAGTCTCGCTCCCACAGGCTTGCTACTTGAGTTGCTCCTCGAGTACCAATAATGCTGCTGAGCAACCTTTAACCTGCTTAATTGTCTTTCCACATTTCGTGGTTACAGATGAAAATAGCTTCAAATTAACATTGATATTTAATTATAGTTACCTACTGTACCAGCCTCGTTTTTAATAGTCCACTACATAACATAGGCCTACCCAGCAAAGGTGATACCTACACTAAACAATAATATGATGCGCCTTATCAGTGTGCATGAGCTATATCTGTTCTGTTATCAGCCTTTTAATAGTCCACTGCAAGACGTAGGCCTACATACGAAGGGTGATTGGGCCATATTCACCACGCTGGCCCAGTGCGGGTCGGTGGATTCACATACGCCATCGAATTTCTTCTACTAACACATGCAGGTTGCCTCACTATGTTTTCCTTCACCGAAAAGCCAGTGGTGTGAAATTCCGTATCTTAATTCCAAAGAACTCATTGGGCCAAGATCGGGATTTGAACCCAAGACCCCACGATTGTAAGTCGGGTGTCACTTCAGCTAGGCCAACACGGCTTTTCATATATACCTACCTAATTGTTGAATTGCCACTAAGACATTTTACTCAGTACTACCCACCACAATCGTAAGCGGCGCGGGTGAAACCGCGGGGCGCATCTAGTATTATAATAACTGTATACGTTTTAAATTTATAGCGCTATCGAACGCGTCATATACAGGGTTATTCCTAATCAATTAGCATCCTTCTAGGGGCTTATTTTGTACATAAAAACTAACAACTTTTGTTCTACGACTTTCGTCAAAACTAAAAAAAACAGCTTTTTCATACATTTTGTCGCGGTGAACTAAATTTTTCTATGTCTGTATGTTTTAGTCTTAGAACAAAAGTTGTTAGTTTTGATGTACAGAATAAGCCACTAGAAGGATGATAATTCATTAGAAATAACCCTGTATATCATCGCGTTTAGCGATAAATAATTATTTTTCGCAAAAAATGGCAAAACCGACTCCCATTGTGTAGAAAATTCGAACAGTTCGCTAGAATTGATAATATGTATACATTTTTTATAATATTGTTGATTTTTAAAAAAGAGCTGAGCCGATATCGATAAAACTTAAATAGGACCACCTCGGGAGCTGAAACAGTTCGAG
Organism: Hypomecis punctinalis; assembly: GCA_949316475.1. Lineage (NCBI taxonomy): Eukaryota > Metazoa > Arthropoda > Insecta > Lepidoptera > Geometridae > Hypomecis > Hypomecis punctinalis. The sequence goes on from OX438802.1 coordinate 16,238,823, forward strand.
CTTTACTTTTTTTTTAAGAAAGTATGTAATAGAATATTCTGTAATTTAGTTTACTGATACTCTAAGCCATAATGTACGTAACTCTATGGACTACATAGTTTTTACAAATCCCACAGTATTTATCCCAGCAGCTCCCTGCGCCGAGCAAGGGATTACAGCTGGACATCTAGCAGTATAAAAGGCACCTAGTTAGTCGGGAATTCACTTGATTCAGTACACATACAACGCAGCTCGTAGAGTGCGGAGCTTTCTATTTGAGTTACACTAATAGAACAGTTATTTGTACTAGGTACAAGGTACCTACTTGTATTTCTAAATGTACATATCTTAATTATATAAGAGTCTCAAATGAAGTACTTACTTAGTAGCGCTCGTAGCATAGATTGACTCGGTGTTTGCAGTTTCAGCGATAACCGAAATTAAGGGGGCGCCTAATGCCAAAATCGACTTTTTAAAGACGTGGTGTAAAGATAACGAACATAAATATCCATATTAAAAAAATACTATAGGAAAGGAAAGAACCTATAGTAGCAGAGTAATCGCGTAGAATTTTGGAAAATAACCTTATTTTAGGTTAAGTACCTTAGAAAAAATTAAAACTTCGCATCATAAAAAAAAAAAAAATCTAATACTCCAAATTATCAGCGACAACACCACATTATTTTTGACAAATGACGTAGCCAGACTAATGTTCTAGTAGAGTAATCGATTAGATTTTTTGATATATGCTTAAATTTTGAATAAATAAATAAAATGTCATCTAAAAATGTAAGCTGGCGCTCGAAGCCATAATCATCGTGAACTGTGTCATGCAATTTTCAACTCTAAACAAAGCAACATAGATGATAGCGGGCGATGCAAGAATCGTTGGTGAAATCTGTTTTTTTCGTGGCATTAGGCGCACTCTTAAGCAACGTTCCGCACTCAGTATTTGGATGGGTGACCGTTGTTTTAACCGTTTAACTATGTCAGAGACCTTCAGGCGGCTTAAAACTCTGATACCAGGGCTATCCACCCGGCCTATCTAGACACGCGGTAGCGTGCCCAGCCCAGACAAAGAAAAAGGAACTGGGTTCGCGACGTGTGCAATATTACACGAACCATTACGAAACACTTTTGACCCGTTCATAACTCAAAAGCAATTTCATCTAAATGAAATTTAGCCCATTTATAAAAGTTGTTTAGCTAGCCTAGAATACAACATTTTGTTAATTTTGCTTCAATAGTTATTGATATATTAACGTTTAAAAACAGGGGTTTCATTGACTGATTTATTGATACACTCACTGACTTATAGATCAAAAATCTAACCCACTTCTAGATGACCTAAAAACTTGATATTTGGCATCAAGGTAGACTTTTACGCATATACAAAGGAAAAGTCTACAAAATTGAACTTTTGTCCCCCAACCCCATGACATAGGGGATGAAAGCTTGTATGAGACTTTCGCAAATTTTGTTTAAAAATTGATGACGGCACTCTATATTATAAATAATAAAACATACTTCGGGATTTTACCTTAACCCTTAAAACTGGGGCATAAAAGTCGGTATAAAACTTCTGGCAAGTTTTGAAGCTAGGGATCTGAAAATCCCTAAAAAAAATAAAAAGAAGTACTTCTTGTAATAAATAATCTACAAAAAGAGGTGAAATCCAAACCAACAATAACATTTTCGTGTGAAATATAGCCAAGACCACAGTTAGCACTTTCAAAAAGTTGTCATATCTTATGTAGAGCTTTGCATAATACCGCCAAGTCACATAATATTGACTGAGCTGTAGAGTTTGTGAAGTAAGGACTTGTCGAGTTAAGGCGTGTAGAGTTAAAAGCTTGGCTCTACATAAGATCTGACAACTTTTTGAAAGTGCGAACTGTGGTCTTGGCTATATTTCAAATGAAAACGTAAACAACGACATTAGATGAAAAACTGAAAAAGTTACATTGGCGTTTCCGCAATATGGCGGACATAATATAAAATGACTTTACGACGTATGCTATTTTTTTTTATTACCTAATATGAATTAATTGATGTTTTAACACCGGATCCCAAGCAATATCATTGATTTAGTGCGATTTTTTTAATGTTGTCAATTATAAGTATTTAATTTAATTTTTACTCTCGTGAATAGCTACAAGGACTCTCAACACAATCATCAACCTAGGTAGGTACCAACCTAAATAATAGACTTCCACTTCTGTATTTTTACAGTAACGTTAAACAGATTTTAAAACAGGTGTGAAAAAATATGTTTAAAATCGGTCCGAACAAGTGTTTCAAAGCAATTTGGTGCTTGTTACCTGTCAATACACATACTGCAAACGCGTCATAACGATTTTTCTACCAAAATCCCTTACCTGCGTTTCCTTGGCTACTTATTCACTCCGGTCAGGAATGTACCGGGCAACGCTTGAATACGAACAGCGCTGAGGTCTACGCACAAACCGAATTCAGCCTGAATCAATTTAGAGGTTTCCTGAACCAAAGGTAATAAAATACTGTCTATAATTAGTTACAAGGGATAAATGCGCGGGTTTAACTCGGTGGGTCACGTACCAAATTTTCTACTCCGTGGGAATTGCTAAATTGGACTCTATTGCTTTCGTATAACGTGACATCAGCCAGGCAGCAAATTATATCACTTTAATTAAAATATTTTGACAGCTGTCATTTTGACATGTGTCAAATAAGAAATATTCTGAAATTAAACTTGAGAATTGTTGTTTTAAATGGAAATTAAAACGGGTTCACTTTTGAAAAGTTTATGATCAATTTTATAAAATATAGAAGGTGGAGTGCTGATGCAGACATTAAATGAAATATTTGTTTTAAAACCTTCGATATAGATACTTAAAATTTAACCAATAAAGATATTTACTTAGTTGTATAATTAATTTTCTAAAACTATTTGGGGGATCCTGTATCTAAAAAGAGATTCAAGTAGCGAAAATTACACATTGTTAAAATAATTAAATACCTATTTTAGCATGTGGTAATGAAGTTTTTTTGTATGATACCTTACATGGTACGATTTACTCACTTCGAATTTTGAATCCATATTTTGCGAATATTGAAGCCATATTTTATGTGATTTAGATAAAATGTACAGTTTTCAGATTTATTGTTATATGTGTACACTGAGGCAATTGCTTCTCGCCAAATTTCATAGTTCTATGTCAACGGAAAGTACGCTGAAGGTTTTTATTTTTGTGAGTGTCGAAATATGCGGTTTTTTACGACATAAACGGCTTTAACTTTTTTAAACGATAACTGAGAAGTTTTTCTTTTACACAACTGCAAGAGACCATAGACATACGTATACAGTTTAAATTTCAACTCGATACCTTTACGCGTTCTCAAGAGTCTTGATAAACACACAGACGGACAGACGAACAACAAAGTGATCCTATAAGGGTTCCGTTTTTTCCGTTTGAGGTACGGAACCTTAAAAATTTGATTAGTCTAATATCAAAATGGCAAATGAATGACTTCCTTTATTTATTATTTTTTTCTCAATGCTTTGCTATGATTACTGGTTATTAGTACTACAAGTGGATCAAATTAATATAGACATCAGCTGTGCACCCTGTGCAAGTGTATAAAAATTGTCAATATTTAATTTAAAGTTATTTTATATCTCTCTATACAATATATCTTTAATATGCGTAACCACAACAAATTAGTTGAGATATATTTTATAATTGTATAATCAGTGAGAATTATGACTTCACTAGCTATAACTCGCGGCTTTACCGTAATAAATGTAATAAAAAATACTTTCCTTGAAACAAACAATATCCATACAAAAAATCAAATCGATCAGTTGCTCAGTTACCGCTTTAAAGAGTAACAACCAAACCAGCGAGTACACCTTCGGATTCGAATTTATTATAACAGAATGTAATTCCATTCCACCACCGTAATTCACAGCGTAGAAACATTGTAAACTTGGGCTTAGGCTTAGCAAACACGATTTATTCTTCAATCTGTTCATAATAACAGCCCGCAGTTAATAAGTAGTTCCCCTTTCAATGCGTTGTCCATCATTGTGTTCAACACAATGGTTTATTATGACTGCGTCTGTTCGTATGAAAGGATAAAACATGTTCAGGTTTTGTGATCCACGTGTGTTATGATATTCTTTTTATTGTGCCCTTCTAACGTGTCTTTAATACGGGTATAGAGTTTTGATGGGTTGTAAGAATCTGTTTTTATTTGGTAGGCGCATTATCATTGGTTTATCAAAAGGTATTTTATTGATTTACTCTTAGAGCTCATTTTTGTATGATTGTAAATATTTATTAAGTAGCAGGCTTTTTCTTGACTTTTTCAATTGATTCATTATAATAGATATTATTATAAGGATGCATTTTAATTTCCTTAGTGGTATTGGAGTTAAAAATAAATACTTTCAATTTTAAAGGAAGGCTGTATCTGGCAGTAATATTACTGCGAGTGAAGTCATGATGATAATCGATATTAAATGTTAATGCAAAATTAAGATTTTATACAAAACTGTGTGGGTAAGTGTAAAAAAACTTATAGTGTAACTATGATCTGTGTTAGACAATAGTTAGATATGTTTATATGTATTTTTAGATCTGACATTAAACTGGGTATCCTAACGTCATCTACGCTCACACTGGTCATAAGCCGCTATTTCTAGCCCTAATTTCAGTATTATACTTCTCGACCAATGTGAAGTATAAGACCTAATTGAACTTTTAAGGTAGGCTTATGTTTAGCAGTAGACTATTAAAAGCTAACGACTATTGGTTATTTCAACAAAGGGCAATCTTGATATGACAACCCGTCTAAAAGCCATTACTAACTTCCATCCTAATATGATAGGCTAATGGCAGACATAATGGTTCAGGATTTTAGGTCTGACGGCTGTTGTTCTAACTACTAAAGTTTTAGACAAAACAATTACTTGATATGCATATTGCCCTCATTTCTGTCTAAGAATTTTTCTTTAAAGAGTCATAATCATCAGCTATACGACGATAGCTGATAGGATTCAAATAATTTGTATACGGTTGCTTCGCAGATTTAGACTGCCTCGGTGGCCCAGTGTTTAGTGATCCTAACTACTGTGTCAAGGAGGCGTGGGTACGATTCCCACCCAGGAAGCATTTTTGTGAAGAACATAGGTCTGTGCCTGGATTGTAATTGCTATTTATAAAGCCGCCTATGTATTAAAAAATGTAGTATACCAGTGTTTCAGCCATATCAGAAAAGTTGCTTAGTTTAGGGCCGGAAACCGCGTGTAAGATGTCCCCTATAATTAAAAACAAGATTAGCCAAAGGAAAGCACCTAGGTACTTATTGATACATGGAAGAGGAGGTTTTAACCGCACGCTGTTTTAGATACCTACACATTTAGTCTATCATCACATCATAGAGGCATACAACATTTTGTCTACTTAGAATTATATCACTGTGATTTAAATTAAATGCTTATTTTCGACTACGAGTATATATATACTTAGCAGGCTTAACATGTAAATACAAACCTAAATATTTTATTCCAGTTAATAAACCCAATACCTAAACAATCTTATTACTTTACCTGATCCGTAAACACGTCCAAAATTTTCTCGGAAAATACGTTTGTACCTACTTTCATATTTGCGAAGGTGTAAGAAACAACAAAGGGTGAATTTCTTTGCCCAAGTTTAGACCGGGCCTAATATTCTCGCACCTTGCGTGTCATCTTAAGGCACGTTTTACGCATTATACCGAATTTACAAGCCGAAAATATGGGGTTCCTCGTAAAACACTTAGCAAACTTCGCAGATTACACACGTGTATGAACTTTTCACTCTCCCAACTCGGATTTATGGGAACGTAATGAGAAATCGAGAAAGAACTTTGGCGAATTTGATTAAAAAGATGACGTCAAAGTTTTTGAGACGGCTCGTTAATTATAATTCTATACTGATTAGAAGCCGTGTATTTATGTCAATCAACTGAAAAGTTTAATTGACTCCAGCGTAGTTTGTAGCGCGTCTACCTTGGAAGCGCCGTCCTGGATAAGTTTCCTAAACAGGTAGATGCTAAGAAACGATATATATAATTATATAATTATGTGCAGGGCATAAGTGACCACTCTCCATATTTGTATATACATTATACATATACCCACTTCAAAAACATTGATTTTTGTGACGATGATAAGTAGCTCAGTAGATTACTTCTATGATTTTTTTGTATTTCGTAAAAGATTCTCTTTGATTCTCTCAATTTTTAGTTTTCAATTTTTTACTAATTCCTGTAACCGGAGCACAAAGGTTTTGGTGTAGCCTTTACTGAGACCTAAAAGAAAGGTCTAGTAGCGCGTGCCTTTTGAAATACGAACCCCGCAGTTCATACCAAAACACGCTGTCTTCCGCAAACCAAATTTCCAATGAGAAATTGCGAGAGATCGTGTGAAATAGCGTACCATTTTATGCGGTCGTCGGAGGAAAATGCTGCATTTACATAAATATTCGTTTATCGGGACAAATCTGTGATTCAAGTGAAAATCTTGTAGACTAAGCGAAAAAAGAGCAGCGTAAAAGAAAAGGTCCGAGATCCCGGCCATTAAATAAAAACGTGCGAGTGACGTCCAAATAAGCCATAAAGACTACAAGTGCCGCGCCGCAGTTGCGAAAATACTTCCCAATATTTTGGAATAGAGGAAGTTAGTTTATTTTCCATAAGCCCCGAGTATGATGCAAACTCTTTATGACAAAACTTTTTAGATGGAGTTTTTGTTATAAAGATAGATTTCATTTTTGTAATTTGATATTTTGCACAGCCTGCCTGGAAATGTATCCTTGCCAGTTATAGAACCGTCAAGCAGAGACCTTCAAGCGGCTTAAAAACTCTGACACCAGGGCTAACCACCCGGTCTAGATCAACTTACTTTACCGTCAAGCAGTACTGTGCGAACGTTTACTGTGTTCCAGATTGAAGGACAGTGCTCCTTCTACTGATCTTCATATGTCAGTGTGACGTTATTTTTGTTACGAATCGGTGAGTACGCTTTCCGCGGTTCCTCAGATGTAATTCTGGACCGTTGTCAATCTAAACGCAGATGACAGGTGCTAGTGAAAGTACGTCACAGACTACTCAAGAGAGCTTCTTCTGTCAATACAAAAATAAAATAATATCAATGTTTCCTACACTGTAGTAGTTGGTAGTAAAAATGATAAAACACTTCACTAATTTGGCGCCTTTGCAGTACAGCGTTCTAGCTTAATTTGACAAAGCATCTGGGCCGGAATCCCAGAAGGATGCAGGTTCAAATCTGTGAGCGCGTCAATTTTTGAAGTGTTCATCACAAAAAGAAATTTTCTATAAACCTAGTGTGTGAAGCACGATAAAAATCATTTTCAATATCAATGTTACCTATACATACACTAATAGTAGGTAGTGGAACTAGCTTAGCGAACATTTTTTTTTTATGCAAGAAACATGACGTTTGCCAAATGTTGAGCTTCAGATCTTGAATTATTCTTGCCTAAATTTTTAACGATTCAAAACTTGGAGCAGCACTACGCTGGACTCTAATATATCGAAATGTACATTTTTGGTCTGGTAAAATTAAAAAAAAAAGTGATAATCGCCGTCCCCAAGTGCTATCCGACGCCTAGAGCTCGTTGGGCCCGAGTGATGGATGACGACGTGTCTGATGTTCCGGCACATTGTCATTCTGGCGGAAGCACAAGCTCCATGGTGGGGCCCGAGTTGGGCCAGCGCTGTCGGGTGCCGCGGAGAAGTGCGGAAGCGATCCCGTAGCCCCACACCAGGCGCAGTGGTGGATCATTCAGGGTTTTTAGTGGGTATACTATCCAGTAGGCGGGGACTCCCACATTACCACGCGCCTGTCCTCGAGGTGTGGTGGTATCCACAAAGGATTTTCCCTGGTAAAAACAATGGTAATACCTCGTCAACTTCTGCAAAAGAGCTCTACCATTAAAAACGCCAAACATTGTGTAGGTAGTACTTAATACTTACTCGTAAAACGTGTGTGTGAAGTGAACAACAACTTGAAATATGGGTAAGAAGTGCCATTAAGGAACTATCCGAAAGCGCTTAGCTAAATACACCAACCGACTTGCAAACTATGCTAGGGCTAAGCAGCTTAAAATTGTAACAATATGTTTGCACTGAACTTTTGTTTCAGGAGAAATTATATTAGTTATTTATTATACTTTTATGCTCCACTGGGCAAATTGTGACCAATCACACGACGCAAAAAGTTGCAATGGTCAAAGAAATTTAGAGTAACATCAAATATTAATTGACGCGAATAAATGTAAGTGTGTTTTACTGAAATTATAAAGCGTATAGGTGTATTTATTTATTGGCTTATTTATATATTATTTATATTTATTTCTCTTTCATGTAGCCACAAAGCAACGAAACATTGTGAATTTTGGTAGTTTTTACTCTAGAAAAAAACACAGTAAAAGAGCGCATAATAGTGCGAATGAAATCGCAAAATAAAACAAAGAAACGATGTGGAAATTGCTAATTTCAACTTAAAAAATATAGCACATGAAAATTTTTTTAACATTTCATTTTACGGGGGTAAAACCATATGTCACAGTCAGTCTGTTATAAACAAATCTCCAATTGGACAGAACACTAGATTCCAGTTTTACACGTAATGCAAATAGATCCCAAACATCGCTCCAGCAAGTTTCCTTCCACCGCGGAAGAAGTACTCGTACAAAATTCAATTACTGGCGACAAAGAGTAAAAATATTCTTTCTCGCTGAGGGGGAATAAAATAAAATGGTGTCTAACTACAGCGGGTATTCAATAGCAGGAAGGCTGCGCTTGGCTGTCCTTTCGTGACAGGAATTGGAAAAGCACAGTTTTCCGATAAGCGGGATGAAAGTGAGCGTTGGAATTTGAATCCGAATGGGGTATCTGTTTATGGGGTGTGTGACGGTGCCTTTGAAGTTAGGTTGGACTGCGTATAGGGCGTATTCATGTCTACCTGCCGTACGTGCGTCACGATATGGTTGATGATGAAACAATGAAGTTTTCATCACATCTATTCGAAAAGGACTACATGGTTCGCCTTTAAGTGCGCCCAAAGGAGGTGTTTTCTGTAAGGAACTTTATAAGTGCGACGGAATGATCTTTGCCGCTCACTTTTTGAATTTGGAAGTATTTGTAATGTTCAGCGCCAAGAAAATTGATGAAAAGAATACAAATATATAAGTTTTCATTTGTTTTATTATTAGATACCATTTAATTTCAGTTTAGTTCTTACTCGACGTTTTATTAACCCTTAATTTGGCAAAGAAAAAATCATTATAAAAGAGGATTTTTTTTAATAGATCTGTTTAATGCCCCCCTAAATAATAAAGAAAAAATATGAAAAAAAATATCCCCTGAAAGATTTCCTGAAAAAACAATGTTAATTATACTCAACAAAATCGAATATTGCAAGATTGACTTATTGTTAATTATGTTAAGCCGGCTCAACAAAATGCATTAAAGCAAAGGAAAGCTCAAAATCAAAACAGACTCAGTGTCATATTTATTTATTTATTGAATGATATAGGTACAAAATTTAATCAGTTTTGTGGTGATAATTAAAATGAAAGTTAGTCCTTTGACAAAACAAAGTCTCACATTACATTTCAGGCAGTACATGGTAGTGAAACCCTTTTTGCAGTATGTGCATCGGCCATATTATGTTCCATGGTCTGGGAAATGGTCCATTGGTCGATTGGAATGGTCAAATCTGACGTCATCTATAGGACAATACCGTGTAGGTTTCTTAATTTTGTCCTTATTTTTTAGGTCTTTTACACAGCTTGCGTCAACATTCCGTTCTTTCTTTATCAAGGCTTTAAAAAAGTCCAGTCTAAATAATTTTAACAGTCTAAATAATTTTAACAGTTTCTTCAACACCTTTCTGGAACTATCCCGCCTCTAATAACCGGATTCATGGACAGAATACGTGTTTGTATATACACAAATTTCAGAAAAATGTTCAGGGAAAAAATCACAGTTGTTGTTATCGTTTGTCAACATTTCGTTGTGAATATGGCATAGTTGTGGGACAAGAATTACCGATATCGTCATCCTTCTGATGAAGTAAATATTAATTTCTGCAAGACATGAGTCAATTGAAAGTGCTTCAGAGGACGTTGAAATTCGATGTCGATTAATGCCCATAATTCTCTTTTCATCTTCATTTTCGGAACTTGTCGTCCCACTAACATCAGATCCCGCATTTTCCGGCGGAATCGAGGCAAGTATTCGACTTGATCTTGAATTCTGTAAATGTAAAAGTTACTAAATGCATAAAAAAAAAGAAAAAGCAAAACCCACAACATGCAACTATGTTGAGAATACTCAACACACAGAACTTACCTATCATCAAACTTTGTTGAGTGGGCTTAACACTTTTCTCAGAGGCCTACCGTATCCTTCCTTGATGGGTTGAGTGCTTGAAATATAAATAGAGACAAAGTTTTTACACACATCATCCGATGAAACTGTTACTTTCACATTTTACGCACATTTAACTATTTAAAAAATATTTTTACCTGAACAATTCAAAGAGCTCTCCGTTTGCTCGCCATCTTGACGCTCTAATGTCAAAAATAGTGTTGATACACGGTAAAAATAAAAATTCCTCAAAAATAGATAACGTAAGAAATCATGAACGATTCCAAAGTAAACCATTGAACGCACAAATAACTTGTAATTTTTTTTTCATTCAAACAGTTGAGTATGCTTAACAGTATCAAATTAAGGGTTAAATAATAATATTATAGTAAAATATGAAGCGCCTTTTGTTTTCTCTAGAGGTGATGAAAAGTATAGTGTACCACTCGGGCGCAAAATATATTTTTGGCTCGGGCGACGTACTTTGAATCCATCGCTACGTTCAGGATTCTACTCTAGAATCCGTCACTTTGCTCTGGATTCAAAAAAGCGCCCTCGCTGTAAAAATATTATTTTGCTCCCATATGATACAATCTACTATTATAGTTTTACATTAGAGAAAATTAACGTACTTTTTACATTAAATCAAAATAGTACAACACGGAAAATACAGATTCGGTAAAAAGTTCCCCATAGTTGATGTATGTAAAATAAGTGTAGAATCAAAATGCCTATAGCGGGTACGTAAAAAACAATAAAAATGAGTAAAGGATTTTTTATATTAGATATTATTTGACATTACAACTGTGATATTCAATTAGTTTTTTATTATATTTAACGACTCAATTGAGGATGAATTAAAAAAATTAGGTATATAGATATTTCTTTAAATAAATAACTAGGTGTGCACTTTGGCCAAGTAAACAAATGATAATTATCTAAATGAGATTTTATTTGCTTCAGAACAGTCGGTATACAAGAAAGATAAAGAAAATAAATAAAATTACTTGTATCAACATTTCCGAGATGTAAACAGAGTAAGAGCTTGTGATAGGTTTGAACGGACGACCAACGAACCAGCCAAAAGCAATCAATGGAATGAAAATGTCTTCCTCCAATAAGTAGAATATAAATAGTTTTATTACGCGAACAAAATCATGACGAATTGAAACTAGCTAAAATAAAAGTACTTAGTAGATGTATTATTACATATATATCTACAGGATTATTCATAGAGGATGTATCTACCAAGCCAAGCAATTGTAAAGTTGGCCTTGTAAAGATAATTCTTAGTAGATGTATTATTACATACCTATATCTACAGGATTATTCATAGAGGATGTATCTACCAAGCCAAGCAATTGTAAAGTTGGCCTTGTAAAGATAATTTGTTTTAATGATGGTGAGTTCTCTGCGAGATCGAATCAGGAATGAGGAGATCCGTAGAAGAACCAAGGTTACCGACATAGCCCAGCGGATTGGCAAGTTGAAGTGGCAATGGGCAGGGCACATAGCGCGGAGAACTGATGACCGATGGGGTCGAAAAGTTCTCGAGTGGAGACCACGTACCGGTAAGCGCAGCGTAGGACGTCCACCCATAAGGTGGACGGATAATCTTATTAGGACCGCAGGATCGCGCTGGATGCAAACCGCTATCAACCGGTCTTATTGGAAATCATTAGGGGAGGCCTATGTCCAGCAGTGGACGTCCTATGGCTGAAATGATGAATGATGAGTTACTCCCTTTCGGCTAAGTTCACCATTTCTGAATAATAGCCATGATGACTAAAAAAATGTAATTAGTCCATCAGATACTGGACTGTACTGTACCAGCCTTTTTAATAGTCCACTGCAGGACGTAGGCCTACCCACGAAGGGTGATTGGGCCATATCCACCACGCTGGCCCAGTGCGGGTTGGTGGATAACCTATCACAAAATATTAGACATTATTTTTTTCCTTTGTCAATTGAACAAAAATTGATGAAGCTATAGCCCGTCAAAGTTCCGCGTGACGTCACAAGTGCCATACAAATATATAGACTTCTGTAAGAGAGGTGACGTCACGACCCCCACTCCCAAACTTTGGTAAGGTTTATCTTTGTCATTTGTTGTTTGATTACAAAAAGAAAAAAATACTAGACCAATAATTTTTGATCATATAAATCACGGGCTAATTGAAATAGGTTTAAAGATATTTATTCTCATTATAAGATACACTACACTACTAATTATAAAAAAATTAAATAACAATTCGTCGTCGTTGAATAAACAATAATTACAGTATTATGTGCATGACAACATTTTTTAAAATACCTAGGTAGGTAGGTACATCACACGCGTATACGAGTACCTATGTAGGTATGTACCACAAAATAAAAACAAAAACTCGCTCAATGCATAATATGACGATGCTAGATTTACCTGCGTAACAATTGTTACCTATAATGAATTGTCGGCAATAATGTATTCTGCAAGTTTCTTTTTAAATACATTGAACGAGCTTATATTTTTAATATCCGAGGGTATATTATTGTAAAGGCGCGCACTGTCAAATGTTATCAAAGTTTTACCATAGTTAGTACGGATCTTTGGCAAGACGATGAAGCTACCACGGCGAGTGCTGGGGTACGCAACATTTTGTTTGCGTTTGGTGAATAGCAAATTTGTATGAACTTATATACATACGAAATAATGATTTTGTACCCAGTCATCATGCCTATTCTCAAAATTTAAGTATACAGGGTTATTTCTAATCCATTAGCATCCTTTTAGGGGCTTATTCTGTACATAAAAATTAACAACTTTTATTCTACGACTTTCGACAAAACACAAAAAAAAATCAGCTGTTCCATACATTTTGTCGCGGTTGAACTACATTTTTCTATGGAACAGCAAATTTTTTTTTTGAGTTTTGACGAAAGTCGTTGAACAAAAGTTGTTAGTTTTGATGTACAGAATAAGCCTCTAGAAGGATAATAATTGATTAGAAATAACCCTGTATAAATAATGACAATCGGGAACAATTAATCTCTCTAGTTTTGAAAAAAATATGTTATCATCGGTTCCGAAGATATCTGGCACTCTAATTACTGTACTAGTAAACCAATTTTATTACTTATCTAGTTAACATTAGATAATACTCAATACACAGACACATACGAAAAACATAAAAAAAATAAGCATATATAGTTGTTTTAAAGATAAACGTGATTTATTCCAGACGACCCAAATAGGTAGATACTAAATTACTAAATTAAATTAAATTTATTTATACTAAAATCTAGCTCTTGTAGAGTATTGAGTAATATAATTAAAAACTAGGTATACTTACTTACTTACAGTAATAATCATTGTTGGATACTTATCTACATGTCAATAAATGAATATATATTAATCAGAATGTTTCAAAGCTTAAAATCTCCAAATTGGTTCGTCATTGTTAATTAATTACAGAAAATGAATCGCGGGAATTCATCAAAGTTTTCATATTAATTTCACGGGCGATTAGTAATAACACCTCGGGATCGCGCGGTACCAGGTGCAGCTATAATTCAACCTACCGCTCTCTGTCCCTTCCTTTAAATTAACGTTCACACATATTTGTTTTTAACCTTCCATACAAAAGAGGTAGCTTTTAACCTTAAATGCCAAAGAGTAGCTATACCGTTACTATACACTCCATATCATCGTCAATCAAATGCACTCAATTAAATTTATAATATTGTTTTAAAAAAATAAAAATAAACATCAGAGGTAATTTTACACATGGTATCTGACCTCAAACTAAGCAAAGCTTGTGATATGGCTGCCGGAGACTGATATACTACATATACATATTTAAATACATACATAGATAGTACTTACGACATACATTACATATATAGATAGTACGTCCAAGCAGGTGCACGTCATAGCGACGGGGGTCTACAACCGCCTCCCGGACGATATAAAGTCAGCACCATCACGCCAGGCTTTCAAAAATAAAACTAAGAATTGGCTTCTTGAGCAAGCATTTTATAGGCTGGAAGATTTTCTACCAAAAGTAGAGTAGGTAGTTCAATTCAATTTCACATTGAATCAATTTTTCAAATTGAATTGAAATTGAGTAATTGAGTAGTAATTAAATGTATGTATGTGATGTTTGTTTTTAATTTCATTGTTTGTAATTATTTTTTGAATTAAATTGTTGTGTTTTATAATTTTTCATAACGTAGACTATTTTATAAATATTTTTTACATTTTATTTTTTTTAATTGATATAATTGTGAACTGTACTGAAAGATTAATTAAGTTGACATGTAACATTTATCTGTTATGAATAAAAAGTATATGAGTATACTAACATACAGACACAGAGGAAACGCCTATATTCATCACACAAAATACTTTCCCTGGGTGGGAATTGAACCCCCGCCTCTTTGACCCAGAAGTCAGGGTATCTAACCACAGAGCCACCGAGGCAGTCATGTTATGTTATGGAGCCAACCGCGAAATCACGGAAAAAAATCAAATGCCTCTTACATTTTGTAGGAGGTCGCCGAAGATTTTTATACGATTACGGGGTCATTTCGTTACTAAAAAATTTTGGTCACAATGCTGTGAATATGTAAGATGTTCCAGCCTTTTAAGAGTCCACTGGTGAACACACTTACCCATGAATTGCGACTGGGCCATATCAATGAGGGTTCGTAGATGTAGGACTGTAGCTAGGTGCATACCTACGCTATTGAATTTCTTCTACGGACATATGCAGGATGCCACACGATATTTCCAATCACCATAAAATCAATGGTGTTTCAACCAGTAGGTAAGGAACACATTGGTAATTAAAGCGAGCCACCAGTGAAGAAGCGGAGAAAAACGTTTTGCTAGATCAATTTTTTTAGGTATTTACTACTAAATATCGGTCATGCAAAAAATATACGAGTATAATATTGTCTAAGTAATGTGCTAATTTGTTACACGATAGAGTGTACTTTACTTGATTATAAAAAAATCCAAAAAACAGCTTTACGTAAAAGTCTAAATCGAATTACTTAATAATGAAATTTCTGACTTTCCACATCATTTTTATATGTAAATGTTTCTTTTTAATACTACAGAGAACCTGCTAAAATTTGGGTTCCAACTAAATTCCTATATTTTTGATTTAAATGTTTATCCCAAAACTTGAATATTTCCCAGCGGTTTGACAAGACGCCGCGCCGCCCGCTACCTCGTCAGTTGCAATCGGGCGCTTGCCAACGCGTTTTACGTCTCACGCCGTTCATACATTCACGCGCGTGAGACGCGCGGGCGGCCCCCACACCTCACCTCCTAAAATCCTAGTACGCGCGAAAATGCCAGTCCTAACCCCACCCATAAGAAAAGAAGAGAATACTCCCACTATGCCGCCACATTTCTTACTAAGCAAAACACGTGTATCTGTACATGATACTCCTGTTTCAAGTGTTTTTTAAATGTTAATTAAGCTACGAAGAAACTGAGATTACAGTAAGGAACCTGATATCCGTTAATTAGCAGAAGACTGAAAGGTAGCGTACAGGAAGATAATACGTACCGTATTTGCTAACAAAATGTAGAAAGAACTAAGTATGACATGTCATGCAACATTTTTTTTAATTCTTTAAAATTTAGCAACTTATTTAGCATAACTACAGAAAAGGACATAACATTATTCTTTGTGATTTATTGAAATAAAGGTAAAAAATATACTGACCAATCAGCTTGATTTTTTTTAATAATATGAAGATATTTTTGTTATAAATAATAATTGTTACAGTAAATTAAACGTTATGAATGCCTATTTTACTCTATAAAAAAGTTTTTTTTTGTTTTATAGAAGTTAGGTTTCAATTTTTTTTGTAGTGTATCATCCATCCATCAGCGATAACACTTCCACTGGACGACATAGGCCGTCATTTTATGTTGAAAGACGTTGATGAGATCTTGTAGTGTACCTGATCAATTGAAATAGTTGACACCAAACACTTCTTCAAATATAGTTTATTGAATCGGGCGTTACTTTGCGGAAGTTCATCTTCAAATCCTCGTTTTAAATAAATATTTAGTGTATTTCCGCTCTGTCGTAGGAAAATAAGTTAAGGGTAGGTTAATTAGCATACCTAAGCCTAAGACCTAACCTAACCATAGCCGAACCGTGATAGAGTTTGATGATTAATTACTAATTCTGTTTGCGATTTCATTTGGTTTGTTGAATGGTACCCTTAACTTCAAATAAGTGCTACCTACGACAGAGCGGAAACACACAATATTTATTCAAAACAAGGACTTCTTCAAATAAGTAAGTACAAGTATTTACCAACAGTTCATTCATTTTACGATTTATATTGTACATGAAATTATTCATTCATTTATGATATAATAAAATATAAATTATGGCAGGCTCTCTGGTAGAGCGCCTTAACATCTTTATTGAATATTTCCGCATTCCTACAATCTTTTCTCTTTATCATTTCAAATTACCCGCTTTCTGGTGTCGTCGGTAAAACAGGTACAACGCTGGGACGATCTGTCGATGTTCCGTTGACGTCCCGGAGTTTTCCGAGAGATGGCGCTAGTCGTCTCGAACGACGATGCCCTCGACCATTGGTCAAAAAATGCCGCGAATGCACTGAGTGTCGCGTCACCGCCATTATTTTTTGAATGGCAGAAAATCTTTCTGCCAGTTGACTTCCATACACCACAAGATTAGTTTCATCCGCAACCTTGAAGTTCATTTCGCGAACTTTGAAATTTTATTGTGTGCAGTGCAGTTTTTTTGGACAATCGTATTTCGCCTCGACGCAGGACTTTAGTGGAAGATACCAGCAGGCGCCGTGCGTCAGTGGCAGAAGACTTCTCCTGCCGGTCTCGATTACGAGGGGATGAAGGCGGTCATTTGCAGGTTAGTCTTAGCTTAGTTCCTGTCTATAGGTACGTCGACACCAAATTCTTTATTTCGTGTATGATTTTCCCGCCCTTTCTTTTTCTAATTTTTCTTCAAAATCTTTCGTGAGCAATCACACCCAGGAGTTGGCTATTTACACGCCACTCCACTCTCTGTGATTAGTTTAAATATAACAGTATAAACATAAGATAGTAATGGTTAAAACAATTTCTGAACATATATTATTCTGTGAAAATTGCGTTGGCGGATTATTATCTACCGCCAAAATAAATTTTAACTATGTAGGTTGTAGGAACGTATCTCTGAAAACCTTTGAAAGTTGAGTTTTTCAATTATCCTTATTCAAGCTAGATGTAGGTAATATCATAATAATTTCCGCAGGTACTTGAAGGCCCTCTAAACTTAAGATGAAATCAACGAAACTTTATTTAATTATTCTAAAGAATCATCGTCATCGCTATTACTTTACAGTCTAAGTACTTTTTTTGACCGACGAACCGCCGGAGGAGGTATACAATTCGACGCGTATATATATATATTTTTTTATGTATAACCACGCAGTACTTTTTTCTTAGTAGTCCGACTTCAATCATTCATTTTTTATTGAAAAGTGTATACTTTGAAATTGGTCCTATTTAAATTTTATTGAAATTCGCTGAGCCGTTTTTGATAAATCAACAGTAATGTGAAAAATGTTACATCGATCCGTACATAATATTTGCGTTCTAGCGATGCGCCCCGGCTTCGCACAGATGTATTATACATATAAACATTTCTCTTGAATTATTCTATCTATTAAAACAAACTGCATCTAAATCCGTTGCGTAGTTTTAAAGATATAAGCAAACATGGGGACAGACAGCGGAAAGCGACTTTGTTTTATACTAATTATGTAATGATTCTGTACACGGGTGAAGTCGGTCATGATAATTTTTGCAAAAAATGATCTTGTAATTGTACAATGACATGAAAGCGTTTTGGAATTACAAACATGAATATTAGAGAAACCTATGTGTATTATTTTGCATATGACGCCTGTATTTCTTCTAACAATTCAACTCTAGATAATTTACTCGTAGATAGAGCTAAAACGGCAGAAAAAATTCTGAGCAGTCTCTAAAACTATTTTATATAATAATTATACAAATAGGTATGACCAAATTTTATTTTTTTTAGTGGCTCGATCAAAATTATTATTATTTTATACTACGGGACTAATAGCGCACTAAAAGTATAGTACGTACCATGGCCGAGTTGCCAAGTTGCCGATGGTTCCGTGGCCGAGTTTTTACATAGTAGTCCGATTTTTATAATTCTTTTTTATTGGATCGAATGTATATCGAATTTGGTCTCATTTAAATTTTATCGAAATTGGCTGAAGTTTTTTTGATAAATCAACAATAATGTGAAAAATACTACATCGATCCGTGCGAAATATTCGCGAATTCTGTACACGGTTGAAGTCAGTCATGCCATTTTTTGCAAAAAAATAATTATAATTTGTACTTACGAGGGGTGATCCAATAGTAATGATAATCAGTTATTTCTACTGCACACAAAAATACAAAAAAAATATCAGTCACTTGCTCAATTACCAACTAGTTCAGGAAAAAAAATCATATAAATAGGCCACGATTCCCGGGAGCTACATTCATTTGAATACGGACTGTCAAGGAGTGAACATCAAAATGGAAAAACACTAAATCAGAGCTGTCATTAAATACCTCTGCTTGAAAAAAATGTCTACCAAAGACATACATAGCGACTTAGTGGAAACATTAGGGGACTCTTTTCCTCCATATTCCACAGTTGCACGCTGGGCTAAGGAGTTTAAGCTGGGAAGAACATCGACGGAAGACGAACACCGCGAAGGACGCCCATCGACGTCCCTCACTGAAGAAAATGTGAAAAAAGTTGAAGAAGTTGTATTGGAAGATCGAAGAGTGACTATCAGGCATGTAGCTGAGGTCACAGGGATCTCATATGGCAGCATTCAAAGAATCCTTGCGAACGAATTGCATATGAAAAAGGTCTCCGCGCGTTGGGTACCGAAAATGTTAAACGACGAGCAAAAGAAGAAACGAGTCGACATGTCAAGAGCAAATCTCGAAAATTTCCAGGCAGACAAGGATAATTTTTTGTCACGTTTTGTGACCATGGACGAGACCTGGATCCACCATTTTGATCCTGAAACAAAACAACAATCGATGACATGGAAACGATCGGATGAACCGACGCCGAAGAAATTCAAAGTGTCAAGCTCAGCAGGGAAGGTTATGCCGTCTGTTTTTTGGGACGCTAGGAATAATCATGGTGGACTACTTGGAAAAGGGAGCCACTATTACAGGCTCCTACTATGCAGCACAAATAAGAAGATTGCGGGAGGCTATTAAGGAGAAAAGGCGAGGCAAACTGCGGGCTGGAGTGCTGTTCCATCAAGACAACGCACCGGTTCACAAAGCTGCAATGCCATGGCTGCCATTCAGGCAGCGGGCTTTGAGCTGGTGGATCACCCGCCCTATTCACCAGATCTAGCCCCCAGTGACTTTTATCTCTTTCCACGACTCAAGGAACATCTCCGAGGCAAGAAATTTGACGATGATAGCGACGTGATGGCCGCGGTTGAGGACTTTTTTGAGAGTCAAGATAAAGATTTTTTTTCTAAGGGAATTTTAAGTTTAGAAAAGAGATGGACTAAATGTATAGACTTGCTAGGAGACTATGTTGAGAAATAAATTTATTTTATTCATTGTGTTTGTTATTGATTATCATTACTTTTGGATCACCCCTCGTATCCTAGTTTTATGTTAAACGTTTGCACATCAGAAATGGCGGAATGTAAAGAATAATTTATTTCATGATTGATTAATTATTAAGATAAAATAACCATACATACAAATAAATACAAATACAAAAAAATCAAACAAACTTTAACTACTTTTGAGTTTAGCAAACCGTGCTTACTATGAAAGCATTGTATCTTCGCCATTTACACCGAATCTTAATTAACTATGTTCAGAGAATCTGTAATGTTACAAACGGGGGAGCCGTTTGCAGCACCACAAGTTAAGAGAGAATCAGAGAGAACCTGTAATGTGGCAAGCGGGGAAGCCGGTTGCAGCACTACAGGTAAAGAGTATCAGGATAAACTGTAATGTTACAAACGGGGGAGCCGTTTGCAGCACCACAAGTTAAGAGAGGATTAGAGAGAGAAACCTGTAATGCGGCAAGCGGGGGAGCCGGTTGCTGCACCACAGGTTAAGAGTATCAGAGTAAACTGAAGCGTTACAAACGGGGTAGCCGTTTGCAGCACCACAGGTAAAGAGAGGATTAGAGAGAGAAACCTGTAATGCGGCAAGCGGGGGAGCCGGTTGCAGCACTACAGGTAAAGAGTATCAAACTGTAGCGTTGCAAGCGGGGGAGCCGGTTGCAACACCACAAGTTACGAGACTTCAGAGAACCTACCCCAAGAGTCCTGCCTAGTGGTAAGGATTCCTAACGGTTCGAAGAAAGGAGATTAATATAGAAAACTAACCATACTGTTTACACATTTAATCATTTCACCATATAAATAACACTGCACTTATAGTCTATATGTTTTTCTTGAAGCGAATAGAGAGAGAATTTTGAAGAGTCCGTGGAATGTTAGCCTAACAGGGGAGGGGTAGCACACAAAGAAAACACACTGGAGGCCGGCCGAGGTTGGAGCGTAGACAAGCTGGACCCGCCGATAGACGTAGCGCCAGCAGGGCGCTGGAGATAGAAGCGCCTGTAGCGCCAGCTGTGCGTTAGCGTGTATACGCCCGTGATGTTGTGGCGCTTGAGGTGGAGGCGCTTGTGCGCTAGCTGGGCACTAGCGTGAAGACGCCCGTGGTGTTGTTCTGGCGCCTGAAGCGGAGGCGCCTGTAGCGCTAGCTCGGTACACCAAGATAAGTGGCAAGGTCAGTGGCCCCAGAAGATGAGGTCCTCCTGTAACAAGGCCAAAGAGACCGAAGCCTCGCGAAGAAAAATTACCAGACGCTCATGCTGTCTTCACTGCAGGACCCGTCACCACGTTCAAAGATCACACGTTAACATGAACTAACACCACATATACTTTCATAAAAATACCACAAGACATGCACCATCTTTCGTGTCTCCTTGATGACTTCCCTCGCAAGACTGACCGAATTTTAAAACAAGGATCGCTGATCCTGTCAAAAGCAATTTAAAACATTTTCATACTTAGAATTGTTAGTTGGCAGTGTTATCGATAAAAGAGTTTGAATGTAGAGAAGCTAACAAAAAGGTTAGTTTCTCTACAAATCCTAAGCGGAGAATTTCAAAACCAAGAGACTATTATTCACGCTATATGCAACGTTCTACAACTTGTACTAAGCCCTAATTAGTTGTTCGATAGTTCTTGGTCTAAACTACAAGATGGTTTGCGCTTGTGAAGCTTCCTATATTGGATAGTAGGAAATGTGTAGCAGTATTGCCACTTGTCAAGGAGACGAGCCGCTACGAACCGGTCTTATTGGAGATACTCGTATTTAGGGGAGGCCTATGTCCAGCAGTGGACGTCCTATGGCTGAAACGAACGAATGAACGATACGAAGGAGATGAGTAACATTTGACTGCCTCGGTGGCTCAGTGGTTTGTGACCCTAACTTCTGGGTCAAAGAGGCGTGGGTTCGATCCCCACCCAGGGCAAGTATTTTTGTGATGAACATAGGTATTTGCTCTGTGTCAGGGTGTTATTTAGTTAATATCTATATAAGTATGTATTATCAGCTAGTAAGGTATAAAAACATTTTACCTGACTGACTTGTTGGCTCAGTGGTTAGTGACCCTAACTCCTGGGTCGAAGAGGCGTGGGTTTGATCCCTACCCAGGGCAAATATTTATTTGATGAACGTAAGTGTTTGCTCTGTGTCAGGGTGTTATTTAGTTAGTATCTATATTATTATAAGTATGTATTTATAATATGTAACTATATGTATTATATCAGTCTCTGGAAGCCATATCACAAGCTCTGCTTAGTTTGGGGACAGAGGCCATGTGTAAGATGTCCCCAAATATTTATTTATTTATTTTGCCGTTTTTCTGGGGTGTGGCAAAAAAATTTCAAGAGAAGCCCCTTGCCCCAAGGCTACTTTTAATTGTTTTTCTTTACTTTATACAGAGTTATCTACGTACTTGTACTAAACTGAAAGAGGGTGATTAGAACCATCATTACGAACTACTTTTACTATTTTTTTCTAGAAAAAAATAGCTGTTTTCTTTTTAAAAATACGCGGCATCAACAAAATGTATAAATAACAGAAAGTTTATTTCTCTAATTACGGGTTGACCCCGTAGTAAAAGTTGTTCATAAAGTTGGTCTTTTTTTTCCGCTTAGAACACCTCTATAATGTTGAATGTTGTACTGGATAACCATGTATACGAATTTTATGACAATTGATGGCAGAATGATATTACAGTACATTTTGTGATACACTAACAATTTTATTCATTTAATCATTTCCATTTTTTGCAGCGTTGTTTTAGTAGAAAAACACGAACAAGAAATAATTATTTTTTGCAAAAAATAGCATGACTGACTTCAGCCGTGTACAGAATTCGCGAACATTTCGCTTTGATGTAGCATTTTTCACATTATTGTCGATTCACCAAAAATAGCTAAGCCGATTTCGATAAAATTTTACCAATTTCGAAGTATAATATTCTTTTTAATAAAATAGAATTATTGAAATCGGACCACTATGTAAAAAGTTATGCATGATGCATACACATAAAAAAAATATACGCGTCGAATTGAATACCTCCTCCGTTTCGTCGGTCAAAAAGGGAAGCGCAGCATTATATCCCGGAAGCTAAGAATAACCTTCTATAGAACCATTCTAAATCGCACCTACCTCCGAAATGGCGTCAGCGTAGGCAATAAAATGGGTAATTGACCCTTTTCCGAGCCGAAATTCAGTTATTCTTTCAATTATGTCAAAAGTAGTTACGTAACCCATCCAAACCTTAACTGTACTAATGGCATTGAACAAACTACCGATCATGGATGTACTAAAGATTGGATCAGAAGTAAATTCACTGGTTTTCGGAAAATAAGAACGTCTTTAAGATGTCAGTCATTTTGGAGACCTCTTTTTGTGGCATATGAGACGTACGAAGGTATTTACAAAATGTCAAGTAATACTAAAACTACACATCCTTAGACGTCTTGCATGAAACAACCCAGGAATCGCGAAATAAAAATAGCTGTTCTATGCATTTCATTGAAAGTCAAGATCGTGTTACACGGTATAGTTTTTCTCATCGTAAAATATGTTCATGATATGTACTTGATGTTTTGGTATTACCTCACTTTTTATATTTATTGGTACAACACTTTATTCTTTACATACTTAACATTTGTTTTCGGCCTTATTTCTGATCCATTTATTTGTTACATCCATGCTACCGACCCATAAATAATTCGGAAGGCCAACTGTTAACCCTAAAAGCTGCGATGACACCTTCCATGACAGCTTTCATGCCGCACTAATATTCGCGTGACCACCTCATTATCGAGATACCGCCGGCAGACGACCTTGTTTGTTGACTTTATGGGTATTTTGGTTTCTGTCTACACGCATGGTTCAAATAGAGCCGATATGTGTTGCCATGTTAAAGTTTCAGGGTTAAGTATGTAACAACAAAATGGTAAAAAGTCTATTACCAAGGAAATAGGTACAAAATAATTTATCTATCTAATCTAGTTAATTTAAGTTTACATCAATACTAATGAAAACTAGCAATTTTCGCCTTGTCATCATATATAGAGGAGGTCATTAACATTTCTGGGAGGCCTATGCCTCACCAGTAAATTTAAGATAAGACCGGATTAGAAGCGGCTTGCATGCAGCAAGATCTTTAACGTAGTTTTCTGTCTACCTTGTGGGTGGAAGTTCTACGCTGCGCTTTCCGGTAGGAGGTCCGTGGTCTTCACTCGAGAACTTTTCAACTTCAAGTTATAGCTTATTATATGATTATATAACCATCTATTTCACCATTAAAACCTGTTCACTATTTTAAACTTTTAGGTTAGAAATAGTTTTTTAGTAAAGGCAATGAGATATGACGTCTACGTGGTCCCTTAAATTTAGGATTTGATGGTGGGCCCAGAGGCTAAGTCACGTAATCATGACATTGCCTAATCCGGTCACAGTAATGTGAAATATGACTGGCCTACGTCACAGATGAAACATGGGACCCACAATTGTCGCTGGCTGCAGACTATAGATATGTCCGGTTTCGTAGACTCAGGTGGAATGACGAAACATTTTAGGATATAATCGTACCTTTATTTGGCGCTATAGTGTGTAGCATAAGCACTCGAATGTCGCCTCTATGATTTATAATAATGTAAGCCATGAGTTATACAGGGTTATCCAGAACTGGTGTACGAAGCCGAAAAGAGGCGATTCATATTACTTCTAAGAATAACATTTATCTTGGGGTCAACCCAGAATTCGAAAACAATTAGCTGTTTCATACATTTTGCTGATTGCGAGTCGCAATGTTTTATGGAACAGCGGATATTTTCTCTATTTCCGGGTTGGTCCTATAGTAGGTAACAGTTATTCATAGTAATGGTCTGAATCACCTCCTTTTGGCTAGTAAAGGATAAGCAGATAACCCTCCATCAGATATTTCATTGACAGATTGATTTAAAGATTACACAGTCCTCAAACGACGGACATATACAAGGATATTATTATACTCTAAAATGACTTTAACTAACTATGGGACCAAATTCGAAATAACAAAAAAAACAGTGTTTTATAAATTTTGTGCTTTCTGTATACATAAGCACATCTAACAAAAACTATACCTAGGCAAGATTATTCTTGGGAGCTATGATGCCCCGGACACTACAGGTACACATTACTTTATACTCAAACACGAACTGAAACTTTCAAAATTATAATACGAAAGCTTAGAAACGAGAATATTGAATCAGATTCTAACAAAATTAAAGGCGAACAAGACGGAAATGGATAGAAATTGATGTATACTAAGATATACAAAATGTAGAAGAAAGCTAACCGAAGCTAAAAATACATTGCCAGAGAAAATAAACAAAACTGACAGCTTTCTGTCTATACCTGTGACTTCACTTACTTTTCCTTTTCATGCCATCTTGAGCTTTATTATAGTTGGCAGTTTCCAATTTCCGTCTACTCCTTCAACTTTTCAATGGTCCAATTTTTCAATCGTGGTACCGTCACAAAATAGTATCGTAACTGTTTAGAAATGTTAAGAATTTATCTTTTTACTATGTACCTACATAGTTTTTTGAATAAATTGCACTGGGCCGAAAAGAGATAATTTTGAACTTCATTATGAGCATCTTTGATCGGCATGCCCATCCCTGACGCCATGAGATCCGCTACAGACAGGTCCGAGTGGAGGAGTATTGTCCAAAGGGTGATCCGGGATCATAACGCTCCAATCCTCCGCTCCAAAGAGCACGACTGAGAAGAGATGAGCATATTAGGAGAATTCTGAATCGACCATTGTTTTCGCGTTTTCTGTAGAACATCGAGAAAATCGCGGTGCATTTTTGATAAAATTTACGTTACGGAAGAAAATTCTTTTCACCCCTTAAATTGTAACAAAAGTTATGCTTTTGGTCTCAATCGCTTGAGTAAGAAATATTGCACGTTCGTACATCCTATTTTTTTCCGGAAAGGTTTTAATTTCTGTATACTTTTCAGCCAAAGGTAATGACTTTTTGGAGGCTTATAACTTTAAGGTCATTTAAAAAACTGTAAACCCTAAGACGTATAAACCTAGCGATAAGTAAGTAAGTTCGTATAGGCCGGGTGGCTAGCCCTTGTGTCAGAGTTTTTAGGCCGCCTGAAGGCCTCTGACATAGCCAAACGGTTAAAACAACCGGGACCTACAATTTAACGTGTCATCCGAGCCACGGTAGCGCTCAGTTGGAAAATGCCACCCGCGGTCACCCATCCAAATACTGACCGTGCGGAACGTTGCTTAATTTCGGTGATCGCTGACAAACACCTAGTTAAACTACGCTACGAGCGCTACCTAGCGATTGAAATATTGATTACATGAAATAATATAAATATAGTTTAAAAAAAAAAAACTAAAAAACACGCTTAGGAGTCACCATTTTTTTTTATAAATGCATTGTCATCGGTCTTTGATAGGTGTGCAAAGTTTGAAGAAAATCTGATCGCTCAAAGTAGGGCAAAGTCGAGCACAAAGGAGTTGGTTACAAGCAATCATACTTACAAGCAAGCAAACAAGCAAACATACAGGTGAAACTAATAAAATCGTGTTAAAAAGGCACTCAAATCGGATAATATTTAGAAGCAGAAACAGCTTTTTATTTTTGTATGGCTAAGTTGACAATTAAACTACCGGGACCTACAAAGTAATGTGTCATCCGTTCCGTAGTGTTGGCTTGCACTTGGCTTGCACGGTCACCCATCTGATAAATGAAAACGCTGACCGATGCTTAACTTCGGTGATCGTATAAAATCACAGGTACCTACTGAATAAGCGTTACTTAATACGCTATTTTCATTTGAATTCTACAAAGTATTCACAGCAAACAAAAAGCTAAGGCTATAACGTTTCAAAAAGGGAACATAACATTATACGGAGTGCCAATAGGATTGGAAGAGGTTTCGGATAAAGCCCAGCAATCGACTATTTCAATTTAAGAATGAGGGTATTTTCACAGTACGTCGAAACTTTTCTGTACCGATTGAATAGAATATATCGAGGTACATTGTGTGATTGACTTATAATTTCCGACAGATGATCAAAGCATCATCAATATCATCCGCAACCTTCTCGATATAGGATAAGCTTCTCTCTTATACTGCTCTACCTGCGTCTTAACACGTACACTTTTGCCATGATCTTGCGCCAATCCGAATTCAACCCGGTATATCGACAAACCCATTTTGCTTCCTGACATTCTACGGTCAATGCAGCTTGACGATTTTTTTATTGTTTTGGCACATAAGTATTCTGATATTACAGTGAGTTTATTTTTATTTGCAATGAGGTGTGATTATTTTTGAGAACGTATTAGCGGTATTCTCAGCCATATAAATTCTCAATGGTAGAATTATGATAATACTATTAAAAAGAGAGATGAGAAAAATGAAAAGTTGGCCAGTTGGCAGCGTGCCCAGCATGCTGGCAGCATTGCCACGCTGAATGGCAATGCTTATACGTTGAGCCAAATAAACACCAGCATTTTGGTCACTCGTCGCGTCCACCAGACGCTCAGAAAGACTTTTGAAAACAAGATGCTCATCCCGGCCCCCACGGACCCAAAGTCTCAACTTCAAATGGCTCAAATCTGTAACCAATATGTAATAGTTAATAATTATTATTGACTATCATCAAAATATTTATACAATAAATTATTATTTTGTTGCCCAATAACAGTTTATGCAAGTACAGACGATTTAGATTCCATTTCCAACATACAATTATTACATGAATTCATTTGAACAACATTTCACCGATTTGTTATGTTAATTGTTTAACTATCACAAAATATCACCATTTCATAATTATTATTGTACCACACACTGCCAATGCATAATTGCAAATTCAAATCACTCTAACTGTTTGTTTGTCCTAAATTGTTGCGAATCGCATTTACGATAACCTAAATAATAGTCCGGGAGATGAACGCAAAAAAACCTAAGCATTTTCTAAGAGCTGGTTTTTGGTATTACGTTGTGGCGGTGTACGACATTTATCCCGGAGTCATCAGTTGGGTTTCTTAGCGTTTGATGCGGTTCCTCGTTTTAAGTAAAATTAAAAAATAGTATCTTGCAACCATTTTCTAATCTAACAGTTGTTAATTGGTTAATTGACTGCCTTGGTGGCTTAGTGGTTAGTGACCCTAACTTCTGGATCAAAGAGTCGTGGGTTCGATCCCCACCCAGGGCAAATATTTATGTGATGAACATAAGTGTTTGCTCTGTGTCTGGGTGTTATTTAGTTACTATCTAAATAAGTATGTATTTAAAAAAATGTATATGTAGTATATCAGTCTCTGGCAGCCATATCACAAGCTTTGCTTAGTTTGGGGTCAGAGGCCGTGTGTAAGATGTCCCAAAATATTTAATGATTTAATGATTGGTAGAGATATAATTGAAAATAGAGTTTAACGATAATTCTAAAATTGTAGCAAGTCCTGTCATTCGGGCTTTAGTAGGTGCACCACCTTGGTAACTTATTACCACAAAATCAGATTTTAGAAAATGCTAGAATTTTATTGCGTTTATCTCCCGGGCTATAATGGGTATTTTGAAACTAATCATCAACTTAAATTCATTCCCGGGTCCTCGATAAAATCTGATGGCCCATTGAACCGCACACTAATTATAACTGGACAAAAGCGTGTCGCTAATACGTTTGAAGCTTGTTATAGGACATTGACGTTTACTGGAAGATATAAGATGTGAGGCGTATTTGAAGGCTTTGTTGTAAGTCATTGACATGATTATAAATACATGGGGCGATTCTGTTAACCGATCTCGTTGCTGAGGTGATACGTTTTAGAATCTCTCTCGTTTTTTTTGACAGTTTTGAGCTGTCCGACCTGTCAGAAAAACGAGTGAGGTTCAAGAACGAATCACTTCACTAAAGAGATTGGTTAACAGAATTGCCCCGCAGATTGTTTCTCTAGACAACGGACGTATTCTAAGATATCATTGTATTCAGTAAGACCAACTCTTACTATGAAACTATAACCATTTTGTGACCGACAAACTATCGGAGGAGGACAATTCGACAAGTATATTATTATCATTTTTTCTGTATAACCACGCATAACTTTTTTCGTAGTGATCCAATTTCAATAATTCTTTTTTTATTGGAAAGAATTTACTTCGAAATTGGTCCCATTTAAATTTTATCGAAATCGGCTGAGCTATTTTTGATAAATCAACAATAATGTGAAAAATTCTACATCGATCCGTGCGAAATATTCGCGAGTTCTGTACACGGGTGAAGTCGGTCATGCTAATTTTTGCAAAAAATAATCTTGTTACTAAAGATCTTGAGATCGCAAGAAATCAGCTATGCAGCCGTTTCTTGCATTTTGGTGATAAACAATAAGCTTTCTGTATGGAACAGCCGTTTTTTGCGATATACCCAATTTTTTTATTGTTATTATTTTATGCTTTACCACATTCTTACGGTCATTAGGTAAGTGCCCGAAATTTTTGAGGATATTTTACAATTTACAGATAAACTACCGACCACTATTTTAGTTCAGGAGATGCGGTACAGAATTTTGTAGAAAGTATCTATTTACCTTTTCTATATTTTAAGATTAAAAATAACTAATTTGTAATCCAAACCCAATCATCGCGTTAATAATTAGCGTCTTGTACCTAGTACTTACTTATGCCTTACTCACTTACTATATGCCTTACTCACGTGTACACATCACTATGTGCAACGTTAGTGTCACGCAATTTATCAAAAATACACTGTACTGTACTGTGCCAGCCTTTTTAATAGTCCACTGCAGGAGGTAGACCTATATACCCACGAAGGGTGATTGAGCCATATCCACCACGCTGCCCCAGTGCGGGTTGGAGTGTACGCCATCGAATTTTTTCTGCGGACCTATGCAGGTTGCCTCACGATGTTTTCCTTCACAAAAAAGTCCGTAGTGGAATTCTGTACATAAATTCCAATGAACTCATTGGTACACTCACGACCTTACGATGTCACAACTTTTAGACCACCACGGATTTTTAAACTACACAAAGGGATGCTATGTTTGGATCACCGCCTCCACAGATACATATCTCTACGGATAGTGGAGCTATAATACGCACCCGAGGACGGGCGTGCAAATTTCCTGTCGGCTGTAATGTGCCCCCGCCTTAATTCATGACCTCGGCAGCGACAAAACCACAGCGGGCGTGACGTAATGAATATTGCGACTAAAAAGCCACGCTTTTAGGCCACTTTCTATTTACAAAATGTACATTTACAGTGCTAGGAATGCCAGCTTTCCTTTTTCCTGAAAAATATAACCTTGAAGCTTTTCAAACTCAGATGAACATGTAAGTGTCTTCGAAGACTATGTGCTTCATTTTTGGTACGAGGTCGCTTACTATTTGGCGAATTAGTAGTCGAGCGCGGGATCTTGGGTTGCTAGCTCACTTGTAAATCAATAAAAAACATGACTCACAATTGAGCCAGCCAAGCCAGCAAGGGAAAAACGAACTACTATATGAGAAGGTCAAATTATACTAAACGCCACACATATCGGCGGATGGGAAGTTATGCGCAGAACGCAGCGCAAAAGCCAAAATATGGGTATGCGCGGGAGCCAGAGAGACGAGACGCCGGGCCACACCCGCCCGCCAACCTCATGCCTTCCGCGCGCTTCCTACGCCCGTGACGCTACGCGGCATCGGCATTGTGCACACATGCGCAATAATTAGTGAATCACGGCGAAGTGTCATCTGCAGTTACCATCTCATCCAGTTACCATCACTTGTGTGCGCTTAGTATAACTAAGATGTAAACCTGAACCTAGCACAAAAACGCTCACCTTATAATCGAGAGGTGAGGTGAGGTAATGGGTTCAAATCCCACTACAACCAATGAGTTCTTTGGAATTTATAAAAGTATTTCCACATCACCTACCAATCCGAATTGAGCCAGCGAAGTAAATGTTTCAATCCTTCTTCGAGAATATCTATTAAAATATTGTACAAGTAAATTTGTACTGTACTGTACTGTATCAGCCTTTATTAATAATCCACTGCAGGACGTAGGCCTACCCACGAAGAGTGATTGGGCCATATCCACCACGCTGGCCCGGTGCGGGTTGGTGGATTCACATACGCCATCGAATTTCTTCTACGGACATGTGAAGGTTGCCTCACGATGTTTTCCTTCACCGAAAAGCCAGTGGTGTGAAATTCCGTACATAAATTCCAAAGATCTCATTGGTACGGGACCGGGATTTGAACCCACGACCTCAAGATTGTAAGGCGGGTGTAACTACCTCTAAGCCACCACGGCTTCAATAAATTTACCAGTAAATTTAATAACATTTAAATACAAGACAGAACGACAAAATCGATAATTTTATAAAATACCTTAGCCAAGATTCAAATCGTTAGAGCGGTGTCCGATATCAGCATACTTAAGTACTCGTATTATAATAATATAACTAAAACAACTGTAAGAAGCTACTTCCAGGATCCAAAATATATATTTATCTACATACAAGACTAGCTTAAAAGTACGAGTATATCTAACATTGAGGTCGATAAATAATTATTTTTTGCAAAAAATAGCATGACCGACTTCACCCGTGTACAAAATTCTCAAATATTTGGCGGTGTAGCATTTTTCACATTATTGTTGATTTACCCAAAATGACTCAGCCGATTTCAATAAAATTTAAATGGGACCAATTTTGAAGTATACTCTTTTTTAAATAAAAGATAATTATTGAAATCGGACAACAATGAAAAAAGTTTTTTTTTATATTTCAAATAGGTTTGCGTTTGACTACACACTGCCTGATGTTAACCAGATATGCGGTCTAGGATGCAACACGCTTACCTAGAAGATACCTATGTTATGCGTGGTTATACATAAAAAATACACGCGTCGAATAGAGTACCTCCTCCGGTTCGTCGGTCAAAAATGTAACTATAATAAGTATAAGAAGCTACTTCCAAGTTCCAAAATATTTATTTATCTACATACAAGATTAGCCTTAAAGTATATCTAACATTAAGGCCGAAAACAGATTTCCTTTTCGTATCCAAAATGTACCTATTCCAAATCATGTGGCTTAAACGGTGCCCGAAAAAAATCGTAGAACCGTGAAATTTAACACGTTGGATAAATGTCCCGACACCGTAATAAATGTGGGTCTAAATAAGGAAAAAGAAACGTAACTTAATTCACTCCGACTTAACTTTTCACTTGATTATGAGGGTGACTTGGGGTGTCCACTTAACATTTCCTTTCAAGTATGAAATTAAATAGGCGACATTTTGATGCCATACTTAAAAGTTGTGAAACATCAAACTTGGCTTATATTAAAGATCCGTGTTGGCTTGAATATCAATTAACTTGAACCTTTTGGGTTAAAATTGCTTAAAGTGTTGAGACGCTCGACAAACCCATGCAATGAAAAATCTGTCTAGAGACGACGCGACGCCTTCGATTACTTTTCAGACGTACAACCCGGTCACATTATCTGTGCACCTGACCTCGTGACGTCTTATCGTCTAATTTTATACTATATAAAGCTGATCTAATATAAAACTAAAATAAAAAAGCTAAAATAAAGCTATAATATCAAAATTATCGGGACGTGTATCGGCAACGAAGATGCTAACCGTACTGTCGCACCGGCGAGTGCGCGGAGAGGTGACAGGGGAAGCGGGCGAGGCGCCGCATTCCAGCGAGGTGCACAGATATTCTGACCGGGTTGTACTTATGTGAAAAACCTAAGTACGTCCATGTCTAAAAATAAAAAAAATGTTTGAAGGTCTTGCTATTTTTGCGAAAAATAATTATTGGTGGTTAAACTCATTTGCAATAAAAATAATATCTATGGATAAATTATTCACTCATATCATGACCAAAGGTCATCCCAGGATCTTTGATACAAAAATCAAATATTACAGTCTATTCATTCTTCTTAATGAAACAATATTATATCATAACGCCATGCAATATGAAAGCAATTATTTCCCTTTATAGCAAGAAGCTATTTAGTGGTTAGTCCTAAGAACGTGTTCTGCCTTACAGCACTTAGAAAACCGCACCAAGCGGTTTGGTTACCAAATTACTGCAGCGTAGAGCTCGTAAATTTGTATTAACATTGTAATATATAGATAGATAAATGAAGGGCATACAACAGTATACATTGTGCTTGCATGCAGGCCGCATCAAACTTCTTACTATAAGCTTAGCTATAATCTGCGCACATCCCCTCTCCTGCGCATATCCCCTCTCCTCTAGCATATGAATTTAATGCTACCGTATACTATACTCTATAAAATTTAACTTGATCTCTGCGACAGTTACATATTGAGATATTTAGAGTTGAGATAGTGGTGGAAAAAAATCGATTTTCAAACAATGTTGTAATGAAATCGAATGAGTAGTTGAAGGTAAGAAATTTGATTTTATTTACTTACTATTATTTAAGATCAAGTATGTACACATGTAAATAATGTTATGATATTAATTAAATACTCATAATAATGTAACGATAGTATTTATCGACGTTTTTCACTATTATCGATGCTAATGTAACCTATAATTGGGTTTAATTTAATTACACATGTAAAAAATGTTATGATATTAAAATATACAATAAAATTAATGATAAATTAAGTTTTATTTAAAATATCGTCAGTATAAACTATCGATATTTTAATTAAAACTCTAAAAAATCTAAAACTCTGTGGTCACGATCATTCGTCGCCCATTACTAATCGGCATGCGTATAAAGTATGACATTGACAGGTACTGTCTGTACTATTAAGAAATTCAGGACTTTATAGGCATGATTTTTCTGACAGCTGTCGCAGAGATTTTTTTTTTTCGAATAATTTTCGCGTTTGACTACACACTGCCTGATGTTAAGCAGATGTGCGGTCTAGGGTGTACCACGCTTACCTAGAAGATACCTATTTACTCGGATTTGAAGACACTCACGTTCTACTGTAACGGGAAGACAGACCCAGGCAAAGCGTTCCACATTCCAGCTGTTCGTATGAGGAATGAGGATTCGAAACGCTTGGTTCTAACGCGCGGAATGTCCACCATAAAAGGGTATTATTTATATCTCTTTAAATTGATGAATATCTAGATGATGTTATTATTTCAATACCATTTTTGTCGAAGTTTGTCAATATTTAGTTTCAGAAAATATTTAATTGTTTGATTTAAGTAATCAAATCTCGCAACAGCTTATTTTACTGCTACAATAAACTTATAGTTGTAATTCCAAATTCTTTGCATGTTTCGTAAATAAATAAAATAGCAAACGTTTAATAACTTTTAAGAGTTTAAGCCCTAGCCTATTTCGATGCCAATTTATTTCGCTTCGTCTTCAAAATCTTAATTAATCTGCCCTCAGTTTTACGAGAGCTTTCAAGCAAATTATACATCGGCTACGAATTTTATAGCGTTTCGGATTAAGGGATCTCGAATATTTCCTACCGAGTCGAGAGCAAGATTCATTGGGATTTTATCTACTTAAGGGTTTATAATAGTCTTTTTAAGCGACGGGTAATGGCCACGAACGTCTCTTTTCCGGTTTTGTTATAATATTATTGCTTTTGTCCTTTTCATCTCGTCTCATTTTCATCATAGAAACGGACAGCTTGATTGAATCCTCTAATGATTTACAATTGGGTTGTGCGATTTTATATCTGATACAATCGTTTTCGCTATTATTTTTAGGGTTCCGTACCTCAAAAGGAAAAAAACGGAACCCTTATAGGATCACTTTATTGTCCGTCTGTCCGTCTGTGTGTATGTCAAGACTCTTTATCTCGGAAACACGTAAAGATATCAAATTGAAATTTAAACTGTATACGTATATCTATAATTTCTTACAGTCGTGTAAAGGAAAAACTTCTCAGTTATCATATAAAGAAGTTAGAGCCGTTTCTGTGGTAAAAAACCGCATATTTCGACACTCACAAAAATCAAAACCTACAGGGTACTTCCCGTTGACATAGAACTATGAAATTTGGCGAGAAGCATTGTCTCAGAGTATACATATAGGAATAAATCTAAAAACTGTACATTTTTATTTAAATCACAAAAAAATAGGACTTCAAAATTCACAAAATATGGGTTTAACATTCAAAGTGCGTAAATCGTATCATGTTAGGTATCATATAAAAGAGCTTCATTAGCACATGCTAAAACAGGTTTTTAATTATTTTAATAATTTTCGACGGGAAAAGTAAAAAAAAACTTGTCGATGATGATGATGATGAGTTTATATAGAGATTTTAACAACGTACTTCCCAATTTTGTGAAATTTTCTGGATTTGTACGGAACCCTCGGTGTGCGAGCCTGACTTGCACTTGTCCGGTTTTTTTAGTTCTATGAGGATATTCAAAAAGCCGAAACGGGATAGTGGGATTTGGTTTAGCACACCTTCATTAAATAACCTTGTCTATAAAGCGTGTCCCACAGCTGAACAAGGGCCTTTTTTACGAGAAAAGTAAAGCCACCATGCTGACCAAATGTGGATTTGCAGATTAGCACCTCTTTGAAATTATGAAGACAGACACTTTCTACATTTTTATTTCACCGTTTGAACTTACTCGTAGTAGTATTAATTTGGTTATAGGGCTTCTAAGTTTAAATTCAATTAGGTACTTTTTTTTAATATTGGGGGACATCTTACACTCGGCCTCTGACCCCAAACTAAGCTTGTGATATGGCTGCCAGAGACTGATATATTATTTTAACTACATACTTATATAGATAGCACTTAAATAACACCCAGACACAGAGCAAACACTTATGTTCATCACAAAAATGGTTACCATGAGTGGGGATCGAACCCACGCCTCTTTGATACAGTAGTCAGTTTCACTAACCACTGAGCCACCGAGGCAGTCTTGATCACAACAAATATATTTTTGTCGCAGATTTTATCAAGCTATGTTTTCAATTGGTCCATTATGTTTGCCTACGTTGTACGCTACGTTTGCATGAGAAAGGGTGGTCTTTCAAGAATCTGAAATATATCAGTGATCAGAACTGTATTATCCCTTGTATTGTCATCCTATTGTTAAAGATCGTTCAAAATATTTAAATAGCTCATAGTGCTGAATGCACATTGGTTTAAGCAAGTCAGCTGGAAACTCTGATATCCAAATGTGCAGTAGTATCAACGTTAAATTCCTGTTAGCTGCCAAATATGTTAACTATCGTCACTCATTTCACTTATCAACATAATATTTTAGCAAATATTTTATCTATACGGTTATAGCACAAAGACATTTTGATTCTAGTCTAGTAACTTTTGAAAGGATATGATATGATCATGGAACACTTATTGGTAATTACTTTACTAAATCTATTTTTAGCCTATTGTTTTCCATTTGTTTGAATAAAGGACCATTAGAAAATGTATTGAGCACTTTCGGATACTATGAAATCAATCAAATGAAGATCGTACGAGTTCGTACTCCAGTTTTCTGTGAAATCCATTGTATAGACACCATCGAATCATCTATAAAAAAAACAAGCTCCTGAATATTTTGGAAAACGTAATAAATTCTTGTTTTTCAAGTCCGAGAATTACGTGTGACGTCCGCATTTCTCTTTTATAGAATTCTTTTGTCTCTCAGTGCTCAACGCAGATTTTATTAATATTAAAGCTCAGAATGAAATGCACCGAAGTTAACGGAATGCTTGATTGAATATGTAGACTATGTTGAGTTCTACTACCCATTGTCTTAAATAAAATAAAAAAAGAAATATTAGAATGTAAGCGCTATTTTCTATAATAATTATAACTAGTTTTTACCCGCGGCTTTTCCCGCATGATATTTTCATTTTTGACGCAATATCATTATAATTTATAGCCAATGTGTTATTCTGATATATAAACTATATTATTGCATAGTTTCATCTCAATCTTTTCAGTAGTTTTTGCGTGAAAGAGTAACAAACATCCATCCATCCATCTATCCTCACAAACTTTCGCGTTTATAATATTAGTAGGATAATACGTAGGTATACCAAACGATTCTAAATTTTAATCAGTATTAATCGGTTTTGCTTAACCAAAATTGACAGGCATTCAAAACCCTTATATTTCAAAATAAACACAATAAGTAAAATATGCCGCAAGTACCTACAGTCATATTTGATACAAATATCTTTGCTGCTAATTGATATCTACCTATCAAGGATTTTAAACAAGTGCGAGCATGCTGCAACGGATTGACCGGCTGTACTTTTTTACGTAAAAATAATATCAATAATTGACTGCCTCGGTAGCTCAGTGGTCACCCTAACTTCTGGGTCTAAGAGGCGTGGATTAGATCTCCACCCAGGGCAAATATTTATGTGATGAACATAAGTGTTTGCTCTGTATCTGGGTGTTATTTAGTAACTATCTATTAAAGTATGTATTTAAAAATAAGTATATGTAGTGTAGTAGCCTCACAATATCATATCACAAGCTTTGCTTAGTTTGGGGCAGAGACCGACAGGTGTAACATGTCCCAAAATATTTATTTACTTATTTAATTTATTTTTATTTCGCAAAAAACGCAACACCGACTTCCACCGTGTACAGAATTCGAATAATTTGCACGAATCAATGTGACATCCTTGTACATTATTGTTGATTTATCAAAAAAGGCTAAGCCAATTTCGATAAAATTTAAATTTGTCCTATTAAGTAAGTATATTCTTTACCTCGGAAGTATATTCCTTCGAATATTTTTTTTTTTAAATCAGTTCACAATTGGCGAAAATATTGATGAGCATACACAAAAAAAATACAGACGAACTTAGTAAGTACCTCTTTGGAAGTTGGTAAAAACAAACTTAAAGCAGTAGTATACGGCAAAGAAATAGGGCCAAATTAAATTTTATCAATTCGTAAACATAAATTAATTAGCATTGAATCCTGAACCTCATTTTCGCTTTCCATTACCCCCACTCATAGGATCATTACAAAAATGTTCTCTTCGAAAAACAAAGGCAATGTCGAGAAACGAGAAAAGCTGCTTTAATGAGATTCTCTGTATCGATTTTCTTTCCAAAGGTCACACTTGAGATCTAATGTAGGACAGACCGAAGCCATGGATTTTATGGCCAGTATTCTTTGGCGAGACGCAGCGTCGCCTCTGTGACCTGAGATTTTGGCATCCATTCAGCTCCATCGTTGAGTTAGTAGCTGTATCTACTTGCTTGATCTACTTTTGTAGGTCAAAGTGATTGTGTTTGTTTGGCGCTTGTAGATTGTGTTTTTAATTTAAAATATTGAGGACGTTGAGGATTTTCGTTATAAACTAGCACTCCGTAGTCACGGTCTGAAGTACCTTCTGGGTTAAGTATTGAACGATCTAGATTAATGTATCTTTCAAATGCTAACTAGCTAGTATGCGAGCTATCCTGTGGAATTTTCCGAAACATAACTAATAAATAAATATAATTTTATTATAGTCCAAGCCATCTTTTTAACGATACAAAGAGTAACAAACCGTTGTTTTTCTCGAGACAGACATTGAAAACATAATATGAAGTGATTTTAATAGGCTAGACTAGACAGCTCTAGTGATAATTATTTTTTTGCAAAAAATAGCATGACTGAATTCACCCCTGTACAGAATCATTACATTGTATAAAACAAAGTCACTTTCCGCTGTCTGTACCCATGTAGGCTTATATCTTTAAAACTACGCAATGGATTTTGGATTTTTATGCGGTTTGTTTTAATTGATAGAGTAATTGATAGATGTTTATATGTATAATACACCTGTGCGAAGCCGAGGCGCATCGC
The DNA here is from genome assembly GCA_949316475.1 of Hypomecis punctinalis. NCBI lineage: Eukaryota > Metazoa > Arthropoda > Insecta > Lepidoptera > Geometridae > Hypomecis > Hypomecis punctinalis. The sequence goes on from OX438802.1 coordinate 16,277,719, forward strand.
TAGAACGCAAATATTATGCACGGATCGATGTAGCATTTTTCACATTATTGTTGATTTATCAAAAATGGCTCATCCAATTTCGATAAAATTTAAATTGGACCAATTTCGAAGTATATTCTTTCCAATAAAGAAAGAATTATTGAAAGCGGACTACTATGAAAAAAGATATACATAAAAAAACATATACTCACGTCGAATTGTATACCTTCTCCGGTGGTTCGTCGGTCAAAAATGGTGTACAATATTTGAATGTCTTATGATCTGTGAATACTTACTTAGCGTAGTTTACCTGTAATGAAGTTGCTTTTCGTTTGAGCCCAATTTTAGGTGAAGTAGTATTTTTCGGCGTGATCATTTAAAAGTAAGTATAGATTAATATAGAGAACCATAGAGAATATTGAGAAGCCGAGTTGTGTGCCATTAAATTTCACATTATTACATTAAAATTTCTATGAACATGAATATAATTGAGAACGCTGTGTCCTTTGGTTTTAAGCCTCGCAAGTGTTAGACGGATTTTTAACTGTTCTAAAGCCATACAAATGTAGGGAGCCATTTATACATCCACTCGAGCGTAGCTCAAACGAAAAGGTTCACTGATTTATAACAGATTAAAACAATTTGTGGCTTTTGTGGCCTTGTAACCGGACACACGCTTTCATCCCTTCGGCTTTTAATGGAATCGCTTTGCGGATTGACCTACAAGGCATACCAAAGGCGGTGAATTTCTGTTTGCATTTGTTATTCAGACGGTTTTTTAAGCTGTCGCATGTTTGGTGGAAATATATGGCACGGTTGGGAAGCTAAGTATGTGCAAGTGTTGAGCGAGCATTTCGTCACAACAAATGATGGTTTGCAAAACTATATAGTCAGACAAAACAATAAGTTGGTGTCATTGGTGCTCCTAATTGGTGAAACTGTATTTATTACAAATAATACAAAAATACAAAATAATTTATTACCACAACAAATACTATTGCCAGGGGGCCTCAAACTCGGCTAAGCCTGTATCTAAGTCCGGTGTAGAATTGAGCAAGTAGACTTTGTTGCGCGCGCTTTTATATATTTAGAAATTAACTACAGAAAAACTAATTAAATTATAAATGCGGTCCTAAGTTTATTAGAATTTGTCCAATGACATATCTTACGCAAGTGTATCAGTACAAATATTAGCTATTATTATATTATAACTGTATTTTAATCAGTTGTTAATGTAACTTAACAAAATTAAATTAACAAACAGGTCGGATTTAATAACTGAAATAAAGGACGTAATTATATTTTCTAGAATTTTAAGTGCATGTCTACTTCAGTATGATTTTGAATGTTTATTTCTGTATTAACTTCTAACTTTTAACTAAATCTCTTAATTAAACCTTTTGAAGGTTGGATTTGGCTGAGTTTAACTAGACACTTATTATTTTAATGGGCCTATTATAGTTTACTTGCATTATTTTAGTTACTTTCACTTCATTAAAACTACCGTGATATTTTAGTTACTTTCACTTCATTAAAACTATCATAACTATAACAGAAGACGGCTAAAACTCACGTTATAATTATACGGTCGATCCGCAAGGAATCCGACCAGTTTCGGAGTATTTAGAACTCCATCCTCATCCTGGTCGGATTCCTTGCGGATCGACCGTATAATTATAACGTGAGTTTTAGCCGTATTCTGTTATAATTGTTAGTTACTTTATATTTTTTACAGCATAATGATCTAATAAACATAATCATGGAATACGCTTTAAGCCAGCTTATGAAATCTGACTTTCAATCTAGATTTTCGGGCTTTAAAGAATACATATATCTACTTCAAAGAAGAAATTTTGAAACTTATCAAGGAACTAACTTTCCTCTTGCTCAAATTTCAAAATTTCTTTGCTAGAGTTGGTGAAATTGAACCGTAAATCCAGATGGCAAGCGAAGTTTTTAGTCGGACATTGAAATAAGGCATTAGCGTCGAGTTCGATATTTCACCGGAAAAATAGCCCACTTCGTATGAACCTAATTGCATTTCCCGACTAATGCAAGATGCTAGCTTGCGGGAGTTATGAGTTCAGGAGTTGAAGTTGGAAATAAACTCAAGAATTTTATGATTAAATGTTACCGCTAACTGTTATAGAAAAATAGGTTTTGTTATAGGTATATCTCTTCTCTACATAGAACAAAACAATTACTTTCTTTCATTTATACGCTTAGATCATTTAAACTACACATTAGATTTTAATGTGTTTTTTTTTCAATATACAGATTGAATAAAATTATTAGAATGATGTTATATAGGTAATTTAAAACATGCATAATTATAATAATTAGTAAATAGGCAAAAAAAGTAAAAATTTGTGGTTCAGCCGGACCGTTAGGTCACGACAGGTAAAGATGGTTTGGTTTTCGCTAAGTAAAGCTGGAAACATACTATCGGACGCGGCTTACGGACGCGACTGACAGCCGCGACTGACAGGTATCTAGACTATACACTAAGTAAGTAAGTTCGTATAGGCCGGGTGGCTAGCCCTGGTGTCAGAGTTTGAAAGTACACTGAGCCGTGCACACTATCGGACATAAGTCGCGGACGTCATCTTCGGACGATCTTGAGCATTCGGACGTCCGAGAGCGATCTGGCACACCGGATGTTTTAAGACTGTGCACATTGCTAAGTCGCGGCTGTCAGTCGCGTCCGTCAGCCGCGTCCGATAGTATGTACTTATACTGTAGATAATATAGACTGTTATGCTCTAGGTGCTCTAGCCACCTCATCTCCGCTTCTCTATGGTAGAGTATGACAGGTAAAAAGGTATTTTTGGAATGAATACCAGTTTTGAAGCGATCTACACAAACAAGATAGAGACTAAAATAAATACCTAAAAAAGGCCTCCTTTACAAACTTTCTAGGCAAACTCAAAGTAACAAATCCTGAATATATCACCAAACTTTCACCTCCATTTTTGTTAAATCTCATAAATAAAGCCTCCAAACGAACTATCAGCAGAGACCAGCACTCGTGTTCGTGTATTTGAAGTGAATGCAGATACAATGCTGGTGGAGTAGAGCTTTATGGCGGCAAATGTTGCTGCCACGCAGCAATGAATGTCGTTCATAAATTACAGGATGCTGCTGATATTTGGGCTATACAAACGCTGGGGTCAACAGTCGCCGGGCTTGCAACGTAAACTCCCAAATCTCCACTAAAGTGGTAACATTAGGACTGCAGATGGCGCTGTTTCTACTTTTTGTTCAACTCTCACTTGTATGGGACCAAACCGTTTTTAACAAGCTGTAGTAGGTATTCATTTTTATTTACAAAATAGGCTACATTTAGACACCAATTATCTAGCCTGGCAGAGTAATGTTGTAGTCAAAGATGGATTATATAGACCAAGAAGACTCTTGCCTTAACCCTTCACGTACCTACAACGTGAGGTATACATACGTTGCCCTACGCTAAATGTATACCTAGTAAAGTGATTATAAAAATATAACAAGCTCAGATGGTTGATATAGGTTTACGACATAATATATTAGTAAATAAAATTGTATTTTTTTTAGAATTAACCTTCAATTACAACAATTAAATTCAACAACTACTTCAGAAAAATCAACTAATTTTCTTCAAAGCTAGAAAAAAATACATAAAAAATATAATTTATATTTAGACCTTATTTTTTTAAATCATTTAATTTAATTACAAAACTAGCCATATTTAATGTTATGTTTTACGCATAAACATCACCAAATAAGCTTATTCTAGTGAAATCATTCAATAACTAAATCAATACAATTCTGATACATCAGATTCATGTGTTTTGTAAGCATAAATATGTAAGTATCTGAAGCAACCAAAGAACCATTCGATGTCTTTTATTTATATGTTTAGGATAAAATTACATATTAAGTTGCTTTATCGGCAACTTTGGAACCTCTTGTTTGAAATTATCGTGTTATTTTGGCAAGAAAGGAAAATATAACCTTCTAATTAAGATAAAATTTATTCTATATATATATATTTATTTATTCCATATAATATTATATGGCCACAATATTATTATTTTGGAGTTATTCAGACATTTTTAATCAATTATATTTAAAATACTAAAGAACTTACAGCAATATAATACAGTTTAAAGTTAAAAATTTCAAAAAAGTATAAAAATATATACTAGACTTTTTAGCTATATTTTAGCTAATATATGATGATGTATCGATGCAGTGATGTTTAACGTCCAGCTACTGTAGATATCAACTCAATTGCTTGATTTTTACTTATGAATTAAGCTGTTTTTCCAGGGCAACGTATAACCCTACCTTGTACGCGGAAGGTTAAAGATACACAGATGAATAATCTAGGGACACGGCAGTGCGCCGGCCAAGTCGGGCAGCAACGCCGTGCCATACTTTTTTCGAAGCCAGTCTGACCATTTTCAAAATAATTATCATGTCCTCCTTTGAAAGTTTAAGTCATATTTAGCAAGCTTTACGATTAAGAGAAAGTAAATTAAGCTTAATGTCACAACTGCCCGATAAATAAATTAATCTTTAATGGATATCATCTTAGTCATCATTACAAACATTGTTTGTAACAGAAATTTTCGTGGCTTAGAAATTGTAAAAAATATATACTCTTTAGAAAAAAATTAAATTAACACAACCATTTAAACCCAGTCGTTTGAATAAGATTCTTGAAAAAAAAATTGTTAAAGTATATTTTTATAGGACAAATAAATATTTGAGCAGAATAACACAGTAACATTTTTTGTAGAATATCTGCTATGGCATCCAATTTGTACACTATTTCACAGTAACATTTTTCTTAGAATATCCGCAGAGCTATACACGCTTCGTTTAGTGCTGTAAATTTATGCGGCGATATCATGCGGCAAAAAGCTAGTGAAAAGCCAGTGGTATGAAAATACGCATATAAATTCGGAAGAACTCATTGTATATGAGACCGAGTATAATACCATAAGACCGTTCTCACACTACAGCAAAAACAACGCAACCTTGACGTAACCAGTTTATTTCATAACATTGCATTTATTACGTTTCTATGAAAATCCTCACACGGGTCGAATTTCAATTTCAATTCATTTTCTAATACCAATGACCGTCTCAAGGACTTAAGACCATTGCGAGGTGCCCACTTAACCATATAAAAATAATTAGCTGTTATTTAACTATTTTTACCTCTAAATGTCACCCGATTTAAGTGATTTCTTTTTTATGTAATCAGCACTTCAATAGCTAGGATTATTAAACTAACATAAAGTTATAAGCCTCGAAAAAGTCATATTTTTACGCAAAATTTGTCTAAAAAGTATTGATAAACTAAAACCTTCTCTGAAAAGGGAAGACGCACAAGCGTGTAATATTTCTTTCTCAAGCGATTGGCACCATTACATTTTGTTACAATTTAAGGGATGAAAAGGGTTTCCACTCGGAACGTAAATTTTATCAAAAATTTACTGAAATATTTCTCCATGTTCTACAAAAAATGCGAAAGCAGTGGTCGATTCACGATCCTCTTAAGCATTACCGTTGCCATTGGTAGTATCAGTAATAGGGAAAAAGTTGCAACTAGCTGAGATTTAAAAAAATGTTGATTTAGGCATAAGTTTACAATAGTTTGAATAATTGACCCAAAAACTCCTACTTTAGGTAGGTTAGTATGTACTCTCCAATAGGTACACAATTTATAAAAATTACGCCATACTAAAGAAAACACCGGTTTTTACTCACGTATAATATCGCGGCCGGGCCGCTGGGAACCCGACCGGTTTCAGAGTAATTAGTACTCCTTCGTCAGGGGCGCGCTCCTGTCGACAGGCGCACGCGCTCTCAATTATACGTGAGTAAAAACCGGTGTTTTCTTTAGTATGATAAATTCTCACGCGAGTTTTAATGAAGTGAAAATTACGCTAGTTACACATAATAAAATTTAGAGTTGAAAAGATGAAAGCCAAAGTTATTAATTGCATCACTGTTGCCGCTCTGTGAGTACAGTCTAAAAATGCGTATTTCATTCAATTTCCATTGACAATAAAAACTGCCAATAGCATCGCGAAATTTTATTGCACACGGAAACTGCAATACCCAGCGAGTCTCCACCCTCTATCATTGAATGAGGACAGTCACCCGTAACTAACACTAAGTGATGGCTTTTGCCACGCAGCGTAAACAATCGCAAATTAGCTAATCAGTGGAATATACTATTATCATTTGTTCTGGATTTAGATAATCCAGTTTATCTCTGTGATCCAGTTGAACTAGGAGTATTTATGAGGCACCAATGGGAGATATAAAGCGTAATGATAGCGGTAATATTTGTGGGCTAGATGGCTTTTGAAATTGCTCCTGTATGAAGTTCTAATTTTATTAACCCCTAATGAAAAGGAGAGCTGTTATTAGTTTAGGTGTGTCTGTACGCCTGTGTATTTGTAAAAAAAAAGAGTTCGAATATTAAATTAAGTCACAATAAGCTCCTATCCTATCCTGCTAATATTAGTATAGTCATATAGTCATTTATTCATAACACCATTTGTTACAAGTCAATAAGTAAAAATTACATTAGGGCACTATACAATATAGCACAAGAAAAAATAAAAAAAATAAAAGAACTTGACAATTACCAAATAAGTCACAAAATCTTAAAACAATTCAGGTAATTTCAAAAAGTCATTTACGTCATAAAATAGTTGTTCATGTAGCCAACACTTTAATTTATTCCTAAACGACCCAGCGGAAGGTGCATCCCGAACTTCTACGGGTATTCGGTTGTATATAGCTGGCCCACCAAAATATACAGACCTCTCCGATTTTGCCAGCCTATGAGAAGGAGTCACCAGTTGATTTTTTCTAGCATTGCTTCTTAAATTTAACCTAGAATAGGTACCTTTCCTCTCAAATAATCCTAAATGGTTGTGCGTGAAAAGGGCTACCTGATAGATTAGTTCGCACGGTAGTGGCAGTACGCGCAGTTCCCTAAAGAGCTCCACACAAGATACGTCGTCCGAAACCCCGAAAATGGCTCGCACAGCCCGTTTTTGCATAGAGAAAGCTCTCTTATACTCCGCTGCGCGGCCCCACAATTCTAATCCGTACGTAATATTACTATGGATTGTGGCAAAGTAACAAGAGCGCACAACGTCCCGCGTGGCCGTGCTCGCGAGCCGTCTGAGCGCGAAGCACGAGCGGCTCAGCTTCCCACATAGCTCCTGTATATGTGACTCCCACGTGAGGGCGCTATCTATGTGGAACCCTAGTAATTTCGTTGAGTTGACCTGCTGAAGCGTGGTGTTTCCGATCGTTACCGAGTACTTAGCTTCCGAGTAAATATAATAAACGCGAAAGTTTGTGAGGATGGATGGATGGATGTTTGTTACTCTTTCACGCAAAAACTACTGAAAGGATTGAGATGAAACTTAGCAATAATATAGTTTATCTATCAGATTAACACATAGGCTATAAATTATAATGATATTGCGTCAAAAATCAAAATATCATGCGGGTGAAGCCGCGGGTAAAAACTAGTAATAAATAAATGATATAAGTTGGGCGTGTGATTTTGCAGGTAGCTAATAATTTCAGTAGATTTTGCGTAAAAGAGTAACAAACATCCATACATACTCACAAACTTTCGCGTTTATAATATTAATAGGGATATACCGGGTTGATAATGTTTGGGCGTCGGACATATTGTAGGATATTATTGAAAATGTTTATCGTTATCATCATGTTCAGCTGTAGGACGTCTACTGCTGGACATAAGCCTCCCCTATAGATTTACAATAAGTTTGGTTGAAAGCGGCCAGCATCCAGTTTGTTCCTACGGTCTTAATTATTTATGCCTAATTCTTAAATATGGGACCAATCTCAGAATAGAAAAATATATAAAATTCGTTGTATTATACAATTCGTTCTTTGGGTTTCGACAAAATAAATAGTAATAGTGGTATATAACTATGAGTCTAAGGTTGCCTGGCAGAGATCGCTATTAGCGATAAGGCCGCCCTTTGTTACACTGTTTTTGTATCTTTATTTCTTCTTATTATGGTTATTTCTTGGTGTGCAATAAAGCGTTTATCTATCTATCTAGTACAATGATATCCTAGAATATACTTGTGCTCGGAAAGGTTTATTTATCTTTAACTTATAAAACATGAAAACAAAACTTAAATAAATTATCCTATCTAAACTAAAATACCCTATCTAAAGAAAACTAGTTAAAAATTAGAGAATGTTTAAACCTATAAAAGGTTTAAACAGTCTCTAATCACAGGCAACGTGCCCAAAATGCTGGCTGCATTGCCTCGCTGAATTGCGAGGCTGACTTTCTGCCCAAAATACAGGCCAGCATTCTGGTCACGTGTACTTTCTTTTAATCTCCCCGACAAATCTTTGAATATCTCTAGAGCACCCGGCCCCCACGGTCCAAGTGTCTCTACCCCAAATGGCACAAATAAATATCCTCTGTCAAGAGATGAATAAAAAAAAAACATCCTGTGTATTCTGAGCATACTTATACATACTGATGTGCAAATATTCAAGCAAACTAAAAATGTTTTATCAAACAAGACGAATAAACTGTAGTTATTATATTTTTACCCTCATTCTGTTGCCAGGAAAATTGAATCCGCCGCGAGCTTTTTGCTCCTGACAAGTTTGAATTTACCTGAAACAGAAAGGAAACATAGTTTAATTATAATTTTATAATAATAAGATCATTTAGTTGTTCTCAAACAGTGACTATGACGGAAATGCAGCGTAGGACATTCACCTATGAAGTTGACAGACGATCAGATTTGAACTGAGGACAGCGCTGGATGCAAGCCGTTCTCAATCAATAGGTACTACAGGAAATCTATTGGTAAAGCTAAAGCCTATGTATAGCAGTGGACGCCTTACGGCTGATATCATGATGATTTGATGAACATTTCCTGCGTTTATACTAAAAAATAAGCGTCAATTTAAAATAGTTAGTTAATGTACTTGCATTTTTTTTTACATACATAAGAATTTCAACCGATAGGATGGATTTAAGTTATCGGCGCCGTGGAATCCTGTTGTCAACAAATGTAAATCGCGTAGTGTAGGTAGAAGGACATTGTTAGATACCGTCAGTGTTGTGTGTCGTAGTGACAATTTTTCAAGTTCAAATTGAATTGGCGGTACCAGCTGTTCTACATTCCAGTCTACCCGTGACCACGGTCTATGCGACTCGGCCGAAACGTCGGGATGAGGAGGTATATATTTATCTCGTAATTTTAGTGCGCGATTAGTCTCATAGTATATAATAATAAAGTACTTGTACATCAATTCAGGCCCAAAGCTTCATAATAAATTGGTTGATCTGTATTTTTTCTTTACTATCTATATGTAGGACAATTTTAAATTACACCAGTTCTGAATTGATATCCCTTTTTCCAGAAGTTGGTTAAAAATCAGAAGTATGGAAAAAAATATAAAACATTACAATTTCGTACCTTCATTAATGCAGGAACAACAAACAAAGCACAGTCATACTCGTATCTAACTGTTTATACCTAAACTGTTCTATAATGTCGTATCAAAATGTAGAGTCCTAAAATGCTGAAAATTCATAAAATCGAAATGAAAAAGGCCTTTACTCTTTTTGGCGTTTAGAGCAAAGACGTAATAAAAAGCAATGGAACATTATTATTTGCTTTTGCTTATTCGTACACTCAGTCACATGTTTGTTTCATATTTTAATTAAATGTCAGCCTCAGTCGCTACTCAAAGCAACAATTTGTTGTAGGTATTATAATTTTACTTTGTGTTATGTCTAACGGCCATACCTTCTAGTCCGAGAGCTCGCAACTTAAATACGCGACTTTAAGTTCAAACTATAAATTAAGTAACATTAACATCCCAGCCATTATTGTAGGTATAATATTTTTAAATTTTACATTTAAACATTCTTTTGACATTTTTCAATTAACTGTAACAGAATACGGCTAAAACTCACGTTATAATTATACGGTCGATCCGCAAGGAATCCAACCAGTTTCGGAGTATTTAGAACTCCATCCTCAGGGAATACGCGCACCCCCGTCGACTGGCGCGCGCGCACTCTAAATTCAATGAAGTCAAATCCATCAAATTTAATGAGCCATCAAATTTTAATGAAGTGATTTTTCAGTTATTATTGACTAGCGAAAATCTACCAAATTGAATGGATATGGTAGGTTTTCATCATTTTTATCTACAACAGGCACCTTGTTGTGTTTACTTGTTTTTAATATCTAATGTATGTACCTAAATGTAGTGTGATTAATTAATTGATGTTAATTAAGTTTTAACTATTGTGTAGATTTTTGTTGACTACTCAAAAGAGATTCAGAGACACATCTTTGACACTCATTCGTCGAATAAATGAACTATGAACTGTAAATTAATTGGCTTCCGAACTGTAAATTCATTCAAACAGTGTTGACAATTTTAAGGTCCTTTTTAATTTTAAGGACCGGTCAGTATGAGTGAAATATAGCATCCGTGAAATATTTTTAATCAGCTATTAGTTTGGAAGCAAAACTACATCCGCCATGCTGTTCCAGTGCGTGTTGGTGGATTTACGTACGCCATCAAATTTCTTCTACGAATGTATGCAATTTTTAAAGAAATGGTTTCGTTCCCAGTGTTTCGACAATTTTAACACATGTAAAAAAGAAAAAGAACAAATAACAAAAGAACCTATTAAAAAAAAATTATATTGTATTTTTTTTTTCAAAAATTGTGTCCAAATAAGTTATCTAACGATATCAAAAGACACAACTTACAGAAAACACATCTAGACAGATTCGAAATGTGTTACAAATTATTCAAATTGTGTTACGAAGTTCAAATTATTCCCAAATGATAGAGCCAACAATTTAATTATCGTGCTTAGTCTCGCATAGTAGAAGGAGTTACAGAGTTGGTAGATATTACCCGATGTGCGGTTTAGGCGTTCTCTACGCTGTAATGGTGATAGCTCGTGAGCTAAAATTGAAGGACTTTGAGCTGTTTCTACGATTATTTTGGAACTTAGACGTAAAATAATATTGATCAATCGTCAATTTATCGTAGAAATAGGTTTACTCATGTTGTTTTTAAACTTTCGCGATTTGAACACATTATTATTATGTACCTACTACTGGACTAATCGCGCACTCAAATTACCAGATAAATAATTACCTCATCGTTCCGACGTTTCGACCGAGTTACATCGGTCATGATCATGGGTAGACATCTGAGTCTATGAGTCATAAGTCTACCCATTTCGACCGATGCAACTCGGTCGAAACGTTGGGATGATGAGGTAATTATTTATCTCGTAATTTGAGTGCGCTATTAGTCCCGTAGTACATAATAATAATGAAATAGGTTTAGTCATTTTTTTAAATCTAGTACAACAACGGTTGTTGTGTGGCCTTGTAGAAAAATGTTTGGATTCAATTCCAGTTTCGTAGTCTGAAATTTTTGACTTTTTTTCTTAGGGTTCTTTTGTTATTTGTTTTTTTTTTCTTTTTTACTTATGTTGAGATTTTCAACCCACTGGGGAAAGAAAAACATTTAAAAAATATATAAATTTATGGTTACATCGCTTCAATACGATAAACGTTACTTTCTAGCTAAGAATTTGAAACTAATTATAAAAATAAGACATCTATTTGTAAGAAACATAAACCTTCTTCTGAAGTTGAATTAAGTTAAGTTGAAATTATTCTGAGTAGAAGTCAGTATTACTTACTAAAAGCCACTTACTTTAATGAAACAAATTAGATTAGGTCTAGTAGTAATAGTCTACCCTTTTGACCATTAATTAATCAAAAGGGTCGGAATCTCCGCCAGGTTTCACACCACTTAACCAACCAAGTCTCAAAATCAACCCGCTATTCAATTCCTATTAGTTATACAGGGTCATTCAAATATGCCCAGAAAAATTCAGTAACAGCAAGAAAAAAATACCCTTAAATCTTGTTTAAATTTTTGTACTAAAAAAGATTAGAACAAAAAAAAAATTGACAAATTTGATGGGAAACGGCTCATAAATAGCGCTATAACTTCCCTACATTTTTGAGCAAAATACGAGTACCATACCAATCAAAAATCGCCGACGGCAAAACCAACAAAATATATATTTAGCCTTTGCAGCAAGCTTAGCCAAGAGTCGATGAAAAAATCCTACATTGAAACAAACAAACATCCGAAAAGTTGAAAGAATTTTTGCGAATCTCAAAGCCTAGACGCTTTGCTCTCGCGGTCAATTATAATAAAGGACTCCTTCAAAAAACTACTTGAAACTACGTACACTCAAGCATTAGTGTCTTTTAAAATAAGTCTGTCCGTCAATATATGCCAATATAATATAATTTGATTAAATTAATACTAGAAGGGAAGGGAAGTCGAAAGAAACTGATTCAGATTATGGATTATAGGTTTAACTCAGAATTCGTGAAAAAAATTAGATGTCCCGTACAAAATTGAAACTCAATATCGATATTTATAGCGGAGCTGATTTTTGTTTTGATTTCGGGTTGGCCTTAAAGTAAAAATTGTACTTACTTTAAGAACTTCACTTCACTTTTCAGAACACAGCCTCATAGGTTATTTATCAGCTCTGCGTTTTAAGCCGCGAGTTATAATTGTTCATAATGATTGTCTGAATTTAAATAACCCTGTAGAAAGTATCTTCCCTACGATTCTGTTCCTCGCTAAAATTAACAGGCGTGCCTATCGATATTCCATGTAATTGTATTAAGGGTAGGGTTCGGCTCCACTTTGATTTTCACCTTAGTATACCTAAAAGATGTAGGCTATAATATAGATATACTGGACTGAATGGACAATGGTCACCAGCCATCGTGCGCGTAATATATTTGTTACAATAAAATTCATTACACATTAAAAAACTTAGGACCAAATTAAGTAGTTTTACTTAAGGAACACAGACTAGCTACAGACTTATCGACTGCAAAAAGTGCTTATCACGCATTCGCATCCTCATGGCTCTAAAATGGAATTTCACTATGGGGGAATAGTGTAATAGCACAAGAAATATTTGTAAAACAGAAAAAATGTATTCGTATTCTGGCAAATATTAAAACTCCCGACATTACCAAAAAACTTCCATAAACCATATTTTATAAAACTTGAAATTATGTCTCGGGTGTCTATCTATAATCTGATAAATCGCTCAAAATTAGATGACAATAGAGACATAAATTCGTGGGATCAAAATTCAACTTAGCAATGCTTAGTTTCAGCCCACATTCTATGGCTATAAAAATATTTAATAAACTGCCGAATAATCTAAAATATATCAAAAGGAAAACTGAATTATAAAACAACTAAAAATTATTCTAGTATCCAAATGCTACTACGCAATAGACGAATTATTCAACGATAATTTAGAAAACATAATAATAAATCGTTCCAATACAAATAATATCCCAATATAATCAGATCCCTCGCAAATCATAAACTATTAATCCAAACATATAAAGCGCTTTGCCAGTGCATCATCGAATACTGCATTTGCTCTTGGGGCGGTGCTGCAAAAGTGTATATGATTAAAATAGAGCGTGCACAGCGAGCAGTACTCAAAGTCATGCAGTACCTTCCTTTCAGACACCCCACAACTGAAGTGTATAAATTAGCGAATGTACTATCTGTCCGAAAACTCTACTATTACCACACTTTACGTAAATACCACCGTTGTAATGTACCTCTTCTACCAAAACATACCAAAAGAAGAGATAGGTGTCCAGTGCTAGCTGTTAGGTCTACAGTTGCTCAAAGGCACTATCTACATATAGCTCCACTACTCTACAATATTTTCAAAGATAAGAATTATAATTGTAAAAATATGAATAATCATCAAATTAAGAAACTTATAGCCGAGTGGCTTGTCGACATGGATTACGACGATGCTGAGAAACTTTTAATAAGTCATTAAAAAGTAACATACACACACACACATACATACACACACACACATACACACACACACACACGAGTGACACTGCAAACCTTGGCTCTCAAGAGATCTCGCGTATTGCAGTGTTACTCAGACACACACACACACACACTCACACAATATAATTGTTTGGTAATATTTGGTCAACTCAGTCTACGTTAAAGAAGAGGCTGGCTGTTGTAATACAGGTTTTTAACCTAGCACAAGAGTCAGAGAACTTGTTGTTGTGATAATTTAATTTTGTTGATCAAATAAATGTTTATTATTATTATGTAGTGGGCGATTTTGATTAGGCGTATTTGTGTATGTATTTTAATTTGCTTACGCTCTATATATCCGCTGGTTTTAATAACATTTGGTAGTATTGTGAAATATTTAAATTCTAACATGATTTGCGAGTACAATCCAAAGCGATTCGAGATACAAGCATCTGTTCTTCTTCTTCTTTTCGAGTCGATGTTTCGATTTTTTTTTCTCATATAAACTATGTTAAAAATAAGATATTGTGTATTTAGATTTTGTTTGACCAAAATGAGGCCACCCCAATGGCCTTCTTCGTGGCTTTGTTAAGATCTTCTGATGTGCACGTCTGAGGGCAGGCTGCACAGCTCAGTAGGTGGGGCATAGTCTGTGGGTTAAAGCCGCAGACGCATGCTGTTTCCGAGCTGTCTATAAAGCCCCACTTGGCCATGTTGTCTCGACTTCGTCCCACTTGGGAACGGAGTCAGTTCAGGGTTTTCCAGACAGGCCAGCATCTGTAGGTTCAGTTATATAGATGCGAAGTCTACTGTGCGGAGAACTTCGAGTGTTATAATGAAGGATATTACTTATTATTATGCTGATGAAGGAATCGTGTCCTGTAAGTTGTAGACACGCTAACCTTTTACACACGTGAGGGTGTTATTTGAGACTTATGAACAAAATTTCACACCACTGCCTTTTTGTTGAAGGAAAACATTGGTCGGCAACATGAAAACGCTCGTAGAAGAATTTCCATGGCGTATGACGTACGCCATACTTTTTTCCAGTAAAACTTTAACAGAATTAACAATATTCTACAGATATGCTTAGGCACTTACTGCATTCACCAGGTAGGACACATTTGCCAGTATTTTCATCTAAATAATAGCCTTTAAGACAATCGCAAGAGTCTGGATAGCATTGGAGAGTACAGGATTTAGTCTCTTCACCGACGTCGCGACAACGCTGGTTGCAGTACACGCCACAGCCAGCTACTGCATTAGGATCGCCGTTGCATGGTTTAGCTGTTAAAATGATGTTTAATTTAGAATTGAGATTCAGCAACCATTGTTATAATTTTATTTTATTTTTACCGACTTCCAATAAGGAGGAGATATTAAGTTCGTCTGTATGTATTTTTTTTTTATGTATATTCATCGATATTTTCGCCAATTGTGAACAATTAAAAAAAAAATAAAAAAAAAATTAGTTTTTTTAGTTTTTAATAAAATTGCCATACCCTTATAGGGTCATAATAAAAAACATAAATAAATCCTCACAAACATAAATAAATAAATAAATTATAAAAAACATGTTAATTAAGAACCGCATGTAAATTACATATTTATGTTGCAATAAGTGATTTTAGTTTGAGCCTTGCTTTGTGACACCAAAGAAAATGTAGTATCAAACACTTCTGTTACAGTCTGAACTACTTTATTCACCAATGCATATAATTATTATCCATTAAAATTATGTTATTATCTTACAAAGTACGTTTACGGAATTATATGACCGTTTAAATTACTTTCAAATTCGCTACAAAGCTAGTTAAATATAGAAAAACTGGCGAACAGACTTTGATCTAGAGCACCCAAAGTTTTTTATTACCACTTTGTTTTACTGACATGAAATACGTTCACCTATTTGCAAATACCAGCTTTGATGTGCCAAAATTGTTTTTACGTCGCGTAATGAATACACAAACATTAAATAAACAAGGTAAATAAAGAGTAAAAAATACGAGAAAAGAAATACGCCTCAATGCTGAATGATGCTGAGATGGGACTGAGATAACATTTTTTGTTATACCTACAAGAGCTACGTTTATCATGTGTTTGATGAAACACGAAATAGTATTTCGTAGGTGAGAAGCGTGAGTGGTTTTTGTAAATTATACCTACAATATTTGCCTAATGCTAGTAGAGAGGATTATATTTTACTAGTTTTTACCCGTGGCTTCGCCTGCATGATATTTTGATTTTTGACGCAATATCATTATAATTTATAGCTTATGTGTTATTCTGATATATAAGCTATATTATTGCAAAGTTTCATCTTAATCCGTTCAATAGTTTTTGCGTGAAAGAGTAACAAACATCCATCCATCCATCCATCCTCACAAACTTTCGTGTTTATAATATTAGTAGGATAGTAGGACTAACGACCCGCCCTAGCTTCGCACAGGCGTATTATACATATAAATCTTTCCCTTGAATCACTCTATCTATTTCTCTATCTAAAAACGCATCAAAATCCGTTGCGTAGTTTTAATGATATAAGCATACATGGGGACAGACAGCGGGAAGCGACTTTGTTTTGTAGTGATGTAAATTTACTCGCGTATATTACTAGTCATAAAGATTAGGTTCAAGTACACTGAGAAAAAAATCGCCACTAAATATTACAAAAGTGCTTTGTATTTGGCGAAAACACTAAATTTTAGTATAACTTAGCAAAGTTTTGCTGTATTTGCAATTTTTATTATTTTTTACTAACAGTTTTGTTTTTGTAATTGTAATTCCTAAAATACGATTTTAGTAAATGCAGATATTGCAAAAGTTTAATATTTATTACAAATTTATAGTAAATATTGTTAGAGTTTTGTAAATTCCGCAAATTCAATTACTATTTTCAAGAAAAGGTAGTTGTGTTTCTAACAGTTTACCTATTTTGTAATTCTAAGTAATACTTTTAATCAATTTTAAAAAACGTTTGTTATTTTAAGAATTAACTATAGTTGATACAACAAAAATATTTAGTTTTACCTTTTTGTAATTCCAAGCAACACGCTTTATTTGTTTCAACACGGGTTTGTAATTTTTAGAAAATATAAAATTATTGGTACAAGAAAAAATTTAGTTTTTACCTTTTGTAATTCCAAGTATCTCGTTTTATTAATTTCAACACGCATTAGTAATTGTTAGAAAGAACTTTAATTGGTACAACAAAAATATTTTGTTTTACCCTTTTTGTAATTCCAAGTAACATGCTTTTTCAATTTCAACACGCGTTTGTAAATGTTAGAAATAACTGTAATTGGTACAACAAAAATATTTAGTTTTTCCATTTTTGTAATTCCAAGTAACACGCTTTATTAATTTTAACACTCGTTTGTAATTATTAGAAATAACTTTAATTGGTACAACAATAATATTTAGTTTTCCCCCTTTTTGTAATTCCAAAGAGCATGCTTTATTAATTTCAATACACGTTTGTGATTTTTAGAAAGAACTTTAATTGGTACATCAAAAATATTTTGTTTTACCCTTTTTGTAATTCCAAGCAACATGCTTTATTAATTTTAACACTCGTTTGTAATTATTAGAAATAACTTTAATTGGTACAACAATAATATTTAGTTTTCCCCCTTTTTGTAATTCCAAAGAGCATGCTTTATTAATTTCAATACACGTTTGTGATTTTTAGAAAGAACTTTAATTGGTACATCAAAAATATTTTGTTTTACCCTTTTTGTAATTCCAAGCAACATGCTTTATTAATTTCAACACCCGTTTGTAAATATTAGAAATAACTTTAATTGGTGCAACAAAAATATATAATATTTCCCTTTTTGTAATAACAAGCCACACGCTTTATTAATTTCAACACTAGTTTGTAATTATTAGAAATAGCTTTAACTGGTACAACAATAATATTTATTGTTTCCCTTTTTGTAATTCCTAACAACATACTTTATTAATTTCAACACACGTTTGTGATGTTTAGAAAGAACTTTAATTGGTACAACAAAAATATTTAGTATTTCCGTTTTTATAATTCCAAGCAACATGCCTTATTAATTTCAACACGCGTTTGTAAATATTAGAAATAACCTTAATTGGTACAACAATAATATTTAGTTTTCCCCTTTTTGTAATTCCAAAGAATATACTTTATTAATTTTTTACACACGTTTGTGAAATTTATAAAGAACTTTGATTGAGTAAAGTTGAGTAAAGAATATTGATACAACATAAATATTTAGTTTTTCCCGTTTTGCAATTCCAAATAACACGCTTATTTAACTTCAACACATGTTTGTAAAATTTAGCAAGAACTTTATTTGGTACAACAAATATAATTAATTTATCTTAACACGCTTTAATTATTATGAGCATCCAGCGGCTTCGCCCACAGGAATCAAAATATGACGTACTGTTTTTTTAGAAACAAACATTATAAGCGCTCTTACGATAATAATCTCAATTGAAATTACAAGATAATAAAATTCCCAAACAAAGCATTATTGCTTTTCAACAACAAACAAAGTTATAAAATTGACAAAATTAGCCGTAAAACGTAAACTTATCGCCTAATAATTGCAAATATTAGATCATAAGTAGTAGTAAGTAACAATATTTTTCCCAGAACAAATTATAATAAAATTATTTTACGCTATGGCAAGCCTTGAGTAAAGAGTAAAAAAAATGAAGAATAAGCATAGCTGCTGGATTCTAAACGCTTACAAATAAAAAGCAAATTTTTGGCTTTAAAATTTAATAAGTTTAAATATATGAAGCTATTAAACGGAAACGGAAAAAAGTTTACGTTTACTATCAAAAGTCATGGTAAGGGCACTGAAGTTACTGGAATAATATACGAGATAAGTTTACACTTTAACACTCGAAAAATCTCAAATTAATACATAAGCATTAATTCTAATTGGCATTAATTTTTTTTCTGATGCCGCGTTTTCTGTTCCCGCCAACGTCGTTGAAATATTCTTATTTGACGGCTTTGGCTTTGGTTTCAGTAATTCAGTACACGAGTATCATACGAGTACTTCGTAGGGTTTGACATGCTTAGGCGATTAGTACTATGTACTTACAAAAAAAATCCACCGCGTTGGTACCTAGATAGGTACTGGTATAGACAAGTATTGGTATTTGATATACCACTGGTTTGGAAGATGAAAAAAAATTGATTTACTTACCTTGTTTTGTAATTACAAGCGTGGGTTTAACCATTTTCAAAACACGATTGGCATTTGTATTGAATGGAAGAATAATTTCAAACATGAGGCTTTACTAATTTCAAGACACTATTGTAATTTTACTCCAATATTTTAGTTAATGCAACAGAAACATTTAGTTTTTGGTCTATTTTGTAAATCCAGCAATAAGCTAAGTAATTTCAACGAAATGTTTTGTTATTTCCAGTAAAGTGTCCGGTGTGTTTTGCTTTATGAATACGATCCCGCCTTTTCAGCAGCCATTTCGTAGTTGCTTGCAGTAGAGTAAACATGGAGAGTGAAGTTCAGTACCAACAAACTGTGTTTTACCAACAGATTTAAACACTGTGAGTGACAATTGACAATCTTACCCAGGAGTCATTGTTATAACAGCTATACAGTCATCTTACTGAGTAATTGGGGTCGCAGTGAATACGATCCCGCCTTTCCAGCAGCCATTTCGTCGTTGCGTGCAGTAGAGTAAACATGGAGAATGAAGCTCAGTGCGTACCAACTAACTGTGTTTAATAGTGTAGTGTCATAAGTACAGATTTAACCAGTGTAAGTGAAAATTGACAATTTTACCCAGAATCTACGGAGTAACTGGATTTCTCCGTGAATACATTATACTCGCCGGCAATGTAAATTATGTTTTATTGTACATGTGGCTGTTTCGTGTGTTATATTATAAATGTGTAATACTTAATAAATATATAATATGACTTCACTTGAATCTTTATTTTTATGTTATTTTTATTATTCACCTTGTAACTTACATTTAGATTTTTTAGTTTATAACCTTAGATTCGTTTTGTAAGATATGTAACTCAAGTAGTTTCAATAGCTTAATTTTGTATTATCTAGTTGGTTTTTGTAATGTCTAGTTTCGTTCTGTGATATCTACTTAATAAACCCTTTCCATAAAAAAGTTATAAAACGCTTCAAATTGAAATATTTAAAACTGTATACTTATAGGTAATTGTTATAAGTAGGTATACAGTTTTTAATATTTCAATTTGAAGTGTTTTATAACTTTTTCTTGGATAGGGTTTATTAAATTGATAACACAGAACTAAACTAGACATTACAAAAATCAACTAGATAATACAAAATTAAGCTATTGAAACTACTAGACTTTTACTAGATAATACTGAACTAAACTTTCGAAAGTACTAAGGCTTACTAGATATTACAAAACTAATCTATCAAAATTACTAGGTGTTTACTAGATGATACAGAACTAAACTTTTGAAAGTACTAAGACTTGACTAGATATTACAAAACTATTCTATTAAAATTACTAGGGGTTTATAGATAATACAAAACTAATCTATCAAAATTACTAGGTGTTTACTAGATGATACAGAACTATAATTTCGAAATTACTAGGACTTTACTAGATATTACAAAACTAATCTATTGGATCTACTGGGGCCTTACTACATGTAACAAAACAGGTATTAATAAATCCTACTAAATATCAATTTGTATTTTTTACAGGGCATTTGTTGTCCTCGGAATTAGTAAAATCTTTAGTATTCTTTACTAAGATTTTACTTTGACTTTGCTAGCTATAACAAAACAGGTATTAGTAATACCTACTAAATATCGATATGTATTTTTAACAGGTCATTTGTTGTCCTCGGGATTAGTAACATTTTAGTAAAGAGTACTATGGACTTTACTAGATATTACAAGCTAATCTATTGAAGCTACTGGGACCTTACTAGATATAACAGAACTGATATTGTAATACCTACTAATTGCATTAACAAAAATCGATTTGTATTTATTACAGGTCATTTGTTGTCCTCGGATTTAGTAAAATTTTAGTAAAGATTACTATTTTTTTGTTAGTTTTTCTCTCAGTGTAGGTACCTATAGGAAATTATTTTTTTATTTGCAACTAACACATTTACAGTATACATATACATGTAAAAAGCACTGCGTTTGGTGGACGCGACGCGTGACCAAAATGCTGGTGTTTATTTGGCTCAACGTATAAGCATTTCCATTCAGCGTGGCAATGCTGCCAGCATGCTGGGCACGCTGCCAACTGGCAGTGGGCTTGACCACTTAGATTCTTTAGACCTGCAAGGGTCCGTTGATGATCCAACTGCTTTCTATGTGTAGTAGTGTAGGTAGTTTATAAAGATTAAAAAAAAAAGCACTAAAACACCTTTATTATAGTTGTGCTTAGTTGGACGTAGTTGTGCCATTAGGTCATGTGCCAATTCGTATTTTGGATGTCAAATTAGTTGTGCAAAAGCAGTTGGTCCACGAGGAACTCCTCTTTCAAGTGACGTTCATCCAACCAATTTTGTTTATTAATTTTTTTTCAGTTTATTCATAGTTCTAATTTTACTGCGTATTTTTATTGCAATAGATAGATTATTGTAAATAATGTACACAACTTAATTATTTATTGCAATTATGGCATTACCGACTTCAACCGTGTACAGAATTCGAATAATTCGCACGGATCAATGTATCATCATTGTATTAATTTTCACATTGATTGGTTTTTCAGAAACAACTCAGCCAATTTCGATAAAATTTATATGTAAACTACCTTTGAAGTATGATCTACCAAAAAAAAGAATCATCTAAATCGGTTCATAATTATCGGATTAATCGCGTATCACACATACAAAAAAAACGTACAGTCGAATAGAGAACCTCCATTTTGAAGTCGATCAAAGATCAGAACACAAATGAAAACTTACATTCTGAAGTAATATTGAGCTAAAACGTTACGAAAATAGCTTCCACTGAATGGTACTAAAAGATTCAAAACCAAAGTTAAAAACAATAATTTATCTACGTCGTTCTTGACGTCATCTGTCAAGGTTACTAAGGAAAATCTCGAAAATCTAGAGTGTGTCCTAAATTCTAATAAATGTTGAAGAGCAGTGATGAGTATTTCAGAAACATAATAGATTCTGACGCGGCGTGGGCAGGATTTGTGTTCACCAGGAAATTGGAAGGAGGCTTCTATCAAAACAGATTAATCGGGAATAATAATTGTTATTCTTGTAAAATGTGTGTGATGTGAACTTAAGTTACTTAAGTTAGTACATGGATATCTCAACGGATTACTAAGTTTAAGTGGCAGTTGGCAGGGCACATAGCGCAGAAAACTGATGGCCGCTAGGGTTGCAAAATTCTCGAATGGAGACTAAGTACCGGCAAGGACAGCGTAGGACGTCCACTAGGTAATTAGCTAAACAGACGACCGCAGCTTCTAATTAGTTTTTTTTTTAATATACAAGGGAGGTGTATGTCCAGTAATGGATCTTGATTCTGTCTTTTAGTCGATATCGAATTATAATTTTGTATGGGAGAGCAAGGAAGCAAGTAGGAATTATTTCTCGGATTTCGGGTTAGCTCCGCAGTAAAAAAATATAATGATGGTTTGAATTACCCTGTTTTAGCTTATAACACCGTTTCTGAATAGCTCTGATGAGTAATCAATATTATAATATAATGTTCTACCTTTCTATTTTAGTGACTTATCCCCGCTACTTTCATTTGTTCGACTTTTAACTAGTTGCTCCAAAAATCTTTTACGATCCCTTACTGCCCCGATGGCTTCGGAAACAACTTAAGATTACCCACTATTCACGGGTGAATCCCCGGCCTCTACCCATCTGCTTATTTTTAAGACCATCCCTTACTATAGGTACTACATCTGGTAATATGGGCAACAAACGACTTATTCTGCTTTACTATTATTTAGGTATATATATGTAGTGTTTTCTCTAATATAGTAACCTTTATATCCCCGTGACAGTATTTGGCCCGAACTTGTTACTGAAACTAAGTATTTCGTTATAGTACTTTTGTACCTACGATGTAATTGGTAAAAATAAGACACTAATTTCAACTAATTTAGCATGAGGATTAAAGTATAAGGACTGGGGCAGAAATGTTAAAATTAGTTGCGTAGGTTCAAATCCTGCGCCGCAAAAGTTTGCCCGAAGCCCCGACACACAGCGCAGAGACGGGAACACCTCAGGTTTTTGGTGGGTGTAAAGCCAATCAGAGGATCGGCGGGGACTCCCAAATAACCACCCATCTCCCTAAGCTGGTGGTATATATAAAAGATTTTCCTAGGTCAAAAAAAGGTCGAGTTCATCCGTGAACGGTAGGTAATCTCGAGTTGTTTCCGAAGCCAGCGGGGCAGTAAAGGATCGTGAAAGATTTTTGGAGCAACAAGTTCAAACGTTCTATTGACGATAAAAAAAATATACGCCACTGGATTTAAACTTTTATAGTATTTTTTTAAAGGATTTAAACTCTTAAATCCTGTGGTGTCATTTTTTTTATCGTCAAAACAACTTTTAAACTTGTTGCTCCAAAAATCTTTCACGATCCTTTACTGCCCCGCTGGCTTCGGAAACAACTCAAGATTACCTACCGTTCACGGATGAACTCGTGATAAATAGACGGTGAGTTGCCGTTTTGCAAAAGGGAATTTAAGAACTTGAGCAAAACAGATTCAATAAACAGCCGAGTCGGTGGTGAGATTTGAAATGGATTTTCCCATTAAATTTGCTTAGCGATGACGAAGAATTTTCGCGAGGATTTTTAGTTATTCTTGAGTAGGTAACTAGATTTGTTTTGTGTTTTTATTTGAATTGTGTCCAAAAAATACAAAGTCAATAGTGACATTTTTTTTAAGCTGTACCTAATTTATTATTAGTTTAAATTTATGATGCAAGCAACAAATGGGTTTTATGGAAAAGTAACAACCATTATTTTATACGTTTTGAATAAGGTTTTTTAATTACCATTTTGATTTAGGAACTATACATGTCATTTAAAGATCCACGCTATCGATAGAGCAATATCGTAAATATTAGTTCTGTAGGATTAGGCTTTCCAATCTAGTAATTTTATAAATGTGAAAATGTTATAAGCCTAGTATTTGTTTACATTTGTCACAATTTTATTTAAGTTTTTAGTTATGATTACCTATTGTTGTAGTGTTTAGACTAAACAGTCATTTTATAAGTGTTTTATCTTACTTCACCAAATACTTTACTTCACGAATCGAAAAAAAAAAATCTTTATATTGGCTGCTAAAGTTGGCTGCCAACTTCACGCCGGTGTTTTTCATTACTTTGAACTCCATTCAGCAGATACTGCAGATAAGAACAACAAAATTGGTAAGTTACTTTTTGCCAAATTTAAATGACTATCTTGGGAGTATACCCTTTCGAACCAAAAAAATATTTTTTCGATTCTGTTCACAATTGGCGAAATTATCGATTAACATACAAAAAAAAAAACAAATACATACAGACGAACATAGAACCTCCTTTTTTTGGAAGTCGGTTAAAAACACGACATATCGCTTCAAAGAACGCCTCCAAAGGTAGTCTTCTGCAAAGCACCACCTGATTTAAATTAATCAACTAGTTACTTACGAGTACCACGTGTAGTCGTGCCATCACTATAAATAGCATAAACGTAGGAGCAAGCGGCAAGGTTTCAGCCGTAATCTAATTAGAGTACCAACTAGGCCGTTGACACGTGCGGTGATCGATACACTGACATCACCTGGCCTCAGGGCCGGATTTAGAGCTGTCGAGGCCTTTAGGCAACAATGGAGTGGAGGCCCCTTGTTCACGTATAGAGGAATAAGTAGGTAATACTTTAGGTTGGGTAGTAAATTCAAAGTACCTTACTTATCAGGACTATTAATATTACTATATACTATGGGAATGACTATATAATATGGGAATATACGAGTATGTATGGGAATTACTTAAGCATGGCAAATAAAACATAAGTATTGTTGTTTTTAAACTTTCGCGATTTGAACACATTATTTTATATACTACAGGAGTAATCGCGCACTAAAATTACGAGATAAATAAATACCTCATCATCCCGACGTTTCGGCCGAGTTGCATCGACCGTGGTCACGGGTAGATTCGTCACCCGAGATTTTCCGTGGTCACGGGTAATCTCGTAATTTTAGTGCGCGATTAGCCCCGTAGTATATAATAATAATGTGTTCAAATCGCGAAAGCTTAAAAACAACATTATCAGGACTATTTGGTATTTCGAGATTCTCTGGTATTCTTCTTATTTGGTATTCTGATTGCCTAATGAGAGTAAATGAATGTAGATTCATAGTTTTTGTCAATATTTGAGAATAACATAATTATTTTTCTACAAAGAACAGTAGGCATAAGCAAAGCAACAAAAAAAAAATCAAAAGAAAACTTGATTGCTAGTGGTTATTTGTTGCTTTTTTATCGAATATCGCCATAGAATAGAACAGTCTACCTGCTTTCCTGTTTCTAGGAGATAAAATCTAACACTCTCTTTTCAAGATCAAAGTGAATAGGTATCTATCTTCTAAGTCTCCGTGATTCATCTGCAACCACAACGTCGCTTACCATCAGGCGAGTTGGTGGTCAAACGCGGACTTGTTCGCGTTAAAAATAAAATTATAAAAATCGATTACATTGTGGGGGCCTCCCTATTTTGGAGGCCCAGGGCAGTTGTCCTTCTCTAGATCCAGCCCTGCCTGGCCTTATTAACATGCAGAACACCACTGGACGACCGCACCTCTTGTAATGGGAATGGGCTCTGTCCAGTGATACCTATGTCCAAAACCATGCCACAGATCCGCGTAACAAAGGACAACATGGATTAGGCATTTAAACGCTTAAGCGGTAACTAAGTAAGTAGATAAGTTTGTATAGACCTGGTTAGTTTTGGTGACAGAGTTTTTAAGTCACACGGAGGCTCATGAGATGGTTAAACCGTTAAAAAACCGAAACTCACAATTTAACGTGGCATCCAAGCCTCAGCAGCGCTAGGTTGTTAATGCAACCCCGTCATCGATCCGAAAACTGACTATGACAAACGTTACTTAACTTTGGTGATCATTACTTATACCTAGACAAATTACGCATGCGGTGATGAATATGATGTCAGTGCAACTTGTGCGCTGATGACTGATAAGACCTGGCCGTATTGACACGCAGAACACCGCTGGAAAGCCGCACCTCTTGTAATGGGAATGGGCTTTGACCAATGATACCTATGTCCAAAACTACCCCACAGATCCGTGTAACTAAAACATGTATTACAACACGTTTAAAATCGGTTAAGAGGTAAGTAGATGGGTGAGTTTGTATAGGCCGGGTAGTAAGATTAAAAAAAACTCCTTTTTAGTTCGAAAGAGAGATTTTTTATAGACTCTCAAAGAGGTCCCATTTAAATTTTATCGAATTTTTTTGAAATCTCATTAATAATATAAAAATTTTATACATCGAATTGAGTTTCGTTTACGATTGAAGGCGATTGGGCAATTTTTTGCGGAAAATAATTATTATTGTTCAGGAAAATAAATGATAGGTTCCCATAAGAGTTATGATATAATACAAAAAAATATCAATCGGCGGGCAAAAGCTTGTACCTGTAGTAACTCATTTTATTATCTAACTTTTAATTTACAGGACATCAACTAGGCAGCTGCATAGCTTGTAATGGGAATGAGCAGTTATATGTCCAAAGCAGCACCGTAGACCCGAGTTACAAAGTACATGGACTAAATGTAATGGCGGTTAGCCTTGCACTTTAATCTTTATTTCAAAACATTTGTATAAATAGGAAAAACACTAGAAAAACACGCTTTACGTGGCCTTTCTCACAAGTACAAACACGACTATGATACGATATTCCATCATGGAATGCCAGTGCCTTCATCTTCCGGCCTCATCATCAGACCTTGAAACCTAATCGTGGTCAAAGTTCATTACAAGACTTTTATAAGAAATCCAAAACAGTTATGATACGATTTTACATCATGAAATTCCAGTTCATTACTTCCGGCTCCATCATCAGATCAGTTCGACAGTACCATATTATTAGTATGTTGTTATCAGAACTACATATAGTTGCCAATTTTCATTACGTTACGACCCTTGGAAGATGGTTAATTTAGTAACCATATATTCCATTACATAGGTTACATACAGGTCGACCTAAAAAAGCTTGTTAAGAAATAATCCAAACTAAAATACCTATGCCACTTGTTAAAACGAGCCTAAAACGATAAGTTTTCCTTATTTACTGAAAATCATTATAATTATGTATTTTATTGTAGTTCTAATGAACTACATAGTTACATACAGCTGCCAATTTTCATTACGTTACGACTCTTGGAAGATGATTAAATTAGTTACCTTAGATTCCATAACATAGGTTACATACAGGTCGACCTAAAAAAAATGTGTTTAGAAATAATCCAAACTAAAATACCTATGCCACTTGTTAAAACGAGCCTAAAACGATACGTTTTCCTTATTTACTGAAAATCATGATATGTATTTAAAAGCGTGTTAGAAAATAATCCAACCTAAAATACCTATTCCACTTGTCAAAACGAGCCTAAAACGATTAGTTTTTCTTATTTACTGAAAATCATTGTATTCCTTATCTTTAGCTTCAAATATGAAAGTGACAAAATCTCATGCGTTGGCCAAAAGTAGCGCTCCTGCCAAATAGTTTTTTACTTATTTTTAACACAAATCAATCTGAACACTACACGCTGCGGGTACTTAAGAGAATTCTGAATCGACCCGTGTTTTCGCATTTCTCTAGAACATCTAGAAAAATCAAGGTACATTTTTGATAAAGTTTACAGAATGTAAACTTTGAAACAAAATGTTATGTGCTTAGTGTCAATTGCTTAAGTAAGAAATATTGCAAAAAAATATTTAGTTTCTTTATACTTTTCAGCCAAAGTTTTGCGTAAAAATAAGACTTTTTAGAGGGTTATAACTTTAAGGTCATTTTAAAAACCTAGTTATTGAAGTGTTGATTACATGAAAAAAAAATCATTCAAATCGGATAATATTGTCAGTTTATAGTTTTAGCCAAGTTGGTATTTCAAAATTGCCTTAAACTAAATAGAGACGAGTTTTCGCGCTAGTATGTACCTACTCGTCTAAGAAAAAAGCCACTAGATGCGGTTGAAAATGTAGTCAAATCATTTGAATTCAACATTATCAGGTACGTAGTAACCCGCAAGCGCAGCGTAGGACGTCCACCCGCAAGTAGACGGATGACCTCATCAAGACCGCAGGATCACGTTGGATGCAAGCCTAGCGGCCTGCAACCAACCGACCGGTCTTATTGGAGATCGTAAAGGGAGACCTATGTCCAACATAGGACGTCCTATGGCCGAAAAGAAAGAGAAGAAGAAAGTAACCTTAATGTTATAATATGTTATTTTTAAACTTTCGCGATTTGAACACATTATTATTATATACTACGGGACTAATCGCGCACTGAAATTACGAGATAAATAAATATCTCATCATCCCGACGTTTCGGCCGAGTTGCATCGACCGTGGTCACGGGTAGACAGATTGAGTCTACCCGTGACCACGGTCGATGCAATTCGGCCGAAACGTCGGGATGATGAGGTATTTATTTATCTCTTAATGTTATAGTTAGTTGAAGTTATTAATTAAGTTAAAATTATATAAAAATCAATGAGATTTTATTTTTTGAACATGAGCTTCTGCAAAGCAATGCCTGTTTCATATAACTATAATAATATCAGTTTACTAAGCCATAAATTCTTACCCAAAATCATAGGACATTATAACCTGAATGTTTATCTACCGACCGCCCCCAAGATAAGTGTTAATTGAACTATAATGACAATGGAGACATTATCGTTCTATGGAGATTATAATGTCAACCCTTAATATTGAATCACTCAGTCTACGAGGCTGGGAAACTCACCCTGTTTTCAGAAAATTGCAAAAAAGTGAATTCTTACTAATTTTATTCAACTTAGTTCTACGAATATGAATCCTTCTAGTTCTACAGGGTTGAACCGATAAATAAATAAATAAAACATGGTTATTTATAATCAATAAGCATCCTTTTAGGGGCTTATTCTGTACATCAAAACTAACAACTTTTATTCTGGGACTTTTGTCATAACTCAAAAAATTATGGGTGTTCCATAGAAACATATCGTTTACGCGCGACCAAAATATGTATGGAACAGCTTTTTTTTTTAGTTTTGACAAAAGTCGCAGAACAATAGTTGCTAGTTTTGATGTACAGAATAAGTTTAAAAGGATGCTAATTGATTAGAAATAACCCTGTATATTCTTTCATTCTGCTGACTGACAAAATTTCAAAATAAATTGAAAATACGCGTATTGACTCGAAGCGAGATTTTAGGTCGGTAAGTATAGAGTATAAGTGAGTAAGTATACAAACTGCGCACAACCCAATCCTGACTAAAGCTCACTTAGCAGCTGCTAGAGGATTGGGTTACGCGCAGAAAACTTCTCAACTGCTAAGAAGTTTGTTTTGGCCTACATAGCAAG
The DNA here is from genome assembly GCA_949316475.1 of Hypomecis punctinalis. Lineage (NCBI taxonomy): Eukaryota > Metazoa > Arthropoda > Insecta > Lepidoptera > Geometridae > Hypomecis > Hypomecis punctinalis. The sequence continues at coordinate 16,307,270 of OX438802.1, forward strand.
TGTGAAATTTCCTCCGTGGAAATAGACAACAAAAGTAAGTCTATTGTAATAAAATCAGCAGTATTCGATCTCAATGACTCGTAGCTCGTTGCAACGAGAGCCCAAAATGCTGATGTTTATTCGGCCTAACGAACAGTATGTGCTTTGCCATTCAGTAGAGCAATACTGACTACCGACGGTTGCCTAGAACTAATTGCGCCTAGATCTTCGTCCGTCTATGGATAATCCAATTAATTGTTTTACGCCGTATTAGCTCAAATGAATTAACTAAACAAGCTGCTCAGAGTGTAGAAGTACATAGCTTAGTTTCAGTTCGTGTGCATCCATATCGCGCGTTCCATTCTTAATTGACTGGCATCACCGAGTTCCACCGTGTACAGAGTTCAAATAGTTTGCACAAATCCACGTGACATCCATGTTCATTATTTTTGAGTTATGAAAAGCGGCTATGCTGATTTCGATAAAATTTAATTGGGACCACTTCGAGAATAGGTACTTTGCCCTTTCGAAATACATAGATAGATAAACTCTTTATTGCACCAAGAAATAAACAAAAATAACAAACAAAGATACATAAACAGTGTAACAATGGGCGGCCTTATTCGTAAAAGCGATCTCTGCCAGGCAACCTTAATGAAATAAAAAATAGTTTTTTTGGATGCGTTCACAATTGGCGAAAATATCGATGAATATACACAAATAAATACAGACAAAGATAGTACCTATTCTTTTTTGGAAGTCGGTAATAAATATGGTCAACTCAACCCTAATTCAAAATAACAACCCATCATTCTAATTCGTTCATCACGTCTAGTTGCTCCTTCATCATCCTATGTTATCCGATAGTGCTGTCCCACAAATTATTGCACAATTGTTTAGTTTTGTACACACTAACGTGAACTCCATATTACATGACTTAAAGTCTTGTTACAGGATATATCGCAAGCTCAGCATCTATGATAGTAACAACTAGCTATGGCAGTTCCAACACCAATGCCAAAAATATGTTTTTTTTCTGGAGCTGTTAATTAATTACCAACAATTTTAAGATTTTTCTAAAATAAATGTTGTCCGTAATGATGATTAAAATGATCTTTATTCGGCTTGGTGGCTCAAAAAGGTTTGCTGTACCCCAACATTTTAGAACACTATGCTATGTACGGCGAATAACATTTGTTGACCTCTGTGAAGTTAGCTATACTAAGCGCCACACAAATCGGCGGATGGGAAGTTATGCGCATAACGCGGCGCAAAAGCCTAAATATAGGTATGCGCGGGAGCCAGAGAGATATTTATTTATTTAACACTTTATTCCACACCATTATACAAAAGGAGGACTTACCGCTAAATAGCATTATCTGCCAGTCAACCTACAGGTAGAAGACATTGGGAAGTAGGCATGAATAAACAAACGAAAGAGATAAATTAATTAGAATCAACACAGATCAAAACTAAAAAAACAATTAATAAATACTAAATAATAATACAATTTCAAAATAAATAAAATACATAAACTTACATAAACAATTGTATTAAATAAGATGATAACTAGTAAAAGATAAAAATAGTTTATCCTATGTGTTCGAGATATGACACACACCTGCCCGCAGACCTCATACCTCCCGCGCGCTCTCTACGCTCGTGCTCACCACTTCAACACGCGGCGACTGAATTATGCACACATGCGCAATAATTAGCGAATCACGGCGAAGTGTCATCTGCGGCTAACTTCTTTTATGTTTGTCTTCTTCTAATTTGTGTGGCGCTTAGATTACAAGCTGTGCACATCCTTGCTTCTCGCGTGACTGGTTAGTATAACGAATTTGTTCCTGCGCAATCATTCTTTAGACCAATGAAATTATTTTAATTATTGTAACGAAACATGGCAACAGTTAAAATAATTTCAAGGAAGGGTTTACGAAATGTTTTATGTAAATTGGCTAATTACGGAGCTACTTCAGAAACTCGGAGAATCCATGAAAACTTAATTACGTTGGTCAGTGAAGTTGGAATAAATAAAAAGTTAAAAATAGTCTTAAAAAGTTGCCGTAGCGAGATCTTGCGTAAATTTGAGTTAAGTGAGCTCTACTGTAAATAACTTTTTGAGAAATCTTAGGTAAGTGAGTTAAGTTTGTTTTTCTTCAGCTCTCGAATAATGGTAAGTAATCATGAAGTTTCTACCCTAAAAATACGAGTATTGAAAGTAAAAGTTTCGTGTAAGTAAACGATTTAGGTAAATATTTTCTAACGGGATGGCAACATGATGAAATTTAATACAAATCTGAAATATTTCTTCTTAGATCTTATTTATTTTCGTATTAGTTTATTGCTCTAAAATAGATAACTATGTACTTACAAATGATGCGCACAAAATCCCACACACCATCTGTATAGTGAAACCCTCACACATCTTTTAACAGAAAAATACACCGTTTATTTATATGACTAGAAATTCTTAAACATTACAACTTACAGATATACAGCTAAAAAAAAGATGATTTTGTAGATAACTGCCATAATCAAAAGAAAAGTAAAAAATACGACTACTAATCCAAACAATTTTTACAAGTCGATAGACTATAGGTACCTACACAAAATGCAGTGGTAGTATAGTCACATCATTACTAAAAAAAACACAGTGGCACTCTACAGGACAGCACACTATACTCACAGTTTAGTAGATAGTTTATGTAATGTAGTAGCTATAGTATACAAGTATTAAAATTTGTTAAGCTTTACCAAAAAATAAATGAAAACTCTTCAGTCACTCACAAGTCAGCACTTATCCAAATCGGTCGTTTCTTTTCACCATTTCCGCTTAAGCTCTAGGTTCATAAAAGAGGGTAAGTAGATCCTAATCCGCGATGATATAGTGTACCATATTGATCCATCACTCGTTCGGCTCGAAGTATCTCGGAAGCCATAAATCTTGAGCTGTCGATACAGAGACAGTTACTCTACGGGTGTTCGATTTGTGGTGAACTGTCTCATTAGAGCAGACTAAATAAATAGCCAGAAGGTAAATGGTATCGTAAGCACTTACTCCGTATTGCGATAAAGAATGATGGGCATGATTGGGCATGAGGCTTCTTTATGCTTATACCCACTGCTGGGTATAAGCATAATGGGTGGCAAAAAAGCACTAAGACTCTCTCTTAGTGCCATCTGCCTCGTTTTTTTTTTGCCAATCGTGTCCATGCTCGACCCTTGAAATAGACGATATCGTCAACCAACCTTGCTGCCAGACGACCTACGCTCCGCTTACCGTGTCTAGGCCACCACTCTGTTATCGCCTTGCTCCACCTGTCGTCACTTCATCTTGCCACGTGTCCTGCCCAGCTCCACTTAAGATTCGCTACTACAGTTCCGACGTCCTGGATTTTCGTCCTACGTCGGATCTCCGTGTTGCGAATACGGTCTTGGATTTTAATGCTGAGCATGGACCTCTCCATGGCTCTCTGTGCAACTTTGGGCATGACAATGATGACGCAATTTGTTTTTAGATCAGGATACTTTTACCTTCTTTAATCTGTATGTGTATAAATGTATTGTGTGTAATAAATGTTATTTGTCGCCATAATAATTTAATTACCAGCGGATTATTGGGATTGCTAGACTTATATTTCTAAAACGAAATTTTAAGAATTTCATAAGTGTCGTGTCGATAAGCAAAATACATTCATGGTGATTTGTTACTTAAATTTAAAATTAACCATTCATCACACATTGCTATCTTATCTTTCAGACGGAATACATAAAACTGTATGCTAGGCGTACAGTTAATTTTCAGTCTTCTCAAAATGTTTTGCGCTCGCTGCTTTCGCGCAGTATTCGTCTTTCGGTACATCGCTCAGGCGCGTTTAGGTCAAAGTCTCTAAACCATAAATATCATATGCTGTCGATACAGAGACAGTAACTCTACGGGTTTTCGATTTGTGGTGAAAGTCTGTCTCATTAAAGCAGACTAAATAAATAAGTAGAGAGTAAATGGTACGGTATGTACTCCGTAGTGGGATAAAAAAGGGTGCGGATAATAGTGATGATAAACTGTGTTTCAGTAACACGAAACAGGTCTAGCGTAGTTTGACACGGTCAGTCTTCAGGTGGGTGACCGCGGGTAGCATTTAGAAATAAGCGCTACCGTGGCTCGAATGACACTTTTAATTGTAGTCCCCGGATGTTTTAACCGTTTAGCTATGTCAAAGGCCTTCAGGCGACTTAAAATCTCTGACGCCTGGGCAGGCCAATGTACGATAGATACGGCTCATACGAACTTACTTACGAATTACGATACAGGTATGTTTATATGCGTCATTGCCAACGACAGCGTGGTAAATATGGGTAAGTCACCCTTCGAAAGAAGTTATATGTTTAACAGCCGATTAATAAAGCTGACTATTAGTAAAAAACTTAAAGATTAAAAAAAGAATTAGATAAGCATTTCTTTACTTTACCCATGGACTTGCTCGCGTTTGTGATAAGGAGGGTTCACAAACGCGCAATTTGTGAAACGATTCTCGCAGCGAACTCAGTGTAGAGGGTTAATTATACGAACTGAGGGTAGCACACAGTTTCCACTTCTCCTTTGAGATTCTAGGTCACGTTTAGTCTTTTGTGAGACAAATCCAAAGTAAATGTAAAGCGTCTATACCAGATGTGCTGAGTAAGAGTATCTTACTGATAATTTTAGGTATTTTGAAGATACTTATTACAATCTTCATCATTATGAACAACTTTGGAGACGAGATCAATTCTGGAATGTATAAAAAATAGTAAGAAAGCAGCTATTTTACCGAGTTTAAATATATTTTCACGCGATTGGTTGGAAACGCTGACAGAATATTATAAAGCCTGGAAATTATTTTACTGAGAAGAGCTCAAATAAAACGCTATTACGAGTAAATGCAGTTTCATAAAATAGTCTAACTCCAAGATTTTCCCGGTATATTAAGTTCTCTCAAAATAAAAACTAGTTATGCTAAGAGTAAATAAGTAATTACTTAAGCTTCTTTTATCTTACCCATCTTTTTGTATGATACTTTAACTCTTTTTATTAGTGAAACAATAAGCCCGATTACAGAGGCGCCAGCGTAAATTAAATAGCAGCGTAAAAAGCGTTCTCTCTATCGAATGCCTAAAGTGAAAAAGAAACAGAACTATGCTACGAGTATTTAGCTAATTTAGTTACGCTGGCGCTGGCTGTAATCGGGCTTAGTAAGTTCGTATATACTTAGGCCAGGTGGCTAAGCGTCATAGTTATTAAGCCGCCTGAAGGCCTATTTATCCATCACCTACCTATAGGACGTCCACTCCTGGAAATAAGCCTCTTCTATAGATCTCCAATAAAACCGGTTGGAACGGAATTGCATACTGCATGATCCTGCAGATTTAATGAGGTCTCCCGTCCACCGTGTGGGTGGACGTCTTACGCTGCGCTTACCAGTACTGTACTGTATCAGCCTTTTTTTTAAATAGTCTACTGCACGACGTAGGCCTACCCATGAAGGGTGTTTGGGGCATATCCACCACGCTGGCCCAGTGCGGGATGGTGGATTAACATACGCCATCGAATTTCTTCTACTGACATTTGCAGGTTGCCTCACGATGTTTTCCTTCGCCAAAAAATAGCTCATTGGTACGGGACCGGGATTTAAATCCACGGCCTCACGATTGTAAGGCAGGTGTCACTACCACTAGACCACCACGGCTTCGTACGCCACCACTTACTAGTACGCCACCCGATAATTGTTTAACCCTATCGGTCATCAGTCCTCCGTGCTATGTGCCCTACCCTCTGTCATTTCAACTAGCCTATCCGCTGGGCTATGGTTCTTCTACGGATCTCTTCATTTCTGATACGACAGAGAGAGAAAGACACTGAACATAGCTCATTGGGCTAGTTGAAGCTAAACGTGCCCGTAACTATGCTTAACTTCGGTGATCGTTAAGAAACACCTAATCAAACTACACAATGAAAGCAAATTAAAGAGTGAGTGCCATTTGTTAAGCAAATAGTTCAGTCTTCAAAGCAAAGTTGAATGGAATGATGCAGAGTTGCCATCTGAGATAATTACTCCGCTATTACAAGCTTTGGACTAGAGTGCGGACCGGCATTTGTAACATGCCGGACTAACTAAGTTTCCGCATCAAATACTCCACATATGATAGCAAGGAGCTATTGTAAAATTTATTTACTTGTAAAATAAATATTTCAGTTAGTTGTACAAGGATCGGTCAGTGTTTCAATGGGGCATAGCTGTCTCACTCGCACCTTTACAAGTTACATGCATATTAATATGTCATAATGTTTTATGTTGGTGATATATAATAACTATCAGTTTTCTGTCCAATAGAAGTCGTAATTCACTTATTCTTGAACATGTAAAAATATTCTCGAATACCTAGACGTACTCGTAACATTCAATTTCGACACACACCTCGTTCACTGAAGTCATCTTGAATCGCTTTTGACCAATTTGAAACCATATCAGGATTTGGATATCGAAAAATTTTGCTAATTATCAAACAGAAAACGAGCGCTCCAGCAAATATCCATCTTTTCTAAAGGAAATAAGCCTGAATCTAAAAATTGACCACATTTAAAAATAGTTGAATATTATTAAATTATTATTATTATTAATATTATTTAATTTATATTAAACCTGTACCTGCATTAGGTTTTGTAATTAAGAAATACGACCTTTATGACGCTCGATCGAAAATTGCCTTATTGGGGTCATAGGTAATTTAAAGTTCCAGAAGCTCTCTCTCTATACATACGATGTCCGGAACGGCATTCGGGCCAGCTGAGTACCGCCACAACCGCCAAACGAGCGATTACACGAACTTTGCCAAACTTTACTCTTCACTTACTACTGTGAATGCCGTGTTGTTTTGTGACAGAGACCGTACAAAATGGCATCTAGGTCAAGATTTTAACCGTTTATTGCGTAATAACAGGTGACATAAAAGATTTTTTTTTAAAAACTAAAACTTATAATTTTATTATAATGACATCATATATCCGAAGCCGCGGTGGTCTAGTGGTAGTGATACCAGCCTTACAATCGTGAAACCGTGGTCCCGAACCAATGAGTTCTTTGGAATTTATGTACGGAATTTAACACCGCTGGCTTTTCGGTGAAGGAAAACATCGTGAGGCAACCAGCATATGTCAGTAGAAGAAATTCGATGGCGTATGTGAATCCACCAACCCGCACTGGGCCATCGTGGTTGATATTGCCCAAACACCCTTCGTGGGTAGGCCTACGTCCTGCAGTGGACTATTAAAAAGGCTGATACAGTACAGTACAGATACCATATATTATCTACTATCAGATATAATCAAAAACTATGAACTTTTATTTAAATTTTAACGTAGGTGTTACTCCTTAACTAAGTGGATAGTCGTTCTAATATAGTTTCGGTCGCATTTGGCCATCTTTTCAAAATTCATAGCGTGCTATGCGAGACGAACCCGCGTGCTAGTACTACAATCATGAAATATATCGCCAAATGCGATCGAAACTATAGTAGAACGTTTAAGTAATTTTGACCGACGAACCACCGGAGGAGGTAGGTAAACAATTCGACGCGTATATATTATATATTTTTTATCCATAACCACGCATAACTTTATTCTTAGTAGTCCGATTTTAGTAATTCTTTTTTTATTGGAAATAATATACTTCGAAATTGGTCGAATTTAAATTTTATCGAGATTGGCTGAGCCATTTTTGATAAATCAACAATAATGTGAAAAATGTTACATCGATCCCTGCATAATATTTGCGTTCTAGCGATGCGCCCCGGCTTTGCACAGGTGTATTATACATACAAACATTTCACTTGAATTATTCTATCTATTAAAACAAACCGCATCAAAATCTATTGCGTAGTTTTAAAGATATAAGCATACATGGGGACAGACAGCAGAATGCGACTTTGTTTTATACTATGTAATGATTCTGTACACGGGTGAAGTCGGTCATACTAATTTTTGCAAAAAATGATCTTGTATATTGAATATTTGAAAAATCTTCCCTTAGTGATTAAATTTGTTATCAATCTCAATTAATCTTTAAATCTTAATTAAAGAGTTGTGAGTAAAAGTATTGCATAAGAAATTAAAGGGAACAAATCCAATTCAATCAATATTACGTGTTATGATAGAAAAACAAATGGCACCAACAGTCTATTTTATTGAGTCCTGCGTCGTTTCGCCCCGCAAGCGGTTGGGCCCGCGGGGCGAATCGCCCAAGACTCTTTTTGAAGGTCCCCATTCGGCCCGCTCCAAGCAATGCGGGACGAATCGAGACCTTCAAAAGGAGTCTTGGGCGATTCGCCCCGCGATTCATTTTTTTATCTGTACATTTAAGTAGAAAAGTAATCAATGGATTAAATAAACAATTGCATTATACTGAGGGCATCATTCTATCAGTCTCATGGGGGTGTATGAACAAAAATGCATTTGTTTATTGATGATTGATTGATTGATTTGGCACATTGGTTTCACGTGTTTTGTAAACATAAAGATTTCATTTGAAGCAAAAAAATGAACCATTCCATGTTTTTTTATCTATATTAATAGAATATACTTTTTATGTTCGTCTACCTCGACCTAACGTCGCCAAAACTTGATTGTCAGCAATAGCACAAGACCGACAAAACTGGAAATCTCGGGAGGAAGCCTTTGTCGAACAATGGGACAATAAAGGCTCATAAAAAAACAAACAAACAATTCTTTTTATAGCGTTGCATATCTGTTGATTTTTTGTAGTCAGATTTTTATTTTATGTCATGTAATTTTATGCGTGGCTGTACCATAAGAAATGCGTAATACTGATGCGGGAAATTGATCTTTATCAACGTGAGCCGAAACAACCACTTCTTTCATAGTTCTCGGCGTTTCGCCCCGCGGGCCGAATGGAGGCCTTCAAAAAGAGTCATGGTCGATTGGCCCCGCGGGACCAACAGCTTGCGGGGCGAAACGACGCAATACCCAATTTATTTGGTAAGATCTTTTCACGCCTACGCCGCCGTCATCGCCTCTTTTTTTTGCTTAGGCTCTGTACAGTGTACACAGAAAACTTTACTCTATTATAAAATAAACAGGATCTCTATTGTTATGAGATAACTATATTCTGTTTCAAAGTTTCAAACCGAGCACTAGACGAAAAGTCAAACTTTGCATCTTCAGTGGTTCAGCTTCCCCTTTTTTGAAGACATTAACTTCCCTAAGGAAAGGAAACACTTCTTCATTGTAATAACTTTAGAAAGTTTCGAGCCGAGGAAGTGCATTTAATTTTAATATTAAGTGCTCTACATTAAAATAATTAGGCAAAGTTACAATACTGAGTAGTTACTGGCAACGTACCTTGGCAAATTTAATAAGAGCTCAATAGATGTTATCTCACTGAGTAGATACCTGAGAAGACAGATAGAGAATGACAAATATATTTACAACACTTTAAAAAAAATAAAATAATGAGACAAACAGAGACGGAGCTAATCTATAATAATAGCGGGAAATGGAATAATACTATATACGAGTATATACCTATGATGACGTACGGTGCCGAAACGTGGACGCTCACCAAGGAAACTATATAAAAAATGCGAGTCGCACAACGAGCCATGGAGCGTGCTATGCTAGGCATCACGTTACTTGACTGAATTCGAAATACAAAGATTCGTAGGAGGACAAAGGTGGCAGATATCGGATCCCGTATAATCAATCTCAAGTGGCGTTGACATTTAGCCAGATGTGATGATGGCAAGTGGAGCAGGTCTCTGACTGAATGGTGGCCCCGTGACGGGAAAAGCAGTCCCGTCGGGAAGTGATGACATCCAAAAGTTTTGCCGCAACACCTGGATGTTTTTCGACAGCCTCGGTGGCTCAGTGGTTAGTGACCCTAACTTCTGGATCAGAGAGGAGTGGGTTCGATCCCCACCCAGGGCAAATATTTATGTGATGAACATAAGTGTTTGCTCTGTGTCTGGGTGTTATTTAGTTACTATCTATATAAGTATGTATATAAAAATAAGTATATGTAGTATATCAGTCTCTGGCAGCCATATCACAAGCTTTGCTTAGTTTGGGGTCAGAGGCCTTGTGTAAGATGTCAACTGGCACAGGACAGGGATAGTTGGCGTAAGGGGGAGGAGGCTTATGCCTTGCAGTGGGCCGAAATAAGCTGATGATGATGATGATAATGATATATATATATTATACAATGCAATGTAACTATTTAAACAAAAAGGCGGAAACAGATGTATTCGTATTTCATGTGCCACTGCCATAGGGGACTTTACTTACTAAGTTTAAAGTATTTGTTGTTATAGCGGCAACAGAAATACATCATCTGTAAAAAACAGCTTCCTAGCTATAACGGTTTATGAGATACAGCCTGGTGACTGACAGACAGACGGACAGCGGACTCTTACAATAGAGTCCCGTTTTTAACCTTTGGGTACGGAACCCTAAAAAACAACAAAATGCCAATTGCATTTTATTTTATACAGAACATGAGAAGTATAACAACATATCCATAAAAATAGCAATGAAATTATTAAAATTTCGCAAAAAAACCGCTATGAATATTGAAATTAAGATATCGTCCTCAATTTTATAGTCTAGTTACTGCCAAGTTTAAGTGGAACGAAATTTTCATCACTATTTTTCCAGCATTTGGCAGACGCCAGAGATCTTGTCTACATTTTAAACTACTGACTGATATTTTGCGAAGCTTCTCACCAAACTTTTTGAGGGTTAAATTTTAGTATTTCGCAACTCTCTGGGACAATTTATCACATTTTAGCTTTGCATTTAATATCTGAAAAACTTAAATATTAACTGACTAAATATTTCTGTGTCTTTCTTTTCTTTTTCTTCTCCTATACCCTTTCTTTTTTAATTTTGGACATAGGCCTCTTCTACTTGACGCCATGCTCCACGGATCCATCGTGAGCACAGGCCTATGTCCAAATAGAAAATGCAAGAGCATTTTCGGAATATAATGATGTGGGTAGTATGTTCAGCTCTCTAGTTTATAATTTACATACTTTGCGTAATATATTATTTAACTACTTATATAAATTAAAAAAGAATTTTCGTATTTAAATTCGTGTTTCAGTGACATTTTTACTGCAAGAGGCTCGTTATTTTTTCAGCGTTGAACCGCGTTAGTAGGAATGCAGTTACAAGCTAAAATATGCAGTAGGAGAAGTCGCATACATTAATTTCCTTTCGAAAGTCTCAAGGTTTTCTTTGGTAGTAAAGAAACTGATGTAGAGAGCGAGTAACACTTTAACCTGTAAACATTGGTTTGTGTTTCCTGCTCTAAACCAGTCTTCTAATTGTTATGATTTTATTTTGAGTGCTTTCCACACTAGATTTTATCTCAAAGAGTTTTCTTTGTGATAAGCATTTCAAAAATCTGAAGCAAACGCAGGATTTGAACCTACCCCTTCGGATCACTAGCCCGACGCTCTAACCAAATGAGCCAGCCCGCCTCCTACGCAAGCGTCACATTTTTGAAGTGTTTATATTACCACCAACTTATAGGGTTGGCGGCGCCACTTGTGATACCCGTATTAGACAGGTTATCACTCAATTAGAAGTTATTAGAACTTCTAAAGATTGACGATTGTTCGCTTCAGATTTTTGAAATGCTTATCACAAAGATAACAGTCTTCTAATTATTAGTAAAATTACAAATAGGATTATTTTTTGAAATCTAAACGTCAATTTTATTGATGTGCATTTCTTAAGAGCTGGGTAATATTTTTCTTCAATATCTTTACTAAAAACTTGTTGTGACAAAAAAATTGTTAAATGCTCAGTAGAACTAGAAAAAAAAACACTTACAAAATTCAATTGTGTACACTAATATTAACGACTAAAGTAATAGGTACAGAGTGTAATCGCATCGTATTCATCATCATCATTCATTTTTCTCTGACATTTTAAAGTAGTATTACTGTATGACATAAAATTTACTGTGTCGCAGTGTCACAAGAGCGGATAGTCTCGGTGCTAACAAGCTCCACGGTTTTCTAAAGTCAATTGTGTAGTGAAATAAAGCAAAACTGCAGAATTTTTGCAGCACTACTGGTTACCTAGGGACCATGTTAAAGTTTTCCGTACTGGATATCCTGCGTATTTTTTTAAAATATCAAATAATATATTTTTCATATATCACAGCGATGGATTACAAATTGGCATCATCTTGCATTTTGAGCTATATCGATTATCATAATCATCATTATCAGCCGTAGATCATCCCCTGCTGAATGTGAGCACTTATACCTTAGGAAAAAAGACGTTTTTTTCGATCAACTTTGCACTAAATTTCCTATCCAATTAAAAATCCTATCAAATAAAAAGATAGAAAAACCGGTTCATTAAATGTGTCATAAATCGTTAACAGCAAGTTTTACAAAAAAGTTTACGAAATGCAAAAGATGCAAATTTTTATTTTCTACAATAATGGTTTCCATATTTTTTGCCCTATAGTGCATAGTTTCCGAGATATCAGCCAAAAACGTTTTTCAAGATGGCGCTTCAAGAGCCAGTTGGATCTGTCAGCATTTTGTGATTTTATACTCAGTAAGTAATAAATATAAAAAAAATTGAATCGGAAATTTAGTGCAAAGTTAAATCCTTTTTTCCTGAGGTATTACTATTTCTAATAAGACAAGTTGGATGCGGCTTGCATCCAGCGACTTGACGTTGTTAGTCTACCTTTGTACCAGATACTTTGTACAAATTATTCCGACGCACCCATAGCTTGTCAATAAATAAATAATCGTTCGTCAACAACTATGAGTAGGTACGTACGTAGGGTGTAGTCGTTATCAATCATTATTGACAAGCATACCTACGTCACGGGTGCGGTGATGGATTGCAATCGTCTTGCAATTTGTGTCTAATTGATACCGAAGCCGATGTTAATTACTTGAATTATGTATGCAATGTTATCTCTGATTCAAAGGCATGTATTGTGTAATACCTACAAGATAGGATGAAATGTAACGTTTGACATTCATAGCTCATTATTAAATAGTATTTGTGTTTGTGGTATCATGAAATAATTATATAGAATTTTGACCATCAGAAAACAGTCATTGAACTAACACATTACCTAAAACAAAATGTGTTAGGTAATGTGTTAGGAGCTTAGGCAACAACCAATAATTTTAAAATAATCATACAAGTATGATATTTTAAAGTAATCATACAAGTATGATTATTTTAAAATTATAAAATTATAAATAATCATACAAGTATGATATTTTAAAGTAATTATACAAGTATGATTATTTTAAAATTATTGGTTGTTGCCTAAGCTCCTAACACATTTTTGCAATGACTGTTTTCTGATGGTCAAAATTCTAGATAATAATTTCATAAATCCGAAAAGTTTGTGGGTTTGTTCCTCTTTCACGCAGCAACGGAGCACAGGATTGACATGAATTTTGGTATGGATATAGTTCGAGGGCCGGAAAGTGACATAGGCTACTTTTTATACAGAAAAAATAAAGGGTTCCTGTGGGATAGCACAAAATTCAAATTGCACGCGGGCGGAGCCGCGGGCAAAAGCTAGTTAATAATAAAAAAAATTTTTTAGGTGTGGAGTTTAGGTATCAACCGTACCTGAATATCAGATTTATATGTATTTTTTACTTACAAGGTAAACTAACGAACTCAATAAAACCATAGTGGGCTGGATGCAAGCTGCTTCCAACCTGTTTTATTGGAGATTTTTATTATTTTTTTTTTTTTTTTTAGTTGATGTTTATACATATGTCTAGCATTCAATCTTAGCATTCAATCAATAGATTGCATCTACACACTCAGAAGTCAGGAGCATCACAGCGGAGAATGACGTCACGAGAATGACCCGCATAGCGGTTCTGCTCCTGGTACTTCTACACATTATTTATTGTAGTTGTTTACAGTGGTATCCATAACATGTAGCAAGTAATTCAAAATTGGTTATGGGCGTAGTTTCTGATATAATAGGTATTATTAAGCGGTTTTGAATTTTTTAGCTTGTCTCCATTTGAGTTATTTATGTTCCTACCTACGTGTATTCTCCGTAAAAAAAAAAATTAGATATAGCATGTTAGTAAGTTTTCTCAATTTGAAATGTAGCATTAAACAAGTATTACCTTCCCTTCTGGCAAGGAGCCTGAATCCTACGACACAGGTCACCCTAGTGTGGGATCCAGCGCACTATGAATGTTAAATTAAATTTGTACTTATATTATAAGGGTAATTTTGTTTTTGGTACCTTAAGGAAGAGCCTAGATCTCACGACACAGGTCGCCCTAGTAGTGTGGGATCTAGTGTACAACTTGCTTTGTGTTAATTTTTAAGAACAATAAAAGTTTGATTTATTTAATCAATTATTTATCACACAAAAAATAAATAACATCAAATGTAGGTACCTATATAAACATTTTTATGTAAATTTTAAATTGGAGTTATTATAAAATTGGTAGGTTTTGCGTCTCGTAAGCAGAGTACATCTGCTTACCCTGTATTACAACTGCTTAGATTCCTGTCTCCGGTGACATTATAACTTATATTTATTTAATTTATACGACATTATAGATTAATAGGTATAGGACATCCAATGGCCGATACATGATAAAGAATTGAAGTTAAAACTTATGGACCTTCTTATGTGTTTAGTTAATACCTTATGTACTAACATAAAATATGTATGCTCGAAGAGCACGTATGCTAACTACTCCATATTTCACAAACTAGCTCGCCAATGTTTAGATAAGAGGTAAAAGGCCCAGGCAAATTTTGCACGAATACTATTTCATCAGCTAACAACCGCTAAAATATGAAACATCATTGTCCTACTTACGGGCCCATAACAAGGCCGCTCTGACGTCATAGGGTGCGCCCTATGCAAACACGTTGTTTGTCTATTTCGATATTGTCATAGCTAAGCAAATACGAAAAACTAGCCGTGAGTTTGTCGTGGAGCAATTAACATTTTTGGTGTTTTTTAGCCACAGGAAAGGTGTTTCAGTAGTCTATGGTTATGAATCTACAGCCTTGGCCAAAAGTATTAGGCACTTTTAAAAAATCAAACTGTATGTTTACTACTTATCCAATAACTGAGTGCTTATCTTAAATGACTTACCGGGGTCATAAATTACTTCTTAGAATATCAAGCGGCTCTTTGTTAAGGTTATAAAACACTTGGTGACCGAAAACAAGGGATTCGGTTTTCTTTCGGTCTTAACAGTCAATGTTTGGTGACTTGTGTTCTGGGCTCTGACAAGTAAACAAGCTTTCATTTCTGTTGATGTCATTAAATTGACACCTAATTTTGTTAAAAATGCCAAATAGGAGTGAAATTAGTTTAGAAGATAGAGTGAAAATACAGGGTGGCTAATAGTTTTGGCCAAGGCTGTATGTATTAACCTACTTAATACCTGTGTGTTGCCATATCTTCTATGTGCCATAATTATGTATAATCTAAACAACATATCCCGCTTTTACAGATACACGGAAAAAGTTATAAACACAAAAAATTAAATAAATACACAAGTTACCAAAAGTTTTGTCACAAAACTGATCCCAACTCAGCAAATTGCTGGTTGTATACAGTCAGCACTGATGTTATGTGATATGTGTTTTTTAATAAAGTAAGTTCATATAGGATAGTGCTGGTGTCAGAATTTAAAAGAAAAAATCGAACATCGCTGAACTGTTATAACAAGCGGGGTCGTGCGTCTAACGTGTCATTAGCTGGTAGCGCTTAGTTGTAAATGCCACATGTACATTGTACTTAAATTGTTTATAGCAAATAGAACTCCTTGAAGTTTTAAGTACCGTACTGTACCAGCCTTTTTAATAGTCCACTGAAGGACGTAGGCCTACCCGCGAAGAGTGATTGGGCCATATCCACCACGCTGGCCCAGTGCGGGTTGGTGGATTCACATACGCCATCGAATTCCTTCTACGGACGTATGCAGGTTGCCTCGCGATTTTTTCCTTCACCGAAAAGCCCGTGGTGAGAAATTCCGTACATAAATTCCAAGGAATACATTGGTACGGGACCGGGATTTGAATCCAAAACCTCACGATTGTAAGGCGGGTATCATTACCACTAGACCACCACGGCTTCTCACGAAGTTTTAAGTATCCGTTCTTTAATGCATACCTACCATTGCTTATTAATGTAATAAAATACACAGAGAAGATAAAGCTGCATTATTATCAACACATGTATATCAAATAAACAAAGCGACAATAAAAAATGGTAATGATCTCTGCTACGTTAGCAGAGAAAAATGGGTACACGGAACTAACTATAGAAAGGAATATAACAAGCTTGTATTTATGAGTGATTTATGTACAGAAATGAAAATAAGGTAAATCACGTTATTTGTACGTGTACTCGTATGTATGTATTCAGTGAGGTAACATCTCGTACGTGAGATGTGAATAAGCTCCCATATTTGCGAAGCGTATTCGTTTTGGCATATTGACGTTTCTAGCGCAACATTTGATGCATTCGCAAAAATGCAAATAGTCGCATACGTTTTGTCCATCACTGTGGAATTGTTAGAACCGTTTGTTTATATTCTATAATAAATCTAGACAGATTGCAAACTGTCGGAAATTGTGAACAAGTCTTGAAGAGTATTAATGCATTAAAATTGGATATTTGGGCTTACGTGTAGACTAAGTTTTCTAACTAAATCAATAGGCAATTGCGATTTGCTATCATAAGGGGATTAAATATACTTTGTTCGCTACATTGGAGGGACTAAGGGGAGTCATTAGAAAGTTGTATCCATAGCAACAAACAACAAATGCTTCTAAATAAAATAGCGACATCAGTTCTACGCCACAGCTTTGCTACGTAGGCCCGTAGCACTCTGCTACGCGCTGTACAAATAACGCCTATATCCTATCCTACTAATATTATAAACGCAAAAGTTTGTGAGGATGGATGGATTCATGGATGTTTGTTACTCTTTCACGCAAAAAGAGATGAAACTTTGCAATAATATAGCTTATATATCAGAATAACACATAGGCTATAAATTATAATGATATTGCGTCAAAAATCAAAATACCATGCTGGCGAAGCCGCGGGTAAAAACTAGTAGTATAATAAAGATGTATGGGTATTACTTGTTTTTAGGATGTACACCTTTATCTACATAAAATAGTAACAATTTTTTTTTTCATATTTCTTGTACATCCTCCTTTTTGCTCACTAGGTTAAAAACAGATGTCGGCGTGAATTCTATGCGAAATAAAATGCAAAGGGTAACACAACTGCTCTATGTAGGCAACAAGACATTGTAAGCAAAATACGAATGATGGTTATTACATAACGTGATCAACTAAAAATATGCCTAAGAAATATAGCTTCCCTTACCTGGATGCTAAACTGAAGCCAACTGGCAAATGCAAACTCCTACAGGTCTACAAACGTATTGATTCACAGCTGTGCAAAGAAGAACCTCCGACTACGTAACTCTGTTAGTAGTAATTTATTGGACTGGATAGATAGAGACGATTTATTCGCGTTGTTTATCCGCTTTACCGCTATTTAAAAGTAAGGATTAAAGTGATCAGCAGCAAAGTTTATTTGATTTGCGAACAAGATATTTTGTAAATATATTTAAAATATGTATCTATTATTAGCTATCAGAAGCAGGTTTGACTAAAAAATATACACGTGGTATAACCTAAACTTATTTAATTATTACAATTTTATAATTTAACACACAAAATCAAAAGTACCGACAATCAAAACTTCAACACAATAATAATCTATTTGAATGTAAACTGACAAGAGGTCCGCTCCGCGCAAAGGTGCGAGAAAGAATGGCCGAACGGCGCGCTTGCACCGGCTTATATACTTTTTCATCGGTTGGTCTTCTAATAATATAAATAACTCTTTATTGTACACACAAAATAAAAAGAACATACAACAGTGAAATTCTTAAGCTAGTGCAATACTAGGCGGCCTTACCGCTGAAAGCAATCTCTTCCAGGCCACCCATGTACGAAATATCTTCAAATTAAAGCTAAATGTTTGTAAAACAATTTTCATTTTAGTAATTTAATAGCAAATCTTGCGGATGAGTATAAACTCTAGATGTTGTAGTTAATACCGAATCGAGTTAGATAATGATTCAAGTATCATGACCATATCATAAAACTTGGTGACAATAAATTTGAACTGAAAGAATGGGACCACCATGCCATTGTTGGCCAAAGTCTTGAATAAATTCTTTGAAAAAAATCTTAGCTTATGTTTTAATAACAACCATATAAATAAATCATTAGCATAAATAATCATAGCATCAAAAGTAATTATCGCGGAAAACACCCAACATTGTATCTATTCATTAATTCATTCTGTTCATTCATCTCTTGGCAATAGCTAGACTTTTTTATTCTTACATTTTATTTTAATTGTATCCGAATTAAATGTATTAATTACTCAACTCGTTTCAATTATAATTATTATATACTACGGGGCTAATCGCGCACTAAAATTATGAGATAAATAAATACCTCCTCATCCTCATCTCATAATTTTAGTGCGCGATTAGCCCCGTAGTATATAATAATTATGTGTTCAAATCGCGAAAGTTTAAAAACAAAATTCGTTTCAATTAAATCTTTACTACGGTTGTCAAGGCTTAGTGAAAAATATATATGTTTGTTATAAATATTAATTATTAATAAGTCAGCTGTAAAACATTTTATTGTACTGATTATGGAAATCGCTGACCAAAAAATAAATTAGTCTACTGTTATGTAGTTCCCTATTTAATTTGTACCTTCATTATCTGAATATTGTCGTTTAATTAGTTCGGTGTTTTAGTTTTAAAACAATGATTTAATATTGGGAAACTTTGACACATCTGTTTGTAGTTAGTTAATGAACTCGCGAAGGACCTTTGATGTGGTAATCAGTAATCAGGAAACAGCTATTTTGGAACTATTCCTCTCGTAGGGGTTGATTTAATCAAGCCTTGTTTGCGGAAGTTCATTGCGGAATCTGTGTCTTATTATTAAGCCTTTCTTTAACATAGTTTGAAATTTTTACACCAGCTTTATATCTACTTGTCTTACACTATTTGCGCTGTAGCATGGTGCAGGTATTAGTTGTTTTTTTAATTTAATCATGGTTTTTCTTGCCGTGATTTACAAATTATTGTGTTTTAGTATTTCAGCTGTAGGAGCCATATTCGTAACATGTTAAATAATTGATAACACTGTAGTACATTAAATTAAAAAAAAACTTTTTTTTTTTCGAATAGGTTCGCATTTGACTACACACTGCCTGATGTTAAGCAGATGTGCGGTCTAGGGTGTAGCACGCTTACCTAGAAGATACCTATTTACTCGGGATTTGAAGACACCCACGTTGTACTTTAACCGGAAGACAGACCCAGGCAAAGCGTTCCACATTCCAGTTGTTCGTATGAGGAATGAGGATTCGAAACGCTTGGTCGAAACGAAACGATAAAAAACCAACTGTCACCCGCACCATGCTACAGCGCATTAGGTACATTACAAACTTTGAACCTATGGTGCAATCTTGTTATCTTTCTTTTAAAAAAAGAAGTTTGTTTACATTTCTTAACTATGGTTGTAATCTTGTAATGATTGTCATAATATTATAGTACCTTTTGCTGTAGAAGTTGTGGCAAAAAACATGTTATACTCTATAAAATTTAACTTGATCTCTGCGACAGCTGTCAGAAAAATCACGCCTATGAAGTCCTGTATTTTTTAATAGAACAGACAGTACTCTGTCAATGTCATACTTTGTGGGCATGCCGATTAGTGATGGGCGACGAATGATCGTGACCACAGAGTTTTAGATAGAGTTTTAATTAAAATATCCATAGTTTATATTGACGATATTTTAAATAAAACTTAATTTATCATTAATTTTACTGTATATTTTAATATCATAACATTTTTTACATGTGTAATTAAATTAAACCCAATTATATGTTACATTAGCATCGATAATAGTGAAAAACGTTGATAAATACTATCGTTACATTATTATGAGTATTTAATTAATATCACAACATTATTTACATGTGTACATACTTGATCTTAAATAATAGTAAGTAAATAAAAAACAATTTCTCACCTTCACCTACTCATTCGATTTCATTACAACATTGTTTGAAAATCGATCTTTTCCACCACTATCTCAACTCTAAAAATGTCGATCTTCTATGTCAATGTCACTGTCGCAGAGATTAAGTTAAATTTTATAGAGTATAGATACATATATTGTATATACCTACATTTTAAATTATAAAACGGCTTATAAAATAAATTTGATATTATACTGTATTCTGATATTTACTTATATTTTTAGTGCAATACACAAATATACAGGCACACGTGTATAATTTTTAACAGCTCTGTTTTACGCCGTAGAAAGAGCTCCAAATATTGTATAGCTAAATCAATTTTCAATTTCAGGAAACTCGGAACACGATACCACCCATATAAACTACGAAATAGAAGTCCTGACCTCAATCTCGGAACCACTCTGGAGTAAAATTTAAATAAAAATAATGGCTACCACATGATATAGCAATTTTAACTTCTGGAAAAATTTCTCCTGAAAAGCCCGCTATGCTATCTTTGGTTATATAAAATTTATTCAGAGCAAGTTCTCCCCAACTAAAGGCAATAAAACGAAACTGTGCAAAGTGAATTTTCAACCGGTTGGTTAAGATATATTGCTGTTGAAAACTAGAGGAAGTTACTTATTGGACCTGACATTTCAACTATGGGAGCTAGATGGAAAGTAATTTTATACAGAGTTATTTCTAATCAATTAGCATCCTCTTAGGGGCTCTGTACATTAAAACTAACAGCTTTTGTTCTTCTACTTTTGTCAATACTAAAAAAAAAAAAATTGGGTTTTCACCCGCGACCAAATATAAGGAACAGATTATTATTTTGAGTTTTGACAAAAATCGCAGAACAGAAGATGTTAGTTTTGATGCACAGAATAAGCCCCTAAAAGGATGCAAATTGATTAGAAATAACCCTGTATAGATAAGAATTGTTATAAATTAATGGTAACATGAGAGACATACTCGTAAGAGCTTGCAGTTTGATTGATGATGACACGAGATGAATTAGATGAATGAATTCATCTCATGTCATCATCATCATCCTCAGCCTCTGCTTTGCATTTCTATCCCACTGCTGGGTATAGGCCTCCCTCTTACGGTGCCATTTGTCTCGGTGCTGTGCTAATCGTGTCCAAGTTTGACCCGTGATTTTCACAATATCTTCGACCAACTCTTCGCTTGCCTTGCCTCGGCCACCACTCAATCTGTATGCTGAGTGTGAGTTTTGTCGTAAACATGACGCGCTCTTCGCCGAACGCTTAAGCATGTAATTTGTATGAACTTGAAGTGTTTCAAAAACGCGCCGCTAGTGGCGCTGTACATTTCTTCATACAAATTACATGCTTACGCGCTCGCCGAAGAGCGCGTCATGTTTACAACAAATCTCACACTCAGCATACAGGTGTCAATTTTTTTTTTTTTTAGTTTGATTAAATAATTCATAATTGACATAATCAGAGGGCATATTGAATCATCAAATCAAATGTTAGACGGTGCCTTCGTATTACTTTACTTTAAATACATGAATGGGAAATATATCACGTAATTTTACATTACTACGATACTACTATGGTTTGGGCAGCATTTGGCAGCCTTTTATTTGCCAAGCTTTGACTACTATCATGCAGACTCCTATCGCAAAGCGATTTGTACCTATCATCTACACACTCCTATTACACAAATACCTACATTTTGGGAATGTCAAAGAATAAAAAACGAACGGTGACACCTCCAATATTGCAGCTGTCTATAGGCAGTTGTGACATTTAATCACCAGAAGGCTCACTAGTTAAATTCAATTCCAAATTAAGGTAGAGTATTTTTTTAGTATTTTCTGGCTTAATTTGAAAATATAATTTAATTTTCCAGAGTTTCTAGCATACGCGTATAATTCAACTAAGGACTGCAATATACACAAAACTTAACAGGGTGCTCAAAGCGTATTTTGTCTGTCATATATCGTTTCTGTGGCACGCTTTGTCTGTATTGATTCGGCACGTATTCTTCGTCGAACCCTTTCAATGACAAACATGGTGTCGTACACATATAGGTACGCGTATATTATGACAGAGTGAATAGGGCGAAATAAAATTTGAAAGAAATACCGCATACAGGCTCAGTGCCATGTTTCAGGTGCGTCTTTGTGGAATAAGTTTTACTTTTTTTATGCGGACGCAGGTTTAGGTTATGGGAATTACTGTTGACTTCCTGCCTGAAAAGTTTTTACCACAGGTCAAGTAGAAAATGAAATATTTCTGTTAGAAAGAAGAACTATATATCTAGGATCATGATGGTCTTACAAGACCAGCCAATATATACGTTCCATACAAATAGCATATGGAGTTAAGCTTGTTCTAGAAAGTCTGAATGGTGCATTTAGGTAGAATAGAAAATATCTCACCGCTCGCCAACTTTACATCATCGCTGTAGCACTTCGATTCCACAAAACTGCCATGACAAACACCATTCGCACCAAGAAAAAGTCCGACCGTCGTAATTCTTGGCCACTACCCGCTACAAGAACTGTATTTGCACAAAGTTGCTATTTGTTTAAAGGACCATTTCTTTATCAAATTCTTGACAAGAAACTGGAAATATTAGAAACGTCACGATTTATTTGTAAAAAAAAGATCACTGAGTGGTTATTTACCTTGGATTTTAACAAAACAGAAAATATACTCAAAATAGTAAAGTAAATAAATTAATTTTGAATAAAGGCCTTATTGGGTTAATCAATTGTTTAAATATGTAGCTATACAATATTATTATTCATATAATTTTCTTTGCAAGATATATTATTTCTCCACATGGGTAAAATACTTAACACAGAAATACTATTAGAATACATGTAAAATTGTAAATATGAATATATGTAATGTAAATATTTGTATGTATGGTTGTATATAAATGCATATTATATATTATTTAATACCCATGTTGTTAATTATTCTCAGAACATACCTAAGTACAAATACAAGCTATACTATAAAATATATAACTTTATAACTCTTATTTAATACTTAACCTACTTCTTACATTTACACTACACCACACATTCCACTACAATCGCGCACCTTCGGCAAAATACGGACTTAGCCCACATGATCGCCAGGTAAACACATACACTCAACACTCGCACACCAATAGACTACTACACACACTCAGTAGTATCACATCACGAGAATGACTTGCTCAGCGGCTCTGCTCCTGGTACTTCTACCCACTACACACATTATTGTAGTTGTTTACAGTGGTATCTATAACATGTAGCAAGTAATTCAAATTTTGGTTATGGGCGTAGTTTCTGATATTACAGTTATTATTAAGCGGTTTGTAGCATGAAATAAATATGTAGGTATTACCTTCCCTTCTGGCAAGGAGCCTGGATCCTACGACACAGGTCGCCCTAGTGTGGGATCCAGTGCACTATGAGTGTAATTAATCTAATTTAAGTTTGTTTACAATTAGGATAATTTAGTTTTTTGTAAGTACCTACCATAAGGAAGAGCCTAGATCCCACGACACAGGTCGCCCTAGTGTGGGATCTAGTGTACAACTTACTTTGTGTTAATTTTTAAGATCAATAAACGTTTTTATTATTATTATTAAAATAAGTAGCATCTGTAACAGCTTAGAGCAGAATTAGCAGTTATTGCGTAAGAATACAGATTAATAAATAAATCTTAGACTTCAGTCGTATAATTATAAAGATGTGAATAACTTAATTAAGTAGGTACCTACTTCAAAGACTCGTTTAGTGATAAGACATTAGGACAACGAAAGAAGATCTAACCACTGTACTACTTTGATTTAGCACCAACCGTCTTACCACAAAAGATTTAAACACGCCTTAAACACTGTTTAACCGTGCAATTAGTACCGTTAAACATTGTCTAAAGGGTGCGTAAAACTTTTGTGGAGAAGCGGTATATTTCTAAAGTCACACCACGCGCCGTCCAACAAACATCGGATTTGATCTGACTTTTGGCTCAGGTGCATTAAAAATGCAATTCCGAGTTCTTACTGCGCCAAACTGCAGAATTTCAGCCGAGAGTCTTCCTTCCGTACGTTTTAAAATTTTAATATAAAGACAGTCAAATTTTAAGACAGTTCACGTACCGCGTAAATAATAGGACGGAGGCTTTCGTAATGAAAGCAAGTGCTCTGAATGCTAAAATAGGCGTTCTTTTGTTTGGGAAAGTCCCTTGTACTGGAAGGGCGATTGTCACATACATAACTCAGGGAATTCAATTAGAGAGGGTAAATTATGTTTATGGAATAAAGATGAAACCGACCCTTGATAGTTCTACATTGTTTTGGAGCTGTGTTATTTTGTGGCGAATTGAAACCTCGGTACACAACCCTTTAGATAAGTTTTGTCGAAGTAGGTGTTAAATTTTTCTCATACTTTGTTCGTGAGCAGTCATGCGCCCAAGGCCTGCTTTTGAGTCTGGCAGTTTATCAAACGCAAATGTATCTATTTTTTACACAATAAATTAATATACTAAATTTTAAAGTCAAATCGCCAACATTGTTTGTCTCCCATGAACGACTACATTACATTCAATTTCTCTACGGTGAAGTCAACATTTTTTTTTGTGTTAAGTAGGTACATGAGCAAAACTGTAGCACCTATAAACACATGTAAATATTGTATCTGTTCCCCATTTTTAAGATTTTAGTAGTTCCTTAAACCCTTTTAAGGAACTACTAAAATCTTAAAAATGGGGAACAGATACAATATTTACATGTAAAAAGTACATGTAAAAAGTAAAAACGAGTAAGAGTATCATGATAATTTAATAAATATTGTATTATTATCTGTTCCCCTTTTTTAAAAAATTTTGTAGCTACTCAAATGAGAGTAAGACTACACATATCAGAGATCATTATCATCATAATTTAATAAGTATTTGTTCCCCTTTTTGGATTTTGGTAGCTTCTTAAAAAAGAGTAAGACTATACATTTGAGATCATTATCATGATAACATGTTTTCATAATCTTATCTTATTATGATACTCACTCAGTACATCGACTTTCTAAATTACATTAATTATATTATTTTTGCTAAAGGTTCCTACTTATATTGTGAGAAATTAAGTATTTTTCTTACTTATTACCTTACAATTTCCAAGAAATTCGAGTATTCTCATTTTTATTTCTAGGAAGAAATCTAGCCTTCGGGCTAGACTTAATGAAGCAGATGTAATTTGTTTCTTTATTAAGTTGGATATAGGTACGTGAGATATAGGTACATATTAGACCTATATTGAACCATATATTTTACCGTTCATTGCCGCACTGAAGGAAACTTGATCACTTGAATCGCACATTATATGTACATTGTACATACATATTTTCTCAAGTAAGATTTACCTACTATTTTTGTACTGGATATTTTATCATTCTATTTCAATTATGTTTATCAATTTATTTGATTGTTTCTTCAATGTGTATAATAAGGAGTATAGTTATCTCTAGTACCTTAACCGTTCAGTCAAAAATCGAACTTTCATCGCGATCACAGCGTAGGATTTCCATTAACAAGGTTGAGATGTGATCTAATTAAAACCCTAGGAGCATGCTGAAAGAAAGCTTTTCCGGGCCTATTTTATTAGAAATCAAGAGGAGGCCTATACCAAGCAGTAGACTCGTTACAAGTAATAACATGACGATAATTTAGCATCAACTATTGCTAAATAAATATACCACTTAGGACAACTTTAATAGGTGCATCAAGTATAATAACTTAAAAAAATTGCTGCTTCATACAAACATTCATGACATTGGACAAAATATATATAGAGCAGCTGATATTTCCTTACAATTTCTGAATTATTCGTACTATACCTAGTTAAAACTGATCATATAGATGTAAGTACTAACATCTCCGTTTCAGAGCAAAGCTATCTTAATAAGTGTGTTTATGTTACCAGGGACTCAGTATTGGTGCCAGATGCGGTTGCAGTTATCTCGCCAATACTCAGCCACTATTGCAACGCCATAACCACGTCTGGCCCTACATATATTTTCTTCATCTATCCATCCATCAGCCATAAGTCGTCCCCTCCATTACATTATTGTTTATGTCCTGCACAGCTTGATTTCAAATCCAGCACTCGATCAATACGATTTCAACTTTGGAGCAACCACGTAAAGTTATACTACTACTACTACTGCGTTGGCGCTGTGACCCCAAAGTGGGTCTTGGCCTCCGACACTAAAAGGCGCCAGTCGACACGGCGCTGCGCGGCACTTCGCCAGTCCGGCTGCTGCATGTCGCTCAGATCCTTTTCCACGGCGTCGAGCCAGCGGTACTTGGGGCGTCCCACCGGGAGGCGCCCGATCCTCCCCCATCCGCTCGACATGACCGAGCCACCGCAGCCTGTGTGCCTTTATCACTCCCAGGATGTTGGCCTCATCAAACAGCTCATCCAGTTCCCTGTTTTTCCGGACGCGCCAGCTACCATCGCCTCTTCTCACCGGTCCCGTCCGTAAAGTTATGGTTGACGCTAAATATTGTCTGCATTCATACGACCACTCTCGTTTACATACATTAAATATACATAGCTTCGTTAGATTTTCATCTTAAAATTGCCTCAAAATGTTTCATATAGAACAACTCTCCTAAAATCTTATCTGAGCCTACCTCGGATCACGTTTCGTATTAACGTCATTTATAATGGTGGTACTTATGACGTTAATGCATCCACATTATGGTGTCCTCCTATTACAGAGAAATAAGATAAAATCTGCTACGAAAATAGAAAATTGAGGAAAATTCTGAATTACTAAAATGCTTGAAAACATAAGCAAGCAACATTTACAAAAGACTTTGTTTTCTCGCAAGAAGGACATATTCTATGGTATATCTACTTAAGAAATTAATTTAATCAGTACAATATTATAATATTGCTTTAACAACTTATTGAATAATCCTTTAATCACGAAAATACAACTGTTTCACCCATTTCAACGAAATCTAATGAATTTTTTGTACAAAATGGCTTATGTAATGTTTTTTTTTAATATCACCGTAGGTAATCTAATTCTAAGTATTAAAATCTAACCGCCCTACCACAAAAGATTTTAACACGCTTTAAATACTGTATAACCATACCGTATAACCAATATTTAAATAGGATTTGTACAGGTAAACATTGTCTAAAGCAAGCGTAAAACTTTTGTTGGAAGACATGTAATTGTTACTAACTTCTGCAGTCAAATAAGTGCTAGGTAAAACTTCAGATCACTTCATTGACCGACGAACCACGGGAGGAGGTATACAATAACAATAACTTTTTTGTAGTGGTCCGATTTCAATAATTCTTTTTTACTGGAAAGAATATACTTCGAAATTGGTCCCATTTAAATTTTATCGAATTCGGCTGAACCATTTTTGATAAATCAACAATAATGTGAAAAATGCTACATCGATCCGTTCGAAATATTCGCGAATTCTGTACACGGGTGAAGTCGGTCATGCTAATTTTTGCAACAAATAATCTTGTTTTAAGTGACATTACCAAAAGCATCCTGATTAAGTAGTTTAGATATTTTATTTTAACATTGTTTGTTCAGAATTAAAATAGTATGTGCTGTGTTGTGATAATGGGTTAAACGTGCTTAAATTTTTACTACTGCGCGGCTTTTATTGAACTATAAACTGACCTAATAAATTGTAGTTGTATCTCATTTCATGGTCTAAGTTTTTAGCACGAGCCAAATTGCTTTGGTCGTAGGTCAAGTAAATGCACTTCTTTGAAAGTTTTATTTTACTAGGAGAGTACCATTAATGGCACAATTATTCTCCTAATGAAAAGAGACAACCAAGAGCCCAACAGTGGGACACAGTGTTATTTGTTCATATTTTGGATCAACGTATTACGCTGAATTTGCCAGACAACGTTGTCTCTATTTAAAATCTGTAACATGCTGTAATTTCGGCCTCTGACCCCAAACTAAGCAAAGCTTGTGATATGGCCAGAGACTGATATCCTATCCTACTATAATATTATAAACGCGAAAGTTTGTGAGGATGGATGGATGGATGGATGGATGGATGGATGTATGGATGTTTGTTACTCTTTCACGCAAAAACTAATAAACGGATTGAAATGAAACTTTGCAATAATATAGCTTATATATCAGAATAACACATAGGCTATAAATTATAATGATATTGCGTCAAAAATCAAAATATCATGCGGGCGAAGCCGCGGGTAAAAACTAGTACTACATATACCTACTTATTTTTCAATACATTCTTATGTAGATAGTAACTAAATAACACCCAGACACAGAGCAAACACTTATGTTCATCACATAAATATTTACCCTGGGCGGGGATCGAACCCACGCCTCTTTGATCCAGAAGTTAGGGTCACTAGCCACTGAGCCACCGAGTCAGTCTTATACTTAGATGTGCTATAATATATACTATTTTAAATCTGGTAAAGTCGCCTGATCCGAATTGCAGTTACCCAAAAATAGTTATACCAAGTTATACCCAAAATGCGGGCGACAAATCCGCTATTATCGGCTAGTGCTGTACTTTTTATTGCCTCCATAACTCAAGGATTGTGGCTATAGAATCGGCCGTCGCCGTTATAAGGCCAGATAAGACGGGCAACAGCTGGCCTCAGTAGAATTATTGCGATTATAAAAGCGAAATCGTGCGGGTTTTGCCGGGATGTAGAAGCATTATCATTTAATTAAGGTACCCTACAGATTATGACTAAAGAATATATTACACAAATGTCTTGGCTATTGTTAATACTCGTAAGTACAAATATTTTCTTTATCGCTTGTTTTGTAAAATATCCTTATTGTCAGCTATATAGGGTCTCTTTCCTTGGTAGATTGTCTTCATAGCGCAAATTTCTTTTTTTTTTGGAAGATGAAAAAGTCACTGCAGGTCTGTTTAGTTGCAAATTACTTGTAAAAAGCGATCAAGCTGCGTTATTTGAAAAATAATAATATTTTATGATGTATATTTGCTTGGGTATATTGTATGCGTATTTTCTGTAAAAACTTAGATATGAACCGCCTTACCGCAAAAGACTTAAACACGCCTTAAACACTGTCTAACCGTGCAATTTGTACTGTTAGACCTTTTTTAAATCGCGCGTAAAACTTTTGTGGTAAGACAGTAAAAGCCTAATTTTAAAGGCGCCATCGTAATTTTAATATCAAAAATTATTTTGTTTCTTTTTCACTAATATGCATTTGAAAGAGAGAACAATGATATAAATTGCTATTGAAATTACGATGGTGCCTTTAAAATTTGTCCTATTATTGCTATAAACGAAAATGTCATTAAAATACATCTTCTTGGAAACTTAATTAATACTATAGTATGTATATTTTTTGCTATTTATGGATGTGTTTGTAATGGTTTAAATAGCCTTTCTGTAAGCTGATTTTTTGGTATGCTGTAAGCCGTCAAACCTGCACGCGAGACGGTTCGTTATGGTCCAGGAAAACAGCTTATAAACATGGCTTAGAAACGAGAGGAGTCTCTAATTCTTCCGCAAAGTACCTATGCCTCTTTTAAATAGTAGTAGCACTAGGTTTTTGTTTCATGCATCAGGTGCCATACCATCATCTATAGTCTGTTCCATTAGCGCTGAGACGCACACGCTAGAGTACTTCGAGTCGGAATTGGCCCATGCGGTACGACTCTGATCAAAATCTGTTCGCAACCCCTGACCCTCTACCAAAAAACGTGGCAACTGCGTTATAGACATGAAAGCGATACATATTGAATAGAAAACGATACTTTGGTTTTCATTTCGCCAAGACGATGCTAACATAATACTGTCGATGGTTCTCAGCGCTAATGAAACAGACAGCGCTAATATAACAGTGGACGTCTTGCTAGGATGACGATGTTAACCGTTTAAAAACAACTAAGTACGTAGAAAATTAAATAAAATGGCCTAAATCGTTCACTAACTGAATAGAATTGAAAGCAAGCACTTTGAAACGATGGACAATTTAGAATTAATAGACGTTATTATTAAGTAGCGATGGCTTCTCCCCTTGGTAAAAGCTTAATTACTCTTCGGACAATGCCTATTGACTCGACGTTTTGGTTATGTCAGAGAATTTCGGACAAGGCGGTTATGAACTTGCTAGTATTGAGCTAACACTGTTGATAATTTCAAAGAATTTTATCGTCTTTATAATATTATACGAAGAACAAAGCAGTTTCAAGTAATTTAATAGTTGTTTGTTATACAAGAGTGCAAAGTTGATTTTTGACCGCGTGCACAATTTCGATGACCGAGAACAAACCAAGGATTCTAAAACACGAGCGCAGCGAGTGATTCATCAGTTAAAATCCTGAGCGTTAGCGAGGGAATCAAAAGAGCACAAGGTAAAAAATCTTTGCACTCGAGTGCAACACGTAACTTTTCATCCTACCTCATCGAGGAAATGACTAAAGTCGTCTACATACCGCACTGTTCCAAATACTAACGACACCCGCCTTACAATTTTGAGGTCCCGGTTTTGCTGATGCTCCAGGATTGGTACGGGCCAATGACTTTTTTGGAATTTCATGTACGGAATTTCATACCACTATCTTTTCGATGAAGAAAAACATCGTGAGGCAACCTGCATACGTCCGTGGAAGAAACCTGATGGTGTATGTGAATCCACCAACCCGCACTGGGCCATCTTGTGGATAGTGCAAAATCACCTTTAGTTGGTAGGCCTACGCCCTGCAGTGGACTATTAAAAAAGCTGGGCGTGTTTTATAATAGAAAAAATGCTTAGTAGAATAGTGCGTGCTTGCATGCATGCGTACGTGTGAATAAGTTTGTCACTGTCAACTAATATCAAAATGCAAAGTCTGTATAAATAAATAGGGTACTTTTTATAACAGAAAAAAATATCCTCTATGATAATAATTTCACTGTAATTTTATGTAAAACCGCGGGGCATATCTGATATGCTATATAACATTAATTATAACTTGAGCTCTACGCCCGCTATAATTAATGTTTTGTTACTTTGTAATAGCCTAATTATCTCATTAAATATGATGGTACGAGTAACTTATACTCTTCATTTACGATAATATAATTAAAGATACCTCTCTAACTCAACGATTTTTAAGGTCATGGGCTATGGCTATCGTTTTGACTGGAAGAAAAGGTTCTAAATTCAATATCCCGTCAAATTGGTTTTATTAATACAGCAATTTCCACACTCCTATCCTCTCTAGATATTTTTATATGTCAAAACAACGGCAACATTTCGGGTCACACCATACATACATTAGAAAATTTACTTCGAAATTTTCTAGGTAAAATAATACAGAATTTCTTTTTAGTAGATTTCAGAACCCATACAATTGTTTTCAGGGTTGTGGATATAGCTCAATCTCCCTTCGTGGGTAGGCCTATGACCTGCAGTGGACTATTAAAATCTGGTACATAGTGCAGTAGAAATTTTCAGATTATTAGGTATGGAATTAAGTTTTTCAAATATTTAACCAGCACCTAGAACGTTATTACAACGGATAACATTGCTAACACGAAATAAACAAATCATACTTAGATTAAGCTTATTTCTATCCTCAATTTAAATGTACTTCCGTCCTCATTCTCCCTCATTTCATAAACGAAATATTCATAATGCAGTAGTTAAGGCAAACATTAGCACAGTGGCTGATTAAAACGCTGCAAGCGCCGTTTGATCGTAAAACGGGCAATTATGAAATAGTGTGGATCGCCCCGCCCCGCCTGCGAGTAAGTGCAGCATCCGATGCAGCCTGCTAGCTACGATGTATTATAGTTTCTGTATAGCTCTACTGGAAGCGACATTAACTGTGACTTACAGTTCTTATACATACAATCTGCTTAGACATTGTGTTGCTTTGCAAAAGGCAGAGATTTAAAGAGCTACATAAATCTATTCAAATGCATAGAACTTATATACTCAGGATTATATACGAGCCACTTTTATGGCAAAAACCAAAAATCAGAAGTTCTATACAAATTGCGCATTGACGTACGATAATTTGGGAATAGGTAGTTGATTTTTTTCATAGGGTCAGTTTGGTATCTACAATAGAATGAGTAGAACGATATCCGAGAAAATGTTCGTCATCAAGACATACCTACCTACAGCTTGTATGAAAGTAAAATACTGCTCACTCACTAAGTTCAGCATCCAATGTACCCAGCAAACTACGGTATATAATAGTTTATCGATTTATCGATGTACGATAGTTTCAGTATAGTTACACAGGAAGCAATATCGATACATGGCTACTTATACTTTTTGTCCATAAGGGCTGCATAATATTATATGGAAAAGCAAAATACTCATAGACATCTCATCATCATCAGAGAGTTATTCGAGCCAACGCTTAAGACGCCTATACACTGAAAAAATGCCAAGTCGATGGCTACGGGCTCTCTTAAGCCGCTATAATATGTGTGTACGATTCTGACATTGCAGAATTAAGTATTGTATGAGGGTAGACCGCACATCTGCTTAACATCAGGCAGTGTGTAGTCAAACGCAAACCTATTCGAAATGAGGGTTTATACACAAATAATTTAATGGAATTGGAATGGAATAATTTAACTGTTATTATTAAGGTTTACAGGAAATTGTGATTTTCAGTGTAGTGTCATGAGACATTTCAGTTTCCTACTAATTTCTGGCATCATAACCCATCAGTCGCGAACTGTGGAAATACTACTCACAGGTATTAAGGCAGCCACTAAGAGTAGAGATCCACAAAGTCAAGAGAGGCCATTTAAGCATCTAAGCCTTAGTTAACCTTGGAACTGATATCAGACTCCCACTAATTTAAAGGGAGGAGAACGATCTAGAATGAATGATACTACTCACTGACTAAGTTACAAACTTATGAAGTTGCAGTTTGGGACGTGCTTATTATATTTATTGTACGCATTTAACATTACAGCAGTGTTATATGAAAATGTATTATTAATATATATATAAAAATGAAACCCGTTTTCCGTTGTCAGGACATAACATGACCGATTTGGCTTATTTTTTTTTTGTAGTTTTCTAATACTCTGTACAAGGTTCTTACGGAAAGCGAAACGAAGTTCGCCGGGTCCGCTAGTTCATGATAAAATAGAATCAAATTTTATACCAAATATTTACTTTCATGTAGTCAAATCTATCCTTTACAAATAAAGAGGTTAAAAATGCAAATGTTCATGTTACATGGTAAAAAAGTTAACTAATTGTTTATTCATTGGATTTAAGTTCAAATCTCTAAGATACGTACTGTTTGTTGTTTTTGTATGGGAAACCCCTTAAAAACATTTTATTCTGTTTAGAGTATTTTTTGTTATAGCGGCAACATGGTGTATTTACACCATCTGTGAAAATTTCAACTGTCTAGCCTATCACGGTTCATGAGATACAGTCTAGTGACAGACAGACAGACGAACGGACGGACGGACAGCGGAGTCTTAGTAATACGGCCCCGTTTTTACCCTTTGGGTACAGAACCCTCAAATAGATCTCATTTAAATGTTATTGAAATCAGCTGAGCAATTTCTGAAAAATCAAGAATAATGTAAAAATTAGTACTACGTCGATGAAACATCGATTCGTGTGGGTTATTCGAATTCTGTACTCGGTTGAAGTCATTCACACTCATTTTTGGCGAACAATTATCAATACAGTCATAGTGACCATATGAAACGATGAAGGTACGTTCCAGCTTTAGGTTTAATTATTTCATTACCTAGACAAAGCAGTCCGTTCACTCAAAGCGATAGTAATAAATGGAATTACAGAACAAGGGACCTTAGCGTATATTTGGTTTAAGTTTCAAAGGCTACAGACGTACAGTGTACGATATCTTGAGATACAATTCAATCTGGACTCGAATGAGGTGTTACTTGTAGGGTATCCACCTTTGAGCTATTATCCATAGAGTCACAATCGTGCAAAAAAAGTGTCCGAGACAAAACCCTGCCCGAGCTACTTAGTGGGCAGGCTTTTTAGTTAATCATAAGGTGATTGCCAGCCGACTACAATGCCGCTCGATACCAAAGTGCTCGGTTACGAGAAAACGGGTCATTTATTGTAACTAAGTCGGTTTGTATGACGGCGCTCGGACATTTTGTTACTACTTTCACTTAGGGTCTGTGGTTCTGTAGATATTTACTTGAAGGTAGGTATTCACCAAAAATACACTACAATACTGGCTTACTTTACTTCCAGCTTCCGCGATTAAACGTTGCCTATTCTTTAACCTTAAACGTAGTATTATTATATCTTCTTTGCTTAAACTGCAAGTATAACCGAGGCAAAAATCATGACGATCCTTCTTTTCCTTTTGCGTAAAAAAGTACACAAAACAAAGAAACAACACTTTCGGGTTTATAATATTCGAATGACACACAATTTAGACTTCTGCCAGTGCTAGATTAAACGAATTTACAGTCATAAAAACCGTGGTAGCCTAGTAATACTTAGCAAATGTTCATCTCGTAATTAATAAAAATTTAAAAGCGTAATTATTGGGTTAAAATTTTGGTGCTGCACCAATGAGTTTTTGGGAACGTATAAGTATATGGATTTGACGACATTAGGTTCGAGTATGTGAAACAACCCACTCTGATGCCACGAGTTGGATGGATCAATAAGTACTTTTCAACTAGCTCCAAAATTATAAAAATAGTAAGTTTATCTAAGTCATGTTTATATAAGTTTTTAAGCAGCCTGAACACTATAATATGAATAAACGGTTAAAATAACTGTTTTGATTTTCTTTTCGATGGGCACCTACTAGGTCACATTTTGTTTATGACACTATATCCACGACAGTCACATCATGTGGAATTAGACGTCCCCAGCACGATGCACGACGTGCAGTGACATAAACACAAAGTGAATAAGCCCCTATGTAAACGGATGGGAGCGCAGTGTTGCCATGTCGGCCGTCATGCATTACCTTAATTTGGTGGATATCCAAACAATCAATGTGCACTTTAATCAGCGTTGTTTATCCGAGATTAACTCGTCATTTGTTTCAGTAATGATGTAAAATAATGATAGGTAGGTACATAAGCTTGTTTTTAATCGCTGTCGCCGCGGTTTTTAACAGTTTACTGTTTAAACTAAGCCACTTCACATTAACAATGTAGTTTAAACCACAGAACACAACATTGAATTAACGAAGAATTGGAGATAATTGTATTTATTTATTTTATTTTACAACAATTACTTTCTATGCTTACAGCCTAGACTAGCCAACACGCAAAGAAAGCCAGAAATAAACACTAAAAAAATTAACACAATTACAAATAAAAAAATCTTATCAACTTAAAAATTATTTTGGTTAAAAATTAAAGAATAAAACAACTCCTTGACCCATAAAAGACCTTCAGATTAGAAACTGAGTACATACACTGTTAATTTTGGAACTCAAAAAGCTTGACAAGATAATAATATAAATATAGTTTAAAAAAAACATGCTTAGGAGTCATCAATTTTTTTTGATGAATGCATTGTCGTCGGTCTTTGTTTTTTTTTTATCTTTATTAACTACTACTAAATACAAGACATAATCTAAAACTGCACAAACTACTACATGACAAGCAATTGGATTATCCATAGACCCTTGAAGGTCTAAGGTCTTTGATAGGTGTGAAAAGTTTGAAGAAAATCTGATCGCTCAAAGTAAGTCAAAATCAAGCTCAAAGGGATTGGTTACAAAAATACAGGTGAAACTAATAAAAACGTGTTAAAAAAAAACAGATTCTATGTGCATGCATAAGCCGGATGGAATATTTTTACATAATTATATAAATTCTGTTGTCAAAATCAACTTCAGTTACTGCCAACCACAAATGCACGCAAAAAAGAAATCATGCAGTATTCGTATGACTTACTAAAATACTAATCCAGGCTTAAAAAATATAATATGTAGAAAAGTCTAGCATTTTTTATAAAATACATTCAATTCAATGCACAATGTGAATCCTCAGCTGCAATAACGAGTGTAACGACGTCGACAGGTGGCGCTCGGCTCCATAATGTGCTTTTTTATGCAACTTGTACAACTGCGAGCCAATAACTCACGGATTTAATTCTCTCTGCTGCTTTAGGAACATTATGCAATATTATAACCTGGTACGGAACCACACATTGAAGTATGGAACGCAATATATTTAATTTGCTTAGCCTTTGGTTATTGGGATTTGATTCCAAGGTATGTACAATTTTACATACTAGACTGTACTGTACCAGCCTTTTTAATAGTCCACTGTAGGACGTAGGCCTACCCACGAAGGGTGATTGGACCATAACCACCATGCTGGCCCAGTGCGGGTTGATGAATTCACATACGCCATCGAATTTCTTCTACGGACGTACGCAGGTTGCCTCACGATGTTTTCCTTCACCGTAAAAGCCAGTGATGTGAAATCCGTACATAAATTCCAAAGAACTCATTCGTACGGGACCGGGAATTCGAACCCACGCCCTCACGATTGTAAGGCGGGTGTCACTACCTCTTGACCACCACTTCTTCACTACACTACAGTGTACAAAATCAAGTACTCAACTACTAGTTGAGCACTAAAGAGATAATTATCTCATTCTTAGATCAATTTGAATATTGCGGACTTTTTGAAACTGGTCTATTAAGAGTGACCTGTATTTTTGACCGACGAAACGGAATTGAATACCTCCAGGTATTCAATTCGACGCGTAGGTATATTTTTTTTACGAATAACTTTTTAGATACTAGTCGGATTTTAATATTTTATTTTTTCCTAAATGAGTACACTTCGAAGTTGCCATAATTTGATTGAAATCGGCTGAGTCATTTTTAATAAATGAACAATAATGTGAAAAATGCTACATCGATTCGTGCGAATTATTCGCGAATTCTGTACACGGTAGAAGTCGGTCATGACATTTTTGCAAAAAAATAATTACTAACCGACGAAATGGAGGAGGTATTCAAGTCAAAGCCTTCATATTTATTTATGTATGACCACACATAGCATAAACTTTACAAAGTGGTCTGATTTGAATAATTATTTTTCTGTTTGGTAGGTACTTCACAAGCGGTCCCGTTTAAATAATAAATCGGCTGAGCCATTTCGATTAATCAACCATAATGTAGAAATTACTACATCGATCCGTTTAAACTATTTGAATTCTGTACAGGGTTGAAATCAGTTATGCCATTTTTAACACGCTTTTATTAGTTTCACCTTTTCTTGTAACCAACCTCCTTTGAGCTCGATTTTGATCTACTTTGAGAGATCAGATTTTCTCACCCATCAAATACCGATGACAATGCATTCATAAAAAAAAATTGATGACTCCTTAGCGTGTTTTTTAGTTTTTTTTTTAACTATATTTATATTATTGGTGATAAATAATACAGAAAATCTTTAGGTCTCCGCCAAGTCAGTTCAAGACGCGAAACATCCCATTTTTGTTTTCCAATAAGGAATCAAGCACACGTGTCGGTAACGCTCCAAATGTAGGTACGCTTTTGATAATATTTCATCATGTTACCGTACGAGAATCGAACAGGACTTCCGTTATTAAATCGAAGGTGTACTGCACAGGTGTGCTGCGAATATTACAGACTGTGATTTAAATGTACGTAGCGCTATATTTTCAGGTTTCCTGGTGGAATAGCTTGGAAAGATGTGAAATAAGTAATTCTTTTAGGAACTACCGTGCCAAATCGACTGCCTCGATAGCTCAGTGGTTAGTGATCCTGACTTCTGGTTCAAAGAGGCGTGGGTTCGATCGTGGCGATCGAACTGGGCAAATATTTATGTGATGAACATAGGTGTTTGCTCTGTGTCTGGGTGTTATTTAGGTGTTTTTTTTAATATTGTGGGACATTTTACACACGGCCTCTGACCCCAAACTAAGCAAAGCTTGTGATATGGCTGCCAGAGACTGATATACCACGTATACTTATTTTTATATACATACTTATATAGATGGTAACTAAATAACACCCAGACACAGAGCAAACACTTATGTTCATAACATAAATATTTGCCCTGGGTAGGGATCGAACCCACGCCTCTATGATCCAGAAGTTAGGGTCACTAACCACTGAGCCACCGAGGCAGTCAAATGTTATCTATATAAGTATGTATTTAAAATATGTATAAGTAGTATATCAGTCTTTGTGTGTAAGATGTCGCTTAATATTATTCATTATTTAAATAATGTTAGGAAATACATTTAAGAAAAGTCTCTTGTTATAATTAGCCATCTGCAACTGAAGTGAGGTCCGATAGACTAACGCCTTTCCGTTGGTGCTACGTTGCCAGTTTGTGGCGTATGGTTCTATGTCTCCCTTTAACTTTCTGTGTCGGTGTCTGTCGTATTATCTAGGACATTGTATGTGACATAGTAAGATAATATATCTTCTAATAGGTGACTAAGAAGATTTTCCTCTTAGAAAAACAAATAAAAAAATATAACCCCTTGTTCGATCTCTGCAAGTGAGTGAGGGTAGATTGGAATATTTACTCCACCCGCTTGATATTCGCTACCGTCGAAGGACGGAAGGTCACTAAGTCGAGGAGAACTGAACTGTGCGCACGTTGCGCCTACCTCGAAAACTAGTCATCGTTTAAGATTAATATTATCCCGTGTCCCGTGCAACGAAAGTGTATGGTGCCTAAAACAAGTGCTGTGGTAATTCTGTGTTCCATAGACGTCGCGACTGATGCTGAAGTCTGGAGGCGGTCGTGGATTGAAGGTTGGTGGAGATTTCCTTTTACCGTCTCGCATCTTGCAGGGATACCTATCTGGGTTTTAAAATTTTTTTTTTTTTTTTTTACATAACTTAGCAATAGTATTTATAATAGTTCTATAAATAATAATAATAATATAACTAATAATTAGACGCACCTCATACAGTCCACTCTTCTGTACAAATCGTACACCCCTCTTTTAAAATATGACTGAAGGAGCGACGGCGTCGCTATAAAAACAGCTGGTATATTGATATCATCTTTCTGGACTCCGAATGTTAGTTTTGACTATTGTTTTATTTGTTTAGTCTACTTGTTATCTTCTAATAAAGGCCGGAGTCATTGTTCAGAAAAACATAATTATATTATGTTTACATATACATATCACATATCATGATTTAACACACACTTTTTCTATTAGCTGAATGTGGGTGCTCATGTACCAACCCTATTTTTACCGACTTCCAAAAAGAAGGAGGTACTATGTTCATCTGTATGTATTTTTTTTGTGTATGTTCATCGATATTTTCGCCAAGTGGGAACCGATTTAAAAATCTTTTTTAATTCGAAATAGTAACTATAGTTTCAAGGTGGATCCATTTTTTTTTAAATCAGCTGAGCCGTTTTAGATAAATCTACAAAAATATTTACATGAATGTCACATTAATTCGTGCAAATTATTCGAATTCTGTACTTGGTGGTAGTTGGTGTTGCGATTTTATGTAAAACATAAAACTAATAATTATACTATGACCGTAATAGAGAAAAATTATGTTTAATTTCTTTAATATCTAGTACGGCACAGTAGGTAGGTAATATTTACATTAGTTACAAATTATACACAAATCATTTTCTTGGACAACATTTGGAAACACAACTATATCAAGTTGGTTTGATATAAAAAAAAGGTTAGAATAAAAAAAAATATACATATATAAACAAAAACTTAGCCATTGCCCCGAAATGAAGATGATGTTTGATATAAGACCTTATTTTATAAGTTTGACCGGTTTTGACCTTAGTTTCTTTATTCAGAGCAGAGCACCACGATAAATAATAATAATACATCTTTATACTGTTACCCAAACTATGGCACATCTCTTAGTTTGCCCCCTTTCCCCGAAAAACTGCAGCCAAATTGATCTTAACTTGACTACCGAGGACGCGATAGAGGTTGCCAGATGTTGGTCCCAAAAGATTTGATCACTGATGTTTTGTAAATATTGTAAATACCTAAATAAATAGGAAAAAAATAAATAAAAAAAATATACATATATATAAACAAAAACTTAGCCATTGCCACGAAATGATGATGATGTTTGATATAAGACCTTATTTTCTAAGTTTGACCGGTTTTGACCTTAGTTTCTTTATTCAGAGCAGAGCTATCACCACGATCACCACCATCGAACAAATTCAAGTCTTAAGTTAGCGCCAAACTTTTAGACAATAAAAAACCTTAGCTTCGTACAGCTTCTTCAAATTTTCACTTACGCTAAAAGCAGTTTATCCACCCAATACTTTATAGTCGTCTTTGTCACTTGGGAAAGTTTGAAGCAGCAGTTCAAAAAGAAAGCTCCGCGAAGTTTAATAGGCTAATTCGTTCGTCGTTTGCTTGTTGGAAAATCTTCAAGTCTTTATCAAAGAGAATATTAATTAGCGTTGATTAAATCGTGAAAATGTGATGTACAGTATTGAAATAGAAATAATTGAAAAAAATTGTTATGGATTAAAAGTGAATGATTCGTAGGTGCTAGACAAACAACATGACTAAAACTACACTGAATGTAGTCTACGATTCCGTAGCCGATTGAACGTAGCAGCTACAAACTACTGCTGTAGCGATTCTGTAGTCTGCTACGGAATCGTACTTAGCATAAGCTATAGGCTAGAGCGATCTTATTAAAGCTCTGTTAATCTTCATTTAAGGCATTTGTAATATTTCATATAACTGATTTTCGTACGGTTTTTACCCGACGAAACGGAGGAGGTTATCAAGTCGACGCGTATATTTTTTATGTATGCGCATTACTTTTTACAAGGTAGTGCAATTTTAATATTTTTCTTTTATTGATAATCGTATACCTCGGAACTGATCTCATATTATTTTGTTCGAAATTGGTTAAAAGATTTTTGAACTGTTTGAACTGTGGTCTAAAAATGGAATACGTTGATAAGAGTGAACTATTCGAATTTTGTACGTAGATTGTTATGTTTGAAGTAGATTGTGCTGTTTTTTGCGAAAAATATTTTTTTTTTTATTCGATAACAACGGTTTCAACCAACTGACGATCATTTTAGAGATAAGGAAGGTGTAATAAATAGATCTCCAACGAAAACTTTACTGCCACATCCCCATCCGATCTATACACAGTGGAGTAAAAATTGATGAAATAATCCCAGAGCCCAAGACTACAAAAGCGCTACAATTCGGTCGTCAGTTCAAGCACACGCTATTCAGATACGGAATATCCGCAATTGAACTTTGCACATCCCATTCACAGCGCAGGTCTAGCATCAGAATTCACTGGCAGGCATCGACGTATTGTTCTATTATGTTTAGAGGATCCAATACCGGATTTAGGTACTATTTCCATGGATAAGTGCTTTTTATGATTCCAAAAGCAAGACCACATAATAAACTGCTACTACATACATAAAAAAAGTTATTGTATTATCGTTTTTTTTTTTTTTTCAAAAAATAGCATGACCATCTTCACCCGTGTTCAGAAACCAATGTAAACCAATGATCTAATAGAGACTTTAACAATACAGTCAGAAAGCAGCTGTGTTTTCAGAACGTCACTATGAACAACTTTTACTATAGGGCCAAGCCAGAATTGTAGAAAAGAATCAGCTGTTTCACACATTTTGTCGATCCCGAGTAGCAATGTTGTACGGAACTGTTTTTTTTCTAATTATTATTAATTAGTATATCACTCCCTTTCGGCTAAGTAAAGGGCAAGCTGATAACACTGTAGAGGATGTCTATATCTATCATTGGATGTCCCTCATCTGTCTTTATCGACAGTCTTCAATGGAATTATTTTCTTAAATATTCTTCACCGGGTCTATGTTATATGTCTATGGCAATGGAATGCAGACATATTCGATTATTCGACGACAATTTAACCGTTTCCTATGTTCGAGTAGTTTTGGAAATTGTAAGTTATGAAATGTCATGTATGAATGTAGGCACCTTAAGAGCCCTTGTTAACGAGACGGTTTTTCGCCGGGGCTACAGCGCAAACAAACGGTTTGCAAACCACAAGCAAGCAGCCGGCGCCGGATCGGGTAGGAACCGTCTCGTTAACAAGAGGCCTATTTAAAATGTTTTTTATAGTTTCAAGGTGTTAGTGCTATAAAGTATTTTAATTGACAATGTTTGTAAATTAGCTCTTGAACACCTAAGGCACGACCTAGAATAGATAAGATGTCTGTAACTGGTATGATTCAAAAACACATTTAAGATAAATATTATTTGGATGAAAATAATATCTCATAATATTATTATGTTCAACAGTGGAGAACATTAAACAGTACGGTACAGATTTCATATTAAAATATTGTATCGCACTGTGGGATGCGCGGACAAAATATTTGTTTTGCCGCTAAGCTCTAAAAACCAACCGCATAATAATATTCTAAAATCATATCCCGAGCTCATAAACATAGCAAGTATTATTTACGAAACAGAAACATGTTACGCGGAATATTTTCGAGGAAAATGCCCAATATTGTTCTAGGATGCAACCAACCAAATAGGCTGAAATGTGTTTCCGTGCGGCCGGGTAAAGATTTCTTGTATGTTTACGGAGAAATATGGTTATTATTATGAAAAGCTGAGTTGATGTGGGTATATTAATCTGGATTTTGGCAAACAGCTCCGTCATCCCTCCGTCACTTGCTGTTTCAATATTAAAAGTAAGTAGGTACGTGGATGGGATAATGATAATGGAAATACTTAGTATATTAGGATTATCTAGATTTGTGTTTTCATTGTGTGTTTATGTTTGGT
The DNA here is from genome assembly GCA_949316475.1 of Hypomecis punctinalis. Classification (NCBI taxonomy): domain Eukaryota; kingdom Metazoa; phylum Arthropoda; class Insecta; order Lepidoptera; family Geometridae; genus Hypomecis; species Hypomecis punctinalis. The sequence goes on from OX438802.1 coordinate 16,350,216, forward strand.
CAGCCATTATGATATAATTGTTGATTTAATTAATCGATACTTTATCTCTATATTTACACCCTTTTTGTGTGTGTAAATAAGATAGATTAAATAAATACGAGTAGATAAGTACCAATATTGCATTTGTATGTGTTGTCTTATTTTGACCTGGGAGATACATCATGTTTTAAAATATAAGGGAACAAACAACAAATTGTGTCTATGAAACAAAATAATATTTCTTCATTTATGCCTTTGACAAATAACGCAGAAATTCTGCCGCGGAAGATAACATCGATACATTTTATACTACACAATTTTCCGTCATAATGGACAGCCGATTTATCATACAATCTGATGACTGCTAACCTATAGAATAAAATCATCGATATAGTATCAAATAGATAGAAATATGTATAATTTTATTCTTATCTCGTAGCGCTCGTAGCGTAGTTTGATTAGGTGATTGTCAGCGATCACCGAAATTAAGCAACGTTCCGCACGGTCAGTATTTTGATGGGTGACCGCGGGTGGCATTTTCCAACTGAGCGCTACTGTGGCTCGGATGACACGTTAAATTGTAGGTCCCGGTTGTTTTAACCGTTTAGCCATGTCAGAGGCCTTCAGGCGGCCTAAAACTCTGACACCAGGGCTAGCCACCCGGCCTATACGAACTTACTTTACTTACTTATTCTTATCTCACGTATTCTGACTTATTTTTAGTGATGGACTTTCCGGCATAATTTTAGCAAAGCTTTAAGCACCCTTGAAAAATAAGTTGACCTTTCCTTATAGCCAAATTTATATAACACTAGTTTTTACCCGCGGCTTCGCCCGCATGATATTTTGATTTTTGACGCAATATCATTATAATTTTTAGCCTATGTGTTATTCTGATATATAAACTATATTATTGCAAAGTTTCATCTCAATCCGTTCAGTAGTTTTTGCGTGAAAGAGTAACAAACATCTATACATACATCCATCCATCCATACATCCATCCATCCATACATCTATCCATCCATCCTCACAAACTTTCGCGTTTATAATATTAGTAGGATTAAAATAAAATGTAGGTTCTGTGCATTTAATTTTTGTTAAATAAATTTGACCCGAAACGGCAAGATTCCTGAATCTCCTTCAGATTTTCATTCAAGACTTAATTTCCATTACAATTTCTTGTCTCATTAGTTAGTCTACTGTCACTCATGGTTTCCTGGTATTCCTTTCTCTCGGAGTCTAATTTTATTTCGCTAATTACATTCCTTCTGTGAAAACTCGTAATGAATGTAACAGCTACTTTTAATTTGGCGCTAACGCTCGGGTGCCATGTTGGACATTGTTGAACACTTAAATTCAGACATTACTGCATTTTTATTATTTTATTTAAGTAATATACCTTATAGTACGCTCGTTTGACTAACTGTTAAGTTAAGCAATGTTTAGTAGTAAGTACAATACAATACAATTTTTTATTCATAACTTGAGTTACATGTCAAAAATATTCAATTGTAATTAACAATTTCATAGTTCACAATATAGGTTGTGAAATTAATATATTCCACGAATAAATAATTCAACTAACAAAGTCGTTATGAACAATTTAAAAATTTTGATCGCCGCTGGCATTTTCAACTGAGTTATACTGTGGTACGGAATTGCCATACCCTTATAGGGTCATATGTATAACTATATAAAGCATGGTAAATAAGAACGCATGTAAATTTCATAATTATGTTGCTATAAATGATTTGAGTTTGAGTTTGGATGTTACCTAGCCACTACTCAGCCTGTAAGTATGAATTTACTTACACTTCAGTATTTAGGTAGAGTAATTATAATGTCCCGCGTTTTATATCTATCTTTGAAATAACGCTTTAGTTTCCTTTATCAAATTAAGCCTAATATTGTAATATAATATCTTAATGTATGTGTAATATAAATATAACAGAGAAAATATAGTAATATGGTCACTGAAGACTCAAATTACCATTTGAGTCTTGCTCACTTCCAATCCGCATTTTGTATTACGACTGGGTACCTGCGCGCGGACTACACTGGCTGGTAGTTTCTCCAATAAAAACATATCTACCTTTTAAGGTACAATAGTGTAATTTTATGACTATTGACTATGGGTGATCTGATGATCGATTGGATCGAAGAGTTTTCGACTAGAGACCACGTAACGGCAGCTATCCACCCACAAGGTGGACGAATAACCTCATCAAGACCACAGGATCACGCTGGATACAGGCCGCTTTCAAACGATATTATTGGATATAGGGGAAGCCTATGTCTAGCAATGGACGCCCTATATAAACGACGATGACGACTGACGACTACATATTCCTACATACACCCAAATTAATTATTAGAGCTGTCCTTGCATTTTATTTACCTACATTTTACGCGAGCTTTTATATCAGTGACCCTCGTAAAAGATACGGATCTTTGATAGCTCATTTGTGTCATTACATTGAAACGTATAAAGATTTTATGTTCGTATTGTAAATACGTGCTGCACCCCTATGTGGTATATTTTATGGATAGTTTTAACACAAATAGGTCGCTTTTATATTTATAATCTGTTTATGAGCCGAAAGCTACGAAGTTATAGTCAGATTTTAATAAATAATGTTCCTACGTATTTTCAGCTTATGGTTAAATCTGATAGATTAACTGGCTTGTTTCGCAAGAATTGTTTTAGTTATTTTTTCTTGGGGGTTGTAACTAATACTTATTTATGACCAATTTTATGGCTCTTTTGTGTCGCTAAATATTACTATTAAATAAATAAAATATCGAATAGCGTTTGATCTCGGTAACCACTCTAATGATTTTTTATTTTTGTAAAAATAAGGTCTTCCTTTTCTTAATTCATCTTGATAAAAAAATGGATAAACAATTACGAATTTGAGCCATTAGAAAATTCCTACTTCATTTCTCCCGTCGCTTGCCTTTTATTCTAAATGGTTTGAATAACTATTCAAATAAAAAAGTTACATCACATTTTGATTATTTTTGTTGTTATTAAGTGAAGAATATTTAAGTTTGTATCAGTTGCTCTACCCACAAATTCTAAAAACCTCATACAAATTACTTTTTCTGATATACCTGTTTGGAGAATCTTTTATGTGCGTTCCATCCCCTTAATTGGACATGACTCGGAAGAAACGACACCCACATGACTAGACAAAAAATTAATGTTCAAAACATACGTAAATTATACCATATTTGTTCAAAGTTTTCACACCACTGCCTTTTCGGTGAAGGAAAACATCGTTAGACAGCTTGCATACTATACGTCGCTAGAAGAAATTCGATGGCGTATGTGAATCCACCAACCCGCATTGGGCCAGCGTGGTAGAAATGACCCAATCACCTTTCGTGGGTGGACTATTAAAAAGACTAATACGGTGCAGTAGGCACAGTACAGTTCAAAGCTCTTTCCATACTTAGTTACTCAGTAAACTCTGGTACGCTATTCATCAGAGTTCTCTGCTTATTTTGTCCAGGTTCGAGCCTTAATTTTAAATATCATCGAGTCAATAAGGTCGCGGTGGAGTCGACGTCCAAGCCTTTATTTGTACTGCTACTACTATGTATATTTTTGTTCAATTTTGCTATATTAAGGAACTAATAGCGCAATGAAAATATGAGATTAAATGCTGCCAGCCTGCCCGTGACCATGACCGATACGACCCAGTCGAAACGTCGGAATCTTCTTCTTAGTCGTGTTCTTCATTACTGAAGGTCATGTCTAATTTGGACCAGTTTGATCCTGGATCACTTTTTGGACAATGTTCTTCCACTTGGACCTGTCTGCTGCGGATCTCATGGCGTCAGGGATGGGCATGCCGGTCAAAAATTTTATTTGATCCGTCCATCTCGTAGGCGATGGACCGCGTGGTCTTTTCCTTTCGACCTTTCCTACTACCATTAACTTCTCTATGTTATTTAAATATCTGCGAGTGATGTTACCAAAGAATTTGAAAATGCGCTGGAACGTCCGAATAGTGATGTGTTTATTAATCTTTCATTTTCAATACGCGATAAGTCCTGTAATATAATAAAAAATTGCTCAAGTGTCCAAAGCTGGAAAATAATACTTTTTTAAGATATTTAAAATGTGAGCTTTTTGAGCATGATCTCGTGATGACACCTCTCTGTGCTCAAGTACGAGTATCTTTAGGAAAGGAGTTTATTTTAGATATACTAATTTTAGACAAAATCAATTCAATAAACCTACACAGTTTATTCAAACCACCAAAAAATTAGGCAGCAGAAATATAGGCTAACCAAACTTCACCTTAACTAAAATATTGACTCAAAATTACCCAATACACAAGAAGCCGCCGCGTAAATTGTCCAATATTAAAAAAGGCCGATAGGAGTATTGTTTTCATCTATCCAGTTTTCCCATTATGCTAATCCTATCTGGAGGCACCTGTCGCACGCGACGGCGCGACGCTACCTGTTTTTAATTAAAACTTCATCGCCTATTGTTTCTTTAACACGTTTTACTTAAAGGTTTGTGGTGATACTGGTTACAAATAAAAATGATTTAAATAAAACGATTTCATAAGCGGCTATCAATTGAAATCGCGATAATCTCTATCTAGACCGATTTGATTCATAGTCGCTGATCTCGTTAGGATTTAGATATAAAGTATTATTTCTAAATATTATTAAAATCGTCTGATAAAATGCGCAACAGCAAATTTAATATCTTTCTGATCGAAAATCGCAGATGACAAAAAAAAACATTAATAATTACAATTTAAATAAAAAAACATTAATGTTTTTTTTTCTGGTTCGTTGAAACTTGGCACATCGGTTCTATATTAATTATAAAATCTGTGTAACAACTATCGTCGAGATTCGTTGAAAAATGTGACCTGTAGAGGAAATCTAGCATCTGGACAGACGAAAGCAAATCGCCGTGTTAAAACGGAGAACTTTGCTGTGCTCAGTCAATAAAATTCTCGTCGTTTTGAATATACCTACCGACGACATCGAAAATGATGCCATCAGTCGATTCGTACGGCGAGCGTCGTCTGTGTCATCGGAGACCATCAGGGAATATAACCTACAGATGGCCGTCAGGGATCGGAACGAGGCGGTGATGGAGGCTCTGGGCCGGGAGAAGGCAAAAAATGGCATAGGACGTGGAAAATGTGTATTTTTAATTTATAAGAAATGAGCATTGCGCGCATACCCCAATCATTCATGCTCGCCATCGAAGGCTCCTTCTTGCGGCGGCATCATGTGCCGGGTCGCTCTCTTCCCTCAAATATGGTCGAAGAGAGCGATGGCTGGCACATGTGTCACACTCGTGATCGGGTGCTGCTTGCGGGTCGCCGGTCTGCTCGTGGCATTCGCGCATTGCACCAACTAACTAACTTAGACTAAAATTTCAAGTACCTACTAACTTTCTTTGTACAGTATAATCTAACAATTGTAATTTTAGTTAACAAAGGGCACAGACCCTGGAGTCAGTGGTTTGTAAAAATTTTCAATAAAATAATAAAAAAATGATAATAATAATAACCTACAAAGAAATAAAAAAGGTTTTAAGAGCTAAAATCCAAAGGTCTCTAAGTTATACGTAGCATATAGCTGCCATAATTTTGGTACTAAAAGGTGAGTAGAACCGCAAAGTGCAGCTAGTATCTACAAACAAAATGTGCTTTGTTGTGGCTTCACACATGAAAATAACCTCAAAACTAATTCCTACCAGCAAAGAAGAAGTTTCGTACAACCTTATTTGCCTGCGGAAACTATAATACTGAAGCTATTATAACTATCTAAACTTTATCTTTGAGAAAAAGACCGAGTTCCGCATATGCTGGTTTACATAAACGATGTTTCTCGTGGTTTTTTTGTATCTAGGTAGTTTCTTTCAATTGTTTTTTAGCTGACAGTGAAAAATAGATTTTACAGATTGTTTTACTTTTTCGTCGGATTTTGGCTTAAAAACCTTTAGGTACTTCTTTTTCTTAGTAGTGAAGCTCGTTAAAGTCTAGTTAGATTCAGAATTCAGTGATTCACTGAACTTTATGCTATTGATAAGTTTTGAATTTTGTCTAATAAATACCTACCAACGCTATTCAACCGACTAAAAAAGCAGGTTCTCAATCTGGCTGTATCATGTAATTATGTTTTTTGAAGTGAAAACTTCACACTTTTGTGCACTTTTGGGGATGGGTAAAAAATGTTAAACTCGTGTCAGGATCTCCCTGTTCAAAAATTCGTAGGACAGGGCAAAAGTTTTAACTTCTGCCAGCACTCCAGAAGTAAAACTCTTTGTTTTTTTTTGTATGTTTGAACCGATTTTGATGTTTTTTTATTTGTTTGGTAGGTCATACCTTAAGAGTGGTAGTATTTATATTTTTTAGAAATCAAACGCGAACCTATCCTATCCTACTAATCCTACTAATATTATAAACGTGAAAGTTTGTGAGGATGGATGGATGTATGGATGTTTGTTACTCTTTCACGCAAAAACTACTGAACGGATTTAGATGAAACTTTGCAATATTATAGCTTATATATTAAAATAACACAAAGGCTATAAATTATAATGATATTGCGTCAAAAATCAAAATATCATGCGGGCGAAGCCGCAGGTAAAAACTAGTTCAAAATAAAATAAAAAAAACTGACAAACTTGACTGCCTCGGTGGCTCAGTGGTTAGTGACCCTAACTTCTGGATCAAAGAGGCGTGGGTTCGATCCCCACCAAGGGCAAATATTTATGTGATGAACATTAGTGTTTGCTCTGTGTCTGGGTGTTATTTAGTTACTATCTATATAAGTATGTATTTAAAAATAAGTATATGTAGTTTATCAGTCTCTGGCAGCCATATCACAAGCTTTGCTTAGTTTGGGGTCAGAGGCCGTGTGTATGATGTCCCAAAATATAAAAAATAAAATTGCATGTTTTTGAAAAACCAAAAATAAACAAATTACCTACAAATCTGGACGATGTTGTGATTTATAGTTTCCTTCAGTACATTTTTGATGCGGGCTTTCGGTGTCTGTTATAATTTCTCAAATTATAAACGATTGAAATCGGTTATGCCAGTAAGTAAGTTCGTATAGGTCGGGTGGCTAGCCCTGGTGTCAGAGTTTTTAGGCCACCTGAAGGCCTCTGACATGGTTGAACGGTTAAACAACCGGGGCCTGCAATTTAACCTGTCATCCGAGCCACGGTCGCGCTCAGTTGGAAAATGCCACCCGCGGTCACCCATCCAAATACTGACCGTGCGGAACGTTGCTTAATTTCGGTGATCGTTGACAATCACCTAGTCAAACTACGCTGCGACTGCTACCGTTGCCATTTTTGGCAAACATAATTATTATTCAGTACATTTTAAAATTTTGTTAATATTCAAAATTTTGTTACTATGACCTAGCTCAGCTGCGTGTTAGTCTAAACACGACCTCAAAACGAATCGACACCCTTTTCAAATGTATGTAGTCGTAACTCTCCATTGAGGGTGAAATTGGAGTTCGGTTTTGTGTAATCCTTTTATTTACTACGCCGGAAAAACATGCGAGCGAAAATCGTACAATCTCAGTTTACATGCAACTACATATACCTATGCGAAAATCCACAGTATAAGAACTAAAGTAAATCAATGAACGTTGTAGTCTTTTTTAACAATTTTCCAGGAGGATGTTTTCGAATCTATATTTCAGATATGTACATACGAGATCGGTCAAAAAATGTCACGCCCTATTTTATTTTTGTTTTCAGAGATTTGTAATCTGGCGTCGTTTACAGCCAAAGTGATATTTATCATTTGAATTTGCGTGCCTTATCTTTGGTAACAATTTATGGCTTGAGAAAAAAGTAACTTCTTATTAGTTAAAAACAACAACATAAAATATGTTTCTCCTTGTACTTAGTTCCACGCTACGAAATCTATTTTCGATAAACAGAAATCTTGTTTGGAAAAACACACTTAAATATATGTAGGTATTATTTATAGGTACTTTTTATGGATACAAAACTTTCTAATTTATCTACATTTATAGTAAAATCCGGGTTGCTAGTAACAAAAAAAAAATATTTTTAATTCTCTGGATGCGCCGCACCGCTTATAATCTTAAATCAATTACAAGACAAAATAATCCAAATTCTCAATGAATTTGATCTCCACAATGCAATGATCCTCATCACATTACACAATAACACAAATATAAAATGTCAGCTAATAAAACTCACACAGTGGGAAATGAGTGGAGCTCCGACGCGACGCCACTCAACGTGACAGGGTGATCGCATGATTCTGACGTATATCGACTCGGTCAGAAATAGCACAGATTTATGAATGAGTATTATCGCAGCGTACGTGTTAACTATTTGGATTTTAAGTTTTCATAACAAGTATGTTTATTTAAAGACTAATAAATACAAAACTTTCCAAATTTATCCACTTGCAAAACTGGTATTAGTTGCTAGAATTTGATCGTTAAATTTAAATTCCGGCTTAGCAGAATCATAATCTGAAAATCAATTACAAGGCAAATTAATCTCCAAATTCCCAATTAATTTGATCTCCACAATGCGTCGATCCTCATCACATTACACAATAACACAAATATAAAATGACAGCTAATAAAACTCACATAGTGGGAAATGAGTGGAGCTCCGACGCGACCCCACTCAACGTGACAGGGTGATCGCCTGATTCTGACGTACATCGACTGGGTCAGAAATAGCACAGATTTATGTCTGATTACCGCAGCATACGTGTTAACTGTTCGGGGCTAATGATGTTTTACTGTTGCTTAGCCACTTATCGTTCTTCTCAATATATGAAGAATATCGTCGTGCTGTTTTATTGCTCATACATGTCGAATACTAGCATCGTGCTGCTTTATACTTCCGTAAGAAAATCTAACCAAATAGCTATGGATAAAGCCATCACACTTAGAAATTATATGGAAAAATTAAAATTCAGTCAACGTTACTTTCTATAATTCGAATACTAGGATAGAGACCGAGTAATGACAAAAAAAAACACGTTGATTGATTATTTTACCAATTTTTATCATTTATTGCAGGCAATGTGGACTACGTCATTACCTACACAATCTACATAATTATTTTAATTATCAAACCGAATTTTGTATAATGCGCACTGCAATAATGTGCACGTAGAAGTGTATTAAATAGAATTGATCTATTATAGCATATCTAATCAGTATAGACCCGTTTTTTTCTCGCTAAGAAGGTATTTATGTATTTTTTAATAATGCCTTTAAAATAATCTCGCTAAACCAAACCAACTTTGGCAGAAATAAAATTGATCGCATAGTTTCAGGCACATTCGACGTATCATTTCGAAATAACTCGGTTTCAATATGATCCTATTTCCTGCAACTGCACGTTCCAAGTCTGTTCATCATAATTAAATTTCATTTACCAAAGCCACGTCCGGCGTTCTTTCTCGTCGTATCTATGTTGGATGGTCGGACTAGAAAAACCAATTCCAGTTTACAAAGGACGCCAATTTATGAGCCAATGCACGCGGACCCGCTGGGAACGAACTGACCGCCGTTGTCGCCATAAATTTGAAATCGTATAGATTGGCCAAGCCATTGGAACAGTTGGTCAGATGCAAGAACTAAAATTTTCTGCTGGAAATTTTCAGATTTGTTTTCAAATTACAGTTGTGGCTCCCTCGTTCAAATTTGTAGATTAGTTGGTTGTGTATTTGAGGTGGTGTTGTGATAGAAAATGGTCCAGATTGACTGGAAGTTGTGTGACTATACAGGACCTACACGTCTAGACGACAGACATAATCTAGGGACTAATGTACACTCAGCCCTACCATTTTTAAGTATCTTTACATAACCAAGTGATAATGCGCTGCCAGTTTATCTCTACAAAATCTAAATATTCCAGTAGAGAGAAAACAAACGAAGCGCAAAAATAAAAATGCTTCGAGGAAATTTCACGAAGGGTAGATAATAAACATTTCCACGAATGATTTCCCAACTAGAAAGTTGGGAGCTCATATTCCAAACAAACTATGAAAATCTCGCCAATTCACATAAATTGTAATGAAATTTGCTGCCTCTGTTATCTTATACAGGGAATTACAGCAGCAAAGCAAACCTCGGTTGGCATTGGATTATACTTACCAAGCGCCTGCAGCCAATTGTTGCCCACAGTTGTTATTTTAAGCCCTAGCTAATCCCAGGATGATTAAACAGTCTAAAAACTCGAGCACTGGACTATTCTAAATTAACGCGGTAAACGCAATTTTACTTAATTACCGGACACGAAACACAAGACAAGGTAAAATTATCTACATTTTTTTCTATTTCAATCAAAACGTGTCAAAAGTGCCATTCTTTTTTATACCACAGCAGTCACATATATATCGTACAGTCAGTGTCAGTGATCAACTGCGTACTGCAGTTGCAGCTCGGTCACCACGGACATTGGGTCAGAGGAGCCGGGAGGTCATCTTGTTTTCAAAAGTCTTTCTGAGCGTCTAGTGGACGCGACGCGTGGCCAAAATGAGGGTTTTTATTTGGCTCAACGTATAAGCATCGCCATTCAGCTTGGCAATGCTGCCAGCATGCTGGGCACGCTGCCAATTGGCAGTGGGTTTGAGCATTTGGATTATCTTTAGACCTTCAAGGGTCTGTGGATGATCCAATTGATTGTTATGTAGTAGTAGTTTATGTAGTTTTAGATTATGTAATGTTTCACACCACTGGCTTTTCGGTGAAGGAAAACATCGTGAGGCAACCTGCATATGTTCGGAGAAGAATTTTAATGGCGTATGTGAATCCATCAACCCGCACTGGGCCAGTGTGGTGGATATGGCCCAATCACCCTTCGTGGGTAGGCCTACGTCCTGCAGTGGACTATTATAAGGCTGATACAGTACAGTACAGTACAGATTATGTAAGTTTAGTTGTAGTTAATAAATGCACATGTCCTGTAAAAAAATTAAATACCTATTTGTTATTGTCTATATATAAAATATAAAAATTATAGATACAATTGTAGAGCAAGCTATAAAGTTTTCTGAGCGATCGAGATTTCTAAACACCCCAAAATGAAGTGAATAAATGAAGGGCTCACTGTCTTTTATCCTACGGGGAATTACAGTTGCCAACCAAACGTTAGTAGTCGTCGGATTATATCAAGCGCATACATAATTAGGTACGTCCCGTTGGTAACGCTGTCGCACTCAGTACATAAAGTACAAAAAATAATTTGTAAATAAATAATAAGTTTAATTGTTACGCAAGTATGTACGCAAGTAGGTTGTTTTGTAAGATTGTGAACCTGCTATTCGATCAAAATGTAAACAGCAATGAAAGGCGCGCCATCTGTTATCCTACAGGGAATTACAGTTGCAAATCAAACGTTGGTAGGCGTCGGATTATACCCAGCGCATGCATCAGCACGTCCCGTCGGTAACGCTGTCGAACTCGGAACATAACGGCGGCGGAGGCACGCCGCCCATATTCAAACGTCTGTGCTATTAGGAAAGTGTGTTGGGCTTAACTGTTACTAGTTTTCGAGAATTGACTGTGCGTTCTAAAACTGTATCCGGAATTCGTGATAGAAAGTATTGATGGTATGAAAATATCGCTCCCGATATTTTGTGGTACCGATAACTTTAGGATATTGTTTTCGTGACTAATTGAATGTATTTTTGTACTACAGGACTTATTGCACAAAAGAATACGAGATCCAAACAGAGGAGTTAATGTTTTAAACAAAACATAAAAATGCTTTAAATTAATAAGAGAAAATCTAATTTGTAGGTATTAGCAGTACCTACTGCCAGGATCATAAGATACTAACAAATAACCGCAAATACTTCACTTCAGTCATTTTCACCATACTTTGTGTCTTCTTCCTATACATGTACACATACGAGTATATATGTTAGTACCTGTAACAAACAAAGTAATCGTTATTAGTAGATGTTCTATAATTATCTTCTTCTTCTCTTATAAATATAAAAAATAATCGTGGTTGTTAGTCTCGCTAAAACTCGAGAACGGCTGAACTGATTTAGCTAATTTTGATCTTGAAATATCTGTGACAGCTAAGGGAAGGTTTAAACGGTGAGAAAATATAAAAATGTAGGGAGTAAAATAATAAAAACATGTATTTAACTTTTCCATACAAAATGTTCCTGCATATAAAAGTTGTCATTGACAGTTGACAGATGGTGAGATAAAGTTCGCCGGGTCAGCTAGTAATAAATATTTATTCATTTATGTTCATTAAAAGTTAATCAAGTATGTAACGTTTTGTTATTTCATTGTTCAAATTCTTATGAAAAAATATTTATGTTGAAATTAAGAGTTACCACAAAATCTCGTTATGGTTGAAAAAATACCCACAGAGCAAATAGGGCATAGCCGTGGTAGTCAAGAGGCAGTGACACCCGCCTTACAATCGTGAGGTCGTGGGTTCGAATCCCCGGTCCCATACCAATGAGTTCTTTGGAATTCATGTACGGAATTTCAGATCACTGGCTTTTCGGTGAAGGAAAACATCGTGAGGCAACCGGCGTATGTGAATTCACCAACCCGCACTGGGCCAGGGCCCAATCACCCTTCGTGGGTAAAGGGTACAGTAAATAGGGCTTACCGAGCTCGAAACTGTTCTGTACTTTGCTTTGCTTGTACTGTTTGGATTCTCGTCCAGTCAGACCAAAAGAATACCAAAAACATAGCTCACAGCTGAGCGAGCTCAGCGAAGTTTATCGTGGCTTGTACACCGTGGCTTTTTGGCCGACTTGCCACGTTTGCATCGATTGTCTAAAACTTAAGCCGGATCCAGACAGGAGAAAAGTAACTTCAAATGAAAGATTCTGCCTTTCAATGCGTGTTCAAATATCGCATCGGCAAGTCTTTCGGGCGCCTGCTCTTGTTTTAAAATTTCTTCTAGTTCGAATGATAGGTTATATTTTTTGAATCGTTAGGTAATAGTTTTTCCGAAACCATTTGCATGAAGACTCTTAACCACAGAGTATAGATTATAGTCCAGACAGACTAAAAGAATTCCAAAAACATAGCTCACAGCCGAGTGAGTTCAGTGAATGAAGTTTATCGCGGCTTGTACCGCGCGGCATTTCGGCCGACTTGGCACATTTGCATCGGACGCCCGTTCGTTACGCTTTGACGTCTCCCTGACAAGCACTATCTGTCCGATACGAAGCCGATACAATGGCTTTCCACTGGCGATTTATGTCATAATGTTGAAAATCGGGGACGAAGCAAGATTTACTTTGGGAAAGACCTACGTTCTAATATGTAGAACGCTACCTAATCATTGCCATAAGATGGAAACTATTTCTGTAGCACGTACCTAAGTATATTTTAATTAATGTAGGTAATCGGTTAGATATTTAGTTACCTTATTTATGTTATAAAAATTGTTGTGAGTCAAGCGACGACGCTTTTTGAATACTTTGTGTAAAGGTTTGTAATTTTTAAGGTTATATAACCTTACATAATGTTATATTAACCTTACATAATTTTTATAAATATTGATATGATAATGATATCCATGCTACAAATGACTCTTCACGATTATTTGATGAAAGTAACAGAGCAACAGCTTAACAATGACAATGTAATTTTTAGTGTACATTTTACACTACAATACATTCGTGGCAAAACATCTCTATCCAAAACAGATATGTGTGAAACGTAGCATAACATAAAACTCTATCTTCCATAAAATCGAACCGATAGCCCGAAGGAGAAGCATCATAAGTGGCATTCAAAATGCGCGGTCCGGCCCGGCACGTTGCATCCGAAACCAAACTACCCGCCTTTGATGTCTACGTGACAAACGCTATCTGCCAAATGTTACGAATGTGCAACCGTTTAAGCACAATGGCTTTGGACTTTCGAATTTCTCGGTATTGGAGCTGCGATATCACTTTACTATCCGCACGATCCGAAACCACAATGGACTGTGATCATTTGAAATTAAGGCAATAAATAAAAAAATATAAATACACGACCGTTTTTAAAGAATTTTCTCTAGGCAAAGATGACAAGATTTGAGGTAATTAAGAATGTTTTAGTTGAAACCCTTCTTATAAAAATCTAGTTCAAAGTTACTAATAAGATATTTTAAGGGATTTTCAGTAAATCTTTAAGGATAACTTTGTATAATGGATTATATTTTTTTAAATTTAATTTAAAATTAAATTAAAAACCGAAACAACTACAATAGTTATACATAACTTTACATAAAATAACATTCGATCTTTTTATGTTGATATCTTTTAGGTTCATTGACAAAATTTAGCAATAAAATTCAGCTAAATAAACTATAGTTTCCCGATGGAATTGGCAAAGCCGTGACCACTTTAGAGCCAGTGAATATTTGAAAGTGCTTTGGATTTGATTGGATTAAAATCAATTGATATATTGGTGCTTTATCACAGGAATCCCCTGATCCATCACTCAGTTCAAACCCTTATACGTGTAGGTATACGATAGTAAAAAGATGTTAGTGTGATTTTATGCGTCGGTCTTCCATCTCGCTCTTGCAATCCCAAATAAATAAAGATAAAAATATCACAACACGCAAATATGTGATAAATCTGTAATAAGGTTTTTTTATAATTCAATATCTGTAATACTTATACAAAGTTATTTCAAATCAATTAGCGTCCTTTTAGGGGCTTATTCTGTACATCAAAACTAACAACTTTTGTACTGCGACTTTTGTCAAAACGCAAAAAAAAAATAGAAAAATATCGTTCAAATGTATGGAACAGCTGATTATTTTTTTGAGTTTTGACAAAAGTTGCATGACAAAAGTTGTTAGTTTTGATGTACAGAATAAGCCCCTAAAAGGATGCTAATTGATTAGAAATAACCCTGTATATTTAAACCTGCAAATGTGCGAATGAGACAGCTGTGGTGGTGGTTAAAAAGCCAACAAAGCTCTCATTTCTTACGAAAAGCTAAAAAATGTGAAACTTATTTACTAACCTACATATTTTAATTGTCAATTATTTTTTATCTCGTTGGACATTCCAATTAGTCAATTTACCAATTTGTAACATAAAATTAGACGGAAGATTTATCATCCCACGCCAATTCTATTTAAATAACGTACAGTAGCGTAGGTGAGACATCTCAGTAAATACTTCTTCTTCGTTTCGATGGTTCTAAGGTGATAGATCTAGACTCTGATGATCTATCTAGATAAGCTTTGCCCAGTGGTTAGCGACTGCTACTCCAGGAGGGGTGGCCTCCACTAGGTCGTTCAGTGTGCAGGCGTTTGGGCACTGAGGACAGGACAATAGGTGTTTCATTGTCTGCACAGCTCCACAATCGCACTCCACTGAGATCATGTCAGAGAAACCCTATTTGGCCATAATAAACTTGCTGCGGCCAACTTGGGTCCGGGGTTGATTCAACGACTTCCACGTTGGCCATGCTAAGTCATTCCCTGGGGGGAGTTCTTCCGCTGGCTCTAAGAAGTCTTGTGGTGGGGGACAGGTTTCTTGCCAGAGTTTGCAGCGGGCCTCGCTGGGGTGACCGATTAAGGGATTTGTGCAATTTAGGAAATTCTTGCTACTTTTGAGGCGGTTGGCAGACTGTCGTTTTTGTTTTGGGGGGGGGTAGCCAGTAATCTTGATGTTTCATTGGGGGCAACATCTACTTCTTTAGCGTGGGCGGATCGGTGCCACACTGGGCACACGTATTCTCCAGTGAGGCGGGAGAGTCGATTGTTTCTAGTGCTGACTTTTTTAACTTGGTTTTTAAGCAGTGTGTTTTGTAGGTAAGGGTCCGATCGAGTTTTACTCCTAGGTAGGTTGGGCTATTGCAATGTTCAACAGCGACGTAAATAAATACTGAACACAACAGTAACTTTTCTTTAAATATACAATAAAATTTAAATATGCTTCGTTAAGAGTTGAATTGAGGTGATATCTTGCCAGGAGTATACTTTAATTGTAAATTGCAGCAACTGTCAGTATAAATTACTAATTGTTGTTTGGCAAAAAAAAAATCTCGATAGATCTCATTCGATCTCACCACATGCTTATAGAAACTCACAAAGAACTCGATAATAATTATAGGACACATTTCATTATTTTCAGTCTAGTTACCCTGATAAAAAAGAGCAAAGGTCATCACACCTCGGCTCGATTTCATTTTCGTCTTTGAAATTTGTGTTTTTCAATGAATCCTGACGAAAGTTGGTACACAGGTCCTAAATAGTCGTCGATGATTTGTGACTGGAGGTATTTCCCCTTAAAAACTTTACTGTCCTGCTTTTTATCAGCCGTTTTCGATATTATTTGTTATGATCGTTTAGTATTTAGATCCTAGCAATATTTGCAAGAACCAAATCTGTCTAAACCGAGTCGAGGAATCGAGATATAAACTTATGAAGATTCAGTTCAAGAGAGGTAGTGCGCGATCTACTGTACGATTATCTACTAATAATATCAATCATACTCAATCCAATAACTAGGCAAATCACTTTCTTCAGCCAAACCAACACGTTTACTATTCAAGGGATCCCGAACTTTAGATCATTATCTATTTCCCGGGTTCCGTTGTTCGTATTCGTCCTTTATTAGCATAATGCCAACTGTGGTTTATAGCTACAGGGTTGTCGGCTTCCATTTTACAAGTTGCTCAGATATGTAGGAGATCTTCTAATTTATTCTAAGAGTTACGCTGCAGAACGGAAACTCTCGAGATGAAAATGCGAAGTGAGAGAGTTGTGTGAGTTATAGCTGAGTAGAAAAGCAAAAGAGATTGAGCCATTTTTATTATTCTGTAGTCAAGTGTGTATGGTCTTTATAAGCAGCGACGAACCTTATGTCATGGGTTACTTGGTTGAAATTAAATTAATTACATTAGTTTTATTTATGAAGAAACACTTCTCTAAATGATAGAGAAGCGTTTCTATTTTGGGATGGATTTTTTTCATCTGTCCGAAGGTGGTCCGAAGTCTGCTAGTTGGTTTGGATGTTGTTTCTCGCGTACAGAGGATCTATTTTTGAGTTTCGAACGGCTAGGAATGTTTATGGAACTTTGATAGTAACAGTCGGATAACCATTCGCCATATTTGATTTGTTAGTTTTTTAAACGTTCCTTTTCCCGATTTTCCCTTTTGCAGTTTACGGTTTCTTATGAAATAGCTGTGTCCAATAGTAAACTGGTGCGTAAAATGGGTAATTTTAAATAAATGAGTCATCCGTATAGAATAGATAACACTTTATTGGACACAGTAAAATATAAGACAACAGTAATACATGAAAAACTTATTAGTGTAGCTCAAGTCGGTCTTACCGCTGGAGGCGATCTCTTCCAGGCAACCCATTATTAAATTCCGTATAGTTATAGTAGAAGCACGTATTACGTTCCTAGCCAAAAAATAAAAATAGTGGTCCATGTCGAATTTTTCAACGAACTTTGATGAAATTTAGTAGGTACCTACTTAAGTTGTTATAATTATAAAGTTCCACTGTTATACATAACTTGCTTTCGCCCGCGGCTTTGTTTGCGGGATATTTTGATTTTTGTGCTATCTCTCATAGGAACTTTTCATTCTTCCGGGATAAAAAGTAGTGCTATAGACTCTATAGAGTCACTCTCCGACCTTTGAACTACATATTTTATACCGCCAAAAACCTAGTCTATCCTTTTCTATATTGCTACGTGAAAGAGTAAAAAACCAACAAACATATTATTGGACAGAAAAAAACAGTAAAGAAGTAAGAATGAGTTAAAGAATAAAGTTTAATCAAAGTCGACCGTTTCCACAAACATTAGTCTCTACACGGAAGAGCTGTAACAAGCTTAAGGGATTATACTCAAAAGGGTACATCACAGACCATCCTAGAATAGAAATCTCTTAGGTATTCTCTTTCAGGGCAGTAATGCGCTTAAAATAGCCAATGCTCGTCAGTATTGACGATATGATTGGTCCGTTTGATGAGAACTTTATTGAAGAGAACAATTGTGCATTTTGCGCTAATAAATTATTATTATATCAAATTTGCCGGCGCAAAATTGAAATTATTTTGTACCATGCACTATTTCGTGTTCATAATTTTAAGTGGCGTTGGATTTTAGTATTATGTAAGTTTACATAGACCGTGTGGCAAGCCCTGGTATCAGATTTTTGTGCTGCGTATAAGACTCTGACGTGGCTTAGCGACCTACGCAGTAGCACGCAGTTATACCTAAATGCCACTGTTGATCACGGATCAAAAGACCACGCAAAACGTTGTTTAACTTTAGAGATGGTCAAGAACTTTTAGTCAAGCTACGCTATGAGTGCTTCGATTTCAGTATTGTACCTACCCGTAGTAAAAGTTGCTAATAAGCATAATTTATATATCAACAACTCCTTTGGGATTTTTTATTTCATGGCATGCTTTTTATACTCTTCAAACTCTTTTTTGTGATGTAAAAACTAGTTGGAATACAGCAGTTACTAACCGTATCCCGGTGGATATGAGTGTAAAAGGTAGTCATTACATTAGTAGTATTTGCATGCATTTGCATTTTGTCGCTCCGTTGCACTGCGTGCTACTCATACTAGTATGCATTGTCTGCCTACATGATAGTTTAATTAAGATAACGGCTAACAAGTTTTTAAACTTTTTTAATAAAACATATTGCACTGTGCTAGCTTTTCAATAGTTTATTCGTGAAACATAGGCTTCTTCTGGTCATATCCATCACGCTGCCGGCCTAGTGCATTGAGAGAAGATCTTGCAAAGTGGGCTCAGAATATGTACAGCAGCCCAAAAATAGTGTGACGTAGTAGGCCGCGGTAATGACGGCGAGTTGTTTACACCTAAGTTCGAGATTTATGGTTTTATGACTCGAGCGGAGTCGGCCTTTGTCTGCCGTCTATTGTTTAGTTTTTTTTTTGTTATTTTCTACTGGAGAAACAATAGGGAAGTCTCGAACTTTCAAGTTGTTTGCTTGTTAACACAATAGCGTTTATTAGACCTAGTAATGTCACGAATTATCTAGTGAATTCCAGACTGTAATAACGGATATAAATACGCCGGCCAACCCTTGGGGACTCAGTTATTTGAGTCATATAAAAGCAAAGGTAGCAACATCCAAGTCTGATTAATGTGCAGTAGACGTTTTTTTTTTACCCTACATTGCTACAATTACTTTCATATAAAATTAAATACTGGTGCAAATTGAAAATTATGTTTTGAATACAAACTGTAAAAAGAAATTTCGCTATCAATTACACATTACTTAAAAACAGCTAATGAAATATGGATAATGCTGTTTATGCGTCTAACTTGTGGATATTGCTAGTTATGCACGGTTCCTAACTGGATGTTTCTAGTTTTGAACCGATCAGGTATGACGGCGATAGCATGGCGTAAATAGTCTTGATCCTAAGTTAGAAAAAAAATATCGTCGTAAATACTCGAAAAAGATCATTATTCCTACTCAGTTTAATTATCATGCAAATAATAGCTTCTATTTTTTTCCCTTCCAAAAAAATCCCGAAATTATCAAAATTATGTAGTCGTATTAGCTTATCTTTCTTTTTTTGCTTGATTTCTCTTCCATTTTTCGGGTTTGACATTTCTTTTCCTGCTTTGTTTATTGTCACAGAGAGTAGGAAAACATTCCATTATTAGATTTGTGTGTAGTTTTTATACAATTTTGCACTATTTCCCTTTTAATTTTAAAATTTTCGAGAGCAAAACAACAGTCAACAGACACAAAAATAAAAGTAAATGGTAGATAAATAACGCCTCCTGATTGGTCGAAAAGGATGTTGCTGTCCTTGTCAGGAACTATGTCGGATAATGCTGCTTTTGTTGCAAACCTAATTTTTAAAAGCTTGTTTTGTATGGGATATTGCTAGTTTTAACGCGAAATAATTATGAAATGAAGTTAATTCAACACAGATCTATCAAACTACATTTAAAGTTGTCAAAGTGAAAAAACTGGATGTTGCTGCATTTGCTTTTATATGACTCATTTGTTTACCGTCGAAGCAAAAACATCTCGTATTCAAGTGCAGTACCAGTGATTGTGAAGGGACTAGTTTGTGTAAATATCAGTGACAGTGTGAAGTGTTTTTGCGAACCAGTTGTGTCATGTGTATTGTGATTTTATGCAATAAAGTGCAAAGTGAATAATCGGCGTTTTAACTGATTATCCAAGAACCCATCTCGTAACAATATATTTAAAATATGGTAAACAAATTCACAGAAAAAACAACGGTATTTAATGCTGACTTAAAATGGAATTTCGTATTTTCTAATTTGATTTTAAGGTTTAAGGCCGCCGGCACGCCGCCATATTTTACAAGCAATGTCAAAAGATAATAAGTTCCGAAAATATCACATTCTTTTATATTGTGATTTTTACCAAATAAAATAATAGGAAAATCATTTTCCAAAACAAATGAAGCAAACAATTGAATACTGTACAAGGTAATGACCTAAGTTCGATACATTTTTGCAATATCTCTTTTACTATATTTAACTACAACGAATTGCCGCGCTGCAAAAAATGCGATTGCTTTGATAAAATTTGTGAGTACAAGAAACAAATAACACATCTGCCTATATTTTGTGTAATTCAATTATTTTTACTATACAACAAATATTATGTAATATGTATGATGAACAGCTGTTACTTTCTACATAAGAGTGATAGATACAACTTAGACCACAATACACACTCCCTTAAAATTATAAGGCTAAAATGTAATTTTTACGATAATTATTGGAACACGATTTCTATTATCAAAAACAAAAAATCTTCATGTATTTTCTTACATTTACCAAGTCGCATCTAGAACGCACGATCTCTAGTACAAAATAAACACGATGTTTTTGAGATTAATTTTATGACTATGAGTAAATTGGCTCCAAGAACAGTTGCACGATACAGCAGTAAAGTGTTTTAGGATCCCTAGTCTTTTTAGGCTTTTCCTTTTTTATTTGACATTAAAAACGAAGTTTAATCAATTATGCAGTGGATTTACAACCTCAGCTTGTGAATCCACATGAGCCTCCGAGGCATTAGAGAAACGGAAACCACTAGGTATTGTTTTCGTATGGTTTCATACATTTTTGTTAGTTTTTCTTCGTTTTCGCCAGGGGAACTGTAGAAAAATATATAGTTTTCGTTTACGTATAAACTCATGACTCTATGTTCTGCTCTGCACATCTCTGGTCCACTTTGTTTCAATGAAATCTGGGCCTAAAGCACAGGAAAATCAAAATTTTCTCGCAGATTCTGAGATCTTAGAGATAGTCAAAACAGAATAAAAACCTTCTTCATTGTGAGTTTACACATTACTGCGGCCAAACTGTAGGAAAATCAACAGAATGGGATAATTGAGAAATTTCACAGAAAATTTTGTACATAATTGTACTTTAAGTACTATTTATTTTTCAGTTCAAAAGTAGGAAGTGAAATCTAATCCCAAAGCTCATTACTAGGTTTTAAAAATATTTGCCTACAGAACAGCAAACTTACGACTACTTACTTAACTGATTAGATTTTTCCCATGAGGTTTTAACTTCAAAACCTGGCTTGTATAATTTTCACGAGTATATTTTAGATCTCAGTGGAATTTTCAGATCGTTTGTTAGAGAGGTGAAGTTTTGAAATGATGTTTTCATTTGCGATCCACTTTCATTAACAGACACCGCACCGTGGGAGAGTCACGTCGATCAATTTTGTTTCCAGCACAGATCTCGCGAGATGGTATATATATGTATATAATTATGCTATCTAGATTTCGTTATTTAATTCATAGAACGTCCACTGTTAGGTTGGACGTAGGCTACCGCTATAAATCTTCAATAAGCCCGAATGAAAGAGGCTTATATTCAGCGCGATCTTGCGGTCTTCGTCAGTCAAACTTGTGGATGTCTTACGTCGGTTCTCAATGTAGCCGGGAGTTGAATTTCGAAACTTTCTGGTTTAAATAACATCTTCAGGTAACGCTAATAATAATCATACAATTATTATTATATACTGACAGTCAGCCGACAGAGCACAACAAATGTATTTCAACACAAAAGTAAATCAAAGAATAAAAAATGTGTTATCATCTGGACAAGATGTTCTGAATCCCGGGTATATATTAACGTCTTCAACCGTTTTTAACACAAATCATTCATATGCGCTCACATAACACTGCTGTTAGCAATGTAGGTACATATGTTTCGTGAACATGCATTTCGCATTTATGATATTTGTTACGTATAAGTAAGTATCTCGCACATTACTTAAAGGGAAAGCCTATCTCCAAATTTCTATGGTTTCCATCATGTATCAGCATCACTCAAACCGAAAGAATAAATTAAAAAGCTTTTACGCACAGCTACATCTGATATGCTTTGAGTTTGATCTTGTTACGATTGTCTATATACTCCATGTGTACGTAACACGGAATTATTTACAATGTTGACAAAATATACTTGGTTACATGAAACGCGGTCGAACAAAGGTCGTTGTTCTCATCAATAACTTTGACGTCATGTCGATGTCCATTTCCAAATCGAGACCATTCTTCTTTTTCATCCTATCGATGACACAAATATGAGTATTTACAAGGCCTTTGGATAGGATAGTGATAAAGAGAAGTGTCAGCCTGGTTTGTGGCATTAGGACTCACAAACTGATTATGATGCATTTCTAACCAACTTGAAAAAAATTAAGAATGCTAATCTATTAAGTATCTGTTTGCTCTAGATTTAAAGATGCATAAATTATATTACGTACAAAACATTAAACCAGGCAAGACATTCTAATTTGGGAATGTGATATCACGCTTTATAAATCTGTAGTTATCGTTTCGTTAATGTTTTTAGTTTATTTCAATATCTAATTATTACATTTGGTACAAAGTTTTACAATGTTCAGTGTGTCACCTTGTTCCCTTCAAGCGTTAGCTTGTGTAACACTGACCTTCTGACTTTTCCTCAAAACAGATTAGCAAACTGTTCCTTCCTTTGTTAACTACATGATTAACCACGTACCTTACGTAAACCGACTCCACCAAATTAACTTCATTATCTCCTAATATAGTTAAACACCTTCCCCATCAAACAGTGAAGTTGTTAAACTACAATACCGGTTTGACAGATTGTTCCTGACATACGATCCCCTAGGGATTATACAACGAAAGTTATAAGGGGCGATAGGTAAACCGGCGTCTTGTTGGCGGGACTTGTAGACAGTGGTGACGTCACAATGAAAGGGAAGGTAGCAGGGATGGTGTCGGTATACCAGAGGTAGTGTTGTCAAGTTCTCAGTATTATATGTTACTAAGTCCATTCGTCCTTGCTTAAACGAAAAGGTGAACTGTGGCGACACGGTAAGTACAATCGGATGGCCGATCTGTCAAAATGAGTTTAAATTTTTGACCGCGGGTTTTCTTTTTTGACCGAGAAACCGGAGGAAGTACTCAATTCGACGCGTATATTTTTTTTTATGTATACCGCATAACTTTTTCATAGTAGTACGATTTCAATAATTCTTTTTTTATTAGAAAGAATATACTTCGAAATTGGTCCCATTTAAATTTTAACGAAAACGAGCAATTTTTGATAATTCAACAATAATGTAAAAATAACTACATGAATGACACATCGAACCGTGCTAAATATTCGCGAATTCTGTACACGGGTGAAGTCGGTCTAGCTATTTTTTGCAAAAAATAATCTTGTCACATTATGTTATAATATATGGAACTAGTTTCATATTTGAGTTTCGATGATATCTTTGTGAAAATTAACGTTATTTTTGAGATCAGAGCAGAAACTATAGTACGTAGCTAAATTGAGAGATTTCGATGAAGTAACAGCGAAGACAGGTTTGTTTTACTTTATATTATTATGTACATCGATACATCTATATATATGAAATCGTGATTTACTGACTCACCAATCACGAAATCTCAAAAAGTACAAGTCTTAGGAGTCTCAAATTTTACATGGGGGATTCTTTTAAGATATAGGTGCTCACTAAGAACGGATTTTGCGAAATTCAAGCCCTAAGTAGGTGAAAGTGCGTGGCAAAGTTTGTATGGGAGAGCGTAATTCCTTGGATCGACTGACTTGAAATTTGGCATAGACATTTTTAAACAAAATTCATTGAACACGTGTTTCGTATTTTTTCGAATCGTATCGCATATCTGGGTTAAAAAATGAAAAATAGTTATTTTCGGGACGATTGCTTTCGACGTTGGAATTGAAACTTTTTAGTGTATTTGATTGATTAATCAAAATTTTGACGTTTTGTCAAAAAAATTGTTTTAGTTATTTTGTCATAATGACAAAAATAAGTTTTACAATTCAGCGTTATTTTTTCTGTGTATGTAGGTAAGTTACGCGATTATTCGGTCAATTATGAACTGTTTTTGTTGATTTTTTTTTTGTTTGCTACATCATAGGTATTTCAGAATTAGTTTCATTTGACGACCTTTGTTTTAGAAGTCTAGAATAAACGAATTATATACCTAAATAATGTTGTGGTTTGTTGTTCATCAGTCGTTTTTTAAAGATCATCATTATCAAAATATGGTACACATCGATTCGAGCGAACTATTTGAATTTTGTACCTATGATTGATACCGGGTGTGCCATTTTTGGTGAAAAATAAACTACGTATGTAATGGTGGCCATATGAGTCCTATCCGCCGTACGCCCTAATTTGTAGATATTTCGAATCTACTTATTTATTTATCTATGATTAAAATGTGCCTTTACTTGAAACCCTGCAACCCAATTTGATAGATTATAATATAGAAACTTATAATGTTCCTTGCTCCTAATCAAACTGCTCACTTGGGGATTCATATTTGCGGCAACCAGGCGTCACATCATAATATCAAATTGCAAAAACGCGGTCCAGATTCTCTTTCAAGAATTACATCCTTCATACATGGCGACAAAGAATTATTCACACCATGGCGATCATTTGATCATGTGGTGATTCTTAGTAGTGCAGATGTATTCCGGAAGATAATTGATTTACTGTAAATATAATATGTATTTTTTTTTCAAATACCCTTTATTTGCTTTAAAAAATACAATTCAGATCAAATCTAGGAATTGTAAACATGTTTTCTTTGATTATGTTGACAGACTCCTAAAATCAAAGAATCTGTTGATTAGGTGCTGATACATGAGTTTCTCCCCAAAAATGCTGCTGCGCAACCTTCAACCTGCTTAATTGTCTTTCCACATTTCGTTGTTACAGATGAAAATAGCTTCAAAGTAACATGAGAAAAATCGATATTTAATTGCAGTTACCTACTGTACCAGCATTTTTTTTAATAGTCCACTGCTTGACGTAGCCTTACCCACGAAGGGTGATACCTACATCAAACAATAATTTGATGCGCTTTATCAGTGTGAGAAATAACTGTTCTGTACTGTATCAGCCTTTTAATAGTCCACTGCAAGACGTAGGTAGGTAGCGAAGGGTGATTGGGCCATATCCACCACGCTGGCCCAGTGCGGGTTGGTGGATTCAGATACGCCATCAAATTTCTTCTACTAACATAATATGCAGGTTGCCTCACGATATTTTCTTACATCGAAAAGCCAGTGGTGTGAAATTCCGTGTATAAATTCCAAGGAACTCATTGGTACGAGACCGGGATTTGAACCCACGATCTCACAATTGTAAGGCGGATGTCGCTACAGCTAGACCACCACGGCTTTTCAGATATACCTACATAATTGTTAAATTGCCAATAAGTCATTTTACTCAGTATTGTACCCAACGCAATCGGGAGCTTCGCGGGTGAAACCGCGAGGCGCAGCTAGTAATAATATAAAATTAAGTTAGAAAAAAGAACAAACTAAATCCAAGAGCTAATCACAAAATTCCTAGTACCATTTCTTGCGTTACGCTTAAATAAAATTAAGCGATGTTTAGCAATACAAACTAAGTAGGTATCCAGGCATTTTAATATCTTTCTGATTATAATATCAACTTATTAACTAAATTCCTAGATTAAAATATTGTGAACACATAATTAAGTGGGCAAAGTTTATGAAAATTATAGTTATTACGCAGAACTTTTTCCGAGCCCATAATTTTATTTAATACTGGTTACGATAAATTTGTTTTATTACAAATTAGGAGCAATAATTTATGTGTGGGCCTTATATAAGTAAACTTAAAATAATCCCACGAGCTATGGAGAGGGCTACGCTCAAGCTCTCTCTTCGAAATCAAATCAAGGATAAGGTGATCAATGTTTAATAAGTTTAATGTGCAATAAAGATATTTTGAAACTAAATTGAAGGATAAGATGATCCGCAAGCTGCAAGTGAACCATAGTTACCAACATAGCCCAGTTGATTAGCAAGTTGAAATGGCAGTGGGCAGGGCACATGGTTCCTTCACGGAGGTGTGAAGGGACCGTTAAGTTCTCGAATGGAAACCACATAACTACAAGCGCAGCGTAGGACGTCCACCGATTAAGTGAATTGAGGATATTATGTTAACGAGAGGAACACGTTGAGTACAAGTAGCTTCCAACAGATTTTATTAGAAATCTATAATGAGGCCTATGTCCAGCAGTGGACGTCTTGTGGCAAATAAATGGATAAATATGAGCAATATTATACAACATCCTTTTAAATTTAATCTTCCCTGAAATCGATTACAGGTTACCGGGGCATACGCAAACACTTTGAGGTTCAAGGTCCATTTTTGTAGGGTGTTAGAAAATATAAGTTTGACAGTTTGATTTTGAGAAGGGTGAGAAACCCCATTTGAGCTTAATGCTTAGAAGTTCGCCTATTATAATTATTATATTTTTATTGTGTTTTATAAACTCATTTTGACTAACTTTTTTGCAGGTGTTTAATTCTCTGTTTCCATAATACCTATCTATACTAGGTATACTTATTTGTCTTAATAACAGAGAACAAATCATGGAAATAAACATCTTGAAAGTTTTGTTAAGTATTGTAAAAAACACTTTCCTACAAATAATAAATAATGATTTTTTCCAAAAAATGGCACCACCACCGCCTTCCACATATTTGGATACATAATTCGAATAATTTGCATGATCGATGTGACATCCATGAACGTTATTGTTGATTAATCAAAAACGGCTCAATTTTTTCAAGTAATTTCACAATGGGTGAACATATCGATGAGCAAATACAAAAAAAGTACATACAGACGAACCTCTTCTTAGTACCTCCTCCTTTTTGGAAGTCGGTTAAAAATAGTAAAAATTGGTAATACAGCACAAAACCATCAAAACTGGAAGAGTCGGAAGGAGACCTTTGCCCAGCCCTGGGACTCGTTAGGCAAAAATAACAACAACTAACAATAATAAGTGACGATGACAATATACAGCCTTGGCCAAAAGTATTAGGCACCCCATATTTTCACTCTATCTTCTAAACTAATTTCACTCCTTTTTGCCATTTTTATCAAAATTAGGTGTCAATTTAATCACATCAATAGAAATGAAAGCTTGTTTACTTGTTTGAGTCCAGAACATAAGTGACCAAACATTGACTGATAAGACCGAAAGAAAACCGAATCCTTTGTTTTTCGGTCACCAGGTGTTTTATGACCTTAATAAAGAGCCGCTTGATACTTTAAGAAGTTATTTATGACCCCGGTAAGTAATTTAAGATAAGCACTCAGTTATTGGTTAAGTAGTAAACATGCATTTTGATATTTTAAAGGTGCCTATACTTTTGGCCAAAGCTGTATTATCATTCTACAGCTAATATGCACAATATTTCGATCCCGAAGGTGCAAACAGTTCATGCACGATATTACTTGTAGGTATCCAGTTCCAAGATCCGTTCAATTTACCCGATATAGAAACCAATTCCAATATCAATAAAGATACGACCACGGAGTTATTTAATATTGCAAGTTATCATATTATTGGTACTCATCCCTTTACGGAACTTTAAGATTTCAATCAACTACACGAGTAGTTTAATTTGATTGGTTTAATTTTGTTCGAAGCCTGTTTGAATTATTGGGGAATCTTGTTCCAATTTCCGTGTATGTTTAATTGATTTTCTATACTTTATCATATTCCTTTTATAGACCAGTAACCTCATAATTATAGTAAATGTTCGTACTAAATCGTCATGAAAAACATCACCATCTTACTCATTATATTATTCTTTGGTAAGAAAATAAATGGTGTTGCAGAGAATTCGGTAGGTTTTCATTGAAAAAAGGTGTGTGTGTGTGTCTTGCCTTGCTAGTTTATATGTGGTCACAAAATTAAATAACCGAGATTACTTATCTAGCAATAGAGTTGTAAGTTGCAGTACCTTGCTATAAAATTTTCATAGGCGTTATAAAAAACTGTAATTGTAGCACCGCTATCATATTATTGTATTATGTATATCATACTAAGGTATTCATTATATCTAGCGTAATATAAACAAATCTTAGTAGGTATAGGTTTATTACTATACCTAGGCTTAGCTTTTACTGCATAATAATATTATACTCAGATTCGTATTTTGATAATTTATTCAAACCGCTCTATTAGTAAAGGCAGGGTTACTTCAGAGTAGGTAGTTAGCTCATGTTTTATCTTATTATTTTTCTAAAAATTCCGATTCAATTGGGAAAAACAAAAAATCGACCAACTGCTCCGAAATACCTCTGCGTTTATTAACAAGACGGAAAGAGTTTAAATTTAAAAACCCATCCCCATTGAAAACAAATATACTACCTATTTAGAAAGAATAACTAAAACATAAAAACAGTAAAACAAGGTTATAATGCGACAGATAGACTATGGAGATTATGAATGAGACACCCGCGGCGACAGCCTGGCGGGACGCCCTGGTTATGTAAGGGACTACGATATGCCAAATTATTTTGAAGAATCTACAAATTTAAGCCCTCAAAAAAATATCAGCTCTAAGCACTACGTTGATTGTAAAAATTATTCTATCTTATGGAATTTTCATCTCTTCTAAAAGTCTTATAATACCTTTAAGTAATATTTTATTTTCCAAAAATCTTGTTGACCGACGAACCACCGGAGGAGGTATACAATTCGACGCGTATATTTTTTTTTATGTAAAACCACGCATAACTTTTTTCATAGTCGTCCGATTTCAATAATTATTTTTTTATTGGAAAGAGATTCTTTTTTTACTTCGAAATTGGTCCCATTAAAATTTTATCGAAATCAACTGAGCCATTTTAGATAAATCAACAATAATGTGAAAAATGCTACATCGATCCGTGCGAAAGATTCGCGAATTCTGTACACGGGTGAAGTCGGTCATGCTAATTTCCGCAAAAAATAATCTTGTTTTCTTCTCATAATAATCAAATCGTAGAATATAACCTTTACTTGTCAAACAATCAAAAAATATAAGGAACTCGACATCGTAAAATAATTATATGCGCTGTATTTACCTACCTATATACGACCTGAAAACACGAGGCTTAACTTTTTTAATGCATTTTTGTTGGCCAATATTAATGTTTGAATAAAGCGAGATAGAATAATTGCACTATCTTACATCAAATATTATAAATATTTTGCAAAATGTATCATCCAAGTTTTTGGATGACGACTGACCGTAAATAACTTTACTCTGTTCCTCCGGTGTTTCATCACGAAATCGTACAAGTCACAAACGCTAAATAACAAATACTTAGCTTAGCTTAGCTTACTTAACAAGTTCATAGCTTAATTGTCCAATAAGTTCAAAATTTTAAAACCAAATATAAAACATTCAGAAAGAATAAACAGCAAAACAAGGTTATAATGCGACAAAGTAGACCATGGAGGTTGGGGATGAGAGACCCGTGGCGACAGGCTGGCGGGACGGCCTGGCGCCGGGTGACGTCAGCCCGATCGATGGACCAGATGATCACCAGACCAGCCAATGGGGATGTTTGGCAAATCTCGCACCTCTGCGGAACAAACCCGCAGAATTCTGTGTTGTTGCCGTGCAAAGATTCAGTGAAGAACAATAAATAGATATGTTATAATTACATCTCGATTATCATCGTTTTCTATATTTTTGATAATAGGTAAGCTTATAGCGTACCTAGTGTGATAAGATGTTTTTATGTATCACGTCAGTTTTCGGATGGGTGACTTCGAGTGGCATTTATAACTGAGCACTTGCGTGGCTCGAACGACACGTTAAATTGTGAGTCCCGGTCAAAGACGGGTTCAAATTTTGAAACTGTCAATGATACAGGTGGTTTTAACTGCTGGTAGTCCTGGTGGTTTTACTTGGCAATTAAAAAAAATTGCGGCACTCTAAAGACTTTTGATATTTTCCTACGTTTGATAAATTAGATTTCCAAACCATATTTAGGAATTGATAAATAAATTATAATAATAAATTACCAAAATTCTCATTTATCTAAGAGTTCAGTATTGTTACTATTTTGACACAGTGATACTCAATTTTGACACTCGTAAAGATTTATATGAGTTGACACTAGTCTAGTCTTATTAGTAGTTTGAAACATGATTGCTTAATTAGATGGTCACCATTTCACCAAAACAGCATGGCAGGATTTAGCTACGGTAGCTTGCACCGCTGCAGAACTAAATCACGTAATGTACTGCAACATCAGATAAATTGAATACTAGGGGTAACGAGGCGATTTATGACAATTGTATCGGATATATTGAATATTATATGTACGGAATTTAATACGCCTACACCTAAGCTATTTGATTTTTGTTATATTCGAACTCATAATAAAATACCAGCCAATGAGAAGATATTTTGGCAACGGTAACATCTACCTCTGCAGGATTAAGCTGTAGAACTGTACTAAGAGGCTATGGGACATAACTACAACTGTATCTCGGTAATAAAATCCGGGTATAAGCTTTTTCTTATTTTTAAAACTAAATTATACCTCAATCTCACAAAAAAGTTTTGCTGCCAATAAGTTAGGTATATACAAGTTAGGTATACAACTTACAAAATAAATTCAATTTTGCAACTGCAAGTTATATCTCTCTAGAACTTAACCGCGAAATGTACAGCGAGCTCAGATAAATTATATTATGTACTGCTATGACAACGATGCGATCTGATGCTATTGTTTCACAGTAACACTGAAAATAAAGATCAAACAATAAAAGGATAGTAATGATAGATTTTAAATACGTATAACTTTGTCTATGGGATAACAAAAGGACACTTAATATATATAAATCTCGTGTCATAATGTTTGTCCTCAATGGACTCCTAAACCACTTAACCGATTATAATAAAATTCGCACACCATGTGCAGTTCGATCCAACTTGAGAGATAGGATAGTTTAAATCTCAAATTATAGACGCACTTTTAATTTATTTAGCCACAGCAACGCGTGGCCGGGTCAGCTAGTACTCTATAATATTTAACTTGATCTCTGCGACAGCTGTCAGAAAAATCACGCCTATGAAGTCATGAATGTCTTAATAGTGCAAACAGTACCTGTCAATGTCATACTTTATGGGCATGCCGATTAGTGATGGGCGACGAATAATCGTGACCACAGAGTTTTAGATAGAGTTTTATTTAAAATATCGATAGTTTATACTAACGATATTTTAAATAAAACTTAATTTATCATTTCATTTACTGTATATTTTAATATCATTACATTTTTTACACATGTAATTAAATTAAACCCAATTATATGTTACATTAGCATCGATAATAGTGAAAAACGTCGATAAATACTATCGTTACATTATTACAAGTATTTAATTAATATCATAACATTTACATGTGTACATACTTAATCTTAAATAATAGTAAATAAATAAAATCCAATTTCTCACCTTCAACTACTCATTCGATTTCATTACAACATTGTTTGAAAATCGATTTTTTCCACCACTATCTTAACTCTAATAATGTCAATCTTCTATGTCAATGTCACTGTCGCAGAGATCAAGTTAAATTTTATAGAGTATAGTGTATGTGTGTATGGTTTTAGGTTAATGCTACTCACTAGACACGCAATAGTACGAGTATATTTAGTTAAAATTCAATATCACAAATTCTTTCGTATATCTACAATTTTATAAGAATTGATTCAAACATGATTTAACTCATATTTTTCATTAATTCAGTCGACAATATTACTTACACAAAGCCACAGACTCATATTTTAGATTTTCTATTTCCAAAGTATTACAATATTGCCTGACTAGGGAAACCAATAAAAACCTAGAGCCAATAAAACATAAATCTAGAGAGCTGACATACTCATACTAACGGTACACTTGTTTTCTTCTGCGTTGCTAGCTATTTAGAAGTACCTACCTACTTATTGCTATCAATGCTTCGCTATTTTAATATTAACTATCAGGAAATTGCCTCCAGCAATAAGCTCGGAGCTTTTAGATTCCTTTGCTATGACAGCTTCAACAACAAATAGTTACAACAATATTTTGTAAAAGGAAAACTTTTGTATTGGTTCCTTTCGTACATCGAACAGCAAACTGTCGCGAAGTTTCCGCAAGAAGCAAAGATAAATACAATACCTAATATAACTCTATTTCCCCAGAGAGGTGGGAAAAAGATAGCGCGGAAACCCATACCATGACAGGCATCTTTTTCCGTTTGGCCAATATTTAAGTAAAAGAGGGAAGTAGAAGGTTGCAAGTTGGCAGGGTGTTATTGGATAAGTTTCACCTTCGAGTTTTCAACCTTTGCACAGTTTTGTGAGGTTAAGTCGTAATATAAACTTTGACTGGTAAGCGCTTTCTTCGCGGTTGAAGTTTGCGTAGAAAAACTTTGTTAATGGTTAAAAAGCGTACACTAAAACAAAGGTGCCAATTAAGTACCTATAGAGCTATGACGTGGCCTTAGAAGCTTAGATTGGCAGATGTTAATGAGGCTTTGAAAGTCAAGAGCTGCGAGTATTTACATTCGAAAGACTCAAAGTATTTGGGATCGTCATTTGAAAGTTTTTGCCCTACCGGGAAACATTTTAGAAGATAGCTAGTCAATTTCATCATTATGATGCTGAACGTTGAATTTTGTAAATTAAGCACCTAATATAATTAAAACTCTACTTTAACGGTGTTTAAATATCTACAATAAATAATATAATATGTTGTTTTAAATACTTATAAAAACTTTTAAATAGTATAATAATTATTATGTTGACATGGACACGATTAGTCTAAATCTACACGTGTTGATAACGGCAATAAAAGACATTAAAATCTTCTCTTTTTGGCTTTATAAACCGCCGACACTACGCTTGTTATGAAGATTCAAATCTTATTTTGAAAAGCTTTTACAAGCTTTGAGGATTTTGATTTACATTGAAACTGGAGACCAATTCCGTTTTCATTAAAAGCGAAATTCGGCAAATCAGATCGTGTCCCATTTCATCAGATAACTTCTCAAACAGAAATACCATCTGACAGTTATTAAACAAGATTATCGAATTCTGTAGCTTTAATTTTCTATACCTCGTAGAAACATTCCGTCTGATTCTATTTCGAGATGTTCTATTCAGGAAAAACCTACGCTTATTTGACTCATTAATGTATTATCATGAATCATTCCTGTGAACATCAAACCATCTGAAGAAGCTATCATTATTCATTTCACGCGGTACGAGAACAAGAACATATTGTTCAGAAGTAGGTATTTAATTTAAAACGAGTTATAATATTTGTACCTTGTTGAAATAAAAATAAAATATAATTTTAATATACGTAACGGAAATTACTTAACTCGCTATCGGAGATTTTTTAAATGAATCTCTAATATTCTCACTGAAATGACATAATATGAAAGTTAGCTGGATCAAATAGGTGTATTGGTGATACAAATTATGTATTATCGTAATAAAAAAAACTGTGTTAGGCTATCCTGGTCCTTAAAAAATTGTATGTTAATCCCTTTATTTAATCTCCGTAACATATCTGTAATAGTGTAAAAATATCATTATTAACCGTAGACCTTCCACTCCTCGAAAAAAGTTTCCCTACGGATTTTCAATTAGACCGGTTGATATATGCAACATTTTTTATATTCTGAGATAACTAATGTCGTGTCTACATTCTATATCTACTATGGCTGTGGGAATTTTCGTTTGACCTTTTGAGTCTACGGTCTTAAATACTGAGAATGAATTCGCAGAATCATAGCACTAGTTAAAATTTATTATTTAGTTATTTTGATAGCAGAGTGTGATAAGTTAGACATTTTCGTGTCTATACAGAGTCATATGTATTAAACGCAAAAATAATATAGACAAACAACTTTTGTCCTCGGACTTTTTGGAAAATTACAAATAATTAATAGTTTAAAAACACTAGACAAACACGCTTTAGTGCCTATCTTCCGGCTTCATCATCAGACCTTGAAACTTAATCGTCATAATTCATTATGTTGGGTTTTGGGCAAAAATTGCAAGTTTTGACTGACAAAGGTTTTGAAGACCAGGTTTTGACAAAGGTTTTGAAAGGTTTTGGTCGAGCCATCGAAGCGAAGAACAAGTCTAGATTAAAGCTTAAGGAACAATGTATTGGAAGAAATAAATCTACAAAGAGTTGTTGAAATATTGTTTCTACTGCATCGAGTCCTCTGTTGTCCTCACAATTACAAGACTTTTCTAAGAAATCCCAAACAGCTATGATACAATTTTCCATCATGAAGTTCCAGTCCATATTTTCCGGCTCCATCATCAGATCAGTTCAACAGTACCATTTTATTGTGTGATCAGAACTACATAGAGCTACCAATTTTCATTATGCTACGACCCTTGGAAGATGGTTAAATTAGTTACCTTACACTCCATTACATAGTTACATACAGGTCGACCTAATAAAAGCGTGTTAATAATCAGCTTTTTCATACCAAAAGTTTGTCAACACGCAGCAAAATATATGGAGAAGCGAATTTTGTTTGCGAATTCGTAGTACAAAAGTTGTTTATCTTTGACAAAAGTCGCAGAACAAATGTTATTAGTTTTGATGCACAGAATAAGCCCCTAAAAGGATGCTAATTGATTAGAAATAACCCTGTATATTTACGTGCATGAACAAAACTCCTCACAATATTCCGCGTAAAGGCAAACGCACTCCACGTGACAACGGTAAAGTGCCTCTGGCTAAAGCTTTTACATTGATAAAATGGTACATTGGATCTTTTTCAGTATCAATGATTCGAAATGGATATAAACATGTTAAGTAAACATTATGAATGATGTAACGTAGATATTATAGTAAGACATTATTTATGACGTTATTATCTTTTACAGTTTGTGCAAAAAGGAAGTGTTGTAGGTGAGGTCGCCCGTGTGCCATTTTACTAATGTTGTTACGTTGACAACACTGCTCTGTCATTGCTAGTACAACTATACTCGATAAAATTTAACTTGATCTCTGCGACAGTGACATTGACATAGAAGATTGACATTTTTAGAGTTGAGATAGTGGTGGAAAAAATCGATTTTCAAACAATGTTGTAATGAAATCGAATGAGTAGTTGAAGGTGAGAAATTGGATTTTATTTACTTACTATTATTTAAGATCAAGTATGTACACATGTAAATAATGTTATGATATTTATTAAATACTGATAATAATGTAACGGTAGTATTTATCGACGTTTTTCACTATTATCGATGCTAATGTAACATATAATTGGGTTTAATTTAATTACAAATGTAAAAATTTTATGATATTAAAATATACAATAAAATTAATGATAAATTACGTTTTATTTAAAATATCGTTCGTAACTAAAAACTAAACTATCGATATTTTAAATAAATCTCGATCTAAAACTCTGTGGTCACGATCATTCGTCGCCCATCACTAATCGGCATGTCCATAAAGTATGACATTGACAGGTACTGTCTGTACTATTAAGAAATTCAGGACTTCATAGGCGTGATTTTTCTGACAGCTGTCGCAGAGATCAAGTTAAATTTTATGGAGTATAACTGATACTTGATAGACACCAATTCGGTTTTCATCAGTACTCGCGTCAACCAAGTATAGTCGGTACCTTGGCTGCTAAATAAAATCTTTTTGTTAGTTCACCGTAAAGCCACGACGATTTTCTTTTTTTGCACATACTCTACCTTTGTGCATATAATTATTTTTTGCAAAAAATAGCATGACCGACTTCACCCGTGTACAGAATCATTATCCTTCAATAACCTTCAAAGAGACTGCATAGTTAATTATTTATTTACTCAGTTGCATAGCGTCCCGGCGCGAGTATTATTTTAATAAATAATTAACTATGCAGTCTCTTTTTCGGTGATTTCGGATAATTATCATCAATCTTCTCTAAACAGGTAAGCTCGATTGATTCTTAGTTATCATTACATAGTATAAAACAAAGTCGCTTTCCGCTGTCTGTTCCCATGTATGCTTATATCTTTGAAACTACGCAACGGATTTTAATGCAGTTTGTTTTAATAGATAGAGTAATTAACAGATATGTTTTTATGTATAATACACCTGTGCGAAGCCGGGGCGATCGCTAGAACACAA
Organism: Hypomecis punctinalis; assembly: GCA_949316475.1. Lineage (NCBI taxonomy): Eukaryota > Metazoa > Arthropoda > Insecta > Lepidoptera > Geometridae > Hypomecis > Hypomecis punctinalis. Next base: position 16,386,717 of record OX438802.1, read on the forward strand.
ATATTAGGCACGGATAGATGTAATATTTTTCACATTATTGTTGTTTTTTTAAAAATGGCTGAGCCAATTTCGATAAAATTTAAATGGGACCAATTTCGAAGTATATTCTTTCTAATAAAAAAAGAATTGTTGAAATCTGACTACTACGAAAAAAGTTATGCGTGGATATACATAAAAAAAAATACGCGTCGAATAATACCTCCTCCGGTGGTTCGTCGGTCAAAAATATAATCGATATGGTGCTACGTGGAAAAATAACAAACAGAACAACAAAACACGTCTGGTACTATTTCGCTTTTTTTAGGAACTTCTAGACTTTTTCATAGGAAATATTGTCTCGTGGAACTTTGTCTTGTTTTCAATCTACACTCCGAAATAGATGTCTTGTGAAGTTCTTCATTGCGCCAGCAGCGACCTATTTATATGCAAATACTTGAAATATATGACCAGAAAATGTGGAACAACTTTTCTCTTGACTTGTACGAGACATTCACCCATCGTGTTTTGTTAGCATTTTTTAAATTAAGCTCGGAATATTTTTCGTTCAGCTTGTAGAAGCTAATACCTACTTATATGGTAATATTGAACAAAGAATAAACATCATCCTTTGGAAATAGAGTACATGCTGGTAATGGCTTTGCTTTGTAAAGTGTAACTCTATCTCACAAACTGCTATTGGACAAACTAGCGACAAACATCAGGTGTCAAGATTGCTTTTGGTGACTTTTGTCCATCAATATAGAAAGAAATAAAAACCGGACAAGTGCGAGTCAGGCTCGCACATTGAGGGTTCCGTACAAACACTTTCTTAAAATAATTAAAAACCTGTTTTAGCATGTGCTAATGAAGGTCTTTTATTTAATACCTTAAAATTATTATATATTACATGATACGATTTACTCACTTTCAATTTTGAAACCATATTTTGTGAATTTTGAGGCCCTATTTTTTGTGATTTTAATAAAAATGTACAGTTTTCAGATTTATTCCTATATGTGTACTCTGAGACAATGCTTCCCGCCAAATTTCATAGTTCTATGTCAACGGGAATTACCCTGTAGGTTTTGATTTTTGTGAGTGCGAAATATGCGATTTTTTACGACATAAACGGCTCTAACTTTTTCAAACGATAACTGAGAAGTTTTTCTTTTACACAACTACAAGAGACTATAAATATACGTATACAGTTTAAATTTCAACTCAATATCTTCACGCGTTCCCGAGATAAAGAGTCTTGACATACACACAGACGGACAGACGGACAGACAGACAGACGGACAGACAGACAACAAAGTGATCCTATAAGGGTTCCGTTTTTTCCTTTTGAGGTACGGAACCCTAAAAATGCCAATTTGTCACTGTTTTATCCAATGGTGGCTTGTGATTCTGTCCAAAAAGACTGGAAATTATATTTGCGTCAACTAGGTATTTTCTATGTCAAGAATGTCTCTATAAATAGTTATTATATGTTATTAGTTATTATATACATATCTCTATAGGTTGTGGTGCAAAATAACATAGGTACAGAGCTTGTTAGTCATACCAAAACTATATATTGCATGTCCGCTAGGATAAGCTGTTGGGTATTTACGAGTATATATTACTAGCGGCACGTCCCGGCTTCGCACGGGTAGACATAAATAGGTACTATAGTAATCTAGTACTAAATATAGCCTATGTTACTCAGTGATAATGCAGCTTTCTAATGAAAAAAGAATTATCAAATCGGTCCAGTACTTTTTGAGTTTATTCGTTACATACAAAAATACAAATCTTTCCTCTTTATAATATTATTAGTGTAGATGTAGATTGTTGTAACATCTAATTGTACACAGTTCAGAGCAATAAAGAATATCTTTATCTAGTTTAGGCCTCTATTTCTTGTTCTGGTCAGTTTATATTCGTGCATGGTTGCGTGGAAGAAATATAAAAAGATAAGGCCGCCAGTTTATAATCATACTTAGTCTTAAATGAGTCACATGGTGTTAAATTTTTGCGTTGTGGTTATAAATAAAGAGTTGTGTCTGTCTGTCTGTATATTGTATAATGAAATGATCTGCAGTTTAAAGAAGGTACATTAATTTGCAATAAGTTTTTTTTGTTATCTACTCAAATCCATTATTATGTAAAGCAAAATGATAACCAAAGTCGGTGCTTTAAATGAATTTCAAAGATTTTTTTTTGAAGTTGTCTGTCAATACATATACTGTACCAGCCTTTTTAGTAGTCCACTGCAGGACGTAGGCCTACCCACGAAGGGTGATTGGGCCATATCCACCACGCGGGCCCAGTGCGGGTTGGTGGATACACATACGCCATCGAATTTCTTCTACGGACGTATGTAGGTTGCCTCACGATGTTTTCCTTCACCGAAAAGCCTGTGGTGTGAAATTCCGTATATAAATTCCAAAGAACTCATTGGTACGGGACCGGGGATTCGAACCCACGACCTCACGATTGTAAGGCGGGTGTCACTACCTCTTGACCACCACGACTTTCACATATAACATAATACATATAATTTTAAGAAATTAGAACTTTGGTGATCCTTACTACTAAAATGTACCAAAGTGTTGCAATTTCTCCCGATTTTATAGTCAGAAGGATTTCCTTTTGTCAGTTCGCTTTGCTACGAGTAAGTAACTAATTTCAAGTCCTGGTGGAGATATTTAAACCCGAAAAGATGATTTTATAAATATTAAAAAACATTTACTCGCTACCCTTTTAATCTAGACGTACTTAGACTAAGGCTAATCTCGGTACCTAAAGTAAAAGGCTTTTCACTAAGCCGAAAGCATTTTAAAGTTATATATTAATACTAAGTTTTAATGGACTATTAAACTAATACGTAAAAAGAAATGATTGTGTAGAATACTTATTCTACATATTTATTGTATTGATACATAATTATTTTTTGCAAAAAATAGTATGACCGGTTTCACCTGTCCACAGAATCATTATCATTACATAGTATTAAACAAAGTCGCTTTCCGCTGTCTGTCCCCATGTATGCTTATATCTTTAAAACTACGCAATGGATTTTGATGCAATTTGTTTTAATAGATAGAGTAATCAATTGTTTGTATGTATAACACACCTGTGCAAAGCCGGGGCGCATCGCTAGAACCCAAATATTATGCACGGATCGATGTAACATATTTCACATTATTGTTGATTTATCTAAAAGGGCTCTGCCAATTTCGATAAAATTTTAACGGGACCAATTTCGAAGTAAACTTATACTTTCCAATAAAAAAAAATATTGAAATCGGACTACTATGAAAAAAGTTATGCGTGGTTATACATAAAAATAATATATATACGCGTCGAATTTTATACCTCCTCCGGTGGTTCGTCGGTCAAAAAGAAGACTAATCTGGATTAAGATTCAATTCAGTTAAAATTATCTTTGGAAGTTTTGCCAAAAACTTCACAATCAACATTATCGCCCATAGCTATCTCATCTCGTACGCTAGGTTTTGCTACTTAACTGTACTACAAACCATAATATATTTGGTCAGTGTTAATACTGACCATGATCTATTTGTTTTTAATATACATATTTTTTCTGATATTTGTACATAAATTATGATAAAAATATAACTTTTTAAATACAAGCTTTTGAGATCCTGGATATAATGTAGCAGCAGAGTACTCTAGTCAAGAGAATTAAAAGGAGCCCAAACACGACGGGTCTATGTTCTTTATTACAGGATTTCCTATGGCCACCTTCCGACACGATCATCAGATCAGCTCCAAGGTACCATATTATTGCATTGTCACGCGATATACATCATCCATCCATCCATCAGCCAATAGACGTCCACTGCTGGACATAGGCCTCCCCTATGGATCTCCAATAAGACCGGTTGATAGCGGCTTGCATCCAGCGCGATCCTGCGGCCTTAATGAGGTCATCTGTCCACCTTCTGGGTGGACGTCCTACGCTGCGCTTGCCGGTACGTGGTCTCCACTCGAGAACTTTTCGACTCCACCGGTCATCAGTCCTCCGCGCTATGTGCCCTGCCCATTGCCATTTCAACTTGCTAATCCGTTGGGCTATGTCGGTAACTTTGGTTCTTCTACGGATCTCCTCATTTCTGATTCGATCACGCAGAGAGACTCCGAGCATAGCCCTCTCCATAGCTCGTTGGGCTACTTGGAGCTTACTAATAAGGCCCATAGTAAGAGACCACGTTTCTGTGCCATAAGTCATCACTGGCAACACACACTGGTCGAAAACTTTCGACTTGAGGCACTGAGGTATGTCGGACGAGAAGACACTACGCAATTTTCCGAACGCTGAACGTCAGCCGAGTTGGATTCGGCGATTGGCCTCTTTGTTGAAGTCGGACCTACCTAACTGGACTACTTGTCCCAGGTAGACGTACGAGTCAACGACTTCAAGAACCGAGTTTCCAACATAAATCGGGGTGGGTAAAACATGGGAATTACACATGACTTTCGTCTTGTCCATGTTCATCTTAAGACCCACCTGTTGAGAAACCCGATTGAGGCCTTCGAGCATCGTGCTGAGCTCTTCCATCGATTTTGCCATGACTACTATATCGTCGGCAAACCGAAGGTGAGTGAGGTATTCGCCATTGATATTGATGCCGAATCCTTTCCATTCCAGGAGCTTGAAGGCGTTCTCCAAAGTAGTCGTAAACAGTTTCGGAGAAATTACGTCTCCCTGTCTTACGCCTCTTTTTAAAGGGATCGCCTTGGAGCTCTCTTCCTGTACTCGGACTGACATAGTGGCGTTATTATACAAGCACTTCAACACTTCGATGTACCGATAGTCAATACGGCATCGTTGGAGAGACTCGAGCACAGCCCATGTCTCGACCGAATCAAAGGCTTTTTCATAGTCCACAAACGCTAAGCAAAGTGGCAGATTATACTATTCGGTCTTCTGTATAACCTGCCGCAGCGTATGAATGTGGTCCATGGTGCTAAAGCTTTTTCGGAAACCGGCTTGTTCGCGAGGCTGAAAGTCATCAAGCCTGCGCTCGAGACGGTTCGTAATGACCCTTGAAAACAGCTTATAAACATGGCTCAGAAGTGAGATGGGTCTGTAGTTCTTCAATAAGGTGTTGTCACCTTTCTTGAAAAACAACACCACCACGCTTCTGTTCCATGCTTCTGGCGTGATGCCCTCGAGGACGACGGTGTTGAAAAGCTTCTGGAGGACTTTTAGTACCGGTGTTCCACCCGCTCTCAGCAGCTCTGATGTGATACCGTCGTCACCCGGCGCCTTGTTGTTCTTAAGCTGATTCAGGGCCATTCTAATCTCGTACAGGCTGATGTCCGGGATATCTTCGGTGAAGTGTCGGGTCAGCTTGGCTCTTGGATCTTTGGCCGCGCTGCTAACAGGCTTAGCGACCGAAGCGTATAGCTGTCCATAGAACCTTTCGATCTCCTCTAATACCTCTGCCTTGGTCGACGCTACACTGCCATCTTCTCTCTTCAGCTTTGTCAACTGGCTTTGCCCAATAGACGAATTCCTCGCGAACACTTTGGAGCCTTTGTTCTGCTCTATTGTCTCTTTAATATGTTTAGTATTAAAGAGACGAATGTCGCGCCGCACGGATTTTGAAATTTGTCTATTGAGCTGCCTATATGACTTTGCATCATCGGAAGACTGCAGTCTCTGTAAGCGTCGTTCGGCCATAAGGTTTAGAGTTTGATCGGAAAATTTTTGAGGTCTATTTGTACGTCGGGGTCTAAAGAATTTAGCACCCACCGTCTGGACAGTTTCTACGAGCCCGTTGTTAATCTCGTCCACCGACGCTAAGTTCTCCAGGCAAGCAAAGCGATTTGAGAGCTCGAGCTGAAAGCTCTCGGGGTTCTGGATATGGGCACGAGTAGGCCGGAGCGTAGACTTCATCAGGCGTGACCTTTCGAGTTTAACGTTAATATCCAATGTGCCTCTTACGATTTTGTGATCACTACCGGTTTTCACTCTGTGGTCCGTGATCCACAGAGTGGAAACCATTATCATCATATTAGTGAGACATCATTAAATATCCGTTTCTCAGTGGTCATGATGAAGTCTATCTCATTTTTGGTGGAACCATCGGGGCTCATCCAGGTCCACTTCCTGTGAGGCGGCTTCTGGAAGAAAGAGTTCATCATGAAGAGTTCCTCTCTCTCCAGAAAGTCAGCCAGCCTCTGGCCCCTGGGGTTCCGTTGTCCATATCCAAATTGCCCCACTCTCAGCTCATCATCGCTTCTTTTGCCCAGCTTTGCGTTGAAGTCCCCCATAACAACAGTAAAGTGGGTCTTAGACGTATGTATGGCCTGACTTACGTCTTCATACATAGTCTCCACTCCGTCATCTGGGTGTGACGAGGTCGGTGCGTATACCTGAATGACCTTCAGCGAATACCTCTTGGATATTCTGAGTATTAGATATACAACCCTGCTCGACACACTTTCGATGGTGATAACGTTGTTAACGAGGGACTTATGAACGAGAAAACCGACACCACCTTGGGACCGCTGGTCACCTTCCCGGTAGTAGAGCAGGTTGCCGGATTTCAGAGTTATCGTGTCCTCCCCCTCTCTACGGACTTCAGACAACCCCACAATATCCCAACGCAACCTACTCAACTCTTCTTCCAGCTCAGCAATCCTCTCGTCAGTCCTCATTGTGCGCACGTTGTGTGTTACCAGGGCCAGTCGTCGTTTGCGGGAGTGGTAGCCGGGCGTCTGCCAGGGATTCTTAGCACCCCCTTCTCCGCCGTTACCGGGGCCGCTACCGTAGCCCCGGGCTAGCGGAGCTGCTGGGGACTGGGGGCCTGATCTATTTGTTTCTGCCATATATTGGGGGTATTTGCCCATAATCGCCGCGCTGGGCAAGCGTGGTGGCGATCGCAGAAAACGTAGCTTCGCGACAGAGATGCTGCTCCCCATCCCTGCCCTGTGCCATTTTAGCTACGTTTTTATTTGAATGGTTATACCGCCATTAGTCGGTTCCGCTGTACCTCAGTCGGCTCTTACGACACCTGGTACTAGAGGGGGGTGCTATTCTACTCTGCCGGCACCCCACGGCCAATATATATGCGAGCAAAATTTCAGCTTAATTGGAAACCGAGAAATTCGTCAAATTTAACTAGCATGATTCCACCCGAACTTACATAGATACATCCATTGCAAATCAAATTAAAGCTTGTAATAAAAAAGTACAAAATATTCACTGAAACAACAACCCGATTAAAATAACAAAGGTCAAAAGCTTTCAGTTTGTTTCAATGTCAAAAGCTTTTAACCGAAAGCTTTTGCCAAGTTTAAGTATTGAAAATACTTTTTGACTCACTAATAACGTAATAAACATGTCAAAAAATGTTTAAAGCATTTCAGCCAAGTTTTTCTTATAAGTAAGTCAATTACAATAAAGCTACATAATTATAAATTCAAAAAGAACGTGATCTGACTATATCGTCCCCAAAGAAAGAAAAGAGAATATCTAAAAAATATTCAAATGTACTGATGGATGGATTCAACACCATTTTTAGGGTTCCGTACCTCAAACGGAAAAAAACGAAACCCTTATAGGATCACTTTAATAAATAATGAATTTATTTGACTTTTCTTATGGCTATGTACAGAAATAGGTACAGTTTTACAGTTGTATAGTATACATATAACTAATAGTTAAAATTATTATGCAACATTCATTGAGTCCGTGGACTATATAGTAGCCGGCAAACAACTTGAACGTTAAACCATAGCTACCTTTATTTTGTTTTCTCTTCTAACGAAAGGGACAGAGTGATATTTTTTGGTTCAACTACGTGCCGGGACCTATATATATTTGTAGGTAAACCCTAAATCCCACACTAGGATTATTCCTGTGTCGTGGGATTTAGTGCCTTCCGTATAAATATTGAATGAAATTAGTGGTTCAAATTAACAGTAGGTATAAGTTTAATTTACTTTGTTGTCTCTCTGTCCGTCTGTGTGTATGTCAAGACTCTTTATCCCAGGAACGCGTAAAGATTTCGAATTGAAATTTAAACTATATACGTATATCTATAGTCTCTTGCAGTTGTGTAAAAGAAAACATTCTCAATTAAATCGTATCATGTAAGGTATCATGTAATAGAACTTCATTTTTTGCTAAAATGGTTTTTAATTAATGTGTAATTTTCGATGTATGACGAGAAAAGTGAAAAAAAAAACTTATTTGTCGATGGTTATAGTATAGAGATTTTAACAACTTACTTCCCAATTTTGTGAAATTTTTTAGATTTGTACGGAACCCTCGATGTGCGAGCCTGACTCGCACTTGTCCGGTTTTTTCTTCAATAATTCAGTGCAGTATTTTTTTATAATCAAATTTTATATTTAGTATTTAATCACATTAACAATTCATTACATAATTGATTCATTGTATAATATTATAAAATGACGACATTTCATACGAATATTTTTATTTTTGTTGAACATGATGTAAAAATAATCACATAAAGGTAGTACATAATTATAAAAATCAATGAACCGTGAAATATTCACAAGTTATTATAATTACGTTGTTCAGTGATTAATGTTAATATTGGACTGTATGTATTTATCCTGACAGTAATTTATTTTATACGAAACTAGCGACCCGCCCCGGCTTCGCACAGGGTGTAATAATCATAATATAATCTCGAATCACTCTATCTATTAAAAAAACTGCATCAAAAGGCGTTGCGTAGTTTTAAAGATATTAAGCATACATACACAGCGGAAAGCGATTTTGTTTTATACCATACATGTAGTGATAGTATTCCGTTATTACAAATATAAATCACCTTTGGTTTTGTAAAATTTAAACGCTCTTTAACTCTCAGCTCTCAGCTAACCTCAAAACAAATATTCTCGACTTAATGACCTTTCCCACAGCAGTGACGATATACCTATTCCTATGTTCTCGTTTCCCAAAGTTATATTGTAAATCACCGATGTAATAATGCTTGAATTGTAATCGAGAACGACATCTGGCGTCACGGACTACCGGAACGAGGAACATATACGCCCAAGACGCGAACTTTCAACAAATGCCTGCTTATGGATTCAAGGGCCTTTTCGCAAAAACCGTGAGCGATCTCCTAAATAGATATTGCTCTTTTACTTGGGAAAGTTTCCTAACGTTCTGTTGTTATAGGTATACAAGCTATGCGATATAATATCGTAGAGTTATTAGAATTTTCGTTAGACATGGGCGACTAATAGGTAAAACGTTTTCTAACGTTCTGTTGTCATATTATAAGTATATACGATATGCGATATAATATCGTAGAGTTGTTAAAATGTTCTTTAGACATGGGCGACTAATAGGTAAAACGTTTCCTAACATTCTGTTGACATATTATAGGTATACAAGCTATGCGATATAATATCGTAGAGTTATTAGAAATTTTAGTTAGACATGGGCGACTAATAGGTAAAACGTTTCCTAACATTCTGTTGTCATATTATAAGTATATAAGCTATGCGATATAATATCGTAGAGTTGTTAAAATGTTCGTTAGACATGGGCGACTAATAGGTAAAACGTTTCCTAAAGTTTGGTTGTCATATTATAGGTATACAAGCTATGCGATATAATATCATAGAGTTATTAGAATTTTCGTTAGACATGGGCGACTAATAGGTAAAACTTTCCATACTATCAGTTGACGCACGTCAACTGCTGAACTTACTTTATTTAGTTGTTTAACTATACTCATATTCAGCTATACTTTTTTTGTGACGTCATCACCATCATCATCATTATCAGTCGTAGGTCGGAGCACTGACATGGTAGCGCTCAGTTTACTGAGCGTCAACTGAGCGCTACCATGGCTCGGATGACACGTCCCGGTAGTTTTACCCGTAAAACCATGTCAGAGGCCTTCAGGCGGCCTAAAAACTCTAACACCAGGGTTAACCACCCGACCTATACGAACTTACTTAGTCATAAGACGTTCACTGCTGGGCATGGGTTTTCTCCTATCGATTTTCAATAATACCGGTTGGGAACGGTTTGATTCCAACGTGTTCCTGTAGCCTTCGTCGGTCCACCTAGTCAGTGAATGTCTTACGCTGCGCTTGCCGTAACGTGGTCTCCATTTACGGAACTTTACGGATCCAAAAAAAACAAGCCATGTTACAAACTCTAAAATGTACAATACAAATACATCATGTACCCGACAGAATAAATAATATCGGCTGTATCACAGCAATATTAATTTGCTTTTGAAAAAATGTACACATGCAGCTGTTTTTTTATTAGGGATTTGAATATTGACAACAGTTCATTAAAAATGTGTATATTATTTTGGTTTAATGCAAATTGAAAGAGTTGTATAAATTTAATCTGATCAAGCTATATTATTTAAAATTATTTGAAAACTATAGCAATATAAATGATTTCTCTGATAACTCTTTGACTTGTTAATCTTAAAAGTGGATGATAATAAATGGACAAAATAGGTCAAAGTTGAACGTTAGTCCGTTATGTTATCTACACTAATATTATAAAGAGGAAAGATTTGTATTTTTGTATTTTTGTATGTAATGAATAAACTCAAAAAGTACTGGACCGATTTTAATAATTCTTTTTTTATTAGAAAGCTACATTATCACTGAGTAACATAGGCTATTTTAATTGCAAGAAAAAAATAAGGATCCTTATTAAAACTATAATAATGTTACCCAAGGTGTAAAAAAATGCCTAAAATATTCTTTACATCGCGTGCGCTGCGAAAACTATTGATGATGGAATAAAATAATGTACTACGACTTTATAGAACACACCATAATTTACAAAAAATGTCGCGACAGCATATATCTAACTATTATAGTTAAGCAGTAATAACTGTTCTTTTATTCTTAAAAAATAATTGAAATACCGTCGCAGGAAAAGGATCTTAATTTGTATCTTGGTATTAATCCTTATCAAAATAAATTATTTCATATTCAAGACTGTTTCAATAGCTTTATGCAACTTTTTAAATTATTTAATTCAGACATTTTATTACAAAGATATCACGAGTTCAAAAATGTAAGTATTATAAAAGTTCCGTTTCGCCGCTTGGCAAGTCATGTACTTTGTACAATGTACATACGAGTACTACAAAATTCACTTCGAGCAAATATCTATAGAGTCACAATCGTGAAAAAAAGTGTCCGAGCCAAAACCCTGCCCAAGCTACGTAGTGGGCAGGCTTTTTAGTTAGTCGTAAGGCGATTCCAAGCCGACTACAACGCCGCGCGATGCCAAACTGCTCGGTTACAGGCACTTATTAGGTGATATAACGTCGAGATTCGAGGAAACGGGTCATTGAGAATTGAGAAGGGTGCTTGGGCCATATCCACCACCAGTGCCAGGGCCCAGTGTGGGTTGGTGCAGATTGCCACACAATATTTTCCTTCGCCGAAAAGCCAATAATTTGAAATGCCGTACATAAGTTCCAAAGAAACTCATTGATACAGGATCAGGATTTGAACCCACCACCTCACGATTGTAGGACAGGCGTTACTACCACTAGACCACCAAACTTATATATCTCCGCCATTAGTGTGTCGATTTATGTTTTATTGGTAGTAAATAGGTATGCAGTGGCGTAGCGTGCCTTGGAGGAGCCCTGAATCAAACATAGTTGGGGAGCCCAAATCACTCATTTCTCACAAAAGAAACAAATATGCTTGCATTAAATTGAAATAAATATATACCGCCTTACCGCAAAAGATTTAAACAATGTTTAGCCGTTCAATTTGTACTGTTAAAACTTTAGTGGTAAGACGGTTATTTATAAGTTATCACTTCTTCCTAGAAATTGAGCTAGCCAAACAATTCAAATGAAATGTACACTTTTCTTGCCTTTTTTTCAGGAAATTGATAATTGATAATGAATAGAATATAATTACCTAGGTATATCAGCTAAGTAAGTCTAGCTGAAGACGATTTCAGTTGTTATAAAATTTCTGCCTCTTAGGACAACTTTTGGAAGAATGCTTAACCCGGGAAAAAAAAAGATGATTTTTTTTCGGGAAGCACGAGATTAAGTGACATTGTGGATAACATTTTACTAGGTTTTGCTTACACACGTTAAGGCCCCTGTAGCCCGGGAGCCCCGTATTATTGACACGGCTGATACTGCGGTAGCTACGCCCCTACGATAGTATGTGAAACGAATTGTCGACCTTAAAGTTCTCGAATGTAGACAATGTATTGGCAAGTGTAGCGAAGGTCTTCACGTGAATCTAAGATCTGGTCGTGACGTCCGGAACACGTTGGATGCCAGCGCTTCGATTCCTTCCATTACAGCTCTTTGGGTTAGCAAGTTGAAGAGGCCTTAGGTAGGGCACACAATTCGCAGAAGTAGAACTGATGTCCAATGTTTTTCAAAATTCTCGAGTGAAGACAAGATCAAGAAACTAACTTACATGGGTAGAATGTATAGACTGTGGGTCTGTAATATTTTAACGTAGCTTTCATTCCCATCATTGTCATTTTCAAAATCAGGGCTATATATTATGTACAGCCACCCAACACATACGAACTCACTTTTATTTAGATATGCCAATACCTACTATCTCTTTTTCATAAACTTCGAACAGTTTAAGACTACGGAAACTCTCGCGCTTTGGGTAGGTTTTAACTCATCATAATGGTTCATCCGGTATGTCTAGCATGTGTGTGGCGCATACCTACATTACGTGGTAAGTATATGTATAGCCAATCATACCCGGGCAAAGCCGGGACGGGCAGCTAGTATATTATATTATTGTAATATTTATTGTTTTAAATCAACATGAATCAAATTGCTATCACAAAACTTAACTTCAACTTATAGCTTTATTAAGCAGACCAGGTAAAACATAAAAAGTAATTAAGGCATGATTCTATTGCTCGCTGCAACAGCAGACTACAGTCTCATCAGAGCGACACGTAGACATGTGCAATGGTATTTTTAAATAAAAACATGGGCGACCGCATGCATTGACAACTGAGCGCTGCCGTGGCTCAGGCGACACTTTAAATTATGGGTCCCGGTTACTATAACCGATTAGCCATGTCAGAAGCGTTCAGGCTTGAAACTCTGAAACTCTCTTCCATACTTACTTAAAAAGTAAGTAATCCTACTTCCTATCCTACTAATATTATAAACGCGAAAGTTTGTGAGGATGGATGGATGGATGGATGGATGTATGGATGTTTGTTACTCTTTCACGCAAAAACTACTGAACGGATTGAGATGAAACTTTGCAATAATATAGCTTATATATCAGAATAACACATAGGCTATAAATTATAATGATATTGCGTAAATTGTTCATAATATAAAGATAAGTGGTAAGTAAGATCTGAGAAGTCTGAGAAGCTATAGAGTGCGCTTCAAGAAATGTCAAAAAAAAATCAACTGTCGAATCGAACAACCGTCAAATCGTTTTTTGTTTAAGTTTTTGGATCGGGTTTGAAAGACGTAACGTGACATAGTCTACTTTTTATCTGGTATTTCTATATGGGATAGCACACAAATCAAAATATCATGCGGGCGAAGCCGCGGGTAAAAACTAGTATATAGATATTTTAGAGTACTATTATGTACGTTATTTTTGACATATAACTGCTATGTGTTTTAGTTGTTGTCTATTGCAGTATTTCTGACATATTTTTTTGTAAAGTTGTATTCTTATGTAATGTACCGAATTTTAATTAATTTATTGTAATATCATGGCTAATAATTCAATTCGATTGAGAACATAATTAATAATTGTTATTTTGACGATTCGCAGGGTGTTGCTCATCGTATATTTTTGTATACCAATGTATGTAATTATAACTAATGGAAATAAATGATTATCTGTCTATCTATGCCAACTGGAAGGAGGCTCGAGGCATTTAGATTAACTTTAGACTTTAGTTAGACCTTCAAGGGTCTGAGGAAGATCCAATTCTTTGTATGTAGTAGTAGTTCAATAAGTTTTGGCTCGGACACTTTTTTTGCACGTAGATGTCTCTGAAGATATTTGCTCGAAGGTTTTCAATCAGACCGGTTGAGAGCAGATTGATTCCATCGTGTTCCTGCGGCCTTCGTCGGTCCACCTAGTCGGCAAATGTCTTACGCTACGTTTGACTAACGATGTACTTTAGCTTTAGTAAGCAGTTTTGTATGTTGTTGTAGATAATAAACGCACTTGGCCTGTTTAAAAAATAATTTAATATTAAAATGCACAACGTTACCGTGTATACAGTATAATTTACAAAGTACACGGTAAAGTGTTCTGTAATTTCTTTACCGCTAATATCCTGAACAAACATTTTGCCGCGGGCCTTCTACTTCTTCAACATCCTATAGAAAAATATTCCACAAAGTACCTATTTCTTTTTCATGTTGAAAGTCCTTAATTAGGTTAATTGAATGGCTGTCCACGTTTATGTTGAAACTAGCTTAGGGCATAATCATTTCGCCACTCCCTGCACCGTTGTTAACTCTGAAAGTATTGGTTATTCAACAATATCTCTAAAATTTTTGTATGAAATGCCGTGTTTTTTTGTATATTTGGATTCAATCTCAGCCAATATTGGTTTATATAGTATAGTATTCCGTTTACAAATAAGTAACATTTCATTTTAACAAGTACCAATATTTGTTCAAGCAAAACCTTTGACTAACTAGATGATCAAGAAGCGTTTTTCTTTCATCTAGATTTCTTTTTAATCTTTGTATCTCACACGATCTTTAGATTCGAAATATTAAGAACTTTACTTTGAATAGTAAATCTAACCACAACACTCGTTACATCTCGAGCAACAACTATATGTTATTCTGAGTCTATTACATCAGTTAAATACAAAAAAGAGAACTCCGATTTTATTGACATTTTTTATTCTTTTATATTTGAGAAACTATAAGTACCTAGTTTATATCTGGCAACTCAGACTAAACAACCGTCGTATGGTTAAAAAAAATAACATTTTTTAATAATTGGACAAAAACCTTAATGATTTTATATCGTATTTATTGTTCTAACTGGGCACATACACTAATCTCATATTCATTTTGTAATAATTTCATCAAAGTATGGAATAATTAGGAATAATGCAAGTAAAAGAACTATAGAACCACATTTTAATTGCCAAAATAGCAAGCTGTACATCATTCTATTCTTCGTACAAACATTAAGTTTCTCTGGCAGCCATATCACAACCTTGCTTAGTTTGGAGTCAGAGAACGTGTGTACAGACGTCCCCTGATATTTATTCATACCTTAAATATCTTTGAAAAGCTCATAAAACAAACTTTGAAATGACGTACAATATATTACAGTGGTTATAACTTTATAAGAACAAAAAACCACATTTGACCAGTACTTTCAATACATTGAAATATTTTAGAACGGCATTGCAGAACGGTCTCTACACTATAGGCAATAATCGCCAAGACTAAAATCATATTAAAAGGACCCAACACTTCTAAGGAATCGTTATACGTACCTATACATTATGGACTTGCTAAAGGGCATTCCGGTTGGTAATAACTTGGAAGATCGTCCACTTAACCCTTTGACCCATCGTAATAATGTTAGACGGTTAAGTATTTCATTGCTACAGGAACGGTCACGATGACTTGGATCTAATAAAAGCTGCAGTTATAGAACTTTGAAGCACATCTGCCTTTTTATGGTTCTGTTCTTTTTGAATAAGTAAACCATAACTTTCAGATTACAACGGGGCTTATTAGGCTGTTTCATGCCCGTAGGGATGCTACATGATATGCCTACGACTTGATTAGCAATACTCTAGGCAGTAATATAGTGCCATCTCCGAAATCGAGAAGAAAAAATCAGTTGTTCAATTCATTTCATTGAGATTCAACGAATTTTTTGTAGGGAATAACTGTTTTTTACGATTTCGTGCTTGGTTCCATAGTTACGAGTAAGGTTGGTGATAATGACGACGACAGCTACATCTTATATAGAGTATCCTTATTCCAATTCTTTACTAATATTATATATTTCGAAAGTGTGTTTGTTCGCTTATTGGTTTGTTCCTCTTTCACGCAGCAACGGAGCAATGGATTGACTTGATTTTTGGCATGGACCTAGTTTGAAAGACGGAAAGTGACATAATTATGCTACTTTTTATCCCAGAAAGATTAAATAATCACACGGGATAGCACGAAAATTAAAATACCACGCGGGCAAAGCCGTGGGCAAAAAATAGTTACTAATTTTGCAGCCTTCCCGTACCCTGAGTCAATCTCGCAAAGAGATTCCCTATAATATCTGTAGCCATCATAGCTCTCCATAGCACGTTGATTTATTTTAAGCTTATTTATAAGGCACACAGTGAAAGACCACGTTTCAGTTTCAGTTACTAAACACAGTTTATACACATATTTTATCGCTGATAGAAAAATGTACGTTTGCGGAAAAAAATTACATCAATTTGATGTTTAAGATAACTCCGAACTACATAAGCAACTTTAGAAGTAAAATAATTATGTAACTTTACCAGTTACAAACTTGACCTGCGGACTCATACCTATCATAAGTTTTAGTATGCACTATACTCTATAAAATTTAACTTGATCTCTGCGACAGCTGTCAGAAAAATCACGCCTATGAAGTCCTGAATTTCTTAATAGTACAGACAGTACCTGTCAATGTCATACTTTATGGGCATGCCGATTAGTGATGGGCGACGAATGATCGTGACCACAGAGTTTTAGATAGAGTTTTAATTAAAATATCGATAGTTTATATTGACGATATTCTAAATAAAACTTAATTTATCATTAATTTTGTTGTATATTTTAATATCATAACATTTTTTACATGTGTAATAAAATTAAACCCAATTATATGTTACATTAGTCATTACATTAATATCATACCATTATTTACATGTGTATATACCTGATCTTAAATAATAGTAAGTAAATAAAATCCAATTTCTCACCTTCAACTACTCATTCGATTTCATTACAACATTGTTTGAAAATCGTTTTTTTCCACCACTATCTCAACTCTAAATATGTCAATATGTAACTGTCGCAGAGATCAAGTTAAATTTTATAGAGTATAGACAATTTCTTTTTTCGCTATTACTATCTTTTGATGAAATATTCCAAATGCTGCTGTCGTACTGGACAAAGTCTTCCTTTAATAAAAATCGTTGTAAATTTTCTCTTGCAGGCAATATTTTTGCATCATTTTCTGAGAATACGACCTTCATGAAAAAACAAAACTTTCAAACGTTTCCTAGGAACTTGTTACTATCAGGAATTGGTATTATTTTGTGTTGCAAAATAATTTTTCACCGTTATTCATAAAATAGAAGGGTATTTTTAATTCACATTACTTTTCACTGTTTTGTTGTACTCTTCAAATGTTTTACTAGTACTTTGTTTATTTAAGCAGTAGGTTACCTTATAACATGAAAAATAACTAAGTAGGTATTATGTATTTGGATGAAATGCGCTTTGTCTGAAAATTAGTTCAACCTCTCTCATTTGAATGACAGAGAGAGGTGTCACAACAAATTACTGCATATTAGATTAGTTTTTGTAGATTCACTTTTTTATCACAAAAACCGGACAAATGCGAGTCAGGGTCGCACATCGAGGGTTCCGTACAAACATGTTGTTAAAATAATTAAAAACCTGTTTTAGCATGTGCTTGTGAAGCTCTTTTATATACAGAAGTACAATACCCTATTTTTTGTGATTTAAATAAAAATGTACAGTTTTCAGATTTATTCCTCTATGTGTACTTTAAGACAATACTTCTCGCCAAATTTCATAGTTCTATGTCAACTGGAACTACCCTGTAGGTTTTGATTTTTGTGAGTGCGAAATATGCGGTTTTTTACGACATAAACGGCTCTAACTTTTTTAAACGATAACTGACTAGTTTTTCTTTTACACAACTGCAAGAGACTATAGACATACGTATACAGTTTAAATTTCAACTCGATATCTTCACGCGTTCCCGAGATAAAGAGTCTTGACACACACACAGACGGACAGACGGACAACAAAGTGGTCCTAAGGGTTCCGTTTTTTCCGTTTGAGGTACGGTACCCTAAAAATCGTGGTGATTTTTGGTTAAAACCATACATTTGCAGGTCTTTTAAGTGCCTTCAATGTGATCTAACGGACGCGCAGAAGAATGAAATGCTTAATTTATTGTAGCTTAATTAATCATAGTTAAATCACACAGACAGTTTTTATTACGGTAAATAATTCAAAAATGTGTCATAGTCCTTGGATTTGAACCTGCACTGATACTCGAGTTTTCGTCTCGGTGCTTTCCAATACCAAGTTAGTTAAACTTTTTGTATTTTATCAACAGTCACCAATAACCAGTTGTTAGTAAATTATACAGGTACAGTGTGGAAAGTAATATAAATAAAATAGTTTTCTTAATACGATCGTAGTCGAGTTTTTAGCCCGTATTTTGCACAATCTTAAGTCTTACGTTTTCCTGAAAGCATTGAATCATGGCTTCGATAAAAACTCTTACTGCGTGGTTATCAGGACATAAAATTGGGAGTTTACGAGCATTGTTTTAGAGTTAACGATTATTTTTGGGGTTCTGTACCCAAAGGATAAAAACGGGACCCTATTACTAAGTTTTACTTAGACTCTGCTGTCCGTCCGTCCTTCTGTCTGTCACCAGGCTCTATCTCATGAACTGTGATGGCTAGAGAGTTGAAATTTTCACAGATGATGTATTTTTTTAAAATAAATAATTATTTTTGGGACATCTTACACACGGCCTCTGACCCCAAACTAAGCAAGTTAAGGTCACTAACCACTGAGCCACAGAGGCAGTCATTTTTATTGCCGCAGTAACCAAATACTAAAAACAGAATAAAATACACATACAATAAAAGTGATTTTATTGCCGGAGGGCTCCCATTATAAAGTACGGAACCTTTCATGCGTGAGTCCGACTCGTACTTGGCCGATTTCTCAGTTTTTGGCACACTGCGTCCGGTGGTGAGAATTAACTGCGTTCTGCCTTTGACATTTCCACCATTAGTTCATTGTGCACACGCTGACATAAAACGATGAAAATGCGTTTTAAGTATGTTTTTATTTTTAGAAATTGCATGACAATAAATAATGGAATGAAGTAGACGCGTATGAAGTGGAGTAAGATATTAAAATTTTCAGGTAATAAGATAGAGTACAAAAACCACTTTTACTGTAGGCGTGTTTAATTAATAAAACATTCTAAACGTTAGTGTAGGTACCTATAGAGTGAAATCGATATTATTATATTCTATTAAAATTTATTTCAGATTAAAATTAAATTTCAGAAGTGTATGTTGTGAAATCACCCAGAAGTACACAATTAGGTATATTAGATAATAAACATATTCACAGATAGATCTTACATGCGGTCTCTGACCACAAACAAAGCATAACTTGTAATATGTCTGCCAAAGACAGTAACCACACACATGTTTCATTGGGGAGGAAGGGGAGAACGGACATAACAACTTATCCAACCCAACTGTCATCTTCACCTGCACGCGCCGAATGACAGGCGGCGGCGACCAATAGGTTGCCGTGGTACTCCCTGCTAAAGAGCAGACGGGGCAATGGCGACCGAGTATAGGCGGTATACCCTTACACCCATGTAGGCAACTATATGGAAGAGGCTTCAGTGGCCTGGGGAATTAAATATTCCCTTAAAGAACTGGTGCAGAAGGCCACTGGAAACCACTGCACTATATTCCCGAGAATTCTAAAATGGAAGCACACACAGAAATAGAGATGAGATGGCATGTAAACCGGCTACCACCCGGCGCCATGACGAGTCCAGGTCGCATGGTGTGAAGTGTAGACAATAGACAATTCTTTATTAAGACAAAAATAAAATTAAACAAAACCACAAAGCGAAAAAAAACAAAATAAACATCATAAACAATTATTTTACAATGTTATCCTACTTAATTTTATTTTTGTCACAACCCGGTTCCACCTCAGCATAGGCTGGTTGTGGACCAACCAGCGCTGGTCTTCCGGCAGGACCGGCAGGTGACGTCTCATGCGAATATTAAAAAAACAATAAGGTTATTGTTAGAGCAACAGCGTGCAAACACAATTAAAAATAAAACATAATATCCATTTTAGAAAATATGATGTTCGCGCCACGACAAAACCCGATGCGACATGTCAACTGACATTAGCTGAAAATTG
Organism: Hypomecis punctinalis; assembly: GCA_949316475.1. NCBI lineage: Eukaryota > Metazoa > Arthropoda > Insecta > Lepidoptera > Geometridae > Hypomecis > Hypomecis punctinalis. The sequence continues at coordinate 16,406,912 of OX438802.1, forward strand.
ACAGTGACGCACCCTGACCATGACGTGACGCGAGTCGCAATTAATCAGATCATAATCTAAGATCAGATCTAATACCTTGGACCGTGCGCCGTACCAACGTATCCATTCTTAAGGAGCTCCGCATAACAACACGACTGTCGACGACTTGCCTCCAGCGCATTCTAAACTACTTTGGTCACATTGCTCGCAGAGATCCAGACAACCTGGAAAAGTTAAAGGATGGTAGTAGTAAAGGTTGACGGGAAAAGATCACGCGGTCGATCTCCTACAAGATGGACTGATCAAATAAAATCTTTGATCGGCGTGCCCATCCCTGACGCCATTAGATCCGCTACAGACAGGTCCGAGTGGGGGAGTATATTTAATTACATAACAGGAAAAGACAAAAACTTTTTCATCACAAAAATGCTCACACAGGGTGGAAATCGAACCTACGCCCCTTAGCACAGGAGTCAAGGACAATAACCTCGGTAGTCCAGCCACCAAGGCATTCAATAAACAGCTAATTCCGTTCAAAATTGCCATTAACTGAAGAAGTCCCAGGAGGGCTACTACATTCATTATGTATAGTAACTTTGCACGCGAGCATTCACTTTGCCTCATCAACTGCTACCAATTCTATTAGCGAGTTCATTTCACCTACTAAATTCTATTTGTGAATACTATATAAGTTCTGGTTAGTGCTGCCACTATTGGGGCATTGTGTATAAATTTTGTCACATTGTTTCTAAGTAAACTATAAAATTTAACTTGATCTCTGCGACAGCTGTCAGAAAAATCATGTCTATGAAGTCCTGGATTTCTCGATAGTACAGACAGTACCTGTCAATGCCATACTTTATGGGCATGCCAATTAGTGATGGGCGACGAATGATCGTGACCAGAGAGTATAGATAGAAATTTAAATATTTTAAATAAAACTTAATTTATCATTAATTTTATTGTATATTTTAATATCATAACATTTTTTACATGTGTAATTAAATTAAACCCAATTATATGTTACATTGGCATCGATAATAGTGAATAACGTCGATAAATACTACCGTTACATTATTATGAGTATTTTATTAAATCATAACATTATTTACATGTGTACATACTTGATCTTAAATAATAGTAAGTAAATAAAATCCAATTTCTACCTTTCAACTACTCATTCGATTTTATTACAACATTGTTTGAAAATCGATTTTTTCCACCACAATCTCAACTCTAAAAATGTCAATCATCTATGTCAATGTCACTGTCGCAGAGATCAAGTTAAATTTTATAGAGTATAGTAGTTCTCCTAACAGTAGACCTCGCATCTGTTTAACTAAAACTTCATAAGCTTTTGTCTGTACGCTCTTTTTGACGTACATGTATGAACCAAATCGGTATTTGGTTTCATACTTGCAAGTCTTTTTTTGATTTAGATAGGTATTAAAAAATCTTGCCCAATTTTATCAAAATCGGTTGCTAAGTAGCGCTACAGAAAAAAATCCCCCATTTTTTCGAAGGCAATAAATCACTGACCACAAAAAAAAACACAATCCGTGTACAAATTTTCGTCAAGATTAGTTAATATGTGCTATAGAGGAGAACCAACATCCGGACTGACAAAAGCAAAATCGGCGAGTCAAACCTGAAACTGACTTCGTTCGCTCACACAAAAATAATAAACTATTTAACTAGTTAGCTAGTAAGTATAGCTTAATATTTATCTTTTGAAGTATTGAAGACAGTTTGGGGCTGAGATATTGGTTCTGTCACAGCTCACAGCCTAACAGGTAAAGGCCCTATCCCACAGCAACTTTTTGGACGCGCGTTTCATAATCGCACGATTCGTTATCGTCGTTATCGTTTCAGCCATATGACGTCCACTGTTGGACATAGGCCTCCTCTTCGCACGATTAGTTATCGTCGTTATCGTTTAAGCCATAGGACGTCCAATGCTGGAAATAGGCCTCCCCTAAAGATTTCCAATAAGACCGGTTGGTAGCGGCTTGCATCCAGCGCGATCCTGCGGTCTTAATGAGGTCGTCCGTCCACCTTGTGGATGGACGTTCTACGCTGCGCTTTTCGATCCCATCGGTTATCAGTCCTCCGAGCTATGCGCCCTGCCCATTGCCAGTTCAACTTGCCAATCCGCTGGGCTATGTTGTTATAATTCTCTCCTCATTCCTGATCGCGTGATTGCGTTGCTGCTAACATGCGTTCATCGCATTTACAACGCGCAATAGACGCGATACAAACGCGCTACAGACGCGATGCAGAAGCCCTACATACGCAATGCAAACGCGCTTCAGACGCGATGCAGAAGTGCTACAGACGCGATGCAAACGCGCTTCAGACGCGATGCAGAAGCGCTACAGACGCGATGCAAACGCGCTACAGACGCGATGCAGAAGCGCTACAGACGCGATGCAAACGCGCTACAGACGCGATGCAAACGCGCTACAGACGCGATGCAGAAGCGCTACAGACGCGATGCAAACGCGCTACAGACGCGATGCAAACGCGCTTCAGACGCGATGCAGAAGCGCTACAGACGCGATGCAAACGCGCTTCAGACGCGATGCAGAAGCGCTACAGACGCGATGCAAACGCGCTACAGACGCGATGCAGAAGCGCTACAGACGCGATGCAAACGCGCTACAGACGCGATGCAAACGCGCTACAGACGCGATGCAGAAGCGCTACAGACGCGATGCAAACGCGCTACAGACGCGATGCAGAAGCGCTACAGACGCGATGCAAACGCGTGTTAGATTAGGGATTTCATTATAATAGTCTATATCACTTAAAATGGCCTCAGAAGTGAGCCTGTTCTTCCTTTATTGGTCTAAAGCTATTTATTTACCTTCCATTCTTATAAACAGACAAATCAAGAATCCATATCCGCTATTGCTAGTTATGTTGGCGATATTGTTTATCAGTATGTTATTCTATCGTCAAAGTGATCATGATCCTATCAACTATAGGATAATATTAGGATAGGATAATATTTAGTAACAATTAAAACATGTATTATGTAATATAAGACTTATTAGTAACTAAATAGAACTGAAAAATATCATGACATCAGAATGTCGGCCATTGTTGTTGTACATTGTTGACATACACTATTTATTTAATACTGTGATTTCATAATGTTATAGATGACTTGAAATGTATCAATAATTGCTCTTATAATTCTAATAAGTATGAAATGCAGTTTAAGATGGTTTTACGTATAAAAAGTAGTGTAAAATGGAGACTACCGCCGTGCCCGCCATCTTGCTCGTTCCCTATTGGTCGTTGTTAATGTTTACATCGAGCAGCGGTGGTAAGACATGGTGGGAGCTTGTGAAATTAGTATAAAACAGGCTGCTGGCGTGGCTTCACTCTCTTGGTACCTCTTAGTACCTTATGATATCTCTTACCGTCTCTTAGTGTTCGCTTCAGTTCTCATAGTACCTTTGGTGTTCTGTTATTATCTCTGAGCGTTCTACAAGTTTAATATTATCATGATAAAGTTGGAGTCTCGCTTAGCTAGTTATGCTGAGTGTTGGTACTTTTATATTCGAAGCCAAGCCGAGTGGACATCGCCATGTTGCTAAAGTTAAGTATTTTGTGTAATATCTAAATTATGTGACCGATCATTGTACATTGTATCAAAAGATTAAAAGATTATATTGATAGCGTCGGAGTTTCTTGCCACTTCTTCTCACGACGTTTAGGGCCTTACGAATGTGGCCTAGAGTTATTGCATTACATGGAAGGACCCTCTCGGGCTACATGAGGTATATGAATAAACAAAGAATACCTACTTACTTGTTTCCTTTACTAATTTAGAAACCTCAAGCTAGGTAACTACCCTCACTAAAATTTTAAGGTCAGATTACAGAGTCTCTTTGTTATTATGTTAGAATCAGGGTTGCTACATTAGTTTGAAGTAAGATTTCTATCTTGACAATTATATTTTAATAGAAAAAAGATAAAGTAACAGCTTTTTTTCGCGTCTAATGCGCGCATCAGACGCGTTGCAAATGCGCTTCAGACGCGATGCAGAAGCGCTACAGACGCGATGCAAACGCGCTACAGCATCGCGACTGTATCGATGCAAACGCGTTAAGTTAACAAATGAAATATCAAAGGGTCCTCGCCCACGGCGACTTTTTGCAGTGCGTCTGACACGTGTTTCGTAATTGCGCGATTGCATTGCTACTAACGCGCGTAGTCGTATTTGCAACGCGCTCCAGAAGCGATGCAGAAGCGCTACAGACGCGATGCAAACACGCTACAGCATCGTGACTGTATCACTGTATCGTTTAGTTAACAAATGAAATGTCAAAATTACTGAATCGTGACAGACGCGCGACGGAAGCGCGTTTGCATCGCGACTGAATCGTAGTTACGTGGGCGACGGCACACAGCTAGCGACTGAATCGTGACTGAAGCGAAGCGATGCAAACGCGCGACAGCATCGCAACTGCATCGCTTCAAAAAGTCGCCGTAGGCGAAGGCCCAAAAGTTCTGAATTGCGACAGACGCGCGACGGTCGCGCGACAGCATCGCGACTGCATCGCTACAAAAAGTCGCTGTGGGCGAGGGTCTTAAAACAAAAAAATGCCAAGTCGATGTTCACAGGCAAGTGACTAGGGCGAAGCGGCGAATAAGGTCAAGGAAAGAGTTCTGGAAATCCAGAGTCTAGGTGCACAAACGTGATTATATCTTATTAGAGCACATCCTACTAGTCCTATCTTTCCTACTAATATTATAAACGCGAAAGTTTGTGAGGATGGATTGATGGATGTATGGATGTTTGTTACTCATTTCACGCAAAAACTACTGAACGGATTGAGATGAAACTTTGCAATAATATAGCTTATATATAAGAATAACACTAGGCTATAAATTATAATGATATATTGCGTATGCGGGCGAAGCCACGGGTAAAAACTAGTAATTAATCATTGCTATTTTGACGATTAGTAGGGTGTTTAGTATATTTTTGTATACCTTGTATGTAATTATCATTACCGAAAATAAATGACTATCTGTCTATCTATTAGTTACCTATATCAAAATTAGGCACGTAATCTTTTATTACTAAACTTTTCATTTAAAAGATTTCCTAGTGGAAACACACGTGTTTACTTTGGCAGGAAGCACGCTAAACGCTATTTGGCTCAATTAGTGCGCGTTGTGGACTGAGAAGGCTTAATTAAACCATTATTGTGGGTCAGATTAGCTTATATTTGCTGTTATAATGGTCTCTGTGGTATTAAAATTTCTTGTAAGAGAAAATTAACTTTAAAATACTTAAAATGTACTGTAAATATAATTTCTAAGTGAACACACACTGAGTCTGATAACAGTTCTCTTTAACTTACTCTCTCTCTCTCTCTCTCTCTCTCTCTCTCTCTCTCTCTCTCTCTCTCTCTCTCTCTCTCTCTCTCTCTCTCTCTCTCTCTCTCTCTCTCTCTCTCTCTCTCTCTCTCTCTCTCTCTCTCTCTCTCTCTCTCTCTCTCTCTCTCTCTCTCTCTCTCTATCGTATGTAACGCAAACTACGTAATCACGTGAGAATGGAATCCTGAATTAAGACTGGGCATTATAATGGAATGTGTGAAAATAATTGTACATTATGGTACAAGTATGTAATGTTGGTGATTAACACTGAGGCGTCATTGGCATATGAGAGCCGAGAACGGTAATCATCAATACACACGTGTAGCATACGATGTTTTTCGACACACTTGTGAATAAAATATTACTAAAAAAATATTGTTAACAGTGAAAACAAGTTGTGAAAAATGTTTCGAAATGGCGGGAACAATTGATCAGTTTTCCTATGCGCGCGCAATGGCAATCGGCCATAGACTAAAAGATGAGGTTTCTTATTTTAGTTTGAATAGCGTTTTAGACACGTACAAGATGGGGAATTTCAAGTTTTCTTAATTGATCACAGAGAAAACAAAAGTTATATTTGAGTGAAAGTATTATTTATTAAACACGTACAAGTTGAAATTATCTATTTAAATACGAAGGTGCATGAAATGAGCAAGCAATGGGTACATTAATTTATTTGTACCTACTATTGAACACGATCTTTTTTGTGTCGAATTTTTTTTAAGAACAAAACAACTCAACCAATAAAATAAAAAAACTCTATAACTCCCTTGTGATTATTTATTTATTTTTTCACATAAGATACACCAACAGTATATACATTAAATATCAACTAGAATTAACACTTTCATAACAAACAATATAGTTCTAATATATATACCCTTATAGGTGCTTACAGCATTCTTTAAGTATAGGTAGAATAATAATTAATAGCAGTAAAAAGTCACAGTTTGATTACAGGTGTCATCATACGCCTGATGGCGGTGAAATTAGAGCCACTTTATGAGCATGTGTGTTGAAAATTATATTTACACTTTTATATTATACGATATCTACAGAGTTATCCAGAACTGAAGGCCAATCGCACTAAAAAATTACAGCTGAACTACAATTGAATTTTAACCAAACATTGATTTTTTGTCTATTTTCGTATCGCACTAATGATTCTGACTAAAGTTGAAACGCAACTCGATCAGGGGCCTGATTCTCTATCGACAAAACGTAACGTAACGCGGTAAGTATTTTTTTTATTTCCGTGAATTTCGTTTGGAGAAATGTTTGATAAATGTAAAATTACGTTAAAATGAATAATAAACCGAGTTTAAGTTATGATATATGAAAAATATATATTATTTTATGTGAATTTCTTAAAAACAAAGAGCACGTTAGAGCGTACGCTTGTTTTCATACAGAATCACCCCCAGAGTTGGAACGTAACCGGTGTCAAATGAACGATTGGTGTATGATGTTTAGCGCAATACCTAATTCCTTGAAGCTGAATCGAAACTTAACTACAATTGCAACCGAACTTTAACTGAATTACAGATGGAACGCAGCTGTTTAAAATTACCGCGATTGGCCTGCTGGTGTACTAAGCCGAAAGAAGGTGATACTGATTCCGGGCTGGCTCCATAGTAATAGTTGTTCATAATGATGGTTTTAAATAACCTTTTTAGATTTAGTACAGAGCAAGCTGGTACATTCATTTAAAAATTGTATAACTGCCTTAAACTATAGGCTAGAACTTACTATGAAATTTCTGCTCGAAATTTACCTTGAGTTTGAGGCAAAGTCTGCATTGTCCATATCCAAGGCTGATTATGCTAATGAGGACGTATAGAACTTTCTACAGCGTGTCGACTCACGTCGAATGCCCCGGGACATGGGTAGAACTAGCCAGCAGGGATGTAATTAGGACGACCAGGGAGAGGTATTTATTTATTTATTAATTTAATGTATTTAATTTGATGTTGTCAAGGTCAAGACATAATGTCATAATCTCGTCCTTGTTATTTTAACTTTAATACCTAGGTTTTTTTAAAGTGAAACTATTATTCCATCGCCTTAAACTTTTTCGTCCATCTGTTGCATGTAGCGTGACGATCGGCCGCGGAGTAGGGGTAAAGCTCGACAGAGCAGCCGATACCAATATGGCGGCGCCTATGGTTCGCATTAGATGACCGTGATGATTATTATTACTTAAAGCAACGACAAATAAAACTTTTTAATCTTTAATTAATTTTTTTTATCACATTAACTAAGTCGTCCCAGATAGTATGTATAATAACTAGTAAAAGTGATTTAATCTGTGCCATTTATCACTTTTACTAAATCAAGTAGTAATTATACATAATCACTAGTTAGTATACATAATAACTAGATTAATCACTTTGACTGTAACATATAGACTATTACTACATTTGTGCCAGAAAGTTTTAATCGTGGTTTCATAAAACCACACAATATTTTTTTTCCCTTTCTTACATAATTCTACTACTCGTACCTGTACCAAAGACGCGACTCAGCTTGTAACACGCTTATTAAAACTGGTGTAAAAGTTTTAATTCTAGCAAACATTAATAAAGTGCCTTGATTGTTTCTGTGCTAATATTAGAAGGCCCTGAAACTAACAAAGGGTTTTTTTTTTGTATTTTTACAAGATTTTTTTAAGATTTCATCTTATCATGTCGTCCATCCCTCTTTCTTTACAAATACAATACAATACAACTTATGCACCTAGAGAACGACATCGTATCTTGTGTTACGGACGACATAATATTGATCCCTAGGGACTCTAAAGTTGACTCTCTGCAACGGTCGCATCTGTTCTAAGAAAAAACGTTTCCATACAAGTTATGACGTTCCAAATTTAAATCACTTAAGTTTTATGCAACATTATTGCTCGCTATAGCCATCGAGATTATGTTATGATAATAGTCTTGTTGTTTCGTTAAATGATACATTAATTGGTAATTTCCGAACAAGTGGTTAAACATATTTTAATCCCCTTTTAAGGTCATCCTTACTACGTCCACGGGCCGTAGGAGATCTAGGCATTAATCCGGTCCGACAGACTGGAGCCTTCTCATGGATAAAGCTGTGATGAGACTGTCGGACTGATCCATTGTTATGATAATACCATTAATCGCCTCTTGGTTACAGATGGGCTCTTCTAGCTAATAAACCTTGTGTCTATTTGCTCAAAGACTGCCCACACAGAAGAAAAAGTATTAGAGGTATAAATGTAACAATGGTCTTCGTCTTATATATTATTCTGAGGGGAGTACTAAGCCAAAAGAAGGTGATTCGAACCATTGTAATGCAACTTTTACTTCAAGGCCAATCTAGAAGTAGAGAAAATAAATCAGCTGTATCATTCAAAATTACAATTATGGTTTGTCCCTTGCGTTTCAGTATGTAAATTATGTGAAGTAAGTACAAGTAAGTATGTATAATTACCTATAATTGTTTTGGAAAATATTTAAAGATTTTAAAAATTAGTAACTATACAAAGATTTCTAAAGAATGATGTATTTCATATGTATTTCAAAAGAACCATTCAAAAACATAGGAGCAGATATTCTTATCTAAGCTCAAGTGCTTATCAGCTTGGACCGCTTTGACTAAAACTAGACTTATTGCAATTAGATCTAGTCTGTTCTATTGTTCAGGGAAGTACTATAAATTATTGGAAGCTCCAGATAGTTTAACTTAGTTGCGTTTGTGTTATCTACATTGACCAAATGGTCATTGGACAATGTAGGTATAGACAGAGATACAACGATTTTGCAAAGTTAAAGGTTATTAGTTTTTCAAAAGTACATAATCATCCTCATAATAATCTCTTTGTTTAGTAAACAAGAAAGATATTCATCATAATATGATGCTAAAAATATTATTATGCTCGAAAAAGTGATAGAAATAAAATCAACTATCTGTACCTCCAATTAAAATAAAGTTAAATTTATATTATATATTTTATCTTTCTTATTTGATTTTGTTTCCATGATACAGGTTGTAGGTACACACACCCACAGACACACACATGAACTAAATTGTAAGTAAAGTTGATAAACATTTTTTTTTTGTCCTATTGTTATCGCCTGATTTTGTCAAAAATACTTTAATAGTTTACCCGTTATTTCCTTATCAGAAATGTATTAATTACTTTAGTAATTAGTTAGTAGGTATGTAATTATAAATAAAGTGTTTATTTTGTTGTAGTTAATACAGGCACTTGCCTATTAAAAAAACTATGGTAATGATTTAAATGTACTTTTTAATTAAGCACTCATAAAAACCTGTTTTCCTCGATTTACTAATCAACTTAATAGGCTTAATTTTGGCATTTTAATTAAGACTTTATACCTAGACTAACCAGAGGTAGGTATAAAACTGCCGATTCGAAATGTCCCGAAAGAGATACATTCATTTGCTACGGCACGAGTTGGAAAGAGAAACATATTATATTCTGTCACCTCGATTAGTGACCTCAGATTTTAATTGACTATTAAAATAGTAAAATCTCGGCCCATAACCCATGAAAAATTGATTGATCAAAAACAAATTGTATTTATCCATTTTTAAGATTAGTGTATACAGATTTTGTAGTTTTACAACAAATCGATCGAGATAGACAAACATGTTCATTATGAGCCATAAGTCGTAAACGGTAATTTTTACGAAAAAGTTTACAAGTAACAAAAGATATAACAATATTTTCACAATGTTCTGATAATTTTTGCCCTAAAGTGTATGGTTTCCGGTATATCGATCAGAAACTTTTTTTCAAGATGGCGTTTGAAGCTCCATCTGTCCGCATTTTGTGTATTTATGCTCAGTAATTAAAGTGTCCTAAACCTTAAACTTTGTAAAAAGGTTAAATTCTGTTTTTAACCGATTTCGTGAAACTGTACCAGCCTTTTTAATAGTCCACTGCAGGACGTAGGCCTACCCACGAAGGGTGATTGGGCCATATCCACCACGCTGGCCCAGTGCGGGTTGGTGGATTCACATACGCCATCGAATTTCTTCTACGGACGTATGCAGGTTGCCTCACGATGTTTTCCTTCACCGAAAAGCCAGTGGTGTGAAATTCCGTACATAAATTCCAAAGAACTCATTGGTACGGGACCGGGGATTTGAACCCACGACCTCACGATTGTAAAGCGGGTGTCACTACCTCTTGACCACCACGGCTTTTCGTGTTTCGTGAAAGGTGCTTTGCAATTCGACTGTATGTTTGTTTTGTACATATGTTACACGATTATTTACTCCGCCAATTTTCCTGATTCTTTTTTGTTTGGTAGATTATACTTCAGAGGTTTAAGTGTTATCGAAATCAGCTGAGTGGTTTTTGAAAAATCGACGATAGCTCCAAAATTACTACATCGATGATAAATTGGTTAAAGCCGGCTATGCCATTTCCGGCGAGAAATAATTTAAATATCATCACGAGTTTATGACGCTATATTTTTCCAAAAGTAGCTTCCTAATGAGTCACGGAATAGAGCATAATCAAATGCACATAGACAAAGCAAGTTTCTAATGAGTCAATTGAAAACTAAAAATATTGCAACGGAAGAGAGCAAATTTAAATGCACATAGACAAAGACATACACAAAGAGAGATGCACTTGTAGCGCCGGCCGCGATGCGACATTTCCAATTAGTCGTCTGCTTCGTTCGAATTCAATTTTATTTATTTGCAGTCTGCATATTGCACATTCCTTCCAAGTTATCCAGTAGAACATACGTTGAAGTGTCATCCATGATGTTGTATTGATTTGATGGCTATATTCACAAAGGATCATTCGCGTATACAAAGCCGAAACAAGGTGATTCATACCATTAATTATGAACAACTTTTATTACACGATAGGACAGCTGAATATTTCTCGAATTCCGAATTGGTCCCAGAGTATAAATTGTTCATATTGATGGACTGAATTACTTTCTTTTTGCTTTTTTCTGGGTAACCCTGTAGATAAAGCTTGTTTATTAATATATTTGCGAAAATGCTTATTTTAATTTTATATCGCTTTCATACATACCTATTCTGATTTTATAAACACGTTTAAATTTATAACGCCACCCTTTTTTAAAATATGCGTCCTAATGAGTTAGCAAAAATTACATTGAAAGATAGTAAAATTAAATGCACATGGACAAAAATGACATGCACAAAGAGATATGCACTTGTACCGCCGGTCGCGATGCGACATTTCCAATTAGTCGTTTGCTTCAATCGAATTCAATTTTATTTATTTGCTGTCTGCATATTGCACATTCCTTCCGAGTTATCCAGTTGAAAATACGTTGAAGTATCACCCAGGATGTTGTTTTGAATTGTTACCATATTTACATTTTGGAGAATGGTCGAAATGGTCACATCGTAACAACAATCAAAAACATAAATGTGAAAAGAGAGCTAAATTCAATTGCCATTGACAACTACGCCAACAAAATAATTAAGATCCACGTGGATGCCAAGTTTTGTGCGGAAAATCCTAAAATTTTAGTTACAGGATCATACAACAAAAACAACGTACCTAGATTTTTTATTTTCACATTATATTACATTTAACAAAAATATGCACAAATGACATAAGTAAACTTAAATTAAATTAAAAATATTACAAACTAATTTAAGCTCACGATTTGAATAAAATTTCAAAAACGATGTAAATTACTAAATTTTTCTATTGATTGTAGAGTTCAGTTCTACCTTAAAATTTAGAACTAACAATCAGGGGTATACCCTGATTGTTAGAAGGGGTATACATTATATAATAATATCTACTTACATCTGTTTAGATACGAATGAATGAACGATAAATAATGAATGAACAGTCTTAATCCTGCCTACAAACCGTTTCGCTGTTTGGCAGTACTTTTACTATGTATGTTATATTCAGGAGAAATAAATAAAAAAGAAACCTCCTTATTTCAGTAAACTCCATAGACGTGAGATTGCTTTCATTGTTAAAATTTAACTAAATCTATTGAATGAAAATGGAATAGAAGCATCTAAGTACCTACAATACATTCAACCACATACGCAAAGCAGAAAATAACTTAACCTACCATAAAACTATATAGGTACTTACGCATTATCCAATAAAGCATTCCCTTACGTTTTCATCATTATTTTTCTACGAACCGAGCTATGAAATGGAATCCGCTGGTGCCGAGCTCATTTTCATGTTGTCAAAACTGTCACGTCGAAGTGGCCTCATTATTTTCACGAGACCGCTGGCGTCAATACATCTGGTCCCGTACCATGAGCTCTTAGCGCGATCCGACCCATGGTCGCGAGCATGGGTCGGATCGTGATGGCGTCTGTATTGCTTTTTTACCAATCGAGACAGCAAGATAAATTCCAGTATTATTCTCATCTTCATAATAACAGCCGTACGAGTTATGATAACTAGCTGCTAAATTTACTTCCCATTTACTTTTAAGTAAGACCAGTTGGAAGCACGTCGTATTTAGCGTGTGGTCGACGTCTTCACTAAATCGGTTGTCCACTTTATATAACACTTACTGCAATCTTCTAATTAGCAGAGCTATGCCGGTAACTTTGGTTAGCTTACGGGCTTCCGCCTTTTAGATTCTCAAGGCGAAAGCCAAAGCGATACAAGCAGCTTGTGCCAAGAACTCATAGTAAGAGGGCTGCGAACCCCCTCTTTACGTATGCTGGTCGTTTCTTGACAGATTACGAAATTCCGTATTCATTTTATGTGTATAATTCCAATTATGAGTTTGAGATTTAGCTATCCATATCAAAGGATAGCAATATTTATGTTTCGTCTTCAAAAACTAATCTAATCTAAAATTTTACCCTCTATAAGAACATCTGATTCTGCCTGCCAGTTTTAGCTTTATTTTGTTTTTAATACAGTATTGCTTGGTTTGAGTATCTGTACCGGCCTTGTGCACTATTGAACATTGGCTTAAACACGAAGGACGATTGGGCTATATCCACCACGCTGGCCCAGCGTGAATTGGTGGGATACACACACATGACGCCTTCGAATTTCCTCTGCGACAGTATGCAGTTGGTTCCCTAATGTTTCACAAACATTTTTTAGCAAAATTTTACTTTATAACCAACTATTCATTCCAAAAACTTTACCTTTTAAAAGTGCTTCATTTTAAAAACCATCATTGTATAACCAATTATAAAGTATACATCCAATGATATTTTGTTTTTTATTGTATATTTTTCATTTCAGATATTATTGTTCTCTTAGTAAAATTTACCAATATGTAATTTTACAACAAATATTTTGAAAGTGTAAGTCCCTATTATACAAGTTGGTCATGACCAGCAGTTTAATGTATTTAGAGACTAGTGAACTAGGGCCGATTTGGTTCTGGCAATCGTCGACCGCTGCCGCGGCACACTCTCTTCGCTCGCTCGGCTTGTGGGTTTTTTTCCATGTTCTAACCTAACCTACTTTTTGTTAAACATCTAATCTACAAAAGTGATTTGCATCCGGCACTTCGCCGGCAGCTGCCGTGGCACGCTCGCTTCGCTCGCTCGGATCGTGCGTTGTTGTCATGTTCTAACCTTGCCTAACCTACGTTTTGTTACACACCTAATTTACAAAAGTGATTCGTTTCTGGCTCTTCGCTGGCCGCTGCCGCGGCACATTAATAATACTTTACCAGATGAAACCTTGTTATACAAAAAATTGCTTATCACGAGCATATTTTGGTTCATTTTGATTACGGAAAAATCCACGGCATGTTATATTAAACATTGGTTTAGTATTTAAAAATATAAATTAAATTGCTTATCAAACGACACTTAAAAAAATAAAAATGTGTCAGATGTTAGATGTTGATGACGTCAAGAAAAATACCAATTTCTCGGCATTAAAAATACAAGATTTTAAGTAAACAGTTTGTCTGCTTCAACTTTAAATTAAAATTCTGCCTTTAATCTATGATCATTTAATTCATCAGTTATTAAAGTATAAAAAGTCCTTCGTCATTGTTTTACTTGAAGATATATGTGTATTATTCAAAACAGAAAAAATGCCAAGTCGATGCTTGAACTCTATCTTGAAAACACGAAAATAAATAAATAACTGTCCCTTAAAAAATGATTAATGATCTTCCATAAAATATATGGAAAAGCTGATTTTTTGGCATTTTAAGGGTTGGTCTCATAGTGAAAATTGATCATTGTGATGAATACTATCACCGATTAACATTACATTTTTGACTACTCTTCATAAAATTATATTAAAGAAACTGGGATCAAATATAATCTAGTCTAGCTATTTCTAGCCTGTCTCTAGGCCCTACAAAAACATTTTATTACTAACATAGATTTCGATAAAGGCAAATCGTTCTTTGCCTTTACCTACTACCTACTATTTACTTCTAGTACTTGTACAGGGAATCCTTACAAAGGACGGGGGAGCTTAAGTAATAAGACTCCTTTGACGCTAATAAAATAATGTAGCTCCCGTTGCGAACTAATGTTCTTAAAGGCGTGTGGCTATACAATAGTGTAGAAAATGTTTAGGTACTTGCCTATCCCAACTATCTAATGTAGTGGTCATGGCGTAGTTTGATTAGGTGTTTCATAACTATCACCAAAGTTAAGCAACGTTCAGTGGGGTCATTAATGGATGGGTAACCGTGGGTGGCATTTACATCTGAACTATACCGTGGCTCAGAAACACGGTAGGTTCAGTCAGAAACTGATTCTGCGTTAACATGGATGTAAAACTTATCCCTACAAACTGTCCAATAAAACTTTTTACTATGACTGACTGGGTAGGAAGGAAAGGTAGACATTTTTTTATTTTGCGGATACAGTAGGTGAGCCAGCGTGGTGGATATGACCCAATCACCCTTCGTGGCTAGGTAGAAACTGCAGTGGACTATTAAAAAAAGCTGCTACAGTACAGTACTACATAATTATTAGGTCATATACACTCCTCAACTTTGGTAAATACGCAGCCTAAATATAATACTCCGTACAAAACAGACACTGCCTCGTGTACTTTTTCCCGGATGACACGTCTACAAATTTTATCGGAGAGGGTCGTCCCCCAAATTTTATTACACAAATCCATCAATTTCCTAACAACTGGAGTGTCCATTAAAGCGAGCTTTAGTGTTGACCTGGCGCCTTAAATAGCACATTATCCTGACGGGTTCGGCCGCCGCGCCCGCCGCTGATGGAGGAATATCATGTCGTTGTTAATTCACTCGGTTACTAGTTAAACGTGTAAAATATCGCTCAAGTGGTTCATTGACTTTTTGTAGTAAACTTCCTAGTTTAGGGATTGTGTTTTTGGTTACTAAAATAAGGAACACCTATAACATCCTTATGCCTATTTATCTGTCAGTTCTTCTGTCCCAATGTCACAAAACCTCAAAAACATAAACGTAAACTTCCTAGTTTAGGAACTGTGTTTTTGGGGTTTCAGTTACAAAAATAAGGAACACTTATAATATTTTTATGTTTGTTTATCTATCTGTTCTTCTTTCCAATGTCACAAAACCTCAAAAACTTAAATGTAAACTTCCTAGTTTAGGAACTGTGTTTTTGGGGTTTCGGTTACTAAAATAAGGAACACTAACAACATCGTTATAATATCTGTTTATCTGTCAGTTCTTCTGTCCCAATCTCACAAAGCCTCAAAATTCTATTTATAAAGCAAACAAGATAGTTAAAAAAGAACTAAATAAAAAAATGTTGAATTTTTACATTTAATGGTTAGCTCTTTCCTTTCATCTTCACTTACACATCATTCATACATTGCACGTAAATTTATTTGCAGCATTATGCCAAGTGGGGGTAATATATTTTTGACTGCGCCCTCCGCGTATATGAAAGGTTTTTAAAATAAAAATAAGGTTTAATTAAACCTATTTTTATAATTTATTATAAGTACCTCGTATTTTTAACTGACTTCCAAAAAGGAGAAGGTTTTATGTTCGTCTGTATGTATTTTTTTGTGTATGTTCATCAATAATAGCTCATTTCGGTAGTTGTGAACCGAATCAAAAAAATATTTTTTAGTTCAAATATACCTGTATCTTTAATATAACTATTCCCGAGGTGGGCCTATTTAAATTTTACAGAAATCGACTTGGCCGTTTATGAAATATAAACAATAATGTAAACAATTTGAGCTTTTTTTGCGATAAATAATTATTTATTGCAATTTAGTTTTTTGAGAATCTGGCATTTTGCTAATCTGGCAGATATCAAAATGTTCGGTTGCAAGCCTTTCAAGTGGTGGTCAACGGTTTGTTGACCGCAACTCATAACTTCCGCCGAAATTAGGAAATTGATAGCAGTCACGGGATGCCAACTGATCTGGAGTTTCCGAACTTGGTCTGATTTGACGTAACTTTGCCATCCCGCCACTTCACCAACTCTTGGGGAATATTATAACCGTGTGCGTACAGTTGGCGTCGTAAATATGTTAGAACAGTAGCGACTAAATTATTTACCTTTTTTTCAAAAAACGTATTAAAATATAATATTTTAACAACATTTGAAAAACAATTCATGAACTAGGTATAGGTTTAAACTTATACTAAAATAAAAATAGTACATTTTCAAATTAGTACATGAAATGATCGTTTCTGACAGTTTTTTATTTATTTTACTTACGTAATGAGGCTTGGCAACGTACTTTTGACATTATCCCTTAAATGCATATTGTTGCCAAAAGTCTACAAACCTAATGTTTTTTTTTTTGTTGACTGAAACCAGTATCGGCAATACGGTTCCCTAATGTTTCACAAACATTTTTTGGCAAAATGTCTACTACTATTCGTATAATATTCATTCCAAAAACTTTACTATTTTGTTATTGGTGCCTATGATACGTAAAAGATCATAGTAAAAATGTTTAATTAATCTATTTAATCAAAGAGAACATGAACATTTTCATGAACTACATTATCTGCAATATTCTCAATTAGATAATTCCCGTAAACTCTAACAACTAACCACTTCTATCGTAAAAATGACAAAATTGGGTAAATAATATTACACATTAAATAATATTACCTAAGAGCATCTATCTGTACTCACACGTAATTTATATCTACACGTACATCATGCAGAACATAATTTTCTTCCATCGTATGGCAGCTCGAGTGCAGTTTATGAATGTTGAAGTGAGATGGGCTCTTTCATTATATTTTTAACAAGCCATTCACGAAGCTTCGTCCATATTATTACCGTTTTCCCTTGGAGCACCTAAATATTAAAATCCTATTACTATGAGAGAGTCTCACACGAGCCGCTGGCTGTTGAATCTGATAATTATTTATAAAGTTTCAATATAGTTCTGTTGAAACTGTACTCCTCTTCATTGCTTCACATTCGCTTGGAAGGTTCCGTAGACTTCCTAAGACCTTTTACTTAACCTTAAGTTGGCTTCCTGAAACCTTTTCACCGTACCTTTCAGTGTTGTCATAACATGTTTTTTTAATCGACTTCAAAAGAGGAGGTTATATAAATTCAACTGTATGTTTTCGTATGTCAATTCAATTCAATCATTTTTATTTCAATTCGGTACAAATATACACTTTTGAATCGTCATTAGCTAAAAATCATGTAACGTCAATTACATACCTAATATCACAAAATCAACAACACTAATAATTCGAAACAAATAAAAAATGTTACGCCATTACTTCGCTAGTTATGAACCGATTTTTATAATTATTTTTGTGTGATATATCAGATATTATTATACTTGACGGTGTTTCTATAAAAAAAATATTGAAATTGGCTAAGCTGTTTTTGAAAAATCACAATAAATCATCGATTCGAGCGAACTATTTGAAGAGCCGTGGTGGTTAAGAGGTAGTGACACCCGCCTTACAATCGTGAGGTCGTGGGTTCGAATCCCGGTCCGTACCAATGAGTTCTTTGGAATTTATGTACGGAATTTCACACCACAGGCTTTTTCGGTGAAGGAAAACATCGTGAGGCAACCTGCATACGTTCGTAGAAGAAATTCGATGGCGTATGTGAATCCACCAACCCGCACTGGGCCCGCGTGGTGGATATGGCCAAATCACCCTTCGTGGGTAGGCCTACGTCCTGCAGTGGACTACTAAAAAGGCTGGTACATACATACATTTGAATTTTGTACGATTGAAGAAGCCACTATTGGCGAAAAATAACTATTTTTAAATAAAATCGTGTGACAAGACACAGAGTCGTCGCAGACTACAGATTTTATATCGTCCGATAGTTTAGTCGGGTTCGTAACTAGTATAGAAAATTGCAATGTGCGCACTTATTTACTTCTTCATACTGATTATGAACCCGATTAAAGTATCGGACAATAGAAAATCTGTAGGCTGCGGCGACTCTATCTCTACACTACCCTACTCGTATACATGGCAACTAGTAACTTATACAGGGTTATTTCTAATCAATTAGCATCCTTCTAGGGGCTTATTCTGTACATCAAAACTAACAACTTTTGAACTACGACTTTGGTCAAAACTCAAAAAAAAAATTGTTGTTCCATAGAAAAATTTGGCCGCGACAAAATGTATGGAACCGCTGATTTTTTTTGAGTTTTGACCAAACTCGTAGAACAAAAGTTGTTAGTTTTGATGTACAAAATAAGTCCGCTGAGGATGCTAATTGATTAGATATAACCCTGTATATATTATATAACCTCTTAATAGCGACTTTAAACCGACAAACTTTTAATATGGATTCAACAACGAAATCGCAAAAAAGATACCTGTTTCATGCATTTTATCCATAGTGAATAGACTTTTTTTAACACACTTTTATTAGTTTCACCTGTATGTTTGCTTGCTTGTAACCAACCTCCTTTGAGCTCGATTTTGCCCTACTTTGAGCGATCAGTTTTTTTTTAAACTTTGCACACCTATCAAAGACCGATGATAATGCATTTATAAAAAAAATTGATAACTCCTAAGCGTGTTTCTTTTTAGTTTTTTTTTTAACTAGGTATATTAATTATATTATTATGATTTATTCGCGAATGCGGGCCTGTAGTAAAAATGTTCATTTGGGTGTACTAAAGTTGTTCTTAAGAGATTGTACACAAGTTACCAGATACGCTGTGTAGAAATGTGAAATCTCTTTTCCCTAGAAAATATAGATAAGTCAGCCATTCATCTTTGATTATGATAAATGAAGTGATGAGTCAAGTAAAATTATTCATTTGATTCACTTGTCTCTGGTGATTCATTCAAACTGAAGCTGTTTGGGATGGATCATTTTATTGCATAAATTGTAGTTATAAATTTCGGAAAAACCCAAAACAAGAGCTTTCGAGATGATTTTACTCTTATCATTTATTCAAAAGAGTTCCTAAATACCACCTAATTTTTACATAGCAAACAATTTGAAAATAACACACAAAAATTTGTAGCTTACATTATTGACTATGACTGCTTCGGTGGCTCAGTAGTTAGTGACCCTAACTTCTGGATCAAAGAGGCGCGGGTTCGATCCCCGCTCAGGGCAAATATTTATGTGATGAACATAAGTGTTTGCTCTCTGTCTGGGTGTTATTTAATTACTATCTATATAAGTATGTATTTAAAAATAAGTATATGTAGTATATCAGTCTCTAGCAGCCATATCACAAGCTTTGCTTAGTTTGGGGTCAGAAGCCGTGTGTAAGATGTACCAAAATATTTATTATTATTTATTCATACGAATAACGAATTGTTAAGAAATCTATTAAACTTCAGATAATTGAAAACACCAATATGAAAACAAATAAGAACTGTATTTTGAAAGACAAATGGTATTCATTATAATTTTTTGCAAAAAATAGCATGACCGACTTCACCCGTGTACAAAATTCGCGAATATTTCGCACGGATCGATGTAGCATTTTTCACATCATTGTTGATTTACCAAAAATGGCTTAGCTGATTTCGATAAAATTTAAATGGGACCAATTTAGAAGTATAGTCTTTCCAATAAAAAAATAATTATTGAAATCGAACTACTATGAAATAAGTTATGCGTGGTTAAACATAGTACCTATTTATAATGACCTACATAGCAATAGAATAAGTTATACCTAACAACGTAGAGTAGGTAGGTTCAACACGAGTATGTCATTGAGACAATCATCTTCATTGACTCTGCTTTTGGGGTTTCATGGTAAAAAGGGAAGCCTTATGGCGAGATATTATTATTTTTTGCAAAAAATAGCATGACCGACTTCACCCGTGTACAGAATCATTACATAGTATAAAACAAAGTCGCTTTCCACTGTCTGTCCCCACGTATGCTTATATCTTTAAAACTACGCAACGGATTTTGATGCAGTTTGTTTTAATAGATAGAGTAATTCAAGAGAAATGTTTATTTGAAGGTATAATACACCTGTGCAAAGCCGGGGCGCATCGCTAGAACGCAAATATTATGCACGGATCGATGTAGCATTATTCACATTATTGTTGATTTATCAAAAATGGCTTAGCCGATTTCGATAAAATTTAAATGAGACCAATTTCGAAGTATAGTCTTTCCAATAAAAAAATAATTATTGAAATCGGACTACTATAAAAAAAGTTATGCGTGGTTATATATAAAAAAAATATATATATACACGCGTCGAATTGTATACCTCTTCCGGTGGTTCGTCGGTCAAAAAGTATTAAGCTATGTATTTTGAACTTTACAACTACATAATTGCAACGTTTTTGTTTAGGTAAAATTATGTTCTGTCTGTAGAAAGCGAAACTTCAGACTAAAGTAGTCACTTTAAATAATTATTAAAGGTTATCCAGATCTGGTTTACTAACCCGAAAGGAGGTAATTAAGAGCATCATTATGAACAACTTTTACTATGGGGCTAATCCGAAGTTCGAGAAAAAAATAGCTGCACAGCAGCTATTTTTTTCTCGAACTTCAGAACAAAATGTATCTACATTTTGTCTCGAACAGCAGAACAAAATGTATCTACATTTTGTCGATTTCTAGTTGCAGTTTTGTATGAAACAGGTGTTTTTTTCTCGTGCTTTGAGTTGGCCCCATAGTAAAAGTTGTTCAAAATGATGGTCTTAATCACCGCTTTTCGGTTAGTACAGGGTAAGCAGTTAACAATATATATTATAATCTAAAGATATTGTAGATAATAAAATATAATGATAATAGTTTAAAATTTAAATATGTAAGTACTATTTCTTTTTTACTTTTTGTTTATAATTTTAGTAAATTTGATTAGGCTTAGCTTTAGTGAATAAAAACTACAAAAAATTCATTCAAATGTATTCAGTGATTTTCCAAAAAAAATATTTTTGTGAAGTTTACGGCAACTAAAATTAACAAATTTATAATGAAAGAAAATGTAGAGCCTTGTAAATTACTTGAGCAGTGACGTCATAACAGCAATGTCTAAAGTTCTAAATAACATTTTTAGTAAAGTTACGAAGTATTCAATATTGAACAGAACTGCCGGGTTGGTTTCATCCGTGATTTTTGTTACCCGTGGACACACGTATAAAACAGTCATTGCAAAATTATGTGACGTTATTTCTTTAATAAAATGTTCCGCTATTTTACATACGTTTCTACGACTTAGGTACTTACCAATGCAATCATAGAGCTATTATAACCGGAGGGATAATGTGTTCAATCGAGAAAATCCCAAGAAGATGCATTGATTTAATTTGGCATGCGTTATAAAGAGACATGGCAAATATCTCGATTCGGTGGTTGTTGACGGATTTTTAGACAAGGAACGTCAAATTTCAATACTTATTTGACAGTTTAGACCACCGCTTGGAAGATTTTCCATGCATTTTTGTGGTTGAGAATGACTTCAAACGACAACAACGCGACGACAACGAGAGATATCTCGGATTTTATTAACTTTTATTAACTGTCTCTCTCATTGTAACTATTTTTAAAAAGGATTTTTTGTTTTATTTCATGGAATAAAAACAAAAATAGTATTAACATACAGAACTCTGTGACAATGAACCTAGCACGCATTTTGACGATTTTTTGCAGATTGTCGCATTGATTAGGAGTAATAAAATTCAATTGGTCGGTTCCATTGCGTAACCAGTGCAAAATTTTTGCTCTAGTTCCGTCAGTATGTTAGTTAACATTGTGTTAATTCTTTGTTAAGCCTTGCAGCGCTTTGACAATGCGATGAGGTCCCATAGAATGTCAGACATATTTATAGCACACGTCATTGACCATAATATTTATTGGTGCGTAACCTCATTAGTTGAACGAACTATAATTGAGACACCGGCTGACCTGCCAATTAAATGTGTGAGCCACGCGCCGCTTCCTTTTGAGTTTTGATATGCTTTTGCTATCGACATTTTAGAGTGAAGTAAGTTCTTATCTTACATGGATGTTATGATAATTTAGCTGTGGATAAAATCGGTAATTCACCGACCTGTTTTTTTGAGTAATAAATTGAAATATTTAAAATTTAAAGTATTATTAGCGGCAATATCATTAGTGATAATCAAATTGAAATAATTAAGTAAATAGATCCGATAGAATCGGATTAAAGTTATAAAAAGTATATTTTTTAAATAAATATGCGAAAAAAACATTTATTGTCGTATCATCTTTCGGTTTTGACTATTTAATAATCCGAACATAAATGACTGGTACGAGTACTTAGCACAAGTAGGTAACTTCTAATCCACATTGTACTTAGGAATCGATGTTTAATATTCATTAACATCTGGTGCTAAAAGCAACGTTAGGTATAGGTTTTGTCCACATTAAATGTTTACTTATTCCTGAAAAAAACCCAAACATTCTTGATAAAAATTAATTCACAAATGGGTATTTTTAAGTAAAATCATCACAAATAGATGCAGTATGTATCTACTTAAAATTCACCTCCATCCAGCCGTCCATCAGCCATATGACGTCTAGTGCTGGACATAAGCCTCCCCTATGGATCTCCAATAAAACCAGTTGCAAGCGTCTTGCATCCAGCGTGATCCTGCGGTCCTGATGAGATCATCTGTCCACCTCGTACGTCCTACGCTGCACTTGACAGTACGTGGTCTCCCGTGTTCTCAAAATTGTACCTCACAGTCACTCAGATTTCAAGAGTATCTACTGACAATAAAAAATAAAAACGTTTATGGTAATCAAAAACTTCCATAGCTTAAATCAGTGCATAGTATAAAACAAAGTCGCTTCCCTGTCTGTAGTCCCTATGTATGCTTATATCTATAAAACTACGCAACTAATTTTGATGCAGTTTTTTTTAATAGATAGAATAATTCAAGGTTCATATGTATAATATACCTGTGCGAAGCCGGGGCGGGTCGCTAGAACATAAGTACTAAAGAATTAGAATTAGAATTAGAATCATTTATTGATGGCTACTAAAATTAAATATACAACAGTTTGTACAATAATAATTAGTACCGCAAAATACATCTAGTCATTTCACAATACACAATAGCAAAATTAAATTTAAAAATTGGTTAAATAAAAAATAAATAACTAGGTATCTACTTCAGCAACAAGATTAAATGCTGTAGAAAGGCCACCGAATACAAAATTAAATAATGTCGGAATAATACAAAATATCAAAAGTACAAAGTAAATATCATAGATTATAGAAGTAGGTCAATTTAAATGTCATGGATTTTCGTCATTACATAATTACAAAATTAAATTAAAAAATGGTAATGTAAAATTAAATAATAAAAATATAAATAACTATCTACTTCAATAATAGGATTAAATTGCTGTAAAGGGGAAATTTGAATATTATAAAGTATCCTTGTTATCAGGCAGTAGTAAGAGCTTCATGGATGAGCATGTGATCAAATTATCCCATTTAGCGAGTAGGTACATTAAAGAAAATGACAAAATGAGACAGTTATCCTCATTCCAATCTATTTCATTGTTGCGTGAAGGAAAATGTTTTTAGACCGACTTCGAAAACATTTCTTCCACGCAACAGTGAAGCGGAAAAAATAGAAAGTATCTTTGAAAACGTGTTTCTTTGAGACATGCAGGCTTCACGAAGTTTTTCTTTACCGGTAAAACACAGGCTTTAAAAATTGATTTACGTGAATAGGTACTTTCGTATTTTTATGCATCTGCTACCTACATACGCATCATATATATATGTTACATTAGTGGAAAACGTCGATAAATACTATCGTTACATTATTATGAGTATTTAATTAATATCATATTTTTTTTTACATGTGTACATACTTGATCTTAAATAATAGTAAATAAATAAAATCCAATTTCTCACCTACAACTACTTATTCGATTTCATTACAACATTGTTTGAAAATCGATTTTTTTCCACCACTATCCCAACTCTAAAAATGTCGAATCTTCTATGTCAATGTCACTGTCGTAGAGATTAAGTTAAATTTTATAGAGTATAGGTTATCAGTTATGTCCGGCAGCGGAGCCGGGCTCAAGCTACCGGTGGTGGAGGCTACAGACTGAGGAACCTGAACTTGTTATTATTATAAGTATTATAATAAAAATGTTTACTTCTAACTAACATTGACATGGTGCCTGTTAGTAAAACAATTGCTTTCCAAGCGTGAACCAGGGTTTCAAGCCCAGTCCTGTATCTACACTTAATAATATATATATTATATATATATATATATATATATATATATATATATATATATAATATTATAAAGAGGAAAGATTTGTATTTTTGTATGTAACGAATAAACTCAAAAAGTACTGGACCGATTTTAATAATTCTTTTTTCATTAGAAAGCTACATTATCACTGAGTAACATAGGCTATTTTAATTGCAAGAAAAAAAATAAGGATCCCTATTTAAACTATAATAATGTTACCCAAGGTGTAAAAAAATGCCTAAAATATTCTTTACATCGCGTGCGCTGCGAAAACGATTGATGATGGAATAAAATAATGTACTAAGACTTTATAGAACACACCATAATTTACAAAAAATGTCGCAACAGCATATATCTAACTATTATAGTTAAGCCGTAATAACTGTTCTTTTATTCTTAAAAATTAATTGAAATACCGTCGCAGGAAAAGGATCTTAATTTGTATCTTGGTATTAATCCTTATCAAAATAAATTATTTCATATTCAAGACTGTTTCAATAGCTTTATGCAACTTTTTAAATTATTTAATTCAGTCATTTTATTACAAAGATATCACGAGTTCAAAAATGTAAGTATTATAAAAGTTCCGTTTCGCCGCTCACCCCGTTGGCAATTCATGTACTTTGTACAATGTACATAATACAAAATTCACGTCGAGCAAATATCTATAGAGTCACAATCGTAAAAAAAAGAGTCCGAGCCAAAATCCTGCCCAAGCTACGTAGTGGGCAGGCTTTTTAGTTAGTCGTAAGGCGATTCCAAGCCGACTACAACGCCGCGCGATGCCAAAGTGCTCGGTTACAGGCACTTATTAGGTGACATAACGTCGAGATTCGAGGAAACGGGTCATTGAGAATTGAGAAGGGTGCATGGGCCATATCCACCACCAGTGCCAGGGCCCAGTGTGGGTTGGTGCAGATTGCCACACAATATTTTCCTTCGCCGAAAAGCCAATGATTTGAAATTCCGTAGATAAGTTCCAAAGAAACTTATTAATACAGGATCGGGATTTGAACCCACCACCTCACGATTTTAGGACAGGCGTTACTACCACTAGACCACCACAGTTATATATCTCCGCCATTAGTGTGTCAATTTATGTTTTATTGGTAGTAAATAGGTATGCAGTGGCGTAGCGTGCCTTGGGGAGCCCTGAATCAAACATAGTTGGGGAGCCCAAATCACTCATTTCTCACAAAAGAAACAAAAATGCTTGCATTAAATTGAAATAAATATATACCGCCTTACCGAAAAAGATTTAAACACGCTTTAAACACTGTTTATCCGTACAATTTGTACTGTTAAACATTGTCTAAAGCCTGCGTGAAACTTTTGTGGTAAGACGGTTATTTATAAGTTGTCACTTCCTCCTAGAAATTGAGCTAGCCAAACAATTCAAATGAAATATACACTTTTCTTGCCTTTTTTCGGGAAATTGATAATTGATAATGAATAGAATATAATTACCTACATCAGCTAAGTAAGTCTAGCTGAAGACGATTTCAGTTGTTATAAAATTTCTGCCTCTTAGGACAACTTTTGGAAGAATGCTTAACCCGGGAAAAAAAGAGATGATTTTTTTTCGGGAAGCACGAGATTAAGTGACATTGTGGATAACGTTTTACTAGATTTTACTTACACACGTTAAGGTGTAGCCCGGGAGCCCCGTATTATTGACACGGCTGATACTGCGGTAGCTACGCCCCTACACATAGTATGTGAAACGAATTGTCGATGGGACCTTAAAGTTCTCGAATATAGACAATGTATTGGCAAGTGTAGCTAAGGTCTTTATGTGAATCTAAGATCTGGTCGTGACGTCCGGAACACGTTGGATGCCAGCGCTTCAATTCCTTCCATCACAGCTCTTTGGGTTAGCAAGTTGAAGAGGCCTTAGGTAGGGCACACAATTCGTAGAACTAGTAGAACTGATGTCCAATGTTTTTCAAAGTTCTCGAGTGAAGACAAGATCAAGAAACTAACTTACATAGGTAGAATGTATAGACTGTGGGTCTCTAATATTTTAACGTCGCTTTCATTCTCATCATTGTCATTTTCTGAAATCAGGGCTATATATTATGTACAGCCACCCGACACATACGAACTCACTTTTATTTAGATATGCTAATAGCTACTATCTCTTTTTCATAAACTTCGAACAGTTTAAGACTACGGAAACTCTCGCGATTTGGGTAGGTTTTAACTCATCATAATGGTTCATCCGGTATGTCTAGCATGTTTGTGACGCATACCTACATTACGTGGTAAGTATATGTATAGCCAATCATACCCGGGCAAAGCCGGGACGGGCAGCTAGTCAATGAATAATTTGAAATTTATAGGTAGGTACCTATCCTTTCGCAGAATTACAGATATACAATTAACGGATAGTGATAGAGAAAACTATGGTCTAATCGCCATTCGTTGGTAGCTATGTTCAACAGTGGTATATTAAAAGA
The DNA here is from genome assembly GCA_949316475.1 of Hypomecis punctinalis. Lineage (NCBI taxonomy): Eukaryota > Metazoa > Arthropoda > Insecta > Lepidoptera > Geometridae > Hypomecis > Hypomecis punctinalis. Next base: position 16,434,363 of record OX438802.1, read on the forward strand.
TCCATACAGTACATAAACAGTGCAGCATTGATATTATTTAATTATAAACCTATGTTTCAATTGCCGTCAAGATCATTGGCAGGCACAGCTCTAAAAAATAAAATTAAAAGTCCCCGTTTTACTCTACTTCAAGATGTCAGCCACCATCTGGACTAAGACAGTGAAGCCTTAAGACTTTAATTTTTGCACTGAAAGACGAGTAGCCTTTAATTAAATGTTTGCAGGATTACACGGAACTACCAAAAAGCCGAAAGGACACCCTTGTTCTCTTACTTGTTATAGTACTATACTATAACTACACGCTGGGATCACGAAAAATAAACCAAATTTTATTAAAATCAGAATGTATATAATATGTATACCTGCAGAGCAAAATATGCTACTATTAAGTCAAAACTAAACTAATTTCATTTTAAGTGTACCAATTTTAAGAGAAATGTGGCACTTATGAAATGATTTGCGGGATAAGTCAAAGCTCAGTTTGATACCAAAAACCTACCTATATCTAAGTATTCAAATTGTTGATCCCAACCCAAATGTACCTATTGATAAACTCATATTATACCAGTTAAATTTTAATTGTAATATAAACTAGTTTAAAATATTGCAAATAATGATCTTTCTATGCCCTACTTGGTCCGTTTTGATAAGTGGATAAAGGTCACCAAAGGCGGTAAAAACTGTAGTAAATTTACTGTCTGTCACAAAAATATACGCGTGAGTTATATTTTAATTATTAAATACCTCCTTTCACCTGCGTGCCATCGTCACCCAACCCATTCAGCCCTGCAATACGACAGACCCTCCTAAAGTTAACACAAATGTATCTGCCATCCACGGCTAATAAGAGCTCCTATAGTAATCCTCCTTATGAGAAAAGCAAGGGCATTTTCATGAAAAGACGTACTTACCTCGTTTCAGCCATAAGACGTCCACTGCTGGACATATGCCCCTAAAGATGCTCCCTAAAGATCGCGCTTGCCAATGAGTGGTCTTCACTTGAGAACTTTTCGACCCCATCGGTCATCAGTCCTCGTGCTATTTGCCTTGCCCACTGCCATTTTAACTTGCCAATCCGCTGGGCAATGTCGATGACATTGGTTCATCTACGTATCTTCTCACTTCTGATTCGATTTCGCAGAGAAACTCTGAGTATAGCCCTCTCCATAGCTCGTTAAGTAACTTGGCTATTAAGGCCCACAGTGAGAGACCACGTTTCTGTTTGTGCACATACCTACCTGTTCAGATTTTTCGATCTCAAACTACCTGTACTATTGAAAAACTCGTATTTAACCGTCTAAATGTTGAGTTTAATCGACCGAGTGAACGAAATGTGCTGAACGTCTTCTTATTTGACCAATTTCTATAAATAAAACACCGGTTTTTACTCACGTATGATATACGGCTGGGCCGCTGGGAAACCCAACCGGTTTCGGAGTAAAATTAGTACTCCTTCATCAGGGAATACGCGCGCTCCCGTCGACTGGCGCACGCGCACTACTATTATATTATTATATTATATTGGGAGCGCGCGTATTCCCTGATGAAGGAGTACTAATTTTACTCCGAAACCGGTCGGGTTTCCCAGCGGCCCGGCCGTATATCATACGTGAGTGAAAACCGGTGTTTTATTTAGTATAATGTATTCTCACGCGAGTTTTAATGAAGTGATTTCTATAAAAGTTGGCAACATTATTTTTTGTAACTTCTAAATCCTAACAAGATCCGCGAGTAAGAATCTTTGTCAGGAGTGAGACGATATACATGAAGATTCAGTTAAAAATATCCGAAGTCTACTGTTCCGAGAACTAGTACTAAAAATAATGTAGCTCCTACAGTAATCCTCCTTACGTAATGAGAAAAGCAAGCGCATTTTCACGTGTTTTCCCGCAAACCGTATCTAATTTCCCGGGAACCGCAAACTTGTTAATCATAAACTAAGGCACGTTCAAAGGTTTTTTCCGCACGTATGAGGAAACGTGACGGGAATGATTCTAAGAAGAGCGTAAAGAGATTCTTTTATATTGATTTTGGATTCTTAGATAATGAAAATTCTTACATTAAGACTGCTTAATGCCTGAACAGTTTAAGAAAGTAGAGAAAAATCCTAATTGTTCAAAAATTTATTGGATACATAATTTATCTTTCTCTTCTCCTTAGTCTGATTCTTTTATCTTCGACTTCCACTATTAATTCGTGGGTAGGCTTAAGTCCTGCAGTGGACTATTACAGTTCAGTACTAACCTAAGTACCTACGTTTGATGCCATAAGAGCTAAAATTGGTGCTAACTGATTCCTCCGAAATTAATGCAATTTAGATTTATAATGTCTAGGATAATACACCCAAATACGTTTAGCCATGTCAGAAGCCTTAAAAGCTTAAAATACTAGAGGCCTTAAAACAATAGAGCTAACCATCCGATGGCCTATATGAAAAAATACCATTTCTAGATAGATTCAAAGATATGAAATTCAATTTAATGTTTCAATATTTTCCCCTTTGAATTAGAATTGTGCAAAACCTATTTAATTTATTTAATAAAGAATATCCTCTAACTCGTTTTCAACTAGTTTACAGTATTTTTTGATACATTCATCTTTGAATAAAATATTTCAGTAAGTTAATTTTTGGAAAGTATTTAAAAAAAAAGAATAAGTAGGTAGGTAGGTACTTATTAATAAAAAAAAAGAAAAGTACAAGAGACAAGGGAAGATAAGACGACATTAAACCTTTTATTCCGCCGGAAATAGAATAAATTATTCCGCGTTTTTAAAACTCCTTTTCAGGGCTCCGTAAAGGAATAAAAAACCTTGTTCGTCAGCCATGCTGACTCCAATAAAAACCATAATCGTGATTAATTATTATTTCGTGCTCATTTCAGGATGATTCACTGACAATTTATAGTTTTAGTTAATAACCATAAAACTTTACCTGCTACGCTATAAAATAATAAAAGATTAGATTTTTATAACTCATTCAAATATTATGACTCAATCACTTCTTTACAAAATCTAATCCTTAGTCTAATTTATTAATTTCCTGTTATGACTTATACGTTCTAGAATTATAGTAATTATCTAATATATTGCGTCAAAATATAGATATGATAAGATCTATAAATCAAAATTAGTCATGAAATTTATGTCGATGATAATATAATACAATCAGCACTTTCTCAAATCAGACGATAGTGATATAAAGACAAATAAGATAGAAAATGATAGAAAATAACACTGTTTAAGTGAATTAAAAAAATAGGAGCAGTTTTTTCTAGTTGAATTCCAAATAAATTTGGCAATTCCTGGACGAGATTAAAAGACTCACTATTTTAAGAAAAAAACAGAAAATGGCCCTTTCGAATATAATCAGCGAAAGATCTTCCCAGCAGTAGGCCAGCACGTGCTTATAAAAAAAGGATAGCAGCACTAACCTGAGCACACCAGCCCGCAAACTAAAACAGCAGCAAGCCACCGCATCTTCATCACTATCACTCAACACGACATATACTTTAAACCAACTTAAAATTTAATCCCGACTTCAAACTTTTCCGCGGCGAGTCCGTTAGATGGGTAATGCGATGTTTGGGAGGCGAGTCTGATGTGGTACTAGTCTATACTCTCAGAGCCCGACACTATGGCGACCTCTGGCGCGCATGCGTCGCACGACCTAGAATTAATGCGTTATAAATTATGAAATTTCCCGAATTCATTATCTGCATGTTTAAAACGTTTTATGGGGACTTGAGAATAGGAAGTGTGATGATAATATGAAGTTAATAGTTTTTTAATTGATTTGTTCTTCTAAACTTTACCCGCGGTTTCTCCCGTGCAGATTTTTGACTTTTGTACTATCCTATAGGAACATTTTATTTTTCGGGACAAAAACTAGCCCATGTCATTTTTCTGTCCATTGAACTATACTTACTTATGCCACTCAGTCGCGGCGTGAAAAAGTAACATACCATCAAATACACTTTAGATTTTATAAATATTCGGATTTATAACTAGGAAGTGTAATGATACGAAGTTAATATGATTTTTGACCGACGAACCACCGGAGGAGGTATACAAATCGACGCGTATATATATTTTTTTATGTATAGCCACGCATTACTTTTTTGCATAGTGGTCCGACTTCAATAATTCTTTTTTTATTAGAAAGAGTATACTTCTAAATTGGTCCCATTTACATTTTAGTGAAATCGGCTGTGCCATTTTTGATAAATCAACAATAATGTGAAAAATTATATATCGATCCATGCGAAATATTCGCGAATTCTGTACACGGGTGAAGTCGGTCATGCTAATTTTTGCAAAAAATAATCTTGTAATTATTTTATGCTTCTAAGTTTTTACTTGCGTGGAATTTTAACTTTTGTACTTTCCTATAGGAACACATAAAAAGTAGCCTTTTCGGACCTCTGAACTATACCTATGTACTGTACTGTACTGTACCAGCCTTTTTAATAGTCCACTGCAGGACGTACCTACGAAAGGTGATTGGGCCATATCCACCACGCTGGCTCAGTGCGGGATGGTGGATTCACATACGCCATCGAATTTCTTCTACGGGCGTATGCAGGTTGCCTCACGATGTTTTCCTTTACCGAAAAGCCAATGGTGTGAAATTCCGTACATAAATTCCAAAGAACTCATTGGTACGGGACCGGGGATTTTAACCATCCGAACCCCCTGGCGGGTCAACTTACTATCCCTGAAACCATACTCAAAAAGCGGCAGGACATTTTTGATCAGGATTAACAATAAATAATCCATAAATTAAATGGGCTAGCTCCGCTGGGAGCTGCACCATAAACGCCAAAATTAACAGAACTCATCTGCTTATAGTCTTAATGACTGATTGCAAGATCAAGACACACAAAAAAAAATATTTGAAAATATAGAATATGTGAAGTAGTTTTGTTTACTTTATCTAATTTAAGTAAGTACTTATGATGTTTTATTTGCCATGCTTAAGTAATTCCCATAACTATGATACAAGGAACAGATTGATGCGGCTGAATGCCTTTGAAGTGCAAATAATCGTATTGCTTTCACTTGGGAATAATAATGTGGTATAAATATAAAAATAAATTATTATCACATTTATCATATAAAAATAATTTTTTATCACAAGGTTAAAATAATAATGCCATGTAGTTGATGTTAGCGAGAACTGTATCTATCAAAGCAAAAATGTTTAGTAATAAAATTGTAGGCCAAGGTTACTTTTTATCATCTTAATTAGTTTTATTTTAGATCTGGGAAGGATAGAAGAAGGTGGAAGGCTTTATCTTTAAACAGATAGCCTAACAGGACGTTATCCGAGGAGCTAACAAACTAACGACTGCCTCGATGGCTCAGTAGTTAGTGACCCTAACTTCTGAATCAAAGAGATGTGGGTTGGATCTCCACTCAGGGCAAATATTTAATATCTGACGAACATAAGTTTTTGCTCTGTGTCTAGTTACTATCTAAATAAGTATGTATTTAAGAAATAAGTATATGTAGTAAGTCAGTCTCTGGCAGCCATATCACAAGCTTTGCTTAGTTTGGGGTCAGAGACCGTGTGTAACATTTCCCCATATGTTTATTTTTATTTATTACTAGCGGACCCGGCGAACTTCGTACCGCGAAAGTTAATGAATGTAGGTAACTAACCTTACGGAGATATCTACATTAAGATATTTTAAGTTTAATGGCTGTCATCCAAAATGTAGATCTCATTGAGCTATCTCACATTTGTGAAGATACCATTGATCAAAAGTTGACATTTGCGGAGATAAACCACTTTTAAGTTCGACAGCTGTCATCCAAAATGTAGGTCTGGTTTAGCTATCTCACTTTTGTAAAGACAGTAATACGAAGATAAACCACTATTAGGTTCGACAGCTGAAATAAAAATTCTATCCAAAATGTAGATCTGGTTCAGCTATCTCACTTTCGTGAAGATATCATTGATCAAAAGTTGACAGTTACGGAGATAAACTACTTTTAAGTTCGACAGCTGTCATACAAAATGTAGATCTGGTTGAGCTATCTCACTTTCGTGAAGATAGCATTGATCAAAAGTTGACATTTGCGGGGATAAACCACTTTTAAGTTCGACAGCTGTCATCCAAAATGAAGGTCTGGTTTAGCTATCTCACTTTTGTAAAGACAATGGTCTAAAATCGGTAGATAAGTAATAGTAAGTGCGCCACAAAAATATTAGCCCCTATTCAATGTGAAACGGTACACAAATATTGTAGCAAACAATCATTTCAAACCCAAGAAACAGTAAATCTCAACTAATTTGTTTCGTTATGGTTATCATCCGCAGCTTTCTTTATCCCACTGCTGGGTCTATAGGCCTCTCTCTTTCTGTGACATCTGCCTCGGCTCTTTGCCGGTCGTGACCAGGCTCGACCGGCGGTATTGATGATATCGTCGAGATAGTCGACCCATTTTGCTGCCTTGCCGCACATAGCTGAGCGCTCTCACCTATTCAAGTACCCTAGTTGACCAGCTCGGTCTTTCTTGCTCAAGAAGCGCTGGTCGAATTGGTTGCCACGCCAGTGTGAACGATGTCATACGCAGGGCTTTTGCGACCGCCAATATAGCAGTCGTACTCGAACCGAATGGGTTTGCGCTTGGTGATGGCAAAAGGCCTGACGGTATGAAGCTGGTCCCATGGAAGTGTAGACGGCCTTTAGTATGAGACGCGACTTGCGTCGATATTTTGGTGCCGTCACATCTTTCTGAGACTCAGAGAAGGATTGGAGCGTTGGCCGATTCGGAGCAGCACAAATGGTGTTTATTTGACTAACGTATAAGCATTGCCAATCAGCGTGGCAATGCTGCCAGCATGCTGGGCACGCTGCTAACTGGCAGTGGGCTTGAGTATTTGGATTATCTTTAGACCTTCAAGGGTCTGTGGATGATCCAATTGCTTGTTACGTAGTATTAGTTTATGAAGTTTTACATTATAAGTCTTGTATTTAGTGGTAATTAATAAAGGCACTTGCTCTATAAAAAAAGTCAAGTACCCTTGCACCTTGCCACAGTCCAAACCTAACCTGACATCATAATACCTTATACTTATAAATGCTTCTGTTGATTAAGATAAGGTTAGAGTGTACGGGTTTCCGCCTTGTCGTGGCGGGGGAACTTAGTAGCCGAAGCTTATGGACGGCGCGGGAATCGGAGGTAGAGCCGCTTCTCTGGGTTTCTTTTCAGACAGCTTAGAAGGCGGTGCTCTAGGTCTCCCGTTTTTTTGCGTCTTTACCCCCTAGGCAGTTTAGAAGTTTGCACTCGAGGTTGGGCCGCTTCTCTGGGCTTTTTAACTAAAGCAGCTGAGAGGCTGGCCGATAAGTTGCGTGACTTATGGATTCTGTACCATAAAGGTAGAATAAAGATACATGTTAAACCTCTAATGGTAGTAGATTTAAAAATATTTTTAATTTCAGTCAAAATGACCGCCCGTTATTAAACGTCATTGTAATATGTAGCATGGCAAAGGGAAAAACGATTTTATCTAATTTTAATATCAGTTATCATTGTCGATCCATAGTTTAATTCCTCTTCGAGCTGACGTAATAAAGGAAAGAAAATTCGTCCCTTTGCTATGCTAAGCGTGACATTTATAAAATTCAGCAGTCAATGTACTCGTATGTCACCTGTCATCTAATTACGTTTCGTCAATCAATTTTCGGCCTAATTATGAAGGTGTCATCGTAAATTTAATAGCAACGTAAAAAAATTTCTCTCTATCGAATGCCTAAAGTGAAAAAGAAACAGAAATAGTCTAATTAGCTATTATAATTACGATCGTGCCTTCATAATTGGGCCTATTAGCGTCGTTGTGATAGGTGACTGTAACGATAGTTTTTGTCCTATCCTACAGGAATTTCTCTATGCAATTTTTGGGATAAAAAGTATCCTATGTCCTTCTCCTGGTTCTAAGCTACCTCTCCACCAATTTACAGCCGAGTCGGTTCAGCCATTCTTGAGTTATTAGTGGAGTAACTAACACGACTTTCTTTTATATATATAAGATATAATTAGCATCATAAACATCATTGATTAGCATAGGAAGCTTTAGCATAAATTACTTTTATAATCATAAAAGTAATTTTCTAAAATATCAACAATTTGAGCTCCAGTTAACGCCATGCTGTTGAGATATAGTTATATTTTGCAAAAAATAGCATGACCGACTTCACCCGTGTACAGAATTCACGAATATATCGCACAGATTGATGTAGCATTTTTCATATTATTGTAGATTTGTCAAAAATGGTTCAGCCGATTAAGATAAAATTTAAATGGGACCAATCTCGAAGTATGTTTTTTCCATTAAAAAAAGAATTATTAAAATCGGACTACTATGAAAAAAGATATGCGTGGTTATACATAAAAAAATATACGCGTCGAATTGAGTACCTCCTCCGGTGGTTCGTCGGACAAAAATGAACCAGATTTAGAGATCGGTAATGTTAATATTAGTTTGATGATTTGCTAAATATAGACGTAAAATTGGGTTATAATCAGTACTGTACTATACTGTATCAGCCTTTTAATAGATTCAGATTCAGATCATTTATTGGCCATTTATAACATTTCAGTCATACAAGGCAAGTCAGTTAACAAAATAAAATATAGAAACTATGTAATTTAAAAATTCTTAATCATAATAATACAATAATGATCAATAGTAAATTAAATAATAACAAAAGTCAAATTATACATCAGCGATACCTCATAGGAAATCACAAAAATAAAATTACATATTAGTCATAAATTTGTTTTGTAGTGGAACTTTTCTAAATGTATGGAGTTGCATGCAAATATAGAAATATATCAATGTCAAGTATCAAATATCATTTTATTAATCATCATTTAATTTCATCGCTAAAAACTCACCCAGCTTATAAAACACATTATTCGTTAAAAAATATTTAATTTTTCTTTTAAAATCAGAATAAGGTAGGTCAGTAATAGATTTTGGTAATTTATATAATTTATTTTACGTCAACACCATCCTATACTGATAGACGACGGACACCACATATCGGCAGTATTTTCAGTCCAGCTCCTAATCCAGTTTCACGTTCATTATAAAACTTAGCAAGGATATTCTATACAATATTAGCTATTTTTGGACAAATTATAAAAAAAATCAAAATGGTCTAACTTTATGAAAATAAAATAAAAATTTGAAATCCAATTTTTTTACGAATTTTTTTTTTCCTTCTTTTCCTTTTAAAATTACAGTTAAAAAGCTCATTAAATAAAGTAATAAATTCAGTAGTTTAATTATAATAACCTATTATCTATGTATTTGGCACACGCGTCAAGAACATGTATAGGTAAAATGTGCTTAAATATTACCGAAATCCAAAACATCGATCTTTTTTACCTGTCCGCTTCGCGTGGAATGCCCCTAAATTAATAAACGTAATGTTCGAGTTACTTATCTATACTCTATAAAATTTAACTTGATCTCTGCGACAGTAGAAGATTGACATTTTTAGAGTGGGGATAGTGGTGGAAAAAATCGATTTTCAAGCAATGTTGTAGTGAAATCGAATGAGTAGTTGAAGGTGAGAAATTGGGTTTCATTTACTTACTATTATTTAAGATCAAGTATGTACACATGTAAATAATGTTATGATATTAATTATATACTCATAATAATGTAACGATAGTATTTATCGACTTTTTCGCTATTATCGATGCTAATGTAACATATAATTGGGTTTAATTTAATTACACATGTAAAAAATGTTGTGATATTAAAATATGCAATAAAATTAATGATAAATCAAGTTTTATTTAAAATATCGTCAGTATAAACTATCGATATTTTAATTAAAACTCTATCTAAAACTCTGTGGTCACGATCATTCGTCGCCCATCACTAATCGGCATGTCCATAAAGTATGACATTGACAGGTACTGTCTGTACTATTAAGAAATTCAGGACTTCAGAGGCGTAATTTTTCTGACAGCTGTCGCAGAGATCAAGTTAAATTTTATAGAGTATAAATTAAATTGTTCAACAAGTTTTGTTTTACTGCAAATTACAACTTGTTTAAACAACAGTTTAAACTTTTGCGATTTGAACACATTATTATTAAACGTCGGGATGATGAGGTGTTTATTTATCTCGTAATTTTAGTGCGCGATTAGTCCCGTAGTATATAATAACAATGCAAATTACATTTTACATCTTTTGGATGTCTTTAGTACATTATGATGAACACCTTTTCTTATGAACCAACCACCTACCCTAAACCAAACAAAAAACATCGTTTTACATAAAAAGTTCGATTTCAATAATTCTTTTTTTATTGGAAAGAGTATGCTTCGAAATTGGTTCCATTTAAATTTTATCAAAATCGGCTGAGCCATTTGTGATAAATCAACAATAATATGAAAAATGCTACATCGATCCGTGCGAAAATTCGCGAATTTTGACTCGAGTGAAGTCGGTCATGCTATTTTTGCAAAAAATAATTATTAGGTAGACTAGACTTGCAAAGCCGCACCACTCAAATTGAAATTGACACACTACACTGACAGTGTGGTGAAAAGAGGAATTTTATTCAATATCTCATTTTTTATTGCGCGATACATCCCGTAGTATAAGGATAATCCTAAGGTTAGTCAAATAGTTAAAATCGTTAATATATACAGGGTTATTTCTAATCAATTAGCATCCTTCTAGGGGGTTATTCTGTACATCAAAACTAACAACTTTTGTTCTACGAATTTCGTCAAAACTCAAAAAAAAAATCACCTGTTCCATACATTTCTTCGCGGGTGAACTAATTTTTTCTGTGGAACAACTAGTTTTTTTTGAGTTTTGACGAAAGTCGTAGAACAAAAGTTGTTAGTTTTGATGTACAGAATAAGCCCCTATACGGATGCTAATTGATTAGAAATAACCCTGTATTTACTACATAAAATCGCCTTTAAGAAGTTATCGTTACTAGTTATTTCTAGTAACCCTGTATAAAGGTGGCAGCTGTGCGCTTCGTACGCAGCGAGACGCACGCATCGTCTTCCCAATGACCTAACATAACTTCATATTTCAAAGTAACCGCCTTACCCTACATTAGATCGGGCACAAACTACCCCTCCAGGATCCTATGCCAAGTAATTCTGGGTCAGTAAGATGCCGTATGTCAAACCACTTGGACGTGCTCTGCAGTGTTCCTGCCAAGTGTAGTGGCAATCGTGTCCCATATGCGGATCATGTTAAACTAAATAATTATGGGGTTTTTAACGGCAGTTTAGAAAGGTTTGTATGCGACCAAATGACTAGACTGGGGCTCCATAATTGATTCATTATAACGGCCGAACGTGTGCGCAAATAGTCACGGGACCACCCCGTATATATCACTATACAACGTGTAACGGAAAGGCTGTATACATAAAAAGTGGGTTGATACTATACCTTATATAGATGCTGTATTCGAAATTCCTAGCCAAAATAACAACATTCACTTTAAAAAAAAATTAAATATGACTGACTAGAAAAAAAAAGGACAGCAGTTCAAGGAGGTGTGGTCTGATTTTGATGGGCAAGGTCGTGTTATTGACCTCACAGCTGTTTAGTGTGATAGTGCTGTGCAAATGTGAATTAGTCATAAAAATGACTAGTTTTTCAAAAAAAGATTAAAAATCAGCAAACGAACTTACACGGCTAAACAAGTAAACATGCCTCCATCTAGTTTGTTACCGTTATCTAATTTGGTACTTTCAGTATGTATACAGTATTTCCGTTACACGTTGTATATGAGATATATTTCTTTAAATATAATTTACTTGTATATTTGTTAGGTATTGTTTAGTATTTTTTTTTTTTGTTTTGTTAAGTGTTTGTTTTTATGCTATTTAAATTTTCTTGCAGTTATGGCCACTTTTTTGTCAACTGCTATTTTCTGTCCATGCTTGGTTGCCTGGGAGAAATCGCTTAAAGCGATAAGGCCGCCAATTAGAGACCTATTGTTGTCTTCTTGTCCTCATCATATGTTTTTTATTTAATGTCATGTAAGGTTGTCTAATAAAGTGTTGTTGTTTGTTTGTTGTTTGCTTGTGCGAGCGAGAGGGTATAATCTGAGAACGGTAGAAATGATTCTAATGTTTCAAAAATTGGGCTTCTGGTCACATGTTAGCATATTAAGTTAAACTAAGCGCGCACAATATATGCCCATAACAGGTCTGAATCACAAATAATTTTTCAAAGTAATACTTTCATCCATCAGCCTTAGGACGTCCACTGCTGGACATAGGCCTCCCCTATGGATCTCCAATAAGACCGGTTGATAGCGGCTTGCATCCAGCGCGAACCTGCGATCTTAATGAGGTCATCCGTCTACCTTGCGGGTGGACGTCCTACGCTGCGCTTGCCGGTACGTGGTCTCTATTCGAGACTTTTCGACCCCATTGAACTTGCCAATTCGTTGGACTATGTCGGTAACTTTGGTTCTTCTGCGGATCTCCTCATATCTGATTCGATCTCGTAGAGAGACTCCAAGCATAGCACTCTCCATAGCTCGTTGGGCTACTTGCTACTAATAAGGCCCGTAGTGATAGACTACGTTTCTGTGCCATAAGTCATCACTGGCAACACACACTGGTCGAAAACTTTCGACTTGAGGCACTGAGGTATGTCGGACGTGAAGCCTTATGTTAAGTACACACTTATGCTAACAACAGGTGATGCAGACATCAAACATACCCATTACATTTTTAACTTAAATACTTACCAGTGCAAAACTCTATGCGGTACAACACTGCGATGGACACTCTGGGATGTAAATAGGTTTCTTAATTAACCTCATGTTGCTGTAAAATTTTGTTTAAACTATACTGTGCGGTACAGGTATTTTAATTTTCTACTGCTGTCAGAATGGACAGTTGTCCGAATTGGACTAATCACCAGGAAAGACTCGGTCTTTAGTTATTTATTTTCTTAGGTTTCCTCACATGTGACGATGTTTTCCTTCACCAAAAAGACAGAAGTATGAAAATTAATTACTCAAGTTTCAAATACCTCATTAGCGCGACACGGGGATTAGTAGTGACGACTTACGGCTCAGAGATGTGATCTCTTACTATAGGACTTATTAATAGCCTCCAAATAGCCCAGCGATCGACGGAGAGGGCTATGCTCAATGTTTCTCTCTGAGGTCGCATCCGTAATAAAGAAATATATCAAAGAACCGAAATTGCTAATACAGCTCAGAGGATCGGCAAGTGGAAAAAGGCAGTCTGAGTCTGAATGGAACAGAGAAACCGATAGGGTCGTAAAGTTCTCGAGTGGTGACCACGTAAAACTAAGCGCAGCGTAGCACGAGCTGCACTGAGTCTACGGTTAATCTCAAAGATCGCACTAGATACAAGCTTCCAGCCCGTCGTATTGGCGTATATGGGGAAGCCTATGTCCAACAATAGATGTCGTATGACTGAGAAAAAAAAAGCCTTGGAAAAACTGCGGTACTTCCCAGAAGGCTTGTAAAATAAATGTAGGTAATACTTTTGGTGATGGTTATCAATTTGACGCATTTCAACGTAGGTTATACCTATTATTAGAATTGCAATATCTGTATATGTAATAAAAATTTTTATGATTGATTTCGAAGATATTGTAGTTCCAATAAACATCATAATCTTTTGGCCTTCTAAACAAATATATTATAATAGTAAACTAGTTATTACCCTCGGCTACCCACTCCTTGGATCCTTTAATATTTCAGGGATAAAAAGATTATGACACTTTTCGATCTTCCACTATAAATTAATTATCCGTATTATACTTGAAAAAAATCGAGTCTGTCCAACGCGCAACGCTCTGAGATTGCATTATAAAGTAACAAAAGAATCAAGAAACATATTGACAAATTTATAATAATACTAGCTGCCCGGCCACGCGTTGCTGTGGCTAAATAAATTAAAATTGTGACTATAATTTGAGATTTTAACTATCCTACCTCTCAAGTTGGATCGAACTGCACATGGTGTGCGAATTTTATTATAATCGGTTAAGACTTAAGTGGTTTAGGAGTCCATTGAGGTCAAACATTGTGACACGAGATTTATATATATTAAGAAGAAAGATTATTTGAAGGACAAGTAAGGATGTCATTGTTATATATAAAATAAAATAATATTACTAAATAAAACGTTTTGCTATAACATGGCTAGCTACGCGGCTTAGGTATAAGAAGTTATTATTAAAAAAAAAAACATAAATTTAATGAAAAAAGGATATTTTCGGTAACATTTAAACAGCAAGTATTTTCCCAACCAATTAGGTATATTACTAGGAATCCCAGAGAGATGCAGGTTCAAATCCTGTGAACGCGTCAATTTTTGAAATGTTTATCACAAAAAGAAAGTTAATATTTATATTATTTCTTCATCACATGTATATGCACTGATAACACGTCACCTCAATGTGTGAAATACATATCCGGCAAAAGGAGGTTCTCAAAGTTCTCCGCAGTCTAGATGTGAACAAGGCCAGTGGCCCAGATGGTATTTCAGCTATTGTACTAAGGACTTGTGCGCCTGAGCTGTCGCCTGTGTTAACCCGCCTCTTTCGCCTCTCTCTGAAGACGGGTCAAGTGCCCAAATCTTGGAAGCTTGCTAACGTGCAGCCTGTACCCAAAAAAGGTAGCCGTGCTGACCCTGCCAATTACAGACCGATTTCGATCACGTCCATACTTTGCAAGAGTATGGAACGTGTTCTTAACAACAGGCTCCTGGCCTACCTGGAAGCAAATGACCTACTCAGTGACCGCCAGTACGGCTTTCGCCGAAACCGGTCTACTGGGGACCTTCTGGCGTACGCCACACACATTTGGAGTGAGGTCATTGAGAAGCACGGGGAGGCGCTGGCTGTCTCCTTGGACATCTCGAAAGCTTTTGACAGGGTCTGGCATGAGAGCCTTATTGGCAAGCTTCCATCTTACGGCCTGCCTGCTGATTTCTGCGCATGGATATCAGATTTCTTGAGGAATCGGTCGATACGAGTGGTTGTAGATGGTTTCTCGTCAGACCAAATGGATATCAATGCCGGTGTTCCTCAAGGGTCAGTGCTCTCTGCGACGCTTTTCCTACTGCATATTAACGACTTGCTAAAGCCTGGTATTTTTGGGTACGCAGACGACAGTACAGTCATGGAGAGCTACACATCCGAAGCAAGAACGAGCGGGGCACAGATCGAGTCACTCAGAGAGGCTATGGTCGAACGGCTCAACTTGAGTCTGGAGGCGGTATCTGACTGGGGTGATGCTAACCTGGTCAAGTTTAATGCCACGAAAACGCAAAGCTGTTTGTTTTCGGCCAAAAAGAGGCCCTTCCAACTGTCTCCTGCTTTCCGTGGTGTATCCGTTCCGTTAACTAACAGTCTGGAACTATTAGGCGTTACGCTATCATCGACTCTCAACTTTGGGTCTTATATAGAGTCAAAAGCCCAATTAGCCTCAAAAAAACTTGGTGTTCTCTCTAAGGTGAGACGGTATTTCACACCTGAGCAACTGCTTAGTCTTTATAAAGCGCAAGTCAGGTCTTGCATGGAATACTGCTCTCACCTTTGGGATGGCTCTGCCAAATACCAGTTGGAGGCTTTGGAGTCCATTGAAAGGCGAGCCAGGAGGCTGATAGGCAACGAAACCTTGACTGAGTCGAAGCTGCAAAGTCTTGAGCATCGACGTAGGGTGGCGTGTCTGTCTGCCTACTATCGGATACACTTCGGTGAGTGCGCCCAGGAGTTGCACGATCTGGTCCCACCTGCCCCTTTCTTCTATCGTACGGCTAGACAGACGCGACCAAAGCGCCACCCTTTTATGGTGGACATCCCACGCGTAAGAACAAAGCGTTTTGAGTCCACATTCCTCATACGAACTGCCAGAATGTGGAACGCTTTGCCTAAGTCTGTCTTTCCGTTAAAGTACAATGTAGGTGTCTTCAAATCTCGAGTAAATAGGTATTTTCTAGGTAAGCGTGCTACATCCTAGACCGCATATCTGCTTTACATCAGGCAGTGTGTAGTCAAACGCAAACCTATTTGAAATAAAAAAAAAAAAAAAAAAAACGTCAAACAGAGTCACTGAGGCTCTAAGGGACATTCTGCGAAAAGGATATTTTTCGAAAGGGACATTGTGAGAAAGGGACATTTTTCGAAAGGGACATTATGAGAAAGGGACATTTTTTGGAAGGGACATTTTGAGAAAGAGACACTTTGCAAAAAGGACATTGTGAGAAAGGGACATTTTTTGAGCGGTAGACATTTTGAAAAAGGGTCATTGTGCGCCTGAGCCGTTCCATTTGCCGATAATGCAACCAAAAATGTATTTATATCCTAAATCTATAGATACCAGACATCGAATGGTTCATTGGTTGCTTTATCTAAAGTAAATATGTATCTACATATTTATGCTTACAAAACATATGAATCTAATGTACCAAAATTATATTGATTTAGGTAATTAATGATTTCACCAGAATAAGCTTAATTGTGGATGTTTATGTTTTACATAATATATGACATAAAATATGGCTGGTTTTGTAATATTTAATTATTATGGATGGCTAATGTTTAAAAATATATGATATTTTTATGTATTTTTTGTAGCATTAAAGAAAATCAGTTGATTTTTGTGAAGTAGTTATTCAATTTAGATATTTAGCGTGGGGCAACGTATACCCCACATTGTACGCGGAAGGACTTATTGTCACCTTGTACGCGAAGGGTTAAGAAAAACTGCTGCGTTACACAATTTAGCTATACTTACAAATGCACCTAATGCTCTTTCACAATTGAAAGATATACTATACACGTATTATCTACAGTTTCGCGATGGTAATCAGAGGTAACGTACCCAATAGTACTAAACACGTGTAAACTGTCCACTTTGTTTGCCAAAGGATATTTTATTTTTGCCGATATAAAATGATTTTGTATTCATCCAAAACTAAATTTTACGCATTTATATTAGCGGATTATTACTTTTTATTATTGTTTTCATGATTACTGGTTACTAATACTTAGTTGTGGTCAAATTAATGTCGGCGCTTAGCGCCTATACCTACAACCACTTCGGCATTCTTATAAGCTGCGCTATGTAGACGCAGCAGGGTGTTTGGAAAAAAGAGTCTTAAGCTCAATAAAACGGAAACAGTAAAGAAAGATAGCATCTGGCGTTTTCATGGAAGGAAATTACATATTTTGATCAACTAGTCTTAATTAACAACTACTACAAATACACAAACTGATGAAATCAGATGTTATCTCTTGATTCGTTACTTGACGCACTAACCTTGGTACCTACTCGAAACAACGAAAATAACAGTGATTCGCAATTAGCGGATTATAAAACATGTTATCTGTAACCCATTTTATTTCGAATGATATTAAAATCTGGCGGCTAAATCTAATTTCTTTGAAGTGGTGGAGAATCGCGAGCTTATCTTCATGCCCTCGGTTGATTATCGTTTTGATTATCAATCTATAAATTTCGAGTGTATAAAAACAGAATATAGTGAAAGCAACTGGTAGTAAGTGATATACCTACATCATGTTTGGCAAGTTAGCGCTTCTTGCTGTGTTGTTAGCAGGTAAGAACAACTTATAGATTGTTTGTTAAAACGATGGAATTTTTTAAGAATATCATTGTGTTCACTATTTTGATCGACTTTTACTATGTGGTCAACTTGGCCTATCCAGATATTGCAATAAAAGGAATATTTAAGTGGATTTGCCAAGATTGGTCTTTTGGCAAAAGTTAGACATGATGATGAATAAAATGATATCCTTAATATATGATATGAATATATATTTTGTCGTCCAGAGAAACACCCGGATTACATCTCCTCATATTGAAGTTTTAAAGTATTTTTTGGCAAACACCACCATCGTGCACAACAAGCTCCACACATTTTTGAAGTCTCTTTGTATTAGAATATTTTTATTTAATTTATTGGGCACCCATTACAGACAACAGCAAATAGGTCATGACATAATTGATAGTTAGCTTTCGATTATATTATTGATAGGTAGCGACCTCAGAGCAAATAAAAAATCAAGAGAGAATGTTGTGAGCAAACAAGTGAAGCCAACCAAAACTACGCCTCGCCGTGTACAGACAATTACACACACATCCAGGTAACTATGAAACTACGCCATGGCTTGTCAGTCAAACTATGGCGGCGCAACAGCGATACACTCACACATGTATAAAAAACCGGCTATACTTGACTGTTCAACGACGTTCCCTCTGGATTTTTTTATTTGCTCTGAGGTAGCGACCAATTCTGTAGTCCAAAACAAATGAGCACGCGGCATGATAATAACAGTTATTTAAACATAATTATAATTAAAATATTAATAACAATGTTTTTACTTTATAAAAATAATAAACTTTGAACTTAAAACTACCCAAAAATATATAAGTACTTACATAGACAGTTATATATTATAAATAAGATTAAAATACATTATAAATATTATATATATATATATATATATATTTGTGAAATATAATGTATACTCAAATGCAATACAGATGCAGCAATTCAAGCTGCTGTCTTACACTGCAATATCGTGTGGAGGTGAAAAATAAATAAATATTACCTACTTCCCGATCAAATCAAAATATAACATGTTCAATAGTTCACGTCGTCGCTGATTCCAGAGCGGCAAACATCATTATAAGAGCGATAGTAGACAATGGAAAGCAAATGATTGTGTTTTTTTTGATCTAGCATTCCTTAAAGTGCATTTCCAATACTATTTTATCTCTTTTTAGCAGTCCAAGGAGATGTAATCCGTGAAGATGCTGCTGCCATAAGTTCTAGATCATCAAGTCATAACCTCTACTTTGTACATGACCGGTAAGGACGTCTATTTATTATCTAGTCAGTTATTGCATGGAATACTGCTCTCACCTTTGGGATGGCTCTGCTAAATTTCAACTGGAGGCTCTGGAGTCGATTGAAAGGCGAGCCAGGAGGCTGATTGACAAAGACACCTTGACTAAGTCGCAGCTGCAAAGTCTTGAGCATCGTCGCAAGGTAGCGTGTTTGTCGGCCTTTTACCGGATACACTTCGGAGAGTGCTCCCAGGAGTTGCACAATCTGGCCCCCCCTGCCCCTTTCTTCTATCGTAGGTCTAGACAGATGCGACCAAATTGCCACCCTTTTATGGTGGACATTCCGCGCGTTAGAACCAAGCGTTTCGAATCCTCATTCCTCATACGAACAGCCGGAATGTAGAACGCTTTGCCTGGGTCTGTCTTCCCGTTAAAGTAGATAGATAGATAGATAGATAAATTCTTTATTGCCACACCAAAACTTAAATAAACTAGGAAAACTTAGACTAGGAACTTATAGTAAGTGTTACAATCGGCGGCCTTATCGCTAAAAAGCAATTTCTTCCAGGCAACCGTTACTTGTGAAGGATTAATTTAGAGGTTTAGGCGACGGGGTGTGTATGAAAGTGATATATGTATATACTTACTTAAACAACATACATTCTAATAAATTCTAATAATAACCAACTCATACAAAATATAAAATAAACTAATATATATAATAAATAATAAAATATCGGAAAACTATAAATGACTCTATTTAAACAGCTTATACTGATGACGAAAAAAAAAGCGAAAAATAAATAATTATGGAACAGTAATATTAAAGTGAATGTGTATCATCCTAGAGAGACGGCAACTGCGACATATAATGATTATATACAAGTTCTTTAAAAACCGCTAGGGATGGAGTGCGTCTGATGGACACAGGCAATGCATTCCAAAGCTGAACAGCCTGGAATGCGAACGACTTACCATAAAATTTTTCAGAACGAGCGGAAGGAGTCATAAGGGTGAGGTTATATGTGGATCTAAGAGGGATAGAGTGGGATGTATACCAATAGGAGAAGCGGTCTTTTAGGTATCGTGGGGTGCAAGGGTTGAACAAAATATTATAAAGGAGAGAGAGGATATGAGCATTCCGACGAGAACGAATAGGAAGCCACTTGAGCTTAGCGCGAAATTGGGATATATGATCATACTTCCGTAAACCAAATATGAATCTGATACAGAAATTCTGAAGGCGCTCAAGTTTGTCGAGTTGGTCTTGTCTGAGATCAAGGTAACAAGCGTCAGCGTAATCCAGAATGGGAAGAAGAAGAGACTGTGCGAGCGCAACTTTGGTGGCAGTGGGTAAGAAGTTTCGAAGCCGTCTTAATGAACTGCCAGAGGCAAACAATTTACCACTAATGGATTTCAAGTGAGCATCCCAGCTCAGCGTACGATCGAATATTACCCCAAGATTTCTTACAGATTCGCTGTATGGTAAAGGAACACCATTAAATATTACACTAGGAAGTGTAGCCCACTCAATTCTCGAAATCTTGTACGAGCTGCCAATTATTATGACCTGTGACTTAGTAGGATTGACTTTTAGGCCATGAGAAACGCTCCACTCAAGGACTCGGCCAAGGTCAGCGTTCATTGTAGTAATGGCACTGTTAAGGTCATCAAGATGGGCTTGTGTATAAATTTGGAGATCATCTGCATAAAGGTGGTAGGAAGAAGTAAGACGGTGGGAAATAGAATTAATGAAAATTGCAAAGAGTAGGGGAGAAAGAACGCCACCTTGCGGAACACCAGCTGTGGTGTTACACCAAGAAGACAATATATCTTCCAGGCGAACACGCTGCCGACGCCCATGCAAGTAACTGTGAAGCCAGTCTAAGACCGATGGAGATATGTTAGTAGAACGCATTATTGCTAACAAAATGTCATAGTCAACGGTATTGAAAGCGTTACTGAAGTCTAACAGAGTTAGAACAGTAAGCTTACCGTTATCCATACCCAAGCGGATATCGTCGGTGATTTTTACTAGCGCAGACACAGTGCTATGCCCAGGACGGAAACCGGATTGGAAAGGATTGAGGAGGTCATGTCTGTTGAGAAAGTTGTTGAGTTGTTTGTGTACAAGACGCTCCAGTACTTTAGACAGGAAAGGAAGGATGGAAATAGGACGATATTCAGAAATGGAACTAGGATTGGGCTTCTTTGGTAAGGGTATAATCGTTGCATCTTTCCAGGCGGTAGGAAATACTCCACTGGTGATGGAGTTATTGAAAATAATGCAAAGAATGGGAAGGATAATGTCGATAATGGGCAAGAGCATGTTCCGGCTTATATTATCACCGCCCACCGCATTGGAGGAAATTGACATTAAGCTCTTCCTAACATCACATTCGGTAAAAGAAGTAAAAGTAAAAGGAGAAAAATCGGGAACTGGAATGGCAGAAAGAAAGTTAATAATCGAGTGCTTTTCCGCATCCGACATAGCGGTGACAGAAGAAAAATGTTGATTTAGAGCATTACTATCAATGTTAAGAGGAGAAGTAGACTGACGCGACTTGCCAATTCCCATTGATTTGAGAAACTTCCAGACTCTAGCTGGATTTTCATCATCGACAGATGCGTAAACATGACGGCGTATGGCATCCCTACACACCCTGTTGCAGTGATTACGGGCCTGAACATATTTACTATGATTGACATCAGTAGGACGTGACTTGTACCTCGTTTTTGAGGCAGATTTCTTATGCATTAAGCATTTAATGTCCTCGGTGAGCCATGGTGCAGGAAGCTGTTTCATCTTGATTGCTCGTAATGGAGCATGAACATCATATAGTTGCACAATTAGGGAGTTGAATAAAGAGACCTGCTCATCCACCGACTCAGCGCCAATCACAGGACCCCAATCAATTTTTTTCGCGTCCTCAAGGAGAGCATCACGATCCATAAAATCAAAGTACAACGTGGTTGTCTTCAAATCCCGAATAAATAGGTATCTTCTAGGTAAGCGTGCTACATTCTAGACTGCACATCTGCTTAACATCAGGCAGTGTGTAGTCAAACGCGAACCTATTCGAAATAAAAAAATATATTTCAAATAATATTAATATAATAAGTGTTTACTGTACCAACCTTTTTAATAGTCCACTGCAGAACGTAGGCCTACCCACGAAGGGTGATTGGGCCATATCCACCACGCTGGTGGATTCACATACGCCATCGAATTTCTTCTAAGGACGTATTGCAGGTTGCTTCACTATGTTTTCCTTCACCGAAAATCCAATGGTGTGAAATTCCGTACATAACTTCCAAAGAAACTCATTGGTACAGGATCAGGATTTGAACCCACGACCTCACGATTGCCGGTCGGATGTTACTACCACTAGACCACCAAGGCTTCGGGAAGTGTTTATATTCTTTAAAAATACAAAGCAGGTACCTACATATATCATTATCTCTATCATTTTAACAATGGCGACAGATTTTATCCTACTAATTTTATAAGCTCGAAAGTTTGTATTCATGGATGTTTGTTCAACGGATCGTGATGAAACTTTGCAATATTAATGCTTATACAACAGAATAACACATAAGCTATAATTTATAAAGATACTAGCTTTTACTCGCGGTTTTGCCTGCGTGGAATTTTAATTTTTGTGCTATTCTATGGAAACATTTTATTTTTTCGAAATAAAAAGTAGCCTATGTCACTTTCCGTCTTTCAAACTATGCTAAATATCAAGTCAATCTGTTGCTCTGTTAAATATATGTCACTTTTCGTCTTTCAAACTATGCTAAATATCAAGTCAATTTGTCGCTCCGTAAAAGATATGTATATCACTTTCCATCTTTCAAACTATGATTAATATCAAGTCAATCTGTTGCTCCGTGAAAAATATGTCACTTTCCGTCTTTCAAACTATGCTAAATATCAAGTCAATCTGTATCCCCGTGAAAGATATGTCACTTTCCGTCTTTCAAACTATGCTAAATATCAAGTCAATCTGTTTCTCCGTGAAAGATATGTCACTTTCCGTCTTTCAAACTATGCTAAATATCAAGTCAATCTGTTTCTCCGTGAAATATATGTCACTTTCCGTCTTTCAAACTATGCTAAATATCAAGTCAATTTGTCGCTCCGTGAAAGATATGTATATCACTTTCTATCTTTCAAACTATGAGTAATATCAAGTCAATCTGTTGCTTCGTGAAAAATATGTCACTTTCCGTCTTTCAAACTATGCTAAATATCAAGTCAATCTGTTGCTCCGTGAAAGATATATCACTTTCCGTCTTTCAAACTATGTTAAATATCCTGGCTCCGTCAAAGAGGAACAAACCAATAAGCCAACAACCACACTTTTGGATTTATAATATTAGTGAAGATTGCGTCAAACTATGTTCGCCAGGTCAGCTAGTAATATTATTTATAAACGCGAAAGTTTGTGAGTATGAGTATGTAGATGTTTGTTACTCTTTCACGCAAAAACTGTTGAACGGATTGAGATGAAACTTTGCAATAATAATGCTTACACATAGTTCGCCGGGTCGGCTAGTATTTTCATATTTAGGTACAATTTTATATTTTCCACCATATCAAATTATATCAAGATGTATTTATTTTTATTTATGTAATTATAACGACGGTGGAAAGGAGAAAACCCATTTGAAGCGACACTGGTCGAAAATTAGTTATTTGAATCAGTGAAATGTTATGCGTCGATTGATCTTGATTTAACGGATGGCACAGTAATGATATCTAATAGTATTCCGTCTTTATACAAACGGTCTGAACTCGAATCATGCCTACGCGCCTCGGAGCGGGGTATAGTATACCCCGCTATAAGATATTATCTTGGTATGCTAGTTAGCCGCGGCGCGCCGTAGTGGTGAATGATCGTGTGGATTTATAACTAGTACAGAAAAAATGTCAAGTCGATGTAACTAGTAAACGTTCGCCTTATGTTAAAATATCAAAAAAACCAATATGTATTTTTATTGAACGTTTCCTTGTTCATTCACTACGAATTTATTTTTTTGTAATTAATATAATAATTTTATATTTTAATAGATAGAGCCTAGAAAGAAACTCAAGTAAAAAGTAGATGAAATTAATTTTGTGAAGGCGGGCAACCCTAGCACGTGATACGTTCTTCGTAGCCACGTGGCGCTTTTATATATTTATAAGTTATTAACCGCTTTTTTTATCGCGAACAAGTCCGCACTTGACCACTATCTCGCCTGATGGTAAGCGACGTTGTGGTCGAAGATGAAGCACGCAGAACTAAAAGATATCTATTCACTCTGACTTTAAAAAGCTTTAGAGTATATCTCTTAGGAAACAGGAAAGCAGGAAAACTGTTCCATTCCCTGGCGGTACGAATCAGAAATGTTGAGTCAAACTGCTTCGTACCGAAGGAAAATTGAAAGTGTGGGGGTGGTAGTGTGGCGTCCTCCCACTTGTCCTGTAGTAAAAACGGTATGGTAGGATAAGGTCGTGCAGCTCAGATGCACACTCTCCGAAATGAATCCTATAGATATAGAAAATGGACAGACCCGCAACCCTACGGCGATGCTCCAGGCCATAAAGTTTTTTTGCAACTAAATTTTCATCACCTATAAGTCGAACAGCACGCCGGCCCACCGATTCCAAAGCCTCAATTTGATACTTAGCCGAGCCATCCAAAAGATGAAATTATAAAAAACCTTAAATAAAAGATTTCACTTTATTTTATTAAATGATGTAAAAAAAATCCTAATTTTTCAGAACTGTTTCATTAGGAAATACTGCGATTCCATTACCTTCAGTTAGTGAGTTGCCTACGACTGCCACTCCTAATCTAGTTAGAGGTCTTCAAACAATAGTGATTGTGCATGGCCACGGCGGCAACAAAGATAGCCCTGTGAATGAAGAAATCAGGAAGGGTGAGTCTCTTTCATATCCCATCCACACTCTCCACGAAGCCACTTGAGGGATCGCAAGCACGAGAGTGTGGACGGGGCGCTGATGTCGCCTCGTCTCGTCTTTTCTTCTCGTCCGTGGTCTCGCACGAGGGCTTCGCCGAGGCGCTCGCGAGAGTGTGGATGGGGCCATAGATGGGATATATCTCCATTTAATGATACATATAATGAGTGATGAATCTAATTTCCTTCATCAATGTGTAGATCAGATAGATTATCAAAAAATATTAGACGAGTAATTTTTCTTTTGTCAATGAAACAATCAATGACACATAAATGACACATAAATGACTCTTGTAGAAGCATGGAAAAGAAACGTGGTGGTGCTGTTCTTTAAAAAAGGCGACAACAACTTATTGAAGAATTACAGACCCATCTCGCTTCTGAGCCATACCTACAAGCTGTTTTCAGGGGTCATTACGAATCTTCTCAAGCGCAAGCTTGATGACTTCCAGCCTTCCGAACAATCCGGATTCCAAAAAGACTTTGGCATCATAGACCACATCAATTTGTCTTAGTTGTATGCTTTTCTAGTAAAAATGACTTTGATTAAGAAAATAATTCGCATAATTTCGCAATTTAGTTTGAATTCTTTGATCGGAAATTAATTTTTATTGTTTTCATTTTTCAGCATTTTTCGATGATGATGTACGTCCAGATATCAGAGTCAACATCATTGTAGTGGATTGGTCAGCCTTTAGTTCACAGAGCTACGCGCTATCTTCCAGAGCAGTGCAAGATGTCGGCAAGGCATTGGGACAGTACCTGAAACTACTTGTAGATGAAGATAGGATTGATTTAAATCTTATTCATCTTATTGGCTTCAACCTTGGTGCCCATGTCGTAGGCTTTGCTGGACGAGAATTTACAGAAGAAAAAGTCCCAAGAATAACTGGTAAGTAGGAAGATATAATTATATTATGTTTGTATGCATTTGCCATCTCCGTAAAAATTCAACTCTTTATCTTTTCAGCGGTCTTTTGAGTTGAGCAAGGTAAATAAGATAACCACACGATTTTAAAATTAATGACTAAGCATAGAAGGATTATGGCACATCTTACTAAAATTTTTCAGTTTTTGCTGGATTCACAGTAATTTTTATTTATTAGTTTGTACTTACTCATAGTTTTGCTGAGCGTATAGCAAAACAATGCAAACGTCTAGAACTGCAGCAATATAGTTCCCACGTTAGCTACGAGTAGTTATCTTTTTTATTAATTCGATCCCGTGCTTATTATAACTCTTATAAAGTCCACCAGTTTAATTTAAGACTGACAGACTATACCTAGATTATGTTATTTTTAAACTTTCGCGATTTGGACACATTATTATTATATACTACGGGACTAATCGCCACAGTAAAATTTACTGAGTAATCGCCCACTGAAATTACGAGATAATAAATACCTCCTCATCCCGAGATTAGAGTCTGCCCGTGACCACGGTCGATGCAACTCGGCCGAAACGTCGGGATGAGGAGGTATTTATTTATCTTGTAGTTTTAGTGCGCGATTAGTCCCGTAGTATATAATAATAATTTGCCTAGATTAGTATGCCTCTGTAATGTTATAAGACAAATCATACTTTTCGCGTTTGTGACTGCGTAGCTGAGCTAATTTCACAGACGCCAAGATATTTGATTTGGTCTATACGAAACATTTTTAAAGTTGATTACTTCGCTCAAATATCTATAGAGTTACAATCATGCAAAAAAGTGTCCGAACCAAAACTCTGCCCAAACTACGTAGGGCGCAGGCTTTTTAGTTAGTCTTAAGGCGAGTGCAAGCCGACTACAACGCCGCGGGATGCCGAAGTGCTCGGTTACAAGCACTAATTAGGTTACATAACGTCGAGATTCGAGAAAACGGGTCATTGTGAATTATTTAATGTAAATATCTAAGTCGGTATGTATGACCAGCGCTTGGACATTTTTTTACTACTTTCACTAAGGGACTGTGGCTCTGTAGATATTTGCTCAAAGGTTGATGAATGAATTGTGAGTTTGCATTATTATATTATCAAACGAACTTACTTGGAAGTGAAGTTCGATCTTAATTTTGCCGAATGGTGCGAAGAGGCATGATGTTTGAGCCTATTAATTACAACAGGTTATAATTAATAAACTCAAACATCATACCTCGAAAGCATCATTCGGCAAAATTGTTTTGTTAAGGATGTATGTTATTGCAGGCTTGGATCCTTCTGGAAGTAACTGGGGATCAGGTTCTCCTCGGCTGAGTAAATCTGATGCCCAATACGTCGAAGTTATACACACGGACGGAGACGGTCTACTCGCTAACGGAATTGGAACAGCTTTAGGTCTGCTATGTTACTCTCTATGCTACATTTTATTACGAATTATTCACATTAGTTTTAGTGACAAAATGTTCTTCTTTCAAGGTGTACCATACCTTGAAAGAAGAACATTTTCAGGTTACGTAGAGAAGGCAGATAACGTTGCTTACAAAGATGGGCTATAGGATGAGGTGCGGCACCCGCCAAATAATGCCTCATTTCACAATGTTTAGGAGGGTGGTGACTTGCCATCCACTAAATGGGCCCCCCATAAAGGCTACCATAACTTGGCGCCGGAGGGGCAACATTAGTGTGGACGGCTTAGGGTGTCGAGAGGTGTGCTGCGCTTTCACTGGACGCTACTCGCGGCGTTATGCCCTTTAACACTTCCACCCTGGAGCTTAGATTCTTAGCTCTCGCGATTTCCACTTCAAGCCACCGGCCGGCTAAGGCGAGAGAGGAGTCAGGGGTCTCATTTAGCCCCAGGGAATCAGGGTGCGCGGTGTCGCCACTCACCGACCGCTAGCCACAAAGCCGCCCCTGCGCGTATTATTATTATTATTATTTTTTGTAACCTTTCGGAATACTTACAAAGTTGATGTGGCGTGGGAGTTAGCACGCCACTTCGCTCAGAAGACTGCATGATAACTGATGGCGTCGAAATGACCTTATTAAGATGGTAAAATCACGCATCAGTGTGTAGGCAAACGCAAACCTATTCGAAATAAAAAAAAAAAAAAAAACGCTGCTTTTAACCGGTCTTATGGATATCTCTGTCCGATAGTTGACTTGCTGTGACTTAAAAGAAAATGTTGTAATATGGACTTCCTATTTATGTTGCAATTGAATTTACAGGTGATGTGGACTTCTTTGTAAACGGTGGCAGCAACCAGCCCGGTTGCCTCACTCACGCTTGCAGCCACAATCGGGCCTACTATTTGTACGCAGCCAGTTTAGTCAGAGACGAACCGCTGCAAGGACGCCAGTGCACTAACACTTTACAAATTACCTTGAATACATGCAGAGGGTCTACTATGAATCTTGGCGGGGATCGATTGATTAAACAATTGTAAGTATTTTAAAAAAGATGCGCAGTCCGGGTAGACCCATAGAACGGTGGCGTGATGATATAAAAAAAAATCGCTTCAACACCTGGATGAACCTTTTATTGGCGAAAGCGGGAGGAGTCCTATGCCCCCAGCCCCGCAGAGGACCTTAATAAGCTGGTGATGATGAAGTCGTTGTCGACTGACTTTATAAAAGGAGATTCGCAATTCGATTACACGTTGTTTTTATGTACGCAATTATTCCAATCATGAGCTGATTTTGATGATTATTTTTTGGTAAGTCATACTTTAGAGGCGGTTCAACTCTAATTTTATCGAAATCGGTAGAGCAGTTTCTGAAAAATGAACTATGATATAATAAATTAAAAGCAAAAATATTCCTGATAAAAAGCTTTTATTTGATTACTCTAAAAAGAAGAAAACAAGATTATCCTTTAAAATTTCACCTATCAACTTACGACCTCATAATACACAATTTATATGATCATAAAAGCTTGCCGAGAGGTTTGCATAAGTACCTATAAGTATTTAACTAAACAAAATAAACTTAGCAGATTAAGTTACTTAATTAACAAGTGAATCGCGCGAAAAGCTGGTTGTAAGTTGATATTTAAAATTTTAAAGGAAAATCTTGTTTTCTTCTTTTTAGACTAATTAAATAAAAGCTTTTTATCAAAAACATTTTTTGCTTTTAATTTATTTTTTACTTTTTAGTTGTGTAACCTGCATTTTTATTATCAGCGAACCATTTCATTTAATACCCATGGAAATCCTGAACATCATCATCATCATCAGCTTGCGTCGACCCACTGCTGGGTATAGGCCTCCTTTCTTATGTGCCATTGTTTCCTGTCTTGGGGTAAACTCATCCACGCCTGACTAGCAATGGGTCTGATGTCGTCGACCCATCGGGCTGATGCTCTGCCTATATAACGATTATCTCTTAAAGGAAATCCTGGAGTTTTGGCGGGAACGCGGAAAAATCATGTCGCCTCATTGTATTATTTTGTTAAACTTGTGTTTTTATCAGTGATAATTAGTGAAAAATGGTGGTATTTCGTTGATTATGAGCTGATTTACGTGCATGAGTGTAGGCAAGTGATATAATGTGACGTATCATGTTCTTCCGTGTTGTTACCAAAACTCCATAGACGCCTCTAGTAAAGTCTCCACTGCTTTACTGAGGTATGACTTGGACTATGATTGGACTTGACCGTGACTTTATTGGACTATGACGAGACTATGACAGTGACTATTTTGATAAAATATTATCAAAAATTATTAAAACTTAATACTTGACACTGGCAAATGCACAATAATGCGACGCCAAAACTAAGAAGAAGAAGAAGAAGGAAATCCTGATGGGAGGCTTATATTTTAGATGGGGAACATATTCTAATATATCACTTTTATAATTATGACAAACTTCTACTTCCGAACAAACCTGAAAAAATCATCTGTTGCATTTCATTTAACATTTTGCTTTCGGCCGCGTACGCAACCAAGGTTCGCAGCTGGTTGCCTACGAGGAGTTTTTTACGTAGGCAATTAGTTGCCATGGAAGAATTTTTCCTGTTCGTTGGCAATTAGTTGCCATGGCAGATTTTTTTTCCGTATACGCAACCAACGACTTTTTTATACCACGTGCGATAGACTAGAACTGGTGGTTCGTTTATCCCCCATGACACTACTAGGAACACGAAATAAATTTTGTCCGGAAAAGCAATTTTTTATCGAATCTAAGCCTGTTCCCGTGATCATCGTCATTATCAGCCGCAGGACATCCAATGCTAGACATAGGCCTGCCATATAGGTTTGCAGGATTGTAAGCGGCCTACACCCAGCTCGAACCTGTGTTTTTACCAAATAAGATCATTCTGTCCTTCTTATGACTTAATCTCCACTCCAGAATATTTCACCCCCTTCAGTCGCCAGTCTTAGGCGCTATGTGCTCTACCCACTGCCATTTCAACTTGCATTAATACGTATTATTTTGTTACAGTGGAACAAACAACCTTTACAGAGTCAACACAGGAAGGAATTTCCCATATTAATTGAAAACTATACTAAACTATCCAAAGTATTCGAATTAAGTTTTAAATTAGTTGTTAATTTGTCAATCAAAATTTACGGGATGGCGATATCTGTTTTTTTTAATTTAGAATTTGATGTCTTTAATAAATTATTTTGATCTGCAAGTTTTTGTTTGCAATTTTGAATTCCACTTTCAGAGTTCCGTGGCAAAGCATGGAGCCATTAGCTATAAGATCGTTGTGTCCCTACATCTGTCTGTCGTGTAGACCCCGATTCCCCTATTTATTAGAAGTCTTATCCATGAACCCTTATGAACCAAATTAGGTGCATGAAATAGTCAAAAACATTTATTTCCGTAGGAACACATATGAGAACACTTGGACACGTCGATGTAAACAGTATAGAATAATAAAAATCAATCACGTAAACAGAAATAATAAATAAAATCAGCGGCTGTAGAGGGGCCTTGTCAAAACTTAAAATATGTACCTGTTCAGGCGCTAGCCAATCTCTGCAACGATTAGCTAAAGCCTGACTAAATTTCGGTTAGTACAGCCGCCTCACAACCAATGGTTAGGTTTGTGCGACGCCTGACTAACCCACCGACGCAACCGTGGAAGTCCACTACCGTCGCCGTAACGCCTGGCTATATTGTGATAGCAAGCGAAGCTAGGACATGGATTATTCCAACAGCCGTTCGGTCGTCGCGGGGGCCTACTCTCTACTCCCCGCCCGCCTCTATAACTCGTCGTCCCCTGCGCTGCAGACCTCTGGGCTCCGTCTGGATCCTCGAAGGTCCGACGGCCGGTCGTCTAGACGATCTGACTGCTGGCGAAGGTGGACCCCTGACTCCGAGTGCAGCCGCCCGAAGGTACTCGCCACTGCACCCCTCTAGACTCCGAGTGCAGCCGCCCGAAGGTTCTCGCCACTGCACCCCTCTTGTAGTGAATCAAACAACCGTTACATTGTGATTGATTTTATTACATGCTTAACTACTATTTATACAACAGTCTCTTACATCTAATTGGTCTTGAAGTATGACTAATTTGATGACCGTGCATAATTGTGTGCCGATGCCTCGCCTAGATGGTTGACGATGAATCTGGGTCGCGACTCTAAAGATTCCGCCGGCTGACGCTGTCCGCTATACGGCCCAGTATCGACACGCTGAGCTAAGCATGTTCTTTATGGACATTCTGGGGTCTCTCCGGGACGGTCTTCAGTTGGTACAGCTCTAACACCTCTGCCTTCGTTCCGCTGGAACCGTTGCTACGGTCCTTCCTGCTGGTTGATGGCGTGGATGGGATGCCACTGGTCTCGAACCCCTGGTTGTCGTGGCTGGTTGGCTACCCGATCTGCCCGGCTTCTCTTCATGGTTGCCGAGTGCGTCGTCGCATTGTGACCAACATGCACTGCGCCACCTGAATCGTTCTGGTCGGGCACCTAGTCTCCGTATGGTTTGTGAAGAGTTGCTCAACAATGCAATTCTCTTTTAATTGCATGTTCTTCACCACTCCAGGAAAACAATAAAATTATCTTGATCTTCTTTCTTCTCTCTTCTTTCTTGCTTCCCCTAATCCTTAGCCCTACTCCTGATCTAAACCCTCACACTTAGGTGCTTATCTCTCCCTGGATCAGTATTTCTGCACCTTCTCAAGTACCTGGTGATTCCCGCTTGTGGGAGGCCAGGTCCCGAATTGCTACTGTCCGAGGCAGCTAACTGCTATTCATGAGTACTTCAACGTGCAACGAACGTAGCGCTTGTTGATTACGCTAGCCCGAGGTACGTCAAAGGTAGTCTGTCAGTTTCAAGTCAACTAAAGGATAGGAGGACCGCGAATTTTACCTACTGGTTCACAAAATTTCGAAGGACCAAATGTTCAGGCGCTAGCCAATCACCGCGATGATTAGCTAAAGCCTGACGAAAGTTCGGTTAGTACAGCCGCCTCACGACCAATGGTTAGGTTCGAGCGACGCCTGATTAACCCACCGACGCAACCGTGGAAGTCCACTACCGTCGCCGTAACGCCTGGCTATACTGTGATAGCAAGCGAAGCTAGGACGTGGATTATTCCATCGGCCGTTCAGTCGTCGCGGGGACCTTCTCCGTACTCCTACCTCCCTAACGTCCCTAACCTACCGTATGAAGTCAATATAATATACTTGTATAGATAGGTACGGGATACCTGGACCGTGAGACCTATCGGCACCAGGCGGAGTGGGAACAGGTATAGGTAACCCGCCCGCCCAGCAGCACATATGCTGGCTACGGCGTCGTCCCCTGCGCTGCAGACCTCTGTAGGGGCTCCGTCTGGATCCTCGAAGGTCCGACGGCCGGTCGTCTAGACGACCTGACTGCTGGCGAAGGTGGACCCCTGACTCCGAGTGCAGCCGCCCGAAGGTTCTCGCCACTGCACCCCTCTTGTAGTGAATCAAACAACCGTTACATTGTGATTCATTTTATCACATGCTTAACTACTATTTATACAACAGTCTCTTACATCTAATTGGTCTTGAAGTATGACTAATTTGATGACCGTGCATATTTGTGTGCCGATGCCTCGCCTAGATGGTTGACAATGAATCTGGGTCGCGACTCTGCAGATTCCGCCGGCTGACGCTATCCGCTATACGGCCCAGTATCGACACGCTGAGCTAAGCATGTTCTTTATGGACAGTACCTATAATCTAGTATATAATATATAGTAAAAAATGTATAATTATTTGATGGTCAGCTTACGGTAATAGTTCAATTGATCGCGTTCAGAGCTAGACAATTTCCATACTTTCTTGTCTTGAACATAGTGCTCAAAGAAGGATGTCGCGGGGTCATTCATACCAGAACCTGTCACACTAATTTCTCCTAAGTTTATTTCTAAGATTTTTATGTTCTGTTCACCAATGTAATTTATGACGCTTCTAAAACTGTTCAGATATGTACAATTGGGCTAAAAATGAATATAAAATAAGAAAAAACGAAAATAATTTTCAAGCTATAAGTCCTCCTCCTTGCGTCGTATTCCTCATGTCTGAGGGTCGTGACCTCCACCTCCCATAAGCTTCTCTTTCACGATGTTTCTCCATTGCCCTCTGTCCTCAGCAACACGCAACGCCTCATAGACTGACGAATGGAGGGTGGTGCGAATTTGATCGGACCAACGCATCGGACTACAACCTCGTGACCGCTTGCCGTCGATTTTCCCTGTGACCATCAGTTTCTCGAGGTTATCGTCTTGTTTTCTTGCAATGTGGCCGAAGTAGCCCTAGAAGCCCAATGTACGTCGTTTTGACGTACACGCCGACAAAAAATCGCTATATCTTTTGCAAACTTTGTTGAATCGTCACGACCTTCCAAACCAACCTAGTGCCCGTCGAAACCTAACAGGAGAAGGCTGTGTCGCTTCGGTAAGTTCATCCAATTAATTGTAATCACAATTATGCACGTCAATCTGACGTATGATTGGGCTTTGTGTAAGTTTTGCGATTATTATAAGTTTTCGGTATTGTTGTTTTTTTTTGCTTGTCGTACTGTTGCATTTGATGTTATTACTAAATATGTTATTTTTAGGAAATAAAATATTAATGGCGTCTTCTAGATACCGTAATCCAGACGAAATTGTGTCACTTGGAACATGAAGATGATTTTTCTCCCGATGATGTGACCCTCAAGGTTTTGTTCCTCAAGATGATATCAGGAGTGATAGTGAAGAAAAGATGGTGGATTTTATTGGAAATACAAGTTCGGCAACTATAAATGAGGATCTTGAAAGCCCTGTCCCGTCTCCAGAGTCAGCAAATCTTGAAGAAACACCATCGACTTCACTTCACAAAATCATCACGTTGCATCAGGCTTCTATTCGATTAGGCGGTTTTGTAAGGGATGCTAAACATGACTTATGTGAATGCATAAATCACTGCCACAATATGTTGACTTTGAGCCGTAGGGAGTGCAAAAATTGAGCACAGAATCGACTCGGATGCAAAAACTTCTGGAAACACCAACTTTGAGAAAACTTTACGTGAAAACATAGCAAATGTGTTGAAAACCGTGCCAGAAACATCACCAGCAATTATATGTGATGATCCAAAACAAAAAAAAGGACGCTACTATGGATGTTGTACCTGTAAA
Organism: Hypomecis punctinalis; assembly: GCA_949316475.1. Lineage (NCBI taxonomy): Eukaryota > Metazoa > Arthropoda > Insecta > Lepidoptera > Geometridae > Hypomecis > Hypomecis punctinalis. Next base: position 16,468,721 of record OX438802.1, read on the forward strand.
AAAGGTGGATGACAAAAACACTGCTTCAAATGTAAAAAAGCAATATGCGGAGAACACGATATTGACATATGTATATAATTACTGAATAATTGTTTTTAACTGTTTTTATATGGAAGAGAGTTGATTTGTTTTCTGAAAAATGTTTAAGTAAAATTGATTTTTGCATTAATTTTTTTAGTATCAAGAAATAACTAAGACGATAACAATTTTTGTGTAATTTTACTATAGTTACTAATATTTGATTATAAAAGTATCAATAAATAACTATTTGATTTAAATTTACGTTTTTATATTTTATTAAACTATATTTAAGCTGACCAATTTAAAAAATTGGTATATACAATATAAAACAAACAAATATAATGACTTTTAATATTACACGTCAATTTGACGTATGATTGGGCTTTATGGCTTTAAAAATATGATTGGGCTTCTAGGGGTAGTCAAGGACACGTTTAAGACAGATGGCCGAGAGTCTGGTCGTGACTTTGAGCTGTTTTAGTATCGATACGTTAGTCCGATGAGCCGTCCATGGTATCCTGAGCATCTTCCTCCAACACCACATCTCAAAGGCATCTATGCGTCCACGATCCGCTGCTTTCAGAGTCCAAATTTCAGCAGCATAAAGAAAGATGGAGAAAACCAGAGTGCGGACTAATCTTATCTTCGTTTTTAGTTTTATCCCTCTGTTTTTCCACACCTTATCGAGCTACGACATGGCCCCCTTCGCCATTCCTATACGTCTTCGCACGTCACCTTCACAGGAGCCATTATTACTGATACTGGAGCCGAGATAAACAAAATTGTCAACTACGTCCAAGTTTGACGCCCCACTGATGTTCAATAATTTAGCTCTATCAACTACCATAATTTTGGTTTTCGACCTGTTGATAGATAGCCCAAGATTGTTACTAATATGCTCCATTCTATTCAGCAGATCAGCCATTTCAGCTTCGTTTGCAGCTAGAAGAGTTGTGTCATCAGCATATCGGAGATTCGTGATTTTAACACCGCCGATGCTTACGCCTCCATCCCAGTTGTCTCAAGCGTGTCGCATTATGTACTCTCCATACGCATTGAATAAGATGGGGGATGCAATGCAGCCTTGGCGAACACCTTTTCCAAAACAGAATGGCTGGGACAACATTTTGCCAATCCTGACTACTCCTTTATTGTTATGGTAAAGAGATTGAAGCAATGCGGTGAGATGTTTTGGCACGCCTAATACAGTAATAATACAGTAGTAAGCTATAAGTACTTATGTATAGACATTGATAGACACCAAAGATTAAGGATTGCCATGTTTGTATGTATAGAGTGCTAAAATGGTGCTAGATTTTAAAAACTTAACACGCTTACTAGTCATGTATTTTTTAGTAAATATTGTTTCAATGATATGTATTTATATTGTTTTTTTTTTAATCAGTGCATGTCATTTTATCTATAATTTCAGATTACGTTTTGGAGTTCATCGATTTATAAGACGTTGTCATGTCAAAAAAGCTCAATGTTTAGGACTGATTTAAAAAGAAAATGAAAAACGGAATGATAATGAATTTCAGTATTCATTCATTTCATTAGCAATAGTACAAAAACCGCAACTATAAATTAAGAATATAAGTAAAGCAGCTATTCTAACCTCGGCTGCAGCCTGCGGATGCAGGTTGCGAATGGAGGTACCTAGCAAACGCATGACACTCAGCCGCTGCTTCTATCCACAGTGACTGTCACCTGTGACCGGAATCATTCCCGACTGTCGGGAATGATTCCAGTGCTCGTACTGCGTCGTACGTCGCAGGCACGTTGGACTTGTCTAAACAGGTTAACAACACTTTCATCCGAGGCTCGGTAGCACAGGCAGGAATGCAGGTTGTAGAAATTCATACAACTACATAGATAACCAGAGCCTTTAGCCCAGGTTTTGTGTTGTTTACTTAACCTTTTGCGTTCTCGTGTGGCTTAATATATCGACGGTTGAAAGGCAATAATTACCAAGCGACATATTGGCAACTTTACACCAGAGCATTTTAAAGTTTTATTTTTTGGAAAAAAAATCATATAAAATTTTCTATTACTCATTTCTACTCGGTTCTAATAGATTATAAATGAAATTTAAAAGCTTTATGAACTGTCATTTAAAAAATATGATTTTTCTCAATAATTTAAGAGATAGTGTCGGTTAGTAAAATTTTGATCAAAATCACAAACAGGTAAAAATTACTAACCAAAAACAAATTTTTATCATAAAACATGTAAAATTAACTAAACCCCAATATTTTATGATTATATTTGAAGCAAAATGATGCATCCAGAATAAACAGATGTTTAACACATAGGTAAAATGATCGAAATAAAAAGATAAACCACTTTACTGCCAGGCAATTTCAACCATAGTCCTATTTAAATAAGGTAAGTGTAGGGCAAAAAGTCCTACACTTACCTTCCAAAAAGGAACAACCTAACAAAAATTCAGGTTTGTACACTACATTAGAAACTTTTCAACGGATATCGTCATCACCAATTCTTAAACAGCCCTTGTAGTTATCTACAATCACTCTCTACTGAGTATGAACCTCATCTGATGATGAATGAAAAAAAATGCTATCAAAAATATTGTTACAATAAAAACGACTTAAAATTAAAACTATAAAGTTGACAGCGGTTTCTGGAAAACCTATCTAAATATTTATAATAAAAATCAACCATGTCAAATCATTACCTATTTTATTGTTAATTATTGTTTCTATTAATTTGTCGTCGTCGTTGTCTTTGCAGACATTTGCAGACAAGGCCTCCCCTATAGATTTCAAATAAGACCGGCTGGAAACGGCTTGCTTCCAGCACGATGCTGCGGTCTTGATGAGATCTTCCGTTCATCTCGGAGGTGGACCCATCATCTAGATATCAAGACTACGCTGCGATTAGGCCCACAGTAAACGATCTGTTGCAACTCTCGTCTTGAGGCATTGAGGTTTATCGGATGAAAAGACGTCATGTGGTTTTCCGAACGCTGCCTAGCCGAGTTGGATTCGGCGATTGACCTCCTTCTTGAAGTTAAATTTACCTAGCTGGACTACTTGTCCTTCTTTTTTCCAAAGAAATATTTTATGGATACCACCCCGCCGAGGGAGCAGGGTGGTTATGTGGGAGTTTCACTGATCGGTGTACCCACTACAAACCCCGGGGATGTTGCTGCCTATGTGCTGGAGCTGCGGGGACGCGTTCGCACTCGTTCGCGGCTCCTAGGACCTTGCCCTATTTAAGGGTGGATTTTCACCCTTCTTTCCTTAAGTGGCGCGGGGAAATACCGCACGCTCTTCCTAGCGTAGCCCTCGGGCTATGCTTTTCAGGCAACGAACTCCCTCGAATTCTTTGCCCAAGCCACCTGTTACGGGGTCGAAGGAGAGCGTGGAAAATCTTCCTCCGACGCCCAGTTCTTTGGCGGCGCATCGGGAGTTCCGAAAAGTTCTCCCTTTCGCGTTCCACCGTTTCCTTTCGACACAAGCGCAACATAACTTGTTCGCAAAAGGAAACGGCCGTCTCCCACGATCTCTCACAACCAAGCATTGACTGAATCAATGCTGGAAGCGAGAGATCAGTTTCTACACTTGCGACGAGGCTTCGGCGCTCATTTGCCCATGCTGAACACTCCTCCAAAGTGTGTTGCGCCAAATCCTCGTCGCAGCCGCAGTGGTGGCACTCTGTTGTCGGTTCTCTTCCGGCTATGCGGCACAAGTACTTTTCGAAGCATCCATGCCCAGAAAGCACCTGCGAATGTTGCACGAGCTGGAAGATAAGCTACCCATGCGCCCTGTCCAGCCAATCAACGAGGACGGGCTGTATAGCTTCGACGGTCCAGCTGCCAGCTGTATGCTTGGCCAGCTCCTCCTTCCACTCCTCGAGCATGCATGCGAGTGCCGGAGTCTGCCCGCGTTGGCGGAGCTCCGTGCGCCACGGTTATGTTCGCATGTGCCTTGTGTTTACTGATTTTAACGATTTACTGTGCTGTCTGAAAATAAAATTATTTATTTATTTACCTCCACTTCTAAATCCCATTGAGGTGACCCAGCCAAAAGGCATGTCGCGTCACACGAAATAGTGCGATAACCTCTGACTACCCCGATGGCCATTGCGCGTTGTGGTCACTTCAGAAAAGCGTCCGTTTCTCGGTTTAGGGCGTCCGCCCATATAAGCACCCCGCACAAGGCCATTGACCACACCACTCCAAGATAAAAAAGACGACTAGCAGCAACTGGTTCCCCAAGATTAGGAAGAAGGCGTTTAAGAGACCCAGCCGCACCCATTATTCGAGGAACTAACTGGGCGAAATGCTCCCAAGCGTTCCACTTTTCATCGAGGTGTAGCATTAGATACTTCATCGTAGGCTTCACCTTAATCGATTCACTCCCTAGTGATTCCGGCGCTAGTCGAGGGCCATGGAATACCAGGGCCTCTGACTTGTTCAGCGCTACTTGGAGTCCCAGTTTCACTATACTTCTCGCCACCACCTGCACCGTTGCCATCGCAAGACTGGCAGCCTCTTCGTAGGTTATCTACACAAACCCATGGCAGTGTATTAAATGCGTTGGCGATGTCTAGAGACACGCCACCAACACTTGACCATGAGCCACCCCCTCGTCCGAGAGGGCTTTGACACGTTTAACAGCGTCGATTGTAGACCGGCCCGCCCGGAAACCAAATTGCTCGTCGGACAAGTGTGGACCAATCCTGTCAAGATACTGGATGAGGCAAGCAGCTATCACGCGTTCGAACAGCTTGTCCACCTCATCCAGCAGTACTATAGGGCGGTACGCGGAGGGAGAGTCCGCAGGGCGCCCATCTTTCCTCAGATGGACTAACCTATCCGTCTTCCGTAAATTTAGGAACTGCCCTGTCTCCAGACCGGCTGGACTACTTGCGGCATCGCTGGATAGACTCAAGCACAGCCCATGTCTTGACCGAATCAATGGCTATCTCAAAGTCCACATATGCTAAACACACTGAAACACACCAAATTACCAAGCTTCTATCTCGCTTCAATCTACTCGCTTTTTTCGATTTTTATGTACTTTTAACAATAGATTTAAATTAATGTAAAATATAATGTCATATCTGAAAATCTATAAATATAAAGTCATAAAATCTTAATAATGCAGTTACCGAGTACACAAACAAGCTACGAGATTAAGCACTTTGCACCATGCGCGCACGCATGCGTGTTGTCTAAGCGACAGTTCGGTGAAGACGTAATCGTTATTTTGTTACCAACAGCCACTTAGAATCTGATTTACAGTGCGGATAAGTGACAAAACAAAAAAGGTGCTGCATGGATAAGGTCACTTTTAGAGAAATCTCATATCAGAAATAGTTATCTAAGTAACATAAACTTTAAAAAAATCGGCGGGTAGAAAATTACTTAACGACAAAATATATCCTGTTTCAGGCAGGTAGATATTCACTACTTCACATTTTTGAATAAATTATATTTATACTCTATAAAATTTAACTTGATCTCTGCGACAGCTGTCAGAAAAATCACGCCTATGAAGTCCTGAATGCCTTAATAGTACCGACAGCACCTGTCAATGTCATACTTTATGGGCATGCCGATTAGTGATGGGCGACGAATGATCGTGATCACAGAGTTTTAGATAGAGTTTTATTTAAAATATCGATAGTTTATACTGACGATATTTTAAATAAAACTTAATTTATCATTAATTTTACTGTATATTTTGATATCATAACATTTTTACATGTGTGATTAAATTAAACCCAATCATATGTTACATTAGCATCGATAATAGTGAAAAACTTCGATAAATACTATCATTACATTATTATGAGTATATAATTATATCATAACATTATTCACATGTGTACATACTTGATCTTAAATAATAGTAAGTAAATGAAATCCAATTTCTCACCTTCAACTACTCATTCGATTTCATTACAACATTGTTTGAAAATAGTTTTTTTGCACCACTATCCCAACTCTAAAAATGTCAATCTTCTACTGTCGCAGAGATCAAGTTAAATTTTATAGAGTATAGGTAAAAAGTACTAAATGACAAAGAAAGTCTATTGAAGGTGTGTTAAAAAGTCTTAAATTACGAGAGAGAAAAACAACAATCAGGTAAAAATTCTTAAGTAATGCTAATTCCTGGGTACTCGCAAGGCAGAAAATACTTTATGTTTAGATGCATTATTTAAAGTCGAGGCAAAAATTACTTAGTGTAAATTATAAAAATCTAATCCTTACTATGTGAAAAATATTCATAAATCATTAAAATTTTAGTCGCTTGGACGCCGAAAACTGTATAAATGTGTCTTTTTTTAAGTTACCAAACGACAACAAACTTCGTCCTAGCGCCGTGAGAGTAAGACCAATCGACGCAGTTTTTTTTTCTGATTTCAGTGATATATATAACTCAATATCGCCCAAACTGTCGCTTGGTAATTTTTGCCTTTCAAGCGTCGATATACATTTTGGTTAGTTCTTCCTCGTTTCCGCCAGGCGCGCTGTACAAATGTATAATTATGTTTAGGGACATATCGAAACAACTGTTGTTTCAATTTATGTGTAAACCTGGACTAACCCCTCAGTTGTGCAGCCACTGCCGGATTCGTACAGCTGCTGCAAGTGCTGCTTGCAGCTGTAGCCTGCAGCCGAGATTCGAATAGCACCCTTGAGGATTATTACGAGTAATAATTAAATGGCCACGAATTTCTCGGATAACTTCAACTGCAGCTTTATGTTTTTAGTAGTAAAGTATATGATAAAAAGTAAAAATAAAATAAGAGTATTCTTTCTTTTTGATTATATTCTAGTACCTACCTACCTCCTCCTTTTTCAAAGTTGGTAAAAATCAGCTGTTCCATACAAAAGTGTAACTCGGATTCGACAAGATGTATGAAATAGCCGATTTTTTTCTCGAATTCCAGGTTGGTTCCATAGTAAAAGTTGTTCATAACGATGCGATGGTCTGAATTATACCTCTGAAAGTGCATTTTGCAAATCAACACTTAGCATAAATAATTATAAATAAAATCCATTTTTTAATATTTAATAAAACTTTAATTTAGTTTTTCTTAATAAATAAGGAAATAAAATAAAATTCATTTATTTCAGGCTACAGGAGATATAAGTATTATTATGCTGCCACAGACACATACCCGATACATACAAAATTAATATAAATTTAGATTTTTTGTCCGATCAAAATTATGTTTACAAATTTTTGTACTAACTGTACAAAATATAGGTTATGATAATATTTTAGGTAATAAATAAAGACATATAAATCTATATAGACATGTATTTATTTTAGTACAATAATTTACATCAAAACGAATAAACACATAGAATGCTGATTGATAACATTAATTATTCAATTCAATTTTGTGCTGTGCAGCACAACATAAGGTACTGTGTAAAGTATATTCTACCATGAAACATAATGGTTAGCTTTTGAAACCAGTTTTTAATAATATAATACAAATAATTTTCTTCAAAACTAAGAAATACATAGGAAATTGATCCAACCATCAACAATAGGACATCCAAACACCTATGCTAAACATAGGCTCCCCCATGGATTTCCAACAAGGCCAGTTGGAAGCAGCCTGCATCCAGCATGTTCCTGTGATCTTTATTATATTGTAAGATTCAGATTCAGATTTTTATTCCATAACAAATATATGTTACACGTCAAACATTACATTAATTATGGCAAAAAACCAAATATGCAATTAAAATCAAAAAAACTAAAATACATCACAAAAAACTTGGATTAAATTATAATAAATAATAGTGAGCTAACAGAAGATAATCTATTATACTAAATACGAGTATGTAACTATAGCAATATAAATAATAAATTGTCTATCATAGTCAGTGGATATCTTATGCTGCGTTTACTGGACCATGGTCTCCATTCAAGAACTTCAGAACATATTATATATAGATTTAGATGGTGTCATAAACCATCCATTCCTCGAACTGTGTGTCTTGCCCACTTCCCCTTTGATTTGCTATTTAGCTATGTCGGACCTTTTACACTTCTTGTTGGTACTTTTTCAGATTTATTTTGTGACTGTTTCAAATCTTTTGACAATATACTTATGTAGTGTACATAATTGTGGGTGTATAATATGTACCAACATAATTAATTTGTTATAAGCTGCTAATTGTTTCCACTAATATGTACCTGCTTAAGCGTAAGGTTCAAGGTTACCTGCTATAAATAATACCAGCATCTTGTACCTCTTGGATGCTTGACTGCGAGTACTTGTATATTATACAATAGATGATATATTTTATTACTGATTGTAACCAAGCAGGCATGCCATTTTCTTATTGCATTTAATTCATTTACAATATTCATAAGTCTTGTTTTGCATATTATCACAATTTTAAGTTGAAGTTGCACCTTGCACTGTATGTGTGGAAAATATTGGCAATGTGCATTAATATTGTTGAAGTTTCATTGGTGCATCCTTGTAATCAATTCTTTCCAATCCTTCTTGAACAACAGCTGAAACATAAATTATAGCTTAAGAAGGTGATCAAAAATTTCTTTATATAATCAGTAGGTATACTTAATATCGATTTAAAAGATTAGTGAAGCAGTGGAAGAGGTTACCTTTACTTCTTCAAGTTGTATCCTTGGTATTTCAAGCTTTATTAAAGCTTTACGTAATACTGGCGACATCCTTGTAGTACAAAACCATCGTTTCGAACCATTTTCGAACAAGAAAACTTTTATGTATGTAATGTTGTTGGTAGAGTGCTCTATCGCCTTACTATATTCACCACAGCAACTTTCTTCGGGTATAAAAGTTCAATTAAACCTGGGTAATGGTTTATTTAATTCACAATAAACTAAAAATTCTCACATAAAAAATAATTCCACGGAGCGAAATGTAAACAAACGTCAACAGGTATTTTTTTACATTGTTTGGCACCGGTGTTTAGTTTATTTGCCATTAATCCGAGATTACAAAAGTTGATAATTTAAATTTTTGAGCCACGTAATGTTAGTAAGTAACGGCTATATTGCAAGTAAAGGATTATTAAACTGTGTTTTCACTTATATATTCACCTAAATCGTTATAATGGCGGTATTATTCAAAACCGGTAAAACCGATTCGGATCAGAGTCGCGTGTGGCATACCTTTAAAATCTCACTCAGTGAACCATGGTCACCTCACTTCGCCCAAAGGTCACTTGATACCGAAAACAATCGGAATACGAGTTTAGGTAAAATCGAAGCCGAGCGCTCAAAAAAACGAGTCTCAGCTACGTCATAGCAAAGCTCGGAAACATGGCGTCGATTTTGCCCCGCCCCCTTGAAGCGTTGTGCTAAATCAATAGTTCGTAAATCGATTCGAAATTCGAATCGATAAAATTTCGATTATTCCCAGAAATACTTGACTGCCGATGTACTAAAAGATTTTTAAGCCTATACTAGGCCCAATTATGAAGGTGCTGTCGTAAATTTAATAGCAATGTCAAAAATGTTATCTCTATCGAATGCCTAAAGTGAAAAAAAAAATAGAAATATGCTAATTAGCTATTATAATTACGACGGCGGCGCCTTCATAATTAACACAACACTTTTAAATTTACTGTCATAAATTTTATTTATGACTTTCCTCATTATTTCGCTTATTTTAATTTATTTATTTAATTTAATATTAGTAGGTATATTAGTAGGTAATATTATTATTATCCTGTACGTTTTATCCCACATGACACCTCCTGTGTAGTTACCGAGTTTTGAAAACAATCATTTTCAAAAAGATTCTAAGCAACCAGATATGTACTAAGACACTGTTAAATGTATCGTACACTTAGACCAGCGAACACATTAAGTTTTTTTTTCAATAGAAAGCGTAACAGAATATCCATATATCATTGCTAAATGAATTTTAGTTACCAAATCTGAAAATGGTAAAAAACCATTTACAATTTGACGCGCTGATCGGTCAAACTCGTTAAAAACAAATGTTATTAGGAAATGTGTATCGAAATAATAAAAAATAACATATTTTAAATAATTGCATTTGATTTGATATAATAAATTAGTTTACATGTTTTTGGTGGCATGAAATATCAATGGTCCGATCATAGTTACTTTATTTCCTTTCTTAAATTATTATAGGTACTTCTTACCAAAACTTAATTCTACTTCAGGATTCATTGTTCCTTTACAACTTGTCCGCATTATACTTCCACATTTATCAACCGAATTGCATAAAATTTGATGTTATAGTACCTAGTTCAAGTATAGATCTCAATTGTAATTACTTAAAAAAATCAACGGCATTTTGATATGTTTTTTGATATGATTGTGACTTGCAAAAAGATATTAAAATAGGCGAAAAGATAGAGAATAGAAAATAGGCGATGCATTACTCGTCAAGTCAAACATGAGCAGAAAAATATAAAACCCAGCCACGGGTGTGACACATGTGCTACCTAACTACTAATTTCTGCTATGCACGCTGCCCTCTAAATACGTAATAAAGTAATCGTCAGTATTAGCCAGAGATTAGCCACGAGAAAGGTTTTTTTTTATAAATTGTGTTTTTAGGAATAACTTAAATGTGTTCGTCTCCCGGTGTCGGAGCCTTAAGCGGTGACATCTATGACAATGACTATGACTATGACATCTATGACTATGACTTTTTGTTAAAAGTTCATAAAAAATCGTATGGAAAAGCAGTTTTTTTTACGTTTTCAGAGTTGGTCCCATAGTAAAAGTTGTTCAAAATTTGCCATAGATATCACCGCTTAAGGCTCCGACACCGGTAGACAAACACATTGTTTACAATTGAACATCAAAAATTTTTATTTGAATGACAATTATCAATATCACTGGATCCGTTTCCGAGATCCAAATTCAATATACGAGTAAATAACTATAGTTTAAAAATAAACTAAAATCACGCTTTCATATCATAACAAATAAAAAAGTGTAAAATAATTTTCAATACAGGCAAATAATAATAATGAACGAAAAATATTAATACCATTATAAAAAAAAAAACATTTTGTGCCATAATTTTTCGTAATTTTTATTAACATTTTTCGTTCATTATTATATTCTGCCTATATGTATTGAACATTATTTTATACATTTTAGTTTGATATGCAATGAAAGAGTATTTATTCGTTTTTTTTTTCATAAATGTATTGTCATGCGTCTTTGATAGGTGTGCAAAGTTTAAAGAAAATATGATCACTCAAAGTAGATCAAAATCGAGCTCAAAGGGATTGGTTACAAGCAAGCAAGCAAACGTACAGGTGAAACTAAAAAAAGCGTGTTAATAAAATAAATAAAAGACAAGCCAGCACATATTAACTACAGCAAAAAGCATCTAATACTACTGAATATGACGTGAAATAAAAATAGCAAAAGAAAATTAAGTAGGTACCAAAACGGTTCCAATAAGCAGGTAAATTGGTACATATTTTTTGTTAGTAAATGAAAATAATTAATTTTAAAATTCGATAACTACGCAGGGAGTGATCATAGAGGGTTAGTCCCATAGTATAACATGTTGATAAATATTTGCAGCAATACTATCTCCCAATTAATTGCTTTGGTCGGAACTATCAGCATTAGCCCAATATGAATGTTGTCTTTTACAAACTCAATAGTTAACCAAGATTCCACTTAAAACATAGGTAGTCGTTAATTGGTAGTCGGGTTAAAAGGAAGTTTGGCAAAAATGAGTACTGTACAACCATAGCTTTATTATGACTTCTACCGATTATGTACCGATAGAAGTATCGAATAGCATAATGCAATGCAATAAAATCATAACTTTACCACATCACTATTTGAAGTAATGTAAACATTCAATATATTTGCTTTTCTCAAAATTATCGTTTTATGCTGTGTTGTGAATTAAAATAGATAGTTTTAAACTTCATTTATAGTTCCTGCACTGAAGACTTATTCATATTTCAAAAAAATAGATGTGAAAATACAAAAACTACGACTAACCTGAAAAATGATAAACTTTCGCTTTTGTTCTTAGAACACGATTCGCAGCCCCGAACGCAGCAGGTAACCATGGTTGTTATTGTTTGTGCCCTTACAATGTTTTACTTAATTCTATTTATTTACACGTTCAATACAATATATTTTGTAGAAATTACAATCAGCTTTGTTGTAACCAAAACACAAATCTGGAGATCATTTCTTATTGGTTGGATGGTCTCAGAATAATGACGGCAACAACTGTCAAAAGCCTTTTGAGGTATAGTCGATGGTGGGGGGCGAAGAATTTCATTACATATTTTTAATGCCTTAATCTTAAGATACAGGGAAGCAAACAATATAATTAAAGTAATGAGGTGGTGTAATGAGAGTTGGAGGGCAAAAATCAGAACGCCCTTCGTTCCTACAGGACCTCAAATTAGCTGACCACTATAAGGTCTGAATCTTTGCGGGGGGACATAAGAATTTACTTCGTATCTATTCCCTCTATAATCTAAGGCGCTCCTGCTAAAAACTTCAGTTGTTTTTAGCAGCTCCACCAGGTATTGATATTTCGGTGCAAACAGCTTGAGATCATCCATGTACAGCAGGTGAGATAACTTCACCCTGTCTGCGAAGCCGATAGCCTAGCCCTGAATTCCTCAGCAAAGTGTTGAGAGGATTCAGGGCCAGGTAGAACCACAATGGACTCAGACTGTCACCCTGAAATATTCCCCGCTCAATCCTTATCAAGTCTTGCGGGCCAACGTAGCCGTCTCCACCACCTGGTTGACGAAGGACTGTGGCCCATTGCCCCATGCATGACACTAAGAATGATTTTAGAGTTGTATCGATTTTATACAACTCTAAAATCCTCTCGAGCCACGAATGGGGCACTGAGTCATTGGCCTTCTTAAAGTCAATCCAGGCGGCAGAGAGGGCTCCCTTGTTCCGCCGGACTTGCTGGCTAATGGCCATGTCTATGAGGAGGAGCTCCTTAGTACCACGGGACCCAACACTACATCCATTCTGAGCGTAGGCCAAAACGTTTTGCGCAACGACGTGCGCGTTAATTTTGATGGTCAGAATGGATGTAAGGAGCTTGTAGATGGTAGGCAAGCACGTAATGGGTCGATAGTTCATCACTTCCGTGGTACTACCGGACTAATGGAGCAGGAAGGTGATACCGGTGGTGATAAAGCTAGGCAGAGAACCAACCACAAGGGCTTCCTGGAATTGCGTGGCTAAGCGGTCATGCAAGCATCGAAACCTTTTTATCCAAAAGTTGTGCAGCCCGTCCGGCCCAGGACTTTTCTAGTTCTGAACCGTACGGATTGCACAACCAAAGTCTACGGGATCAATTAAAATAGATGCCATAGGTTCGATAGTCTCGCATTCCCGCTCAACTACAAGCATCCAGTCACCCTCCGTGTGCTCGACGGGCACCGACCAGATGCCTATTATTATTTTATATTATATACATCTCTCGGGCCAGGCCCGGTTTTTTTGATGGGCACCAGTGGAGCCGAAGCCAACACTGAGAGGCCCTTTTTAAACATCATTTAGCTATGGTGTAGGGGTGAAGGTACAAGGAGCCTATTGTGAGTAATGAATTCAAAATATAAGAGTTATTGTGGTGAACTTCTGGGTGTTATACAAAACTGGATTATGGAATGAGGTACGGCACCCGCCAAATAATGCCTCATTTCAAATATTCAGGAAGGTGGTGACTTGCCATCTATTTAATGGGCCCCTCATAATAGCTACCGTATATTGGCGCCGGAGGGGCAACATTGGTGTGGACGGCTTAGGGTGTCGAGAGGTGTGCTGCGCGTTCACTAAGACCTACTAGCGGCGTTATGCCCTTTAACACTTCCACCTTGGAGCTTTGGTTCTTAGTTCTAGCGGTTTCCACTCCTAGCCAGCCGGTTAGGCAAGAAAGGAGTCAGGGGTCTCATTTAGCCCCAGGGAATCGGGGTTCGCGGTGTCGCCACTCACCGACGGCTCGCCACAAAGCCGCCCCTGCGATTATTTTTATTATTTTATTTATTTTTAGCAGTCCAAGGAGATGTAATCCGTGAAGATGCTGCTGCTGCTGCCAAAAGTTCTAGATCATTAAGTCATAACCTCTACTTTGTACATGACCGGTAAGGACGTGAATTTCAAATTATATCCTATCCTACTAATATTATAAACGCGAAAGTTTGTGAGGATGGATGTATGGATGTTTGTTACTCTTTCACGCAAAAACTACTGAAGGGATTTAGATGAAACTTTGCAATAAAATAGCTTTAATATCAGAATAACAAATAGGCTATAAATTATAATGATATATTGCGTATGCGGGCGAAGCTGCGGGTAAAAACTAGTAAATAGATATAATAAGTGTTTACTGTACCAGCATTTTTAATAGTCCATTGCAGGACGTACGCCTACCCACGAAGGGTGATTGGGTCATATCCACCATGCTGGCCCAGTGCGGGTTGGTGGATTCACATACACCATCGAATTTCTTCTACGGACGTATTGCAGGTTGCCTCACGATGTTTTCCTCGAGTGCACTACTTTCCTCGATTCACGATCTCACGATTACAGGTCGGGTGTTACCACTAAATCACCACGGCTTCAGGAAGTGTTTACAAATACTAAGTAGGTACATATATTATTATCTCAATAATTTTAATAATGGCGACAGATTTTATCCTACTAATATAATAAACGCGAAAGTTTATATTCATGCATGTTGGTACAAAAACTACTCAACGGATTGTGATGAAACTTTGCAATATTAATGCTTATATAACAGAATAACACATAAGCTATAATTTATAAAGATACTAGCTTTTACACCCGGTTATGCCTGCGTGGAATTTTAATTTTTGTGCTATTCTATGGGAACATTTTATGTTTTCGAAATAAAAAGTAGCCTATGTCACTTTCCGTCTTTCAAACTATGCAAAATATCAAGTCAATCTGTTGCTCCGTTAAAGATATGTCACTTTACGTCTTTCTAACTATGCTAAATATCAAGTCAATCTGTTGCTCCGTTGCTCCGTGAAAGAGGAACAAACCAATAAGCCAACAACCACACTTTTGGATTTATAATTTTAGTGAGGATTGCGTGAAACTAAGTTCGCCGGGTCAGCTAGTATTATTATTTATAAATACGAAAGTTTGTGAACATGTATAGATGTTTGTTACTCTTTCACGCAAAAACTGTTGAACGGATTGAGATGAAACTTTGCTATATTAATTTGTTGGCTATAAATTGTGTGTTACGAAGTTCGCTGGGTCAGCTAGTATTTTCGTAATTAGGTACAATTTTATATTTTCCACCTTTTCAAATTATATTAAGATGTATTTATTTTTATAAAATTATAACAACGGTGGAAAGAAGAAAACCCATTTTAAGCAACACTTTGGTCAAAAATGAGTTATTTGAAATCAGTGAAAGGTTATGCGTCGATTGATCTTGATTTGACGGATGGCTGGCACGGTAATGATATCTAACAGTATTCCGTCTTCATACAAACGGCCGGAACTCGAGTCATGCCTACGCGCCTCGGAGCGGGGTATAATATACCCCGCTATAAGATATTATCTTGGTATGCTATACTCTATAAAATTTAACTTGATCTCTGCGACAGTTACAAATTGACATATTTAGAGTTGAGATAGTGGTGGAAAAAATCGATTTTCAAAAAATGTTGTAATGAAATCGAATGAGTAGTTGAAGGTGAGAAATTGGATTTTATTTACTTACTATTATTTCAGATCAAGTATGTATACATTTAAATAATGTTATGCTTTTAATTAAATAGTCATAATAATGTAACGATAGTATTTATCGACGTTTTTCACTATTATCGATGCTAATGTAACATATACCTAATTGGGTTTAATTTAATTACACGTGTAAAAAATATTATGATATTAAAATATACAATAAAAATAGATAAATTAAGTTTTATTTAAAATATCGTTGGTATAAACTATCGATATTTTAAATAAAACTCTATCTAAAACTCTGTGGTCACGATCATTCGTCGCCCATCACTAATCGGCATGGCCATAAAGTATGACATTGACAGGTACTGTCTGTACTATTAAGACATTCAGGACTTCATAGGCGTGATTTTTCTGACAGCTGTCGCAGAGATCAAGTTAAATTTTATTGAGTATAGTCAGCCGCGGCGCGCCGTAGTGGTGAATGGTCGTGTGGATTTATAACTAGTACAGAAAAAATGTCAAGTCGATGTAACTAGTAAACGTTCGCCTTATGTTTTTAGGGTTCCTCGTTTTACTACGGAACCCTAAAATATCAAAAAAACCAATATGTATTTTTATTAAACGTTTCCTTATTCATTCACAACGAATTTATTTTTTTTGTAATTAATGTAATAATTTTATATTTTAATATATAGAGACTAGAAATTAAAAAGTAGATGAAATTAATTTTGTGAAGGCGGGCAACCCTAGCACGTGATACGTTCTTCGTGACCACGTGGCGCTGTAAGTATATATTTCAAGGACAGGGCCGAGTCATAATACTGCTAAATACCATTACCGTTGGATGCGTTGGTGTTTTGTAGTATAAATATTAGACATTTTTTTTTCAGACGCTAAACAAAATATCCAGTACCTATTATAACAGTTTTGGTCTATTTGCTCTTTAGTTAAATTGTTTTTTGATGTACATATTATTTCCTGCAAGGTTATTAAAGATGTTATTGGATTCAGTAGTTTTGTTAATTACTGCAAAACCCAGTGGCGTCGGTAAAAGTAAACGCACAAAATTAATACATATTAACCGACATCTTGCTGTCTAATTGCTATAGAATAATTAAGTCATAAAATATAATTTTGAAAATTGTTATTACGAATAAATCGTATTTTATCGTAGGTACGAGCATATTTTTTTCCAATTGTAACAGTAAATAAATAAAATAATTGGCTGAGTGCGAGTTTGACCTTACGCACAAAGGGTTCCACACCGTATGGAAGCCCCCTTTAATATTTTTTATTTTAATTCATTCATTATTTTTGGAAGGAATACACCACATAATATTTCAAGCATCTTCCAGTTGCCGTCATTAATATCGAGCAAAAAAAATTACGAGGCTCCCTTAAATTTTATTTTTATTTTTTATTTATGTTTAAAGTGTATATTTAACTGGATGTTCTGTGAAAATTTGAATCATCTACCATGTCATCGTTAGCGAAATACGTCTAAATATTTAGGTTTGTTGTATGGGAGCTTAAATATTTTTTTTTTCTATTTTTAGTATTTGTTGTTATAGTGGCAACAGAAATTCGTCATCAGTGAAAATTTCAACGTTTTAGCAATTACGGTTCATGAGATACAGTCTGGTGACATAATTACATACGGACAGCGGAGTCTTGGTAATAGGGTCCCGTTTTTACCCTTTAGGTACGGAACCCTAAAAATTAAGAATTTTTTTTCTTGGCTCTAACTTCAAAATTTATATTTTAATATTTTTTTTTTTGAAAAATAAATACTTTGACCGACGTTCCTGTAAACTTCCAAAATTGTCGCTTCAAGTGTTTTTTCTCTCCGGCGTCGATATCTGTGATCTTGTAAAACTGTCAGGTCATCGGCTTCTGCTATATAGTTATTAACCGCTTTTTTATCGCGAACAAGTCCGCGCTTGACCACCAACTCGCCTGATGGTAAGCGACGTTGTGGTCGAAGATGAAGCACGCAGAACTAGAAGATACCTATTCACTCTGACTTTAAAATGCTTTAGAGTATATCTCTTAGGCAACAGGAAAGCAGGAAGACTGTTCCATTCCCTGGCGGTACGAATCAGAAATGTTGAGTCAAACCGCTTCGTACGAATCGAAGGAAAATCGACAGTGTAGGGGTGTTAAAGTGGCGTCCTCCTAATTGTCCTGTAGTAAAAAAAGGATGGTAGGATAAGGTCGTGCAGCTCAGATGCACACTCTCCGAAATGAATCCTATAGATATAGAAAATGTCTGTCCATTTTCTACCCGCAACCCTACGGCGATGCTCCAGGCCATGAAGTTTTATGGAACTAAATTTTCATCACAAGTCGAACAGCATGCCGGTCCACCGATTCCAAAGCCTCGATTTGATACTTAGCCGAGCCATCCCAAAGATGAAAAAGATTTCACCTTTTTTTATTAAGTGATGTTAAAAAAATCCTAATTTTTCAGAACTTTTTCTATTACTAATTCATTTGGAAATACTGCGATTCCATTACCTTCAGCTAGTGAGTTGCCTACGACTGCCACTCCTAATCTAGACTCAGGTTTGGAAACAGTAGTGATTGTGCATGGCCACGGCGGCAACAAAGATAGCCCTGTGAATGAAGAAATCAGGAAGGGTGAGTCTCTTTCATATCCCATCCACACTCTCCACGAAGCCACATGAGGGATCGCAAGCACGAGAGTGTGGACGGGGTGCTGATGTCGCCTCGTCTTGTCTTTTCTTCTCGTCCGTGGTCTCTCACGAGGGCTTCGCCGAGGCGCTCGCGAGAGTGTGGATGGGGCAATAGATGGGATATATCTCCATTTAACATGGATCTAAAGGTCTCGCTCCGCTAGCGGACCGAAGACCTATCCTTCATCAATGTTTAGATCAGATAGATGTAGATATCAAAAAATATTAGACGAGTAACTTTTCTTTTGTCAATCAAACAATCAATGACACATATAAATGATACTTGTAGAAGCATGGAACAGAAGCGTGGTGGTGCTATTCTTTAAAAAAGGTAACAACACCTTTTTGAAGAATTACAGACCCATCTTGATTCTGAGCCGTGTTTATAAACTGCTTTCAAGGGTCATTACGAATCGTCTCGAGCGCAGGCTTGATGACTTCCAGCCTTCCGAACAAGCCGGATTCTATAAAGGCTTTGGCACCATGGACCACATCCATACGTTTTCTAGGTCCATTGTCTAACATTATATTATTTGTCTTTAATATATTAGTTGTATTAGCTTTTCTAGTAAAAATGACTTTGATTAAGAAATTAATTCGCATAATAACACCAATTTAGTTTGAACTCTTTGACCGGAATTTTTGTTGTTTTCATTTTTCAGCATTTTTCGATGATGATGCACGTCCAGATCACAGAGTCAACCTTATTGTAGTGGATTGGTCAGCCTTTAGTTCACAAAGCTACGCAGTATCTTCCGGAGCAGTGCAAAATGTCGGCAAGGCATTGGGACAATACCTGAAACTACTTATGAATGAACGGAGGATTTCTTTACATCTTACTCATCTAATTGGCTTCAACCTTGGTGCCCATGTCGTGGGCTTTGCTGGACGAGAATTTAACGGAGAAATCCCAAGAATAACTGGTAAGTAGGAAGAGGTAATCATATTATGTTTGTATGCATTTGCCATCTCCGTAAAAATTCAACTCTTTATCTTTTCAGCGGTCTTTTGAGTTGAGCAAGGTAAATAAGATAAGCACACGATTTTAAAATTAATGACTAAGCATAGAAGTATTATGGCACATTTTACTAAATTTTGTCAGTTTATGCTGGATTCACTGTAATTTTTATCTATTAAGATAGAGTGTAGATGAGTAAGTACAAACTAATGTTTGTACTTACTCATAATTTTGCTGAGCGCATTGCAAAACAATGCAAACGTCTAGAACTGCAGCAATATAGTTCCCACGTTAGCTACGAGTAGTTATCTTTTTTATTAATTCGATCCCGTGTTTATTATAACTCTTTTAAAGTCCACCAGTTTGATTTAAGACTGACAGACTATGCCTAGATTATGTAGTTTTTAAACTTTCGCGATATGAACACATTATTATTATATACTACGGGACTAATCGCCTCAGTAAAATTTACTGTGTAATCGCCCACTAAAATTACGCGATAAATAAATACCTCCTCATCCCGAGGTTAGAGTCTACCCGTGACCACGGTCTATGCAACTCGGCCGAAACGTCGGGATGAGGAGGTATTTATTTATCTCGTAATTTTAGTGCGCGATTAGTCCCGTAGTATATAATAATAATTTGCCTAGATTAGTATGCCTTTGTAATGTTATAAGACAAATCAAACTTTTCGCGTTTGTGACTGCGTAGCTGAGCTAATTTCACAGACGCCAAGATATTTGATTTGGTCTATACGAAACATTTTTAAAGTTGATTACTTCGCTCAAATATCTATAGAGTTACAATCATGCAAAAAAGTGTCCGAACCAAAACTCTGCCCAAACTACGTAGGGCGCAGGCTTTTTAGTTAGTCTTAAGGCGAGTGCAAGCCGACTACAACGCCGCGGGATGCTAAAGTGCTCGGTTATAAGCACTAATTAGGTTACATAACGTCAAGATTCGAGAAAACGGGTCATTGTGAATTATTTAAGGTAAATATCTAAGTCGGTATGTATGACAGCGCTCGGACATTTTTTTACAACTTTCACTAAGGGACTGTGGCTCTGTAGATATTTGCGCGAAGGTTGTTGAATGAATTGTGAGTTTGAATTATTATATTATCAAACGAACTTACTTGGAAGTGAAGTTCGATCTTAATTTTGCCGAATGGTGCGAAGAGGCATGATGTTTGAGCCTATTAATTACAACAGGTTATAATTAATAAACTCAAACATCATACCTCGAAAGCATTATTCGGCAAAATTGTTTTGTTAAGGATGTATGTTATTGCAGGCTTGGATCCTTCTGGAAGTAACTGGGGATCAGGTTCTCCTCGGCTGAGTAAATCTGATGCCCAATACGTCGAATTTATACACACGGACGGAGACGGTCTACTCGCTAACGGAATTGGAACAGCTTTAGGTCTGCTATGTTACTCTCTCTGCTACATTTTATTATGAATTATTCACATTAGTTTTAGTGACAAAATGTATGGTAAGGTATGGTACACCTTGAAAGAAGAACATTTTCAGGTTACGTAGAAAAGGCAGATAACGTTGCCGAAGCGCGGAAAATGCTCCACCGACATGACATCTTGAGACAATTTTAGAATAAATAAGAGAGAGAATAAACACTGCTAAACGACGGGACCCAATATCAAACGTGTCATGAGGGTTATGGCGGTGCTCAGTTCTAAATGCCATCTGCTAAATCCATCATCCATTCATCAGCCATAGGACGTTCACTGCTGGAAATAAGCCTCTCCTATGGATCTCCAATAAGATCAGTTGGCAGAAAATAATGGCACATAAGAGAGGAAACTTATACCCAGCAGTGAGTAGACACAGGCTGATGATGATGATGATCAGGATCTCTAATAAGACAGCGTAGCGGCTTGCATCCAGCGTGATTATGTGGTCTTAATAAGGTCATCCGTCCACTTTGTGAGTGGAAGTCCTACGCTGCGCTTGCCGGTACGTGGTCTCTACTTTTCGACCCCATTGGTCATCAGTCCTTCGCGCTCAGAGACCTGCTAAATAATTTAAGTTATTACTTTTAAGTCATTATTATTATTATTATTATCTTTTTTATTCAAGTATAAATCACAAGCATAGCTTGGTCCCTTGGCAGGCATCAGTGGAGCTGCAGCCAACACTATGAGGCCCTTTTACATAAAATTTTATAAAACTTATCTGTTAAGTGCATAGAGTAGGATGATAATAACTATTGCTAGATATGATTTACAGTATTTCGGGTTATTGTGATGTGGTGATAGATGACTTACAAAGATGGGCTATAGGATGAGGTGCGGCACCCGCCAAATAATGCCTCATTTCACAATGTTTAGGAGGGTGGTGACTTGCCATCCACTAAATGGGCCCCCCATAAAGGCTACCATAACTTGGCGCCGGAGGGGCAACATTAGTGTGGATGGCTTAGGGTGTCGAGAGGTGTGCTGCGCTTTCACTGGACGCTACTCGCGGCGTTATGCCCTTTAACACTTCCACCCTGGAGCTTAGATTCTTACTCGTAGCTCTCGCGATTTCCACTTCAAGCCACCGGCCGGCTAAGGCGAGAGAGGAGTCAGGGGTCTCATTTAGCCTCAGGGAATCAGGGTGCGCGGTGTCGCCACTCACCGACGGCTAGCCACAAAGCCGCCCCTGCGCGTATTATTATTATTTTTTTAAACCTTTCGGAATACTTACAAAGTTGATGTGGCGTGGCAGTTAGCACGCCACTTGGCTCGGAAGACTGCATGATAACTGATGGCATCGAAATGACCTTATTAAGATGGTAAAATCACGCATCAGTGTGTAGGCAAACGCAAACCTATTCGAAATAAAAAAAAAAAAAAAAAAAAAAACGCTGCTTTTAACCGGACTTATGGATATCTCTGTCCGATAGTTGACTTGCTGTGACTAAAAAGAAAATGTTGTAATATGGACTTCCAATTTATATTGCAATTGAATTTACAGGTGATGTGGACTTCTTTGTAAATGGTGGCAGCAACCAGCCCGGTTGCCTCACTCACGCTTGCAGCCACAATCGGGCCTACTTACTTTACGCAGCCAGTTTAGTCAGAGGCGAACCCCTGCAAGGACGCCAGTGCACTAACACTTTACAAATTACCTTGAATACATGCAGAGGGTCTACTATGAATCTTGGCGAGGATCGATTGATTAAACAAATGTAAGTATTTTAAAAAAGACGCGCAGTCCGGGCAGACCCATACAACGGTGGCGTGATGATATCAAAAAAAATCGCTTCAACACCTGGATGAACCTTTTATTAGCGAAAGCGGGAGGAGTCCTATGCCCCCAGCCCCGCAGAGGACCTTAATAAGCTGGTGATGATGAAGTCATTGTCGACTGACTTTATAAAAGGAGATTCTCAATTCGATTACGCGTTGTTTTATGTACGCAATTATTCCAATCATGAGCTGATTTTGATGATTATTTTTTGGTAAGTCATACTTTAGAGGCGGTTCAACTCTAATTTTATCGAAATCGGATGAGCAGTTTCTGAAAAATGAACTATGATATAATAAATTAAAAGCAAAAATATTCCTGATAAAAAGCTTTTATTTGATTACTCTAAAAAGAAGAAAACAAGATTATCCTTTAAAATTTCACCTATCAACTTACGACCTCATAATACACAATTTATATGATCATAAAAGCTTGCCGAGAGGTTTGCATAAGTACCTATAAGTATTTAACTAAACAAAATAAACTTAGCAGATTAAGTTACTTAATTAACAAGTGAATCGCGCGAAAAGCTGGTTGTAAGTTGATAATTAAAATTTTAAAGGAAAATCTTGTTTTCTTCTTTTTAGACTAATTAAATAAAAGCTTTTTATCAAAAACATTTTTTGCTTTTAATTTATTTTTTTACTTTTTAGTTGTGTAGCCTGCATTTTTATTATCAGCGAACCATTTCATTTAATACCCATGGAAATCCTGAACATCATCATCATCATCAGCTTGTGTCGACCCATTGCTGGGTATAGGCCTCCTTTCTTATGTGCCATTGTTTCCTGTCTTGGGGTAAACTCATCTACGCCTGACTAGCAATGGGTCTGATGTCGTTGACCCATCGGGCTGATGCTCTGCCTATGTAACGATTATCTCTTAAAGGAAATCCTGATGGGAGGCTTATATTTTAGATGGGGAACATTTTTCTAATATATCATTTTTATAATTATAACAAACTTCTACTTCCGAACAAACCTGAAAAAATCATCTGTTGCATTTCATTTAACATTTTGCTTTCGGCCGCGTACGCAACCAAGGTTCGCAGCTGGTTGCCTATGAGGAGTTTTTTCGTAGGGAATTAGTTGCCATGGAAGAATTTTTCCTGTTCGTTGGCAATTAGTTGCCATGGCAGAATTTTTTCCCGTATACGCAACCAACGACTTTTTTACACCACGTGCGATAGACTAGAACTGGTGGTTCGTTTATCCCCCATGACACTACTAGGAACACGAAATAAATTTTGTCTGGAAAAGCAATTTTTTATCGAATCAAAGCCTGTTCCTGTGATCATCGTCATTATCAGCCGCAGGACATCCAATGCTAGACATAGGCCTGCCATATAGGTTTGCAGGATTGTAAGCGGCCTACACCCAGCTCGAACCTGTGTTTTTACCAAATAAGATCATTCTGTCCTTCTTATGACTTAATCTCCACTCCAGAATATTTCACCCCCTTCAGTCGCCAGTCTTAGGCGCTATGTGCTCTACCCATTTCAACTTGCATTAATACGTATTATTTTGTTACAGTGGAACAAACAACCTTTACAGAGTCAACACAGGAAGGAATTTCCCATATTAATTGAAAACTATACTAAACTATCCAAAGTATTCGAATTAAGTTTTAAATTAGTTGTTAATTTGTCAATCAAAATTTACGGGATGGCGATTTCTGTTTTTTTTTAATTTAGAATTTGATGTCTTTAATAAATTATTTTGATCTGCAAGTTTTTGTTTGCAATTTAGAATTCCACTTTCAGAGTTCCGTGGCAAAGCATGGAGCCATTAGCTATAAGATCGTTGTGTCCCTACATCTGTCTGTCGTGTAGACCCCGATGCCCCTATTTATTAGAAGTCTTATAACCCATGAACCCTTATGAACCAAATTAGGTGCATGAAATAGTCAAAAACATTTATTTCCGTAGGAACACATATGAGAACACTTGGACACGTCGATGTAAACAGTATAGAATAATAAAAATCAATCACGTAAACAGAAATAATAAATAAAATCAGCGGCTGTAGAGGGGCCTTGTCAAAACTTAAAATATGTACTATACCTGTTCAGGCGCTAGCCAATCTCTGCAACGATTAGCTAAAGCCTGACTAAATTTCGGTTAGTACAGCCGCCTCACAACCAATGGATAGGTTTGTGCGACGCCTGACTAACCCACCGACGCAACCGTGGAAGTCCACTACCGTCGCCATAACGCCTGGCTATACTGTGATATAGCAAGCGAAGCTAGGACATGGATTATTCCAACAGCCGTTCGGTCGTCGCGGGGACCTACTCTCTACTCCCCGCCCGCCACTATAACCTGTCGTCCCCTGCGCTGCAGACCTCTGTATGGGCTCCGTCTGGATCCTCGAAGGTCCGACGGCCGGTCGTCTAGACGACCTGACTGCTGGCGAAGGTGGACCCCTGACTCCGAGTGCAGCCGCCCGAAGGTTCTCGCCACTGCACCCCTCTTGTAGTGAATCAAACAACCGTTACATTGTGATTCATTTTATTACATGCTTAACTACTATTTATACAACAGTCTCTTACATCTAATTGGTCTTGAAGTAGGTATGACTAATTTGATATAGTAAAAAATGTATTATTATTTGATGGTCAGCTTACGGTAATAGTTCAATTGATCGCGTTCAGAGCTAGACAATTTCCATACTTTCTTGTCTTGAACATAGTGCTCAAAGAAGGATGTCGCGGGGTCATTCATACCAGAACCTGTCACACTAATTTCTCCCAAGTTTATTTCTAAGATTTTTATGTTCTGTTCACCAATGTAATTTATGACGCTTCTAAAACTGTTCAGATATGTACAATATGTACTAAAAATGAATATAAAATAAGAAAAAACTAAAACAATTTTCAAGCTATAAGTACTTATGTATAGACATTGATAGACACCAAAGATTAAGGATTGCCAGGTTTGTATGTATACAGTGCTAAAATGGTGCTAGATTTTAAAAACTTAACACGCCTACTAGTCATGTATTTTTTAGTCAATATTGTTTCAATGATATGTATTTATATTGTTTTTTTTTTTAATCAGTGCATGTCATTTTGTCTGTAATTTCAGATTACGTTTTGGAGTTCATCGATTTATAAGACGTTGTCATGTCAAAAAAGCTCAATGTTTAGGACTGATTTAAAAAGAAAATGAAAAACGGAATGATAATGAATTTCAGTATTCATTCATTTCATTAGCAATAGTACAAAAACCGCAACTATAAGTTAAGAATATAAGTAAAGCAGCTATTCGCTTCTCGGCTGCAGCCTGCGGTTGCAGGTTGCGAATGGAGGTACCTAGCAAACGCATGACACTCAGCCGCTGCTTGTATCCACAGTGACTGTCACCTGTGACCGGAATCATTCCCGACTGTCGGGAATGAATCCAGTGCTCGTACTGCGTCGTACGTCGCAGGCACGTTGGACTTGTCTAAACAGGTTAACAACACTTGCAGCCGAGGCTCGGTAGCACAGGCAGGCATGCAGGTTGTAGAAATTCATACAACTACATAGATAACCAGAGCCTTTAGCCCAGGTTTTGTGTTGTTTACTTAACCTTTTGCGTTCTCGTGTGGCTTTATATATACATTTTGGTTAGTTCCTCCTCGTTTCCGCCAGGCGCGCTGTACAAATGTATATGTATAGGGACATATCGAAACAACTGTTTCAATTTATGTGTAAACCTGGACTAACCCCTCAGTTGTGCAGCCACAGCCGGATTCGTACAGCTGCTGCAAGTGCTGCTTGAAGCTGTAGCCTGCAGCCGAGATTCGAATAGCACCCTTAAGGATTATTACGAGTAATAATTAAATGGCCACGAATTTTTCGGATAACTTCAACTGCAGCTTTATGTTTTTAGTAGTAAAGTATATGGGTCAGGCCGTAGATTTTGCCACAAATAGCGAAAAGATTGCGCATAATTCTTCGCTATCCTGTCGCGAACAATGGCGAACGATAATGATGAACAATTGTTAGGATGGTGATACACATATGATATTATTTGCAAATGATTACCTCTGAGGTTCGTGTCCCGTGACTACTCACTAAGTGATCCTAGAGGGTTAGTTGCATAGTTTGAAATGCTCAGAATATTATCTTCTAATAATATTTCATAATTAATTTCTTTGACCGGCACTTTCAGGTTTAGCTCATAATGAATGATGTCCTTTATTCTTTCGAAATCTACTGTTTGGACGACTACTAGTGAGTTAATATTATAATTATTAGTCTCGCGAAGATATATGGTAATTTAAATTAATGTTACACCCTACGTGACTACTACTACGTGTATACTATTTATTGAAAGTTACAAAAACGAACATTATACCTACCTATTTTGTTTTTTTTTTCAGTACAGACTTTTGATCTCATTCAAGTTTTGCAAAACATGTCAACAGTAAAAAATAACTGCACCTAGTGTGTACTCAGTATTATTTGTGGTGAAGAATAGTTGATAGCGAAGAAATAGCGAACGACCTGTTTTCATAGCGAAGGTGATAGCGAAAATCGATCATAACTCAATAAATAAGACATATTATCATGCCACCTTAACGTTGGAAGATCACGTACAACTTACTTAATCGTGCACAAAAACAATGATAGATTCCAAATAAAAACTTTTCATTTAATCTCAAAAAATTCACTTCGTAAAACACGTGACACTTTCTACTTCGCACGGGTTATGACAGCGAACTGACAAAACTGTGGCCACTACGAGCTTAATGATTAAAGAGTACATTACTTAGGTGTTGTCGCGACTTAATTTAAATCTCACTATGCTTCTAGAATAATAAAACGAGAAGATAATGGTTGCGAAATAAAAATATCGTAAATAATCAGTTTTCGAAAGTTTTTAATAAATCTGCGTTTTATTATGATTTTTTCTTAAACAACACGTAAAGATATTAAAACCGTGGATAATTGACTATAATTTTATTACGTCAAATCAAACGGATTATCAAAAAGTGTTATAGTTTTTATTTTATCGATGTGCAAAGTTCACTCCCACCGAAGCGGATTTGCGTTTTTTATGAAAATTTAGTCATTTTTCGCAGATAAACATCCTATAACTTTCATAATTTATAAATTTATTCCATTATTTTTACTGGCCGCTATTAAGCGATCCTTACGACACACGATGATGACATTTAGAAATAAATTAAAAGTAATTTACTATAAGAAAAAAGAGGCGGAGAGTTAGGGGACCTAAAATGTGGCAAAATCTACGGCCTGACCCATATGATAAAAAGTACAAATAAAATAAGTGTATTCTTTCTTTTTGATTATATTCTAGTACCTACCTACCTCCTCCTTTTTCAAAGTTGGTAAAAATCAGCTGTTCCATACAAAAGTGTAACTCGGATTCGACAAGATGTATGAAATAGCCGATGTTTTTTCTCGAATGCCAGGTTGGTTCCATAGTAAAAGTTGTTCATAACGATGGTCTGAATTATACCTCTGAAAGTGCATTTTGCAAATCAACACTTACTTAGCATAAATAATTATAAAAAAATCCATTTTTTTATATTTAATAAAACTTTAATTTAGTTTTTCTTAATAAATAAGGAAATAAAATAAAATTCATTTATTTCAGGCTACAGGAGATATAAGTATTATTATGCTGCCACAGACACATACCCGATACATACAAAATTAATATAAATTTGGATTTTTTGTCCGATCAAAATTATGTTTACAAATTTTTGTACTAACTGTACAAAATATAGGTTATGATAATATTTTAGGTAATAAATAAAGACATATAAATCTATATAGACATGTATTTATTTTAGTAAGTACATTAATTTACATTAAAACGAATAAACACATAGAATGCTGATTGATAATATTAATTATTCAATTCAATTTTGTGCTATGCAGCACAACATAAGGTACTGTGTAAAGTATATTCTACCATGAAACAGTTTTTAATAATATAATACAAATAATTTTCTTCAAAACTAAGAAATACATAGGAAATTGATCCAACCATCAACAATAGGACATCCACTGCTGAACATTGGCGTCCCCCATGGATTTCCAACAAGGCCAGTTGGAAGCAGCCTGCATCCAGCATGTTCCTGTGATCTTTATTATATTGTAAGTCTATCGTAGTCAGTGGATATCTTATGCTGCGTTTACTGGACCATGGTCTCCATTCAAGAACTTCAGAACATATAATATATAGATTTAGATGGTCTCATAAACCATCCATTCTTCGAACTGTGTGTCTTGCCCACTTCCCCTTTGATTTGCTATTTAGCTATGTTGGACCTTTTACACTTCTTGTTGGTACTTTTTCAGATTTATTTTGTGACTGTTTCAAATCTTTTGACAAAATACTTATGTAGTGTACATAATTGTGGGTGTATAATATGTACCAACATAATTAATTTGTTATAAGCTGCTAATTGTTTCCTCTAATATGTACCTGCTTAAGCGTAAGGTTCAAGGTTACCTGCTATAAATAATACCAGCATCTTGTACCTCTTGGATGCTTGACTGCGAGTACTTGTAAATTATACAATAGATAATATACTTTATTACTGATTGTAACCAAGCAGGCATGCCATTTTCTTATTGCATTTAATTCATTTACAATATTCATAAGTCTTGTTTTGTATATTACCACAATTTTAAGTTGAAGTTGCACCTTGCACTGTATTTGTGGAAAATATTGGCAATGTGCATTAATATTGTTGAAGTTTCATTGGTGCATCCTTGTAATCAATTCTTTCCAATCTTTCTTGAACAACAGCTGAAACATAAATTATAGCTTAAGAAGGTGATCAAAAATTTCTTTAGATAATCAGTAGGTATAATATCGATTTAAAAGATTAGTGAAGCAGTGGAAGAGATTACCTTTACTTCTTCAAGTTGTATCCTTGGTATTTCAAGCTTTATTAAAGCTTTACGTAAAACTGGCGACATCCTTGTAGTACAAAACCATCGTTTCGAACTTGTTTCGAACAAGGAAACTTTTATGTATGTAATGTTGTTGGTAGAGTGCTCTACCGCCTTACTATATTCACCACAGCAACTTTCTTCGGGTATAAAAGTTCAATTAAACCTGGGTAATGGTTTATTTAATTCACAATAAACTAAAAATTCTCACATAAAAAATAATTCCACGGAGCGAAATGTAAACAAACGTCAACAGGTATTTTTTTACATTGTTTGGCACCGGTGTTTAGTTTATTTGCCATTAATCCGAGATTACAAAAGTTAATAATTTAAATTTTTGAGCCATGTAATGTTAGTAAGTAACGGCTATATTGCAAGTAAAGGATTATTAAACTGTGTTTTCACTTATATATTCACCTAAATCTTCATGATGGCGGTATTATTCAAAACCGGTAAAACCGATTCGGATCAGAGTCGCGTGTGGCATACCTTTGAAATCTCACTCATGGTCACCTCACTTCGCCCAAAGGTCACTTGATACCGAAAACAATCGGAATACGAGTTTAGGTAAAATCGAGATCTTGATCGAGGCGTGGGGGAAGTGAAGTGATATAAACTCAGTAAAGCGTAACACGAGAATCGCACGGCAGTAATGTATCCTGAGGTGGAGATGGGTGGGCGGCCGAGAGACACTGGTTTTAGTAAAAGCTATGTACTTGATCTTTTTAGTATTAAGTGTAAGTAAGTTTTTGTCAAGTTCATCCGCTATTTTAAACAACCCATTCTTACAAACTTTCTTTTTGTGATAAACATTTCAAAAATTGACACATAAAAAGAAAGTTTCTATACACCTAGTGTGTGAAGCACGATAAAAATAATTTCATTGATTAAGCAATGCGCCATTTCTCGTTAATGGTAAGAAGTTCTAATAATTTCACATTAAGTGACTGACTGGTTAAAAGCAATTCTCACAAATGGCGCTTCCAACAACGTAGTAGTTGGAAGCGTCAATTTTTGAAATGTTTATCACAAAAAGGAAGTTTCTATACACCTAGTGTGTGAAGCACGATAAAAATAATTTCATTAACCCATTCTTAGCCAAGTCAAAGACATGGCTCCACGATTCTCCGTAAAAAATATTTCTGTGTCATCGGCGTACGTTATAACTTCTGCATTGGGAAGACTGCTGCTAACAATATCATTAATGTAGAGCAAAAATAGAGTTGGTCCAAGGATTCTGCCTTGTGGGACGCCGTATTGGATCGAAAGTTCATCACTTAGGCAACCCGCTGCCTTCATGTACTGCCTGCGTCTGGAAAGGTAAGTTCTAAACCACTTCAGAGCCACCCCCCTGACGCCAGCCCTGTCCAGTTTTTTCAAAAGCAGACCAACCAAAATTAAATCGAAAGCTTTCGCGAGGTCGAGAAAAGCTCCGATGCACTTTTCTCCACTATGGACATATGATGACACTAGATCGACCAGCAAAGTAGCGGCATCTTCAGTTGATCTGCCTCGTCGGAAGCCGAACTACCTGTCTGAAATTAATTTATGTTTTTCATAGTATTTAACGAGTCGGGTGTTAACGAGGTTTTCTAAGATTTTAGAGAAAACACACAGTAGAGCTATTGGCCTGTAACTATCTGGCGAGCTTTTAGGACCAGTTTTGTAGATAGACGAAACGGAAGCGACTTTCCAGCACTCTGGAAATGTTCCGGTTTCTAAGCTTAAATTAAAAATATAATTTAATGGCAAGAGAATGGCGTTAAGAGACTTTTTTATCAGTTTAATAGAGATAGAGTCGGGTCCTGGCGCACTATAATTTTTTAGATTTGCAATAATTTTGGCTATTTCTTGTGGATCCGTTGGGTATAAAAGGAACGAGTAGGCGCTTGTAGAGCCAGCAGAGTGGGAGTCGATAAGAGATTTTTCGGATAAATTAAGTTTGGTTAGGATGGAGTTCGCAAGTTTTTTCTCTACTGAAGCAATGTGTTCGTTGCAATGATTCAACGGGTTAGCATCGCTATTTTTCAGCAGTTCGGAGGTCACGTTGTGTTGCTTGGGAGTATAGCAAATTTGTTTTATGGTCTTCCATAGCTTCTTCGGGTCATCTTTATTTTCCTCTAACAGCTGCATGTTGTGTTGAGCTTTAACATTTCGCAAAAGTTTATTAAAAAAATGTCTGTTCCTGACATAGACTAAACTACTTTGAGTGTCATTTGGGTTGGCTTTACAATCAAGATGAAGCTTGTCACGATGCCGCATACACCTGATCAGTCCGGGAGTGATCCAGGGTTTCAAAGGTGCTGTTTTCCTGCGTATTATTACCACTTTGGTGTGTTTTACTATGGTGTTTGCGACAATATCATTGTAAATGTTAGCAGCAGAATTCGCACAGTCGCAAGTGTTTACTGAGGACCAATCAATAACACTCAGCTCAGAAGCAACCTTGTCATAGTTGGTTCTAAGTTGCGGCTCCGAGAGAGTCTTGGGGCTTGTACGTCCTAGCTGAGCTCCTGCTATAATGATCGCGTGGTCGGTTACTGAGGATTGATAGATCATACCGGTCGTTTTTTGCGCATGCTTAATAAATATAATTATGATCTAGACAGGAACTGATACGAGTAGGTTCTGTTATAGCGGGTAAGAGACCGTGTGTAGCCATTAGATTCAAGTAGGTGGAGACTTGTTTGTCGGTAGGTTCACATAATATGTTAATATTAGTGTCTCCTGCGACAAACAAGGAAGAGTTTCTATTGAGATCCTTTAGAACCTCATTAAGAGAAAACAAAAATGGGTCAATGTTGTCAACAGGAGACCGGTATAGGCCCAGTATTGCTGTTCTGTTATCGATTTTTAGTAAAAGAGAATCTGCGTCCACAATATTTGGTTCAAGTGCAGTCGCACAGTACGTGTTCTTTACGTAGATAACTACGCCCCCGTTCTTATTTTGTTGTTTTTGCGAACGGAAATGAGTGTAGCCAGGAAGAGGATGCAAAACCGTGGCTTGAGTTAGCCAGCATTCAAACAGGATGATAGCATCAAACTCTGTGTTAAAACGGCTAAGTGAAGTAACAAAATCATTGAAATTACAGCTATAACTTCTAATATTAATACCTATGACCTTAAAAATAAACTCTGAATTATCTGCCAAAAAGGAAGCACATGATTCCGCCGACGAGTGAGTTTGACAGTTAATCGAGACTGTGTCATCAATGTCATCTGTAACGTTAACTAAACCATCATTAAATGGAAAAAACTGGTTGATTTTCGACGGCAGCACCAAATGCGTAATCTTTGTTGAGAATTTGGTTGTAGTCGGATTGTCAAGGGCTGAGATAACGATACCAAAGTTGCTGAAATCATAATGCTGTTTAAATTGATTAATGGTTTAGTTGACTGTCTTGATATTCTAAATAAAGTCACACTTAGAATCCCAAATCATCCTTGTAGGTCTTGTAATCAATGGAAAACTTTTAAATTGCCTCCTTGCAGAGCCAAAATGTTGTATTATTCCCCATTGGTGCGTATGTGTGTTAGGTATGAAAAGGATGATATTCGTAATTGTATTGATATCTTCAATCTTGGTTCGCATCTCTCAGTTAAGAGAGAATTGAAAATTTAGTATAAATAGTTATTATTTTGATCCCAATTCATCTCTCTTTTTATAGCTTATTTATGTTATGTTATTTTTCTTTAACTTAAAGAGATAATGTAGATACTAATTATGTTTTTAACTAGGTACTGTTTCGGTTATGTGAAGTTTTTAAGTTATTTTAAATATTAGCAGTGTTGTAATGTTTCTTTTCATATAATTTGTTTTCTTAGTAGTTTTTAGTAAAATTTAATTGTGTAAGTTAGGTTCACTGTTAAGGATTTTATGTTCGAAAATGTTTTTTGTGTAGTTAAGTTTATAAGTAAGTTTTGCATAGAACACTGTTTGTGAACTTCAAAAAAAAAAAAATAACCAATCTAGACTTTTTCTTCACTCCGACGGCTGGACCAGAAAGGTATTTAAAACCCTTGCGAGTTTCTGACCACAAATTCTTTTTTAATTCATTTATTATTTTTTGACTAGCCAACCACAGCTCGTTTCCTGTTGCATTTAGTTTTTAAGTCTTTGGTTGACCACCACCCTCGAACTATCGTGTCCGTTCAAAAACCGCACATTATTTAAAATATGCAATTTTTACCCAACCCAATCTTAATTACGACTCACCTCGCTAAGGGTCAGATACCTCTGATTACCACCAATTTGCCCAAAATAATATACTTTACCATACATAGTTAGATTTGTATTGTGTAACGGAAAGTAGGTATGTGTCGAATTAAACTTAGTAAAAATAAACACAAGGCTCATTACGAAGTAGCAAGTACCTACGAGTAAGTTATTTGTCAGCCGCGCAAGGAGTGGGGATGTGTGCAGCTTGTCGATAACTTTACAGAATTACAGACGCTATTTATTTTAATTCGGCCTGTAATGACAATTTTGAGAAAATCTTTCAACGTGAAGCCGTAGTGGCTTGTTAGAAGAATGCTCATCTTACAAACGTAAGGCTTGAGATCAAACCCGAGCCCGTACCAACCAGTTCTTTGGAATATACATGTAGGGATTTACATATTTGGTGGTATGGTGGGCATCGAAACGTTAGAGTTAAGACGGAAATGTGCCCTACTGATGCACTATTACCAGTTGCTAAATGGTTTGATAGACAACCCTTCCACGCTGGCTCGCTGCTCGCTGGCGGTGCCGGACCGGATGCGGCGGTCGCGCGCGTGCGCCGTGCGGAAATTGTTCCAGACTCCCAGTGCGCGTACTGACACTGCTTGGTACGCTCCTACGGCCCAAGCCATTCATTTGCTCAACGCCATGCTTGCTCATATGCCAGATGTTGATATATTTGCTGACAAATTTAAATCCTTCAGGATGTCGGTGATCACCTTCGTGGGTAATCACTGTATGTAAGATTAGATAAAAATAATATTCGTGTTTGTTTTTGTGTATAAAATGTGTTTATGTCTTATGTATTGTGACTTGGCTTTCTGTGCGTTTTGGTGTACACTGTAAGTGCAGAAAGCATTTGAATAAAAGTAAATAAATAAATAAAATAAATAAATAACACTGGCTTTTTGGTGAAGAAAACCTCCGTGATGGGAAATGTCAAGTCCATAGAAGAATTTCCATGGTATATAATACGTGAATCTACCAACCCGCTTTAGGTAACCGTGGTGGATGTGATCCAAGTCCAATTAATATCCTTTGTTAGTAGACTAATGTTCTGCAGTTGAATATTAAAATGAGGTTAATAATAAACCGGGTGAAAAATATCATAGGTGAGCGACAATCATGTGGGCTATCTCGTGTGTGACTATTAAAGCAGCGTTTTATGAAAAAGTGATCATCATTATTATCAGCAATCGGACCGATTGAAGGCGGTTAGCATCCAACGTGACCTTGCAGACACAATGAAACTAATGGAACACTTAGTATCTCAAATATTTACCGTCTTACCACAAAAGTTTTACGCACGCTTTAGACAATGTTTACCGGTACAAATTGCACGGCTAAACAATGTTTAAAGCGTGTTTAAATCTTTTGTGGTAAGGTGGTTAGTGTTAAGTCGCTGACGTTAGGCATTACATTTGTTTTCGCTCGCTTTTTTCGCCTATTCAGTATTTCCGTATGCTTTTAATTTGAATCAATTTTCTTTTTAACAAATCAATAGACACTCGATTAAATACTACCCTTAAAATAAAAGGGCTAAAATTAAGTAAAGAAATTATTTATTAACAAGTAGCCGACTTGCAATCTATTTACATGCATAATTAATTACCGCTTCACAAAAAACTACTTATTAAAAAACAGCTGCGTTACCTAATCTAGCTAAGCTATAATTGCAAATGCACCTAATAATCTTTTACAATTATTGAAAGATATACGATACACGTATTATCTACAGTGTCGCGATGGTAATCAGAGGCAACGTACCCAATAGTACTAAACACGTGTAAACTGTCCACTTTTTTGCCAAAGGATATTTTATTTTTGCCAATGTAAAATGATTTTGAATTCATCGAAAACTAAATTTTACCCGTACATTATTATTAGCATTTCAGCCTTTGGTCAACTACAACTGTTTACACCTTGGTTTACACCGTACAATACGGCCACGCTGCCAACTGGCAGTGGGCTTGAGTATTTGAATTATCTTTAGACCTTCAAGGGTCTGTGTGTGATCCAATTCCTTTCTATGTAGTAAGTAAGTGTAGGTAGTTTTAGCATATTAAAAAAAAATAACCGGACAAGTGCGAGTCAGGCTCGCACATCGAGGGTTCCGTACAAACACGTTGTTAACATAATTATAAACTTGTTTTAGCATGGCAAGTGAAGCTCTTTATTAAACACTTTGTTCAATTTGAATTTGTTCGATTCAGGAAATGGATTTGTATGTTTGCGTTATAACAACATCTCCAGAACACCTCGTACATCGACGGAGAAAGTTAATACCGCGGGCTAACTTGACGCCAACGCCATCTAGTTTCGATATGAGTAAATACTGAGATTTAAACTGTTGATTTAAGAATTGCTTTTATAACTAATTTGATTTGATTGCTATTAAGTTTGATGTTTTTTATATTTATACATTTTTTTTATAATTTATACATTTATATTTGAACATATTTTTAGTTTAGACAGAATTTTGCACCCATATTTTGTGAATTTTGAGGCCCTATTTTTTGTGATTGAAATAAAAATGTACAGTTTCAGATTTATTCCTATACTTGTACTCTAAGACAATGCTTCTTGCCAAATTTCATAGTTCTATGTCAACGGGAAGTACCGACTAAAGAAGGTTTTGATTTTTGTGTCGAAATATGCGGTTTTTTACAACATAAACGGCTCTAACTTTTTATACGAGAACTGAGAAGCTTTTCTTTTACACAACTGCAAGAAACCATAGATATACGTAAAAAGTTTAAATTTCAACTCGATATCTTGACGCGTTCCCGAGATAAAGAGTCTTGACATACACACAGACGAACAACAAAGTGATCCTATAAGGGTTCCGTTTTTACCGTTTGAGGTACAGAACCCTAAAAATCACTTTTACAATTTTAAAAGTACTTCTGACTATAAAAGCTAAATAAGGACTAAAGAAACATAAACAATAACAAATACTTTTGACAAATATTCAAAAATAGAAGCAGATTATAACGATTTTGTAACAGAATATTTATAGGTACATATCGATAAATGGACCACAAACGCCAAGCATGCTCCTGACCTGAAAGAAACCTGAACTGAAAGATTGACCGATAAATTGATAAGACTGCGGTCTTATCAATTTATCGGTCAATCTTTTGGCAAATTTCATACTCTATGCTTACCGCAGTCCCTGGCCATCAGTTCAATGTTAAGTTTTGTATTTATACAGAGTACGCTTTTTACGTTTGTATTAAATGTTACGTTAAAAGCGTACTGCTATACGGATGTGAGGCCTGACAGATAGATAAATTCTTTATTGCCACACCAAAACTTAAATAAACTAGGAAAACTTAGAGTAGGAACTTATAGTAAGTGTTACAATTGGCGGCCTTATCGCTAAAAACCAATTTCTTCCAGGCAACCGTTCCCTGCCCTGCTGGACGGAATGCCATGAAGATCCTATAGAACTGCCAATACGGCGCCGTAAGTGGAACTGGGTTGGCCACACATTGCGCAGGGAGCTGGATCACATTCCTAGGCAAGCCATGGATTGGAATCCACAAGGCCGGCGCAAACCTGGCCGCCCAAAGCAGATATGGCGGCGTTCCATCACTGCTGAGGCCCAAAGCGTCGGACTGACTTGGAGCAAAGTGAAACGCAAGGCACAGGACAGAGAGGAATGGCGTAACACTGTATCAGCCCCGCGGCCACCATTTTGGATGCCGGCGTAACTTTCCAATATTTAGTTAATTCCGTGACAATCCAAAGGCTTGGTCACTTTTGGCGTTCCACTCCTCCAAATCTTCTATGTCAGGAATGCGTCTACAGGAACAACCACATTAGACTCTTCTTCGACGTTGGACAACGACATAACATCAATTAGAATATCCATCAGGAAACATTAGCTTAATTTAAAGTCTGCAAACCAAGCCTAGCTAGCTTTGTTCGCCTGTTTGTAAAATTGGTTAATTTTGATTTAGTCTAGTAGTCAAACTCTGTTCCGGCCTGCGTTTGATGCTATACGAATTTCGTCACTCGGCAAATCTATAAATGTATATTAAAATAAAATATTGAGTAGTAACTCCATTACTTTAATGGCTTACTTTTAAATTTTAACTTATAAGCTTTGTATGCACACTTTGTGCAAAACATTTGGTAATTATTCTATTTAAAGCATTAATAGCAATTTCATTTTACTCGGAGGATTGTGTCCATTTATTCATTGTCAATTTAGAGCATTAGTATCAATTTCATTTTACTCGGATGATTGTGTCCTTTTAAAGCATTAATAGCCTCAGACCAAATAAAAAAATCAAGAGATGTTGTGAACAAACAAGTGAAACCAACCAAAACTACGCCTCGCTGTGTACAGACAATTACACACACATCCACGTACAACGAAACTACGCCTTGGCTTGTCAGTCGAACTAATGGCGGCGCAACACCGACGCACTCACACATGTATACAAAACCGGCCTCACTTGACTGTTCAACGACGTTCTCTCTTGATTTTTTTATTTGCTCTGAGTTAATAGCAGTCTCATTTAACTCGGAGAATTGTGTCGATTTATCCGTTGTTGTAATTTTAAATATAATTGGTTAAGGTACATACTTGTGTTGGATCAAAATATAAAACTGGTTGAAAGGAATCTATTCTTTTATTATGTCCTCATAAAACTGCTCCAAATATTTACTCGGTACGGCCTCTTAAACTCCAGAGGTTCTTTGTTTCTCCGACTATAGTTTTATCTAGGTAACTTTTAGCTTATCTTCTTTATTATTGATCCTAGACTCACCCCAAAGGAATATCTAAACGTCCCCTTAACGTGATCTTGCATTTGGGACCTATTCTAATCTGCCGCTTATTTTCCCGTCCGGAACTTTTTCCCATCCGGAACCTTTTAATTTTAAATTTTATTTTAGATTCACATTACAATTATTTAACATACACTTTTTATTAAACATTACACGCTGGAGGCAATTCTCATCCACAAAAATGTATGGAAAATCTGCTGCGCCGAGTAGACGCAGCAGGGGTGTTTGGAAGAAGGAGTCTTAAGGTCAATAAAACGGAAACAGTAAAGAAAGTTAGCATCCGGCGTTTTCATGGAAGGAAATTACATATATTGATCAACTAGTCTAAATTAATATTTTGATCAACTAATACACAAACTGATGAAATCAGATGTTATCTATTGATTTGTTACATGACGCACTAACATTGGTATCTACTCAAAACAACGAAAATAACAGTGATTCGCAATTAGCGGATTATAAAACATAAAAATCTATTATTATATCTAATACTACATTTTATTTCGATTGATACTGAAATTTGGCGGCTAAATCTAATTTCTTTGAAGTGGTGGAGAATCGCAAGCTTATCTTCATGTTCTCGGTTGATTAACGGTTTGAATAAATACTATATAAAGCTGAATCAATCTATAAATTTCGAGTGTATAAAAACAGAATATAGTGAAAGCAACTGGTAGTAAAGTGATATACCTACACCATGTTTGGCAAGTTAGCGCTTCTTGCTGTATTTTTAGCAGGTAAAAACGACTTGTAGATTGTTTCTTAAAACGATGGAAATTTTTAAGGATATCATTGTGCTCACTATTTTGGCCGACTTTTACTATGTGACCAACTTGGCCTATCCAGAAATTGCAATAAATGCCGTTCCATGCATTTTGGTGGTAAGCAATGAACTTTTATAAGGAACTAGTTATTACCCGCGGCTTCGCCGGCATGATATTTTGATTTTTGTGCAACCCTTTATTTAAAAGGGATAAAAAGTAGACTATGTCCATTTCCGTTTTTCAAACCCAAGGCCCTCCCTTACCACCATAAAGAAGGTGGAAAATATATTAAAAAAAACGATTTGACGGTTGTTCGATTCGACAGTTGTTTTTTTTTGACATTTCTTAAAGCGCGCTCCTACTAAAAACTTCAGTTGTTTTTAGCAGCTCCACCAGGTATTGATATTTCGGTGCAAACAGCTTGAGATCATCCATGTACAGCAGGTGAGATAACTTCACCCTGTCTGCGAAGCCGATAGCCTAGCCCTGAATTCCTCAGCAAAGTGTTGAGAGAATTCAGGGCCAGGTAGAACCACAATGGACTCAGACTGTCACCCTGAAATATTCCCCGCTCAATCCTTATCAAGTCTTGCGGGCCAACGTAGCCGTCTTCACCACCTGGTTGACGAAGGACTGTGGCCCATTGCCCCATGCATGACACTAAGAATGATTTTAGAGTTGTATCGATTTTATACAACTCTAAAATCCTCTCGAGCCACGAATGGGGCACTGAGTCATTGGCCTTCTTATAGTCAATCCAGGCGGCAGAGAGGGCTCCCTTGTTCCGCCGGACTTGCTGGCTAATGGCCATGTCTGTGAGGAGGAGCTCCTTAGTACCACGGGACCCAACCCTACATCCATTCTGAGCGTAGGCCAAAACGTTTTGCGCAACGACGTGCGCGTTAATTTTGATGGTCAGAATGGATGTAAGGAGCTTGTAGATGGTAGGCAAGCACGTAATGGGTCGATAGTTCATTGCTTCCGTGGTACTACCGGACTTATGGAGCAGGAAGGTGATACCGGTGGTGATAAAGCTAGGCAGAGAACCAACCACAAGGGCTTCCTGGAATTGCGTGGCTCAGCGGTCATGCAAGCATCGAAACCTTTTTATCCAAAAGTTGTGCAGCCCGTCCGGCCCAGGACTTTTCTAGTTCTGAACCGTACGGATTGCACAACCAAAGTCTACGGGATCAATTAAAATAGATGCCATAGGTTCGATAGTCTCGCATTCCCGCTCAACTACAAGCATCCAGTCACCCTCCGTGTGCTCGACGGGCACCGACCAGATGCCTATTATTATTATATATATACATCTCTCGGGCCAGGCCCGGTTTTTTCATGGGCACCAGTGGAGCCGAAGCCAACACTGAGAGGCCCTTTTTAAACATCATTTAGCTATGGTGTAGGGGTGAAGGTACAAGGAGCCTATTGTGAGTAATGAATTCAAAATATAAGAGTTATTGTGGTGAACTTCTGGGTGTTATACAAAACTGGATTATGGAATGAGGTACGGCACCCGCCAAATAATGCCTCATTTCAAATATTCAGGAAGGTGGTGACTTGCCATCCATTAAATGGGCCCCTCATAATAGCTACCGTATATTGGCGCCGGAGGGGCAACATTGGTGTGGACGGCTTAGGGTGTCGATAGGTGTGCTGCGCGTTCACTAAGACCTACTAGCGGCGTTATGCTCTTTAACACTTCCACCTTGGAGCTTTGGTTTTTAGCTCTAGCGGTTTCCACTCCTAGCCGGCCGGTTAGGCAAGAAAGGAGTCAGGGGTCTCATTTAGCCCCAGGGAATCGGGGTTCGCGGTGTCGCCACTCACCGACGGCTCGCCACAAAGCCGCCCCTGCGATTATTTTTATTATTTTATCTATTTTTAGCAGTCCAAGGAGATGTAATCCGTGAAGATGCTGCTGCTGCTGCCAAAAATTCTAGATCATTAAGTCATAACCTCTACTTTGTACATGACCGGTAAGGACGTGAATTTCAAATGATATCCTATCCTACTAATATTATAAACGCGAAAGTTTGTGTGGATGGATGGATGGATGTATGGATGTTTGTTACTCTTTCACGCAAAAACTACTGAAGGGATTTAGATGAAACTTTGCAATAATATAGCTTATATATCAGAATAACACATAGGCTATAAATTATAATGATATATTGCGTATGCGGGCGAAGCCGCGGGTAAAAACTAGTAAATAGATATAATAAGTGTTTACTGTACCAGCATTTTTAATAGTCCATTGCAGGACGTAGGCCTACCCACGAAGGGTGATTGGGTCATATCCACCATGCTGGCCCAATGCGGGTTGGTGGATTCACATACACCATCGAATTTCTTCTACGGACGTATTGCAGGTTGCCTCACGATGTTTTCCTCGAGTGCACTACTTTCCTCGATTCACGATCTCACGATTACAGGTCGGATGTTACCACTAAATCACCACGGCTTCAGGAAGTGTTTACAAATACTAAGTAGGCACATATATTACTATCTCAATAATTTTAATAATGGCGACAGATTTTATCCTACTAATATAATAAACGCGAAAGTTTATATTCATGAATGTTGGTACAAAAACTACTCAACGGATTGTGATGAAACTTTGCAATATTAATGCTTATATAACAGAATAACACATAAGCTATAATTTATAAAGATATTAGCTTTTACACGCGGTTATGCCTGCGTGGAATTTTAATTTTTGTGCTATTCAATGGGAACATTTTATGTTTTCGAAATAAAAAGTAGCCCATGTCACTTTCCGTCTTTCAAACTATGCAAAATATTAAGTCAATCTGTTGCTCCGTTAAATATATGTCACTTTCCGTCTTTCAAACTATGCAAAATATCAAGTCAATCTGTTGCTCCGTTAAATATATGTCACTTTCCGTCTTTCAAACTATGCAAAATATCAAGTCAATCTGTTGCTCCGTTAACGATATGTTACTTTCCGTCTTTCAAACAATGCAAAATATCAAGTCAATCTGTTGCTCCGTTAAAGATATGTCACTTTCCGTCTTTCAAACTATGCAAAATATCAAGTCAATCTGTTGCTCCGTTAAAGATATGTCTTTCAAACTATGCAAAATATCATGTCAATCTGTTGCTCCGTTAAAGATATGTCACTTTCCGTCTTTCAAACTATGCAAAATATCAAGTCAATCTGTTGCTCCGTTAAAGATATGTCACTTTCCGTCTTTCTAACTATGCAAAATATCAAGTCAATCTGTTGCTCCGTTAAATATATGTCACTTTCCGTCTTGCAAACTATGCAAAATATCAAGTCAATCTGTTGCTCCGTTAAATATATGTCACTTTCCGTCTTTCAAACTATGCAAAATATCAAGTCAATCTGTTGCTCCGTTAAATATATGTCACTTTCCGTCTTGCAAACTATGCAAAATATCAAGTCAATCTGTTGCTCCGTTAAATATATGTCACTTTCCGTCTTTCAAACTATGCAAAATATCAAGTCAATCTGTTGCTCCGTTAAAGATATGTTACTTTCCGTCTTTCAAACAATGCAAAATATCAAGTCAATCTGTTGCTCCGTTAAAGATATGTCACTTTCCGTCTTTCAAACTATGCAAAATATCAAGTCAATCTGTTGCTCCGTTAAAGATATGTCTTTCAAACTATGCAAAATATCAAGTCAATCTGTTGCTCCGTTAAAAATATGTTACTTTCCGTCTTTCAAACAATGCAAAATATCAAGTCAATCTGTTGCTCCGTTAAAGATATGTCACTTTCCGTCTTTCAAACTATGCAAAATATCAAGTCAATCTGTTGTTCCGTTAAAGATATGTCTTTCAAACTATGCAAAATATCAAGTCAATCTGTTGCTCCGTTAAAGATATGTCACTTTCCGTCTTTCAAACTATGCAAAATATCAAGTCAATCTGTTGCTCCGTTAAAGATATGTCACTTTCCGTCTTTCTAACTATGCTAAATATCAAGTCAATCTGTTGCTCCGTTGCTCCGTGAAAGAGGAACAAACCAATAAGCCAACCACCACACTGTTGGATTTATAATTTTAGTGAGGATTGCGTGAAACTAAGTTCGCCGGGTCAGCTAGTATTATTATTTATAAATACGAAAGTTTGTGAACATGTATAGATGTTTGTTACTCTTTCACGCAAAAACTTTTGAACGGATTGAAATGAAACTTTGCTAT
Organism: Hypomecis punctinalis; assembly: GCA_949316475.1. Taxonomy (NCBI): domain Eukaryota; kingdom Metazoa; phylum Arthropoda; class Insecta; order Lepidoptera; family Geometridae; genus Hypomecis; species Hypomecis punctinalis. Next base: position 16,512,238 of record OX438802.1, read on the forward strand.
ATTAATTTGTTGGCTATAAATTGTGTGTTACGAAGTTCGCTGGGTTAGCTAGTATTTTCGTAATTAGGTACAATTTTATATTTTCCACCTTTTCAAATTATATTAAGATGTATTTATTTTATATAATTATAACAACGGTGGAAAGGAGAAAACCCATTTGAAGCGACATTGGTCAAAAATTAGTTATTTGAAATCAGTGAAATGTTAAGCGTCGATTGATCTTGATTTGACGGATGGCACGGTAATGATATCTTACTAACAGTATTCTGTCTTCATACAAACGGTCAGAACTCGAATCATGCCTACGCGCCTCGGAGCGGGGTATAGTATACTCCGCTATAAGATATTATCTTGGTATGCTAGTCAGCCGCGGCGCGCCGTAGTGGTGAATGATCGTGTGGATTTATAACTAGTACAGAAAAAATGTCCAGTCGTTGTAACTAGTAAACGTTCGCCTTATGTTAAAATATCAAAACAACCAATATGTATTTTTATTGAACGTTTTCTTGTTCATTCACAACGAATTTATTTTTTTGTAATGAATATAATAATTTTATATTATAACAGATAGAGACTAGAAATTAAAAAGTAGATGAAATTAATTTTGTGAAGGCGGGCAACCCTAGCACGTGACACGTTCTTCGTGGCCATGTGGCGCTGTAAGCATATATTTCAAGGACAGGGCCGAGTCATAATACTGTTAAATACCATTACCGTTGGATGCGTTGGTGTTTTGTAGTATACATTTTAGACATTTTTTTTCAGACGCTAAACAAAGTCATCATCATCATCATCATCATATCAGTCATAGAACGTCCACTGCTGGACATAGGCCTCCCCTAATGATTTCCAATAAGACCGGTTGATAGCGGTTTGCATCCAGCGCGATCCTAAACAAAGTAGTTAAATTGTTATTTGATGTACATATTATTTCCTGCAAGTTTATTAAAGGATGTTATTGGATTTCAGTAGTTTTGTTAATTACTGCAAAACCCAGTGGCGTCGGTAAAAGTAAACGCACAAAATTAATACATATTAACCGACATCTTGCTGTCTAATTGATATAGAATAATTAAGTCATAAAATATAATTTTGAAAATTGCTATTACGAATAAATCGTATTTTATCGTAGGTACGAGCATATTTTTTTCCAATTGTAATAGTAAATAAATAAAATAATTGGCTGAGTGCGAGTTTGACCTTACGCTCAAAGGGTTCCACACCGTGTGGAAGCCCCCTTTAATATTTTTTATTTTAATGTATTCATTATTTTTGGAAGGAATACACCACATAATATTTCAAGCATCTTCCTGTTGCCGTCATTAATATCGAGCAAAAAAAAATTTCGAAGCTCCCTTAAATATTTATTTTAACATTTTTTATTTATGTTTAAAGTGTATATTTAACTGAAAGTTCTGTGAAAATTTGAATCATCTACCATGTCATCGTTAGCGAAATACGTCTACATATTCAGGTTTGTTGTATGGGAGCTTAGATATATATATATTTTTCTATTTTTAGTATTTGTTGTTATAGTGGCAACAGAAATGCGTCATCAGTGAAAATTTCAACGTTTTAGCAATTACGGTTCATGAGATACAGTCTGGTGACATAATTACAGACGGACAGCGGAGTCTTGGTAATAGGGTCCCGTTTTTACCCTTTAGGAACCCTAAAAATTAAGAATTTTTTTTTCTTGGCTCTACCTTCAAAATTTATATTTTTATAATTTTTTTTTTTAAAAATAAATATTTCGACTGACGTTCCTGTAAAATTCCAAAATTGTCGCTTCAAGTGTTTTTTCTCTTCGGCGTCGATATCTGTGATCTTGTAAAACTGTCAGGTCACCGGCTTCTGCTATATAGTTATTAACCGCTTTTTTATCGCGAACAAGTCCGCGCTTGACCACCAACTCGCCTGATGGTAAACGACGTTGTGGTCGAAGATGAAGCACGCAGAACTAGAAGATACCTATTCACTCTGACTTTAAAATGCTTTAGAGTATATCTCTTAGGAAACAGGAAAGCAGGAAGACTGTTCCATTCACTGGCGGTACAAATCAGAAATGTTGAGTCAAACCGCTTCGTACGTATCGAAGGAAAATCGACAGTGTAGGGGTGGTAGTGTGGCGTCGTCCTACTTGTCCTGTAGTAAAAAAGGGATGGTAGGATAAAGTCGTGCAGCTCAGATGCACACTCTCCGAAATGAATCCTATAGATATAGAAAATGGACAGACCCGCAACCCTACGGCGATGCTCCAGGCCATGAAGTTTTATGGAACTAAATTTTCATCACAAGTCGAACAGCATGCCGGTCCACCGATTCCAAAGCCTCGATTTGATACTTAGCCGAGCCATCCCAAAGATGAAAAAGATTTCACCTTATTTTATTAAGTGATGTTAAAAAATTCCTAATTTTTCAGAACTTTTTCTACTACTAATTCATTTGGAAATACTGCGATTCCATTACCTTCAGCTAGTGAGTTGCCTACGACTGCCACTCCTAATCTAGATTCAGGTTTGGAAACAGTAGTGATTGTGCATGGCCACGGCGGCAACAAAGATAGCCCTGTGAATGAAGAAATCAGGAAGGGTGAGTCTCTTTAATATCCCATCCACACTCTCCACGAAGCCACTTGAGGGATCGCAAGCACGAGAGTGTGGACGGGGCGCTGATGTCGCCTCGTCTCGTCTTTTCTTCTCGTCCGTGGTCTCTCACGAGGGCTTCGCCGAGGCGCTCGCGAGAGTGTGGATAGGGCAATAGATGGGATATATCTCCATTTAACATGGATCTAAAGGTCTCGCTCCGCTAGCGGACCGAAGACCTATCCTTCATCAATGTTTAGATCAGATAGATGAAGATATCAAAAATATTAGACGAGTAACTTTTCTTTTGTCAATCAAACAATCAATGACACATATAAATGATACTTGTAGAAGCATGGAACAGAAGCGTGGTGGTGCTATTCTTTAAAAAAGGTGACAACACCTTTTTGAAGAATTACAGACTCATCTTGATTCTGAGCCGTGTTTATAAACTGCTTTCAAGGGTCATTACGAATCGTCTCGAGCGCAGGCTTGATGACTTCCAGCCTTCCGAACAAGCCGGATTCTATTAAGGCTTTGGCACCATGGACCACATCCATACGTTTTCTAGGTCCATAGTCTAACATTATATTATTTGTCTTTAATATATTAGTTGTATTAGCTTTTCTAGTAAAAATGACTTTGATTAAGAAATTAATTCGCATAATAACACCAATTTAGTTTGACCGGAATTTTTGTTGTTTTCATTTTTCAGCATTTTTCGATGATGATGCACGTCCAGATCACAGAGTCAACTTTATTGTAGTGGATTGGTCAGCCTTTAGTTCACAGAGCTACGCGGTATCTTCCGGAGCAGTGCAAAATGTCGGCAAGGCATTGGGACAATACCTGAAACTACTTATGAGTGAAGGGAGGATTTCTTTACATGTTACTCATCTAATTGGCTTCAACCTTGGTGCCCATGTCGTGGGCTTTGCTGGACGAGAATTTAACGGAGAAATCCCAAGAATAACTGGTAAGTAGGGAGAGATAATCATATTATGTTTGTATGCATTTGCCATCTCCGTAAAAATTCAACTCTTTATCTTTTCAGCGGTCTTTTGAGTTGAGCAAGGTAAATAAGATAACCACACGATTTTAAAATTAATGACTAAGCATAGAAGGATTATGGCACATCTTACTAAATTTTTTCAGTTTTTGCTGGATTCAGAGTAATTTTTATTTATTAGTTTGTACTTACTCATAGTTTTGCTGAGCGTATTGCAAAACAATGCAAACATCTAGAACTGCAGCAATATAGTTCCCACGTTAGCTACGAGTAGTTATCTTTTTTATTAATTCGATCCCGTGCTTATTCTAACTCTTATAAAGTCCATCAGTTTAATTTAAGACTGACAGACTATGCCTAGATTATGTTGTTTTTAAACTTTCGCGATTGGAACACATTATTATTATATACTACGGGACTAATCGCCACAGTAAAATTTACTGTGTAATCGCCCACTAAAATTACGAGATAATAAATACATCATCCCGAGAATAGAGTCTGCCCGTGACCACGGTCGATGCAACTCGGCCGAAACGTCGGGATGAGGAGGTATTTATTTATCTCGTAATTTTAGTGCGCGATTAGTCCCGTAGTATATAATAATAATTTGCCTAGATTAGTATGCCTCTGTAATGTTATAAGACATATCATACTTTTCGCGTTTGTGACTGCGTAGCTGAGCTAATTTCACAGACGCCAAGATATTTGATTTGGTCTATACGAAACATTTTTAAAGTTAATTACTTCGCTCAAATATCTATAGAGTTACAATCATGCAAAAAAGTGTCCGAACCAAAACTCTGCCCAAACTACGTAGGGCGCAGGCTTTTTAGTTAGTCTTAAGGCGAGTGCAAGCCGACTACAACGCCGCGGGATGCCAAAGTGCTCGGTTATAAGCACTAATTAGGTTACATAACGTCAAGATTCGAGAAAACGGGTCATTGTGAATTATTTAAGGTAAATATCTAAGTCGGTATGTATGACAGCGCTCGGACATTTTTTTACAACTTTCACTAAGGGACTGTGGCTCTGTAGATATTTGCTCGAAGGTTGTTGAATGAATTGTGAGTTTGAATTATTATATTATCAAACGAACTTTTTTGGAAATAAAGTTCGATCTTAATTTTGCCGAATAATGCGAAGCGGCATGATTTTTGAGCTTATTAATTACAACAGGTTATAATTAATAAACTCAAACATCATATCTCGAAAGCATCATTCGGCAAAATTGTTTTGTTAAGGATGTATGTTATTGCAGGCTTGGATCCTTCTGGAAGAAACTGGGGATCAGGTTCTCCTCGGCTGAGTAAATCTGATGCCCTATACGTTGAAGTTATACACACGGACGGAGACGGTCTGCTCGCGAACGGCATTGGAACAGCTTTAGGTCTGCTTTGTTACTCTCTCTGCTACATTTTATTATGAATAATTCGCATTAGTTTTAGAAACAAAATGGTTCACCTTGAAAGAAGAACATTTTCAGGTTACGAAGAGAAGGCAGATAACATTGCCGAAGCGCGGAAAATGCTCCACCGACAAGACATCTTGAGATAATTTTAGAATAAATAAGAGAGAGAATAAACACTGCTAAACGACGGGACCCAATATCAAACGTGTCATGAGGGTTATGGCGGTGCTCAGTTCTAAATGCCATCTGCTAAATCCATCATCCATTCATCAGCCATAGGATGTTCACTGCTGGACAAAAGCCTCTCCTATGGGTCTCCAATAAGACCAGTTGATAGAAAATAATGGCACATAAGAGAGGAAACTTATACCCAGCAGTGAGTAGACACAGGCTGATGATGATGATGATCAGGATCTCTAATGAGACAGCGTAGCGGCTTGCATCTAGCGTGATTCTGCGGTTTTAATAAGGTCACCCGTCTACTTTGTGAATGGATGTTCTACGCTGCGCTTGCCGGTACGTGGTCTCTACTCGAGAACTTTTCGACTCCATCGGTCATCAGTCCTCCGCGCTCAGAGACCTGCTAAATAATTTAAGTTATTACTTTTAAGTCCTTATTATTATTACTATTTTAAAAACCTTTCGGGTTACGAAGTTGATGTGGCGTGGCAGTTGTCAGGGCACGCCGGTCTTATGGAGATCTCTGTCCGATAGTTGACTTGCTGTGACTTAAAAGAAGATGTTGTAATATAGACTTCCAATTTATGTTGCAATTGAATTTACAGGTGATGTGGACTTCTTTGTAAACGGTGGCAGCAACCAGCCCGGTTGCCTCACTCACGCTTGCAGCCACAATCGGGCCTACTTACTGTACGCAGCCAGTTTAGTCAGAGGCGAACCGCTGCAAGGACGCCAGTGCACTAACACTTTACAAATTGCCTTGAATACATGCAGAGGGTCTACTGTAAATCTTGGCGGGGATCGATTGATTAAACAATTGTAAGTATTTTTCAAAAAGACGCGCAGTCCGGGCAGACAACGGTGGCGTGATGATATCAAAAAAAATCGCTTCAACACCTGGATGAACCTTTTATTGGCGAAAGCGGGAGGAGTCCTATGCCCCCAGCCCTGCAGAGGGCCTTAATAAGCTGGTGATGATGAAGTCGTTCTCGACTGACTTTATAAAAGGAGATTCTCAATTCGATTACACGTTGTTTTTATGTACCTACGCGATTATTCCGCCAATTATGAGCTGATTTTGATGATATTTTTGGTAAGTCATATTTTAGAAGCGGTTCCATTTTAATTTTATCGAAATCGGTTGAGCAGTTTCTGAAAAATGAACAATAATATAAAAATGATAGACATTGACTCGAGAGAACTATTCCAACTCTGTGTGCAGATTTCAATGATAACAGTCTGTTGTGTCATTTTTGGCGAAATTATATATAATTTATTTTTTAATCAAAACTCTACATGTATGTCTCTAGACGAAGGTCATTATAGATTATCAGTTTAAATATGTACTGTACTGTACTGTACCAGCCTTTTTTTAATAGTCCACTGCAGGACGTAGGCCTACCCACGAAGGGTGAAGGGTAAATATATTCTTATCCAACTTTTACCACTGGAACTGATGATCTAAATCAAAAGCGCGAGAACACGGTGGATGCAAACCGCTTTTAACCGGTCTTATTGGAAATCCTTAATATCATCATCATCATCAGCTTGTGTCGACCCACTGCTGGGTATAGGTCTCCTTTTTTATGTGCCATTGTTTCCTGTCTTGGGGTAAACTCATCCACGCCTGACTAGCAATTTTAGATGGGGAACATATTCTAAAATATCATTTTTATTATTATGACAAACTTCTACTTTCGAAAAAACCCGAAAAAATCATCTGTTGCATTTCATTTAATATTTTGCTTTCGGCCGCGTACGCAACCAAGGTACGCAGCTGGTTGACTACGAGGAGTTTTTCCTTTTCGTAGGCAATCAGTTGCTATGGAAGAATTTTTCCCGTTCGTAGGCAATTATGTAGTTGCCATGGAAGATTGTTTCCTGTTCGGAGGCAATTAGTTGCCATGGAAGATTTTTTTCTCTTCGTAGGCAATTAGTTGCCATGGAAGAATTTTTTCTCTTCGTAGGCAATTAGTTGCCATGGAAGAATTTTTTTCCGTATACGCAACGAACGATTTTTTTACACCACGTGCGATAGACTAGAAATGGTGGTTCGTTTATCCCCCATGACACTTCTGAATTTAGAAGTACGAAACAAATTTTGTATGGAAAAGCAAGTTTTTAGCGATTCTAGGCCTGTTCCCGTGATCATCGTCATTATCAGCCGCAGGACGTCCTATGCTGGACATAGGCCTGCCATATGAGTTGCCAGGATTGTAAGCGGCCTACACCCAGCTCGAACCTGCGTTTTTAACAAATAAGATCATTCAGTCCTTCCTATGACTTATTCTCCACTCCAGAACATTTCACCCCCTTCAGTCGCCAGTCTTAGGCGCTATGTGCTCTACCCACTGCCATTTTAACTTGCATTAATACGTATTAATTTGTTACAGTGGATCAAACAACCTTTACAGAGTCAACACAGGAAGGAATTTCCCATATTAATTGAAAACTATACTAAACTATCCAAAGTTGTTAGTTGTTAATTTGTCAATCAAAATTTACGGGATGGCGATTTTTGTTATTTTAAATTTATAATTTGACGCCTTTAATAAAATATTTTCATCGGCAAGTTTTTGTTTGCAATTTTGAATTCCACTTTCAGAGTTCCGTGGCAAAGCATGGAGCAAGATCGTTGTGTCCCTACATCTGTCTGTCGTGTAGACCCCGATGCCCCTATTTATTAGAAGCCTTATAACCTATCATAAAACACCGAAATGAACCAAATTAGGTGCATGAAATAGTCAAAAACATTTATTTCCGTAGGAACACATATGATAACACTTGGACACGTCGATGTAAACAGTATCTTATATATTATATATATATATCACTAACTATATATATGTAACTAACACGACTTTCTTTTATATATATATGTCGAATCCATAAAAGGATCCGCATCAGTTATGGTGATTTAATGTGGTAATGATTTTATACCATCTGACCCAAAAATACTTCAGTGTGGCGTGGCGTGGGTTAAGCGGGCGAGGAGATAAATTGCGACGTCACAAACAATCAGTTTATTTCACAGAAGATTACGTATGATTACAATTATAGAGAAAACTTTAAGCGAAGGACATGGCGTTCCGCAGCGTAACGCACGCTGCCACTGTTTTATCAAGAATCACAACTCGAGCCTGTGACAAGCCATTTGCATGTTGTACTTATAATAATATGCAAATGCCCTGGTCTCTCACATGCAAAATCAATAAATCTTGAAAATTGTTTCTAGATTTGTTGTTTACGACAGAGTTATTTATTTAAAGTCAAAATAATTAAAATTAGGCCACTAAATGTTCATCTAAGTATATTAGAAAGTAACAACCGGAAAAGGAGTACAAATTTAGTTTATTAATTTATAAAAATAATAAAAGTTTGCACCCCGTTGTGAATTTTCAGTGGAATTAAGGAGAATTGTAATACATACTTGGTTAAGCTCTTATCATTAAGAAGACAACTTAGTTATAAGCCTGAAGACGTTAAAAGAGCCTCTGGAATATTGAAGAACAGGTTTCGTCTACACAGCGGGTTGTACAGGAAAAGAGAGCCAGCGGCAACTTGTCAAAAACTGGAAAAAAGAACAAGGATTCATTTCAAACAAAATTATACCTATTATTATTATTATCATAAACTAAGAATAGGGAGAGATAAGATCTTCCAAATGACTGATAATATCAATTTAGAACATTGTAAGGAATAACTTGTTTGTCTATTAATCTTTGAAAAATTCTGATATCTGAATATTTCATATTTTACAACCACATACAGTAAAACGCTATGAAATCTACACAATGTATTGCAAATAGACTTGAATTGATTTAGATATGCTAGATTTGCTAGATTATTACTGGGTAATTATGGAAAAATTGTCATTGTTTGCAAACCTTGGAAAATTGCTAGATATCTCCACTCCAAATGTGCTTCTGGCTAGGTATCCTTAGGTTTTAGGTAGCTCGATAGGTCTTTTGTAGGTAGGGTCACTCTTTTATAGCTGGTTTGTTGTATAGCAGGCCTGGAAAAGACAAAAATGACTCATTGTTAAACCCATAACCTCAAAAGGTATCTTTTTGTATTTTAGTAGAATATAGTGATTTGAGAAGCTTCAAGCTTTGTCAGCCACTGACAAATTATGCCTTTAATGAACAGATCTTGCAAACACATTGTAAATAAAAACATTTTAACGAATTGGGCTGGATTCTTTGACAAAACAAGGCCTAGTTAACGAACTTTTTAGTGGTGTCTTTATCTTCGGTTTTCAAGATATTATGAGCTGTAGGGGGCACGATTGGATTCACATCAAACATTTTTAATAACTTTTGTGGAGTAAAATCCATGAAATAACGAAAAGATTTAAAGAAATCAATGTTTGTTGACATTTCAATAAATATTGATTGACGTTTAAAGAAATTTAAAAAGACAAATAAATATTTAAAGAGATCGCGCGTGATTGGTTGATTTTTAAATATCTTTAAACAGGGGATACCAAGGGGCATTCGATTTTAGATCTTCAGATGGGATAGTTGGTGTGATGGCTCAGTAGAGTCCTTTCCTAAGGCGGACCTCAATTGATTCACGAAATCAATTCGGGTTATGTTGTCGCCATTTTTGCTTTGTAAATAATTAAGAGCTTATCACCTAATTACCTATTGTGGAGATAGTCTTTTGAGTTTTCAATTTAATTAGTAACATGGTGCGTGTTTAGTGGTTTTATACGTAAGGGAGGGGTTTAGGCATCGTGATGGCTAGAAGATCAACCTAGGTCTCCTAGATCGTGATTGTGGGTTATTGTGGTTTCCTTGTAAGACTTGGTTCGAGTGTTTGGTATGCCATCAGGCAGACTACGCCGGCGTTCGACCAGGTCAAGCGAGTGAAATTATAATAACTTAGATTACCTATTTCTTTGTAGAATTGTAGCAACAGTCTGAGGAATTTGCGTATTATTGAAGTATCTCTGTTCCTTGATGCTAGTATGGCAATTCTAGTCTTGTAATAAACACTTGGTCAAGTTGAGCCTTGTCACTAAAAACCTATGCTATAATGAAAATAATTTTGATGATTACCTGAGAATTTTGAATCTTTGATGAGTTCGAAATGTTGAATTCTATAATGAATTTCTATTGATTAAAATGGGAAATGCATTGTCTCACGCCTTTGAACATTATTCAATGATGATTATTTGGCAAATGAATATTGCACTATAAGATTAAAAATATTTTGGCATTGTACACTAATTATAAATAGTATAGCTTTATTGGCCGTATTATAGTTGGCTGAAATCTGAATGTTCTGTATTTATTATCTCCTACTGATATCAAAGCATTGGTCGGATAGACAGACTTTGCTCAAATTACAATGAATCTTTCAAAACGCACAAGATTATGTGTATGTGGCGACGCCAGGTTCTAGTTGGTAAGACTTTACCAGGCCAAGCTTTGCCGTGCCTATCAGTTAAATCTTTAACCGAAAAGGAAAAGATACTGATTTTTAGTGTAAAGTATAAATTTTACTTTCTTAGAAACACTGGTCAGTTGCAATCCAGATCACTTCATAAATAACCTTTGAGTGAAGTCCTTCTATGAATTCAGTTACACGCATAATAACTTTCTTCTAGGGTTTTCTTTTAAAGAACATTCTGGTATCTGCCTATGATAGGAACTCTGGTAAATGTGGGAGACCTAGGTGTGCTAGATGTTGTTTTAAGTAGATAAGATAGTTATGTAAGTAAGATAGGACACTAAATTATTATTTAAGCATAAATATATTAGGGCCCTAGGTCATACTAAGCCTAGGCTCAAGTTAGATAGGATAGGCATACATACTCTAAAGCTAGCTACATATAGGCATTAGGTAGATAGGCTAAATAGGTAGGGAATAGGTGACCTTTTCATTCTGGTTTACCAGAATTTGAAGGTCACCGCAAGTAAACTTTGGCCCGTGCCCCTCATATATCACCATATGAGGTTTTTGGGGGCTGGACGTCCAAGGTGGATGTCCAGCGTGGGGCCTAGAGAACCGCGACTCTGGGATTTGGGAAACTTTGCGAAAAAAAAAGTCCTCTCGTCCCATTGTTTGTTGACATACTTGACCGACTAGAAAAAAAAAACTTGACAGAAATAGTATAGCCCTTCAGGCTCTCTCTCTCTTATAATGCGGAGGAGGATAGGCAATGTCTGGGACGCATTCCACTGATCGGTACGGCGGATGGGGTGCCGATCCATAGCCGCTAAATTTGAGCCCTAATAATAAAACCTAAACTTTATCTAAAAAGTTTAATTTTGAGAATTTTCAATTATTTGACTGAAGGTATTCAAACATTGCCTCTTGGACTATATTCAACTTCCTACAGTTCACGAATCGATCATTGTACATTTTAGGTCTTAGCTCATAACATCAAAATCTAGGTTAAATCTAGGAAACGTAGTAACACTAAGAAAAGTTCACTAGGAGTACAGTTCAACGTATATTGTTAGTTTTGTAGGATTCAGGCTAATATATCTTAACGTTTCACAACTCTAGGTTATCTATACTACTCTTACAATACTCTATAAACATACAAATAGGTAGGAGTCTCAATCTGGTTGGGTTTCTGCGATTCACAACGTAAGGTCCGCTACTAACGATCACTGGCCAAACTTAGTATTAAGTAGATAGAGTATCGGATATTTAATTCTTATGAATATAGTAGTAGACTAAGGTTTTAATTAGAATGAAAGAAAGACGTAGAATTAGTTTCATGAGTAAATTCTTAGGTAAGTAAAACTTCAGTTCAGGGTTAAGACCAAGCTAGACCATCATGACTTTAGGGTTAAGAAATATCGAGGGTTTATATTATTCTAGGGTTAACATACTTACACGCTTGTAGAGCAAGTTACGTTAGCTTCAGTCTGTATCAAAGTAGGTCATTTAGTAGGATAGTGTATGTAAGATTAGCTATAGGTAGCTAGATAAGTTGCAAATCAGCTTAGGGCTTTAGTTTAGTTAGGTCAGAGTAGGTAGGTGAGTTACAAGCCATTCTAAACACAGTTCACCATAACCTCTCCGAACCAGCTCTCCTTTCAAACTGACTAGTGACATCCCATCTCGCACCGCCCATCGGCCGATCATGCGATATCACTTGAAAACCTCCTTGGAACCAATCAGCAGCGTTTGTTACAAGCGTTACCCCAGGAATGTTGCCACTATCATTCCTAGTCCTTCGAAATTATACTAAGTGGCACTATTTAAAAATAAACTTAAAGCTATTGTCCCGTTATATATTTATACTGGTAAACATTGAGTTTTGACAAAAGTTGCAGAACAAAAGTTTTGATGTACAGAATAAGCCCCTAAAAGGTTGCTCAATGTTTACCAGTCACCCTGTACATATTTATATAGGTCTTATTGGAGATCTTTAGGGGAGGCCTATGTCCAGCAGTGGACATCTTGTGGCTGAAACGAACAAACGAACGATAGGTACCTTTGAATTTATACCTATGATTGAAATCGGGGCTGCCATTTTTGGTGAAAAATAAACTATGTATGTAATGGCAGCCATTTTGAGTCCTATGCGTATAGTATTTGAAGGTATTTCGAGTCTACTTATTTATTTATCTATTATTAAAATGTGCCTTTACTTGCACTGCAATTAAACATCATTGCTGCAACCCAATTTGATCCTACTAATATTATAAGCGCGAAAGTTTGTGAGGATGGATGGATGGATGGATGTTTGTTACTCTTTCACGCAAAAACTACTGAACGGATTGAGATGAAACATTGCAGTACAGGGTTATTTCTAATCAATTAGCATCCTCTTAGAGGCTTGTTCTGTACATCACAACTAATAACTTTTGTTCTACGAATTTTTGTCAAAACTCAAAAAAAAAATCACCTGTTTCATACATTTTGTCGAGGGTGAACGATATTTTTGTATGGAACAACAACTTTTTTTTTGAGAATTAAAAAAAGTCGTAGTACAAAAGTTGTTAGTTTTGATGTACAGAATAAGCCGCTGAAAGGATGCTAATTGATTGACTGAACTGATATTGCGTCAAAATTCAAAATATCATGCGGGCGAAGCCACGGGTAAAAACTAGTAGATTATAAAATAGAAACTTCTAATCAAAGACTAGAAGTCTTTGCTTCTAATGTTCCTTGCTCCTAAGCTCGGACGCGACTGACAGCCGCGACAGATAGCTATCTAGATAATGAATGTACACTGAGCCGTGCACACTATCGGACATCAGTCACGGACGTCACCTTGGGCTGACCTTGAGCGTTCGGACGTCCGAGAGCGATCTGGCGCGCCGGATGTTTTAAGACTGTGCACACTGCTGAGTCACGGCTGTCAGTCGCGTCAGTCAGCCGCGTCCGATAGTATTTTTCCGACTTTAGGGATTCATTTTCGCGGCAACCCTGCGTCACATCATAGTATCAAATTGCAAAAACGTGGTCCAGATTCTCTTTCAAGAATTATATCCTTCATACATGGCGACAAAGAATTATTACACACCATGACGACCATAAATCATCATGTTATTTTCTTTATGTAGACAGATACCTAAAATCAAAGAATCTGTTAATCAGGTGCTGGAGACAATACTAAACGCCGCTCTGTAGAGCTTTTATATAGTCTCACTCTTTATGGTAGGAGCACCAAAAATGCTGCTGCGCAATCTTCAAACTGCTTACCTAATTGTTTTTCCACATTTCGTGGTTACAGATGTAAGTAGTGTTAGCCGCACACTCGACTCGCCAAATCGAGTGACAGCGGTACAACACTAACGCGCGACGGATGCGCGCACAACACTAACGACGCTACAGTTTGAACAGGGAATGCGCAATGGCGCGCGACCGTATCTTTTAATATTAATAACGATTGGATTAAAAGTATAGTCAGTGATATATCAGTTTATAATACGCCCACGATCGACCTTATAACTAAATTAGGGGAAGCAGGAACATCCCCTTACAGTAGCTTCAAAGTAACATGAGAAAAATTGATAATATTTAATTATAGTTACCTACTGTACCAGCCTTTTTTAATAGTCCACTACATGATGTAGGCCTACCCACGAAAGGTGATACCTACACTAAACTGATGCGCCTTATCAGTGTATCAGCCTTTTAGTAGTACAATGCAAGACATAGGCCTACCCGCGAAGGGTAATTGGGCTATTTTCAACACGCTGGCCCAGTGCTGGTTGGTGGATTCACATACGCTATCGAATTTCTTCTACTAACATATGCAGAATGCCTCACGATGTTTTCCTTCACCGAAAAGCCAGTGGTGTGAAATTCCGTTTATAAATTCCAAAGAACTCATTGATACGGGACCGAGATTTGAACCCACGTCCTCACGATTGTAAGGCGGGTGTCACTACAACTAGACCACCACAGCTTTTCAGGTATACCTATCTAATTGCTAAATTGCCACTAAGACATTTTACTCAGTATGGTACCCAACACAATCGTGAACCGCGCGGTGAAACTGCGGGGCGCAGCTAGTACACCTATGAAGTTTTACTTTCGAAACTCTAAAGTCTCTGATCGACATAAATTACGTTTTTACGTTTTCTTATGTGATTACACCGTCATATCGCCACATTATAATCACAGAGAAAACTTTAAAACCGCTGTTTTATTTTGTACGTCGTTCAGGGGCTTAAGATCTTAGGTACTTTAGATTTTAGTGATATTAACAAGATTAGTTTTTGCAAAAAATAGCATGACCGACTTCACCCGTGTACAGAATCCGCGAATATTTCGCACGGATCGATATCGCATTTTTCACATTATTGTTGATTTATCAAAAATGAAAAACGATTTCGATAAAATTTATAAATGGACCAATTTCGAAGTAAATTCTTTCCATGTAACAAAAATTATTGAAATCTAACTACTTCGAAAAAAGTAACACGTGGTTATACATAAAAAAAATACGCGTCGAATTGAGTACCTCCTCAAATAGTACTTTAGATTCATTAGAACTTGAAGCATTATGTCCTAATGCTCTAGAAAGCCGAAATTCAGTAAGCAGGTAAGTAGAAATAGGTATACAAGCAGCAGAAAAAAATTGGAATTTTTGCCCTACAATCGCTTATATTATTAAGGAATGGAAATGTGAATAAGACTTCCACAAATTTGACCGATTTGCCTCTTTATTGAAGTCGGTCCTACCTAACTGGACTAGGTAGACGTACGAGTCAACGACTTCAAGAACCGAGTTCTCAACAGAAATTTGGGTGAGTACAACATGGGAATTACACAAGTCATTATCTTCGTCTTGTCCATGTTCATTTTAAGACCCACCTGTTGAGAGACCCGATTAAGGCCTTCGAGCATCGTGCTGAGTTCCTCCATCGACCCTGCCATGACCACGACATCGTCGGTAAACCGAAGGTGAGTGATGTATTCGCCGTTGATATTGATGCCAAATCCTTTCCATTCCAGGAGCTTGAAGGCGTTCGCTAAAGTAGCAGTAAACAGTTTCGGAGATACTTATTACGTCTCTATGTCTTACGCCTCTTTTTAAAGGGATCGCCTTAGAGCTCCCTTCCTGTACCCGGACCGACATAGTGGCGTTATTATACAAGCACTTCAACACTTCGATGTACCGGTAGTCTTGCGGCATCGTTGAAGAGACTCAAGCACAGCTCATGTCTCGACCGAATCAAAGGCTTTCTCATAATCCACAAACGCTAAGCAAAGTAGCTCTTCGGTTTTCTGTATAACCTGGCGCAGCGTATCAATGTGATCCATGGTGCTAAAGCCTTTTCGGAAACCGGCTTGTTCGGAAGGCTGGAAGTCATCAAGCCTGCGTTCTAGAGGATTCGTAATGACCCTTGAAAACAGCTTATACACATGGCTCAGAAGCGAGATGGATCTATAGTTCTTCAATAAAGTGTTGTCACCTTCTCGAAAAACAACACCACCACGCTTCTGGTCCATGTTTCTGGCGTTATAGGTACCCTCGAGGACGACGGTGTTGAAAAGCTTCTGAAGGACTTTAAATACCCGCTTTCAGAAGTTCTGATGTAATACCGTCATCACCCGGCGCCTTGTTTTTCTTAAGCTGATTCAGAGCCATTCTAATCTCGTACAGGCTGATGTCCTGGATATCTTCGGTGAAGTGTCGGGTCAGCTTGGCCCTTGGGTCTTTAGCCGCGCTGCTAACAGGCTTAGCGACCGAAGCGTATAACTGTCCAATGAACCTTTCGATCTCCTCTAATACCTCTGCCTTGGTCGATGCTATTCTGCTATCTTTTAAGCTTACAGTTAATATTTCTCTTAATTTGCTTAAATTTAAAAATATAACCTACCAGTGTGACCAATTAGTAAGTACCATGTGACAAAAAACACTCAAAGTGTGTCTTAATGGTAAAAATGCTTTTACTTAATAATTTGGAGGTTACTTTATCAGGGTTGAAAGAGATAAAATACCTATTGTGCCAAATATATTTATTTATCTTTATAAATTCAAAATGAATTTTAAAAGAATCGGCGGGCTTTTTTATATTTTGAACTGATGTATTAGACTTAGAAAAATATGTACTTTCTCGAAATGTAAATGAGTGTTGTGGTTAGAATTTTTGATTATTATTATACCAGCCTCCATACATTTTGTGGACATGTCCTTAAGAATGAGAAAAAATGGATCTGTAGGAGAGAATCAACATCCGGTCAGACGAAAGCCGAAAAAATGAAAAATCGCCGAGTTAAAATGGAGACCTCTCTGATTTCGTGCGCTCGGTTAGTAAATAAAAAAACACTTATTTCAGTATTTCTAAGTAAATCACTCTCCAGCCATTTAACATAGTAGGTTAAGCTGAATAAACAACAAAAAAGCGAAACAGCAAAAAAATTGCAAGCATCACACGTTTTTAAAGAAGCTATGCACGATCAAGTTTTCTTATATAACAACACTAATACAGTTACTGATCAAATCAGGTTTTATCTCCTGATTATTTACTTGAAACTTGACTTGAAATAATGTAACAGTATTTCGCAATTTATTTTGATTTTATTTCGAACTAGCTTAAAACCCGCGGCTTCGCCCGCGTTGTCTTAGTACATAGGTACTTGCTTAAAAAGAAAATAGCCCGCGGTTTGACCTACGTTGTCCTAATACTTGCTTAAAATTATAATAGCCTGCCATTTGGCCTGCGTTGTTGTCGTATTAATTGCAAGGATAATGATCACGGTTTGGCCTGAATTATAGTATTTGCCTAAAATTATAATAGGTCGCGGTTCGGCCCGCGTTGTGTTAATAATTAGGTACTTAAAATGATAATAACCCACAGTTTGGCCCACGTTGTTTTAGTATTTGCTTGATTAAAATAACAGCCCGCGGTTCAACCCGCGTTATCTTGGCATTTGCTCATAATAGTATCAAATAATTCGCAGTCTGGCCCGCGTTGTCTTAATAAAAAAAAAAGAAAAAAATTATAAAAAATGCCTTAAAATTATAAAAGCATGCCTTTAGCCTGCTGTATTACTCGCAATGATAATAGCCCACGGTCTGGCCCGCGCTGTTTTTGTAATGGCTTAAATTGATAATAACCCACAGTTTGGCCCGCGTTTTCTTGGCACTTACTTAAAATAAAAATATCTCCTGGTAAGGCCTACATAAGACCCAATTATGAAAACGGCATCGTAATTGTAAAGCTAATTCGCTTATTATTTCAGTTTTTTTTTCACTATAGGCATTCGATAGAGAAAACTTTTTACGCTGCTTTAAATTTACGATGGCGCCTTCATAATTCAGCCTATTGTCGAATTAATTGCAAGTATAACGCCTACGGTTTATCATGAATTGTCTCAGTAGGCCCAATTATGAAGGCGCCATCGTAAATTTAATAGCAACGTAAAAAGTGTTCTCTCTATCGAATGCCTAAAGTGAAAAAGAAACAGAAATATGCTAATTAGCTATTATAATTACGATGGCGCCTTCATAATGGGGCGTAGTGTTTGCCTAAAATTTTGCCCGCGTTTTCTTAGTACATGGGTCAAGTACTCAAGTACTAAGAAAACGCGGAAAATGAAAATAGCCTGCGGTTTGACCTACCTCGTATTTGTACTTGCTTATAATAATATCTAATAGTCCGCGCTTTGTCTTAATACTTGCTTAAAATTATAATAGCCTGCCATTTGGCCTGCGTTGTCGTATTACTTGCAACGATAATGCTTATAAATTGGCCTGCGTTTTTTTAGTACTTGCTAAAGATGGTAATTTATAACACGTTGTTTGGCCCGCGCTGTCTTAATACTTGCTTAAAATTATAAAAGCTTACCATTTGGCCTGCATTGTTGTATTAATTGCAATGATAATAGCCCATGGTCTGACCCGTGTTGTGTTAGTACTTGCTCAAAATGATAATAGCCCGCGGTTTGGCCCGCGTTGTATTAATACTTAGGTACTTAAACTGAATTAACCCACAGTTTGGCCCGAGCTGTTTTAGTTCTTACTTGCTTAAAATAATAACCCACGGTCTGGCCCGCGTTGTTTTCGTTATTGGTTAAAATGATTATAACCCACAGTTTGACCTTCGATGTCTTGGTACTTACTTAAAATGATAATAGCTCGTGGTTAAGTCAGCATTAGGCCCAATTATGAAGGCGCCATCGTAATAATTATAGCTAATTAGCATAATTATTTCTGTTTCTTTTTCACTTTAGGCATTCGATAGAGAGAATACTTTTTACGTTGCTATTAAATTTACAATGGCGCCTTCATAATTAAGCCTAATGTTGTATTACCTGCCAGGACGATGCCTACTGCTTAGCCTGAATTGTCTCAGTATTTGCCTAAAATGATAATAGCCCACGGATTGGTCTGCATTGTCTTAGTATTTGCTTATTTAATTTACTTGTATCTAGAGCTTATTACGGAGTACGTGAATTTTTGGAATGATAAATTGCTTAATATTTTAAATTAATTCAATAATGTTAATAATTGTATGAGTAATTATGTAAGAAATTTCACACTGCTGGCTTTTCATTGATGAAAAACAATGAGGCAACCTATATAGGTACGTCCGTAAAGAAAAATCAATGTCGTAAGTGGATTCAGCAACCCGCGCTCGGCCGGCGTGATGGATATGGCCCAATCTCACTTCGCGAGTAGGCCTACGTTCAGTAGGGCACTATTAATTAAAGCCAGTACAGGTATTCGACATGTTTCACTAATTCGTTAGAAATTTGACAATCTCGCTCAAAATCGTTCATCCAGTCAAAAGTGTTCAAGACACTTGTAGGACTTTTAGACGTTGTCTGACCCCAGGCAGATAAAAAATTATATACAAGTAGGTACCTATATTTTATTTTATTTGAGAAACACAGTGTATAATTATCTAGACGACAGGCATGTTCTAGGGTGCTATTATACTCATCATTTGACTAACTTTTACTATGGTATCAACCCAGAATTCACGTAAATAAAATCAGATGTTCAACACAAAAAGTTAATCGACCCGTGACAAAATGTTTTTTTTTAATATAAATTTATTTTTACTTTTCAGGGTTGATCCCATAGTAAAGTAAGTATATTGACCCGTATGTACCCCAACTTTAAGACTAATGGCTCACAAAATAAAAAAAATAGTAATTTATTAGGGACCCATTTTGCCCCATTGAAGGATAAATCATTGTCTTAATTATATTCTAGATACTTCACTACATTATTATATAAAGCGCATTCAAGTTATTTTTTTACGCTGTGAATCAACGGGTTACGATTGATCTAGCGGACAAGGAATTCGGGACTTTTCCAAGAACGTCAATAGTAATTTATTAGTTAAAATGTCGGGCAAATTGCATTGATTTTCGAACAGTTTTATTATTTTTTTAAGAAATTGATTTCCCGAAGGACCCACTCAAATTTTCTGGGATGGCAGTACTTACTGGTAATTTGTGTTATTGTGTAGCTTCGTATCAAATTTCGTTAGAATTCATTTATCCGTTTGCTTTTTAGCTGAGATACAGCTTTATATTATAACTGAATCATTTTGGCTAACCCTAAGAAACTCTGTAGATTTTCCGGGATAATAATAATTCCAGTATTGAATTGATATGTTGTGTGCTTCCTACATACCCGTTTTCATCCGTAACCTGTAATCGATGCTTTTTTCACCACCTTAGGAAGTATCTGACCCCTAGGGAATTTTTTTAAGGAAAATTCGGAAAAACAGGAACAGCTATTATTTTTGTTTAGTCTTAAAAGTATCTGTACAAAGTTTCATGTCAATCGGTACAGGGAATAAAAAGATACACGCAAACAGAAAGGGCCCGTTTTACCCCGTAAGAGGTCAATTTTTGAAAATTTTCATCCTTTGTGCTTCATTATGTCGTACGATGTACTTATATTCCAAATTTTAAGTCTATATCTTCAGCGGTTTGGGCTGTAGCCTAAACTGATTTATTTTGGCTATCCCTAAGGAACCCTATAGATTTTCCTGGATATTATTAGCTCCCGTATTGAAACATACTGTGTGCTTCCTTTATACCAGATTTCAACTGTAACTGTTCAGCTAGTAGGATGTAATTGACGCTTTTTTCACCAACTTTGGGACCTTATTTGACCCCTTAGATAAGGGAAATTCGGAAAAACAGGAAAAAACGTAACTTTTATTTTAATTGAAAAGCATTTATACGAAGTTTCAAGCCAATCGGTACAGGGAATAAAAAGTTACATACAAACGAAAAGGGCCCGTTTTACCCCGTTAGAGATCGATTTTTCAAAATTTTCTTCCTTAGTGCTCCATTGCGTTGTACAATGTACCTATGGTCCAAATTTCAAGTTTATATCTTAAGCGGTTTGGGCTGTAGGCTGTCTGTCAGTCAGTCACTCAGGGAAGCTTTTTATATAATAGATAAAAGTCCCGTCAAAATCGGTCCAGCCTTTTCAGAGATTAGGCGTAACAAACAGACAGACAGACAAAAATCGTAAAAAATGTTTTTTTGATGTATGTACCGTAGATATACCTATTCATATGCATGTAGTAAAAAACGGTTATATCAATATTACAAACAGACACTCCAATTTTATTTATATGTATGTAGTATGTATGTATGTATAGAAGATATTAAAATCGGGCGGCTAAATCTATTTCTTTGAAGTGGTGGAGAATCGCAAGGTTATCTTCATGTCCTTGGTTGATTATTATCAATTTCATTATCAATATTGGGAGTATAAAAACAGAATATGAGTAAAAGCATACTGGTAGGTAGTAATTGTTATTACATTCACTATGTTTGCCAAGGTAGCGCTTGTTGCTGTGGTGTTAGCAGGTGAGATTAGATTCTTTAATATACATACATGTTCTACATTATTGTACTTACTACCATGACTGATTTTAAAAAAAGGTTTAACGCTCATATCGCAACCCCGTATATATTATCGGGAATCTTCGAGCAAATATCTACAGAGTCACAATCGTACAAAAAATGTGTCCGAGCCAAAAACCTGCCCAAGCTACATAGTGTGCAGGCTTTTAGTTAGTCGTAAGGCGATTGCAAGCCGACTAAAACGCCGCGCGATGCCGAAACAGGTTACAGACATGCCACACGGGCGGTGTCGCCGCGACATTGCACCGCGGCGACACCGCGGCGACCAGTGTTGCCGGTAGCGATTTAAACATTAAATCTAGAGTATTCGAGTATTCTATGAATATTTAGCGGGAAAAAAAGGTTTTGAAAATCCCTCGAACACGTTAGAAATCGGATCGTGTAATTTGTCACGACGAATGTCACAGTAACAGCTTTCCAAGTGACAGCTGTCAAACTTCAAAGTGATTTATCTCGGTCATTATCAATTCTAGACTACTGTTGTGTTCACAAAAGTGATAGAACTCGACAAGATCTATATTTCGGATGACAGATGTCAAACTTAAAAGTGATTTATCTCGGTTATTATTAATTCTAGACCATTGATGACTTCACAAAAGTGATAGAGCTTAACGAGATCTTCATTTCAGATGACAGCTGTCAAACTTAAAAGCAATTTATCTCGGTAATTATTGATTCTAGACTACTGCTCTCTTCACAAAAGTGATAGAGCTCGACAAGATCTACATTTCGAATGACATCTGTTGAAATGTAAATAAAACTTGTCTTGCTGTCATCTGAGATATAGATATCGTCGAACTCTATCACTTTTGTGAAGACAGCAGTAGTCTAGAATCGATAATAACCGAGATAAATCACTTTGAAGTTTGACAGCTGTCACTTGGACAGCTGTTACTGTGACACTCGTCGTGACAAATCACACGAGTCCATACTCGATGGGGTTATGAGATAATTTTCATGTCACTTTTCAATGCGTGTCATATTAAATCAATGCATCTCTTTCAGATTTTATCGATCGACCACATTATTCCTCTAGTATATCTGTGATCAAACGAAAAACAAAAAATATACTTTCTGATTTATAATATTAGAAAGAGTTAGCGAGGACAAAGTTGGATCGCTGACGCTACACACGATCCGATTTCGCGGTTGGCTCACACAAAATCAGAATGTAGATGAGAGTTTTACTTATCTTCAGCTTAAGGTTGAACGGTTATCCCTAAAACCTTTTTTTCCGCTAACTGTCTAGATGTCATCAGTGTCTAGGCAACACTGGGCGCCGCGGTGTCGCCGCGACGACGCGGTTGCACCGCCGCTGCACCGCGGCGGTGCAATGTCGCGGCGACACCGCCCGTCTGGCATCTCTCTTACAAGCACTAATTAGGTGACATAACGTCGATATTCGAGGAAACGGGTCATTGTGAATGATTTAATGTAAATATCTAAGTCGGAATGTATGACGGCGCTCGGACATTTTTTACTACTTTCACTTAGAGACTGTGGCTCTGTAGATATTTGCTCGAAGTCGGGAATCGATTAAACTTTTTATGGAACAGTTAAATTTTTTGGCATTTTCGAGGTTGGCTGAATTATATACGAGGAAAGTTAGTCTTGATGATGAGTCTAATGAAATTGTAGAATATGTCCGTCGTATAAGGAAACATTTGGTACCTATATCAATGGATCACTTCATACTGTCGATCTAAATTTTAAAGAAACAGCAGGCAAACACCTTTACACAATCATACCTATCGGATTTTGTCCATGGGTCCAAAATACCTATTCCGTTTCAAAGACGTGAACGACTGCCTCGGTGGCCGAGTGGTTAATGACCCTGATTTCTGGATCAAATAGGCGTGGGTTCGATCTCCACCCAGAGTAAGTTGTATGTGACGAACATAGGTGTTTGCTCTGTGTCTGTTATTTAGGTACTATACAGGGTTATTTCTAATCAATTAGCATCCTTTTAGGGGCTCATTCTGAACATCGAAACTAACAAATTTTGTTCTTCTACTTTTATTAATGGGAATCTCGAGATTGGGTTGTAATATCTTCAAAATACCTAAAATTATCAATAAATTACTCTAACTCAGCATATCTAGTACAGATACTTTACATTTACTTAGGATTTGTCTCACAAAAGACTAAACATGACCTAGAATCTCAAAGGAAAGTTGGGATCCGTGTGCTACCCTCAGTTCGTATAATTAGAACCTTCCACGCTGAGTTCGCTGCGAGAATCGTTTCACAAACGCGAGCAAGTCCATGGGTAACAACAAAATGCTTACCTATCTAAGTTCAATTTTTTATACTAAAATTTATCTTACTATACAGTCAGGTATAACAGTCGGCTGTTGAACATATTATGACTCCTTTCAAAGGAACTGAAACATATTCACCACGCTGCAAGTTCCATACATTTTGTAGCGGGTAAACGATATTTTTCAATAAAACAACAACTTTTTTTTTAGAATTGACAAAAGTCGTTGAACCAAAGTTGTTAGTTTTGATGTATATAATAAGCCCCTAAAAGGATGCTAATTGAAGTAGAAATAACCTTGTATATGTTTTTACATGAACTAACGCACACTATGCTGGGGCGCAGTGGGCCACATACCTATTCAAACATTTCCTTATTCATATTTCGCTGCGGCCCGCTCCGCCCCGCTGTGACCCGACATAATGTGCGTGAACCTTAACACGGTCGAAATCTATTTTATTAAGCGGATATCGAGGAAAATAATAACGAAATTATTTTACAAACTTATCTAAAAATTGTATAGTAGCCAGCAAACAACTTGAATATTAAACCATAGCTACCTCTCTTTGGTTTTCTCTGCTAACGAAAGGGAGAGAGTGACATTTTTTGGTTCAACTTACGTGCCAGGACCGACCTTATATTCAGGTAGGTATGTACGGTACAAGGTCATATCCTAAGCTCCATACATTTTTGCAAT